>CM035406.1:199761659-200199159 GCA_020310875.1 Ceratopteris richardii | reverse complement strand
AGGCTTTGAAGAACCAATGTTAAAGAGGGAGCTACACCAAAGGAAGAGATCAAAACACTAAGGCAAAGAAAGTATATTCCACCAAAAGTAAAGGAAAGAGGGTCAACAAGGGTAAAACATCCAATCTCAAGACTTATCTATCACAATTTCAATACTAGGCATTATGCTTTCATGTCTATGGTTATCAAAGATCCGAAACCTTCCAGCTATGAAGAGGTCAAGGATACAAAGGAATGGCAAGAAGCTATGGAAGAAGAGTACAAAGGCTTGAAGACAACAACACTTGGAGTCTGGTGTCGAGACAAGAAGGGATGAAGGTGATTGAAAACAAGTGGGTATATAAAGTCAAGACAAATTATGATGGTTCAATCGCTTGGTACAAAGCAAGGCTTGTGGCAAAGAGATTTGCACAATCCTATGGGATTGACTATGAAGAAACATTCAGCCTTGTTGCAAAGGTGACCACATTTGGGGCAATCATTGGAGTTTTCACATCTAAGAGTGGTCCTAGTGTGTTTCACACACGTCATTACCGAAATATATCAACAAATCCTCCCTGGGAGTGATGCGGTGAACAAGGAGCTCCCACTCATGTATAAGGAAGTGCCAAGCTATGTGGAATCAATCCACAAAGGAAGTAGACCTCAATTTTTTTTTTAAAGCTTCAAACTTCTCCCTATGCAGAGCCTTTGTGAAAAGGTCTTCAACGTTCTCCTGTGTGGGCACATATGCCAAACTGATCTCTCCAGCAGAGAACCTCTCCTTGACATAATGATAATGCACCTCAATATGCTTAGTGAGAACATGGAGCACAGGTTTCCTCGCAACTTCCACTGCGCTCTGACTCTCAGTGAAGATGGTGGTGGAAGAAGAGTGACAAATACCCAAATCAGCCATAAGGCACTTGAGCCACACACACTCAACAATCACTCTAAAAGCTTCCCTATACTCAGCCTCACAAGTAGAAGTGGCCACAGTAGGGTGCTTATTGCTCAACCAAGATATGCATGAGCTACCAAGCATGAAGCAAAAACCACTGGTGGACACACCAGTGTCATAGCAACCAGCTCGGTGAGAGTCAAAAAAAGCATGTCAATCTTGCACTAGTGACCCCCCCCCCCCCCCTTGGGATATAACAATCCAAGTAGCCGGGTACCACTCAAAAAGCGAAAGATGCACTTAAGCGCCTTCCAATGCTTGAAACCTAGGAAATGCATAAACTTGCTCATTTGTGAGACAACAAACTAAATACTTGGTTTATATGAAGCCGAGTTATGCATAAGTAAATCAAGCATCCAACATCCTGTTGATAGAGAACAACGTCAAATGCATCTCTAACATCATGAATACTCAACCATAAACTTGTTTCCGTAGGAGGGGCAATAGGTTTGCAGACTTCAAGGACAAAACGCCGCAATAATGTGTCAATATATTTTGTTTGACACGAAGCTATTCCGCCATCAACTTGCATAAACTGAATGCCCAAAAAATGATGCAAACGCCCAAATCTGACATCTCAAATGAGGCATGGAGATCAGCCTTAGAATCAACAATATGCTTATGAGTAGGACCAGTGGGAAGCATGCCATCAACATAGACAACAATGATCAAAAGCACATCATTTCCATGCTTAACATATAAGGTGCTTTCAGTTGGACTGTTTCCAAAACCATGTGCAATCAAGTAAGCATGTATCTTTTCATACCAAGCATGTGGTGCTTGCTTCAAACCATATAATGCCTTTTTCAACCTGCACACTTTGTTTTCATGCCCTTTCTGCACAAAACCACGGGCTGAAAAACCTACACTTCTTCATGTAAGTCATCATTCAGAAATGAAGTTTTAATGTCTAAATGATATACATTCCACCGATGATGAGCTATAAGTGCACAGATGCTATGAACAGTAGTCATTCGGCATGTGGGAGCAAAGGTCTCATCAAAATCAATGCCTCTTTCTTGAGCATCACCTTTTGCAACAAGCCTAGTCTTATACCTGTCAACTGTTCCATTAGGCTGACATTTCAACTTGTATACCCACTTAGTGCCAATGGCCTTCTTGCGAGGAGGACAATGACATAAAACCAAGTACCATTCTTCATAGTAGCATCATATTTTGATTGCATAGCAGTCATCCAATTTTTTGAATTTTGTGCTTCAAAAAAAAAAAACAAGCTCATTCTCATCATGAAGACTAGAGGCAGCCATACATAGCAATTTGATGCAAAAGAAGCTCTATGAGAGCCTGAACGAGTATGATATGATAGAGGTGCATCTAATTTGCTATCTCGAAAAGTTTGCACCTTCCATTTTGGCATAGTTTTTTACTCCTCTATATAAGTACATTAGGTAAATCTGCATCAGAAATCGAATGATATGCATCATCACATGAAACTTGTAAAGGTTGAGAAATTACCTCATTCGGACTAACACTTGACTGTCCACCTGTAAAAAGAAGCATCAAAGTGTCATACACATCTCTACATGAAAGTAATGGCTGAATTGCATCTTTCACAAAAACAATATCACGGCTAACCAAAATGCATTTAGTTTGTGGATGATACAGACGATAGCCTTTGCTTTCAAAACTATACCCAACAAAAATACATTTCATTTTTATCATCCAATTTCTTGCGTTGTTATTCAGGCACCAATGCATATGCAAGTCAACAAAAAACACGCAGATGAGAAAGAGATGGTTTGCGACCATGCCAAGCCTCATATGGAGTGATAGATTGCAATGCTTTGGTGGGACATGTGCTAAGTACATATGCTGCACACAAAATAACCTCAAGCAAGGAGCTAGTGGTAAAGAGTGACTTTTGACCGTACACCTCACCATCTCCATGAGAGACCTGTTCTTTCTTCAAGCAAATCCATTCTGTTGAGGTGTATACGACACTGTACAATGATGTTTAATCGCAAAAAATGCATTAAAATCAAAAGAGATGTATTCCTCCCCTCGAATAGAACGGAGGGTGTCCATTTTACATGCTGACAGATTTTTCTGCGAAAGCCAGAAACTGTGTGAAGCACATAAATACTTTGAACTTTGCTTTCAATGGATACACCCTTGCATTCCTGGAAAAATCATCAATAAAAGTCACGAAGTAGAGGTAGTTCCTAAGAGAGGGTGTCTATATAGGACCACATACATCACTGTGAACAAGCCGCAATTTTTGAGTAGCTCGAACCGAGCCATCTTTTGGGAACGAGGAACGTTGCATTTTGCCCAAAATACAGCCTTCACAAACATGTTTACCAAGTGCCTAAAGTTTAAGCAGAGAGGACATTGTTTTAGATTTCTGTAGGCCTAGTAAACTAACAAAATTTAGATGACCAAAGCGTGCATGCCAAAGCTTTGCATTTGAGATAGCCTAAGAATCATGTACTACACATGTTGAATCATTCACAAATTTTCATAGTCTATGAGCTTATACAACCCACGACATAAAATGCAAGGAGCTATAATAACATCACCGTTTGAGAGTTAATAGACTATACATCTGTCATCAACAAATTTGACAACCAAGCCAATCTTGGCTAATGCTGAAATGGACAACAATTTTTTCTTGATCCTTGACACAAACAAAGCATCTAACAATGTGAAAGAACTACTATCAGCAGTAGTCAGAATGATCTTACCAACTCCCATTATGGGATAAGAGAAGTTGTTAGCGTATGTGATAGTATTCCCTGTAGGGGAAGGCTCAAGTGAACTGAAGAAACTATGCTGCAAGGTAATATGTTAGGTAATATGTTTGGTTGCCCCAGTGTCAAAGTACCAAACATATGAGTCTAGTGGAGACATACACTATTTATGAGAAGATGGGTCATAACTGCAAACAATAGTAAATGCCCATTCTTCATTTTGCACAAGATTAACAGATTTTGTTTTAGGTGTAGAACCCTCTGCAACAACCATTCCGACCTCTTTTTTTTTTTTTGCCTCTTTTGCAGCCAGTTTTTGACAACTCTTCATGATACGATAATTTCCTTTACAATATTTGCAAAACAATTTCTTCTTTTCTGATTTCTTCTCATCTTGTCTTCCTTTTTCGATTGTGCAGAATCAACAGATTTCCACTTACTAGTAGATGAGCCCCATTTACCTTTGCCTTCAGGACTAACTAAGAAAGCTTGATCTACAATACGCGTAATGGATTTCTTGTGCCTAAACTGATCTTCCTGCAATAAAACAGAGACTATCTCCTCCAATGTTAAGGCATTTGGATTGCCTTGCATCATCAATTGAAGAGTAGAAGCAAAACTTTGATATGAATTTGGACGACCATTAAGAACAGTCTGCACAAGTGAACTATCAGGTAAGACTTATCAATAGAAATCAACTTCTTCTTCAAATCTTTGATCTTTTTAAAAGAACTGTCCATATAATCTTCTTCATTCATATGCTCACTCCCCAACTGTTTTCGGAGGTAAGCAACGCAAGCCTTATTTCTTGCCTGTTACAAAGTGGTATGTGTATCCCAAGCATTCTTTGCTGTTTTGCAAGAGCGAATGTGAGGGATAATGACACGTTTGATAGACAAAACCATCAACGCATGTGCTTGAGAATCTCTACCATCCCAACGAAGTTTCTCTGCATGTGCTTGAGAATCTCTACCATCCCAACGAATTTAAAGATTGTTATCTTCAACACCATCTGCATCACCTTCAATAACTGTATTTGCAGATATAGTAGGTGGTTTTTCAACACCTTGTACAATATTCCATATTGCTTTCACAACCAATACATGATGCATTATATATGCCCATAATCGGTACATCCAATCTATGCTCAACAACCACATACGGATACATCATTGCTTTGAGCTATGAACACTGACGAAAATACCCCGATGCAGAAAAGTGAGTTCATTTTGAAAAGTTGAACAGAACTACCGGAGCACCGAAACTTGTATATATGTTCAGCACAAAAGGATGAGATGGTCTGCACAAGCACTGCGATAGTGCGTTCGGAGGCCGAAAGGAGCTCATATCGCGATTTCGACAAGTCACACCAGAGAGCGAAGTAGTTTTGAGCGAAGTAGTTTTGGACTCCTAATCGCCCTGAGTATGCTCACCAATTTCCGTGCGATTATGAGACTGACCAGAGGTGTGTCAACGATGCCCTAGATGAAGCGGTGACCTTCTTTGATACCAATTGTTGGAGTTTGAGGTCTGCAAAAGCACGCAAACAGCACAAGGAAGAAGAAGAAGCTTGGAGATTAACACACAATAGTAAATGTATTACCAAGAGAATGTACAAAGACAAGTGACCTATTAGGGTTATATGCGTATATACAAGCCGAGGAAGAAAACCCTCCTAAAGAGGGAAAAAAGTGCCCCGGTGGTCCTAATGTGTTCACACACATCACTACTAAAATATATCAACAGGAGTGCTCAAATATTTTCTTGGGATTGAAGTCATTTATGTAGCAAATGGCAAACAAATTATATTGATGATGTGCAGGTTCAGCATTGAATCTGTCATGGGCTGAATGCTCATTGGGCTGGTAATTTATTCATGCTCCTTTATTTTTCACATGAAGGTATCTGAGGATATAGATGAGCCATTGATGAGAGTAGCATTTTGCCTTCTGTTTAGTTTGTATGTATTGTCATTCGCTAACGCAGAGTAAACAAGTAATAGTATTTGAAAACTCAGATGTAGTTTTTTTTCTAAATCTATTAATTTTAGAAATGGATTCACTTAAATTAGCTTTGGTACATCATTGATGGATGGGATTAGTACCCTAACATGCTTTTGAAATAACAGGATTTGAACTACTAGTGTTTCATGTTTTCTTGTAAGATTACCTGTCGAAACAAAAGTTCCAGAAATTTGAAATGGATATTAACACTTGCTAAAACATAAGAGAAACATATTAAAATTACAGCTGGTATTTTTGAAAGTTATGCATAGTGGCATGTGATATCTAATCAGCAACAGCACTACACCGAGAATTGTCCTCCCCCCCCCCCCCTTCTTGACAGGTTGGACTAGAACGATCTTCCATGCAGTCAATATTTCATGTTCAGCATTACTGTGTTTGCGACAATGAAGTGGTATGGGATGCAGAGTTTGTGGATATGATTTTGATTAACAAAAAGAATAGGCGAATCGTTGACCATTCGTTGGTTAGTACATGGAAGAAAGTAGTACCAGGGTAAAATTCTGTTTTTGACATCATTTGCCAATCTATTCAGACTACGATTTGATGCCTATGACAAATTTATGAGATATTAAATAGGATCGGTGATGCAGCAGAAAAAAAACGAAGCAATCATCCTATACTCGAAGTGCCTGGGCAATGATCATGCTGAGATTTGCATGCTGCCAGCACACAAGCAATCTATTGTCTAAATTGTTGTTCGAGAGAGACTGTCATTTGCAATACATGTATGGGCCACCTTTTAGTGCATATGAATTTGTGGCAAGTTATATTGTTTTTACTTTCAGTTATTTTCTTGCCTTGGTATGTACATTTTGTTTTGTTTGTCTTTTCTCTTGTTGTTGCTTGCATATTGATGATGCATGAGGCATAGAGCATAATCTTTTTAGTAGCGTATGTTTTTTGAAAATATTTCTTTTTTATAGTGCGCAAGAAAATAAAAATTTCTAGTAAATGGAGGGTTTTAGCAAGGGAAAGGCTTGAATTCAACTGGTACTGCTAAAGAATCGTCAAAAGAAACAAGGTCAAGAAAAACAGACGACTCCTAAATGAGTAAAATAAATCGCTGAACCAAGGCGAGGGTTATTAACGCCTTATGGCGTGGTTCCATAACTTATTGAAACTTTTCAGTCGGATGGTTTTCTAGGCAACAAGATAAAAATTCCAATTACGTTCAGCTGAGATAGAAAGTATTTTAGTTATACAATGGACAGGGAAAATTTATTCTTAATTTTTTTATTTCTTTCCCTCATGCGTTTGCTTCTCTCTCTCTCTCTCTCTCTCTCTCTCTCTCTATATATATATATATATATATATATATATATATATATATATATATATATATATATATATATATATATATATATATATATATATATATATATATATATATAGACACACACACACACACACACCCACACAAATATATAAGCAACTTTAGAAGAGCTTTGGAGTGCCTCCCTCATTGCTTCCTTTCTTGTTATTTTTGTGCCTCATTTTAAATACCCTTAAGGCTCTTTTGCGGTTAATGTATTATTATGATTTTCCTTGGCAAGCAAGACTTCTTTTTATGATGTTCGGTCTTCCACATGTTCTTCCATTAGCTTGAATTTTGAAAGTACAACTTGGACACTCTTAAGGGATCCCCTTTATCCCCCGCTTTCAAGGGTTTCAGTTCAAGGCTCAATGTATCAACCACTACACAACACATCCCTAACTTAACAATCTATGAGCCCCATTTCTCCAATTTGATTGAAGCCCAAATTTGTGGGTTGCCAGCAATTTCGACATCTATCACATTTGGTATCAACAAGAAGATCCATTGTGAGGGTATGAATGTGCTTGAGTTTGTGGTTATTCTTGAGTGCATCTTTCTCTCATACAAAATCCAAACAATACAAGTGTGCCTACGTTATCACAAAGACACAAGTTACTAGACACTCATTGAATGTGATGTCTTGCTAAGAAAGTATCACCAATTATTGTGAATATGAACATGACAAAAACCCATGACTATGGAGCATAATTGTTGCCCCAATCGTAGGACCTCTTAGAAATCTTCAAAGCATATAGATTGATATATGTTGTGTAACCCTAAATTTGAATGATTCTTTTAAACCATCATATCAATTAGGCAATCTCTTCTCATTAAAAAGCAAAGATCTCTACATAAAGGGCTTATAAACGTACATGTGAAATTGAGGTATTACTAGTTTGACTCTATTGTTGAATATGCTTTCAAACTGAAACGATACATTGCTCTAGAGAAATGTAGAGGTAAATAAAACCTATTGATCTTGGATAGGTAATAATAAGAAGATGATTGTTGTTTAGAATTGAACTTAATGAAATTATAGTTTCTAGCCAAAGAAATCAATGTAATCTTTCATAGGTGGAATGAGCTCAAGAGATTAATTCCAACAAGAGTAATCTACTCTTACTCCCTTAACCTTAGCCAAAATCAATAATGTTTGTTTTGAGCAATTTTTGTGAATTATGTATGAACCTTTAAAATGTGCACTTAGATTTTGGTTCACAAAAATTGGTTAAGTTCCATTGAGAAAATTGTCCTTGTGTAATGTCATTGTTTCTCTTACAAACCATACAAGCATCCTTACATGAGTTGTTACCATTGGAGGAAAACTCTTAAGTTAAGTGTGCCACACCATTTTCCCTATGTCATGAAAGACGTGTAATCTCAAGAGAGGATGGGGAGGAAGTCTTGGTTATTGTGAACCCACTCAATCCCACTATTGAAGTTGATATTGACATCAAATTAAGGAAGGGAAGTGCAACATATATTTCTTGGTGCATTTTTGCTTTGATGACTTTCTTAGTCTAATAATTGGCTAATTTCCATTGAAAAAATTGCCATCATGAAATGTCATCTGTCACCGTTTCTCCCACAAACTATTCAAACCATAGGAGGGTGCTTACATGAATTATTATCAAAGACATGTAATCTCATAAGAGGACGGGGAGGAACTCTTCTTTGTTGTGAGCTCATGCAAACCCACTATTGAAGGAAAACTCTATGTTATCAAAGACATGTAATCTCATAAGAGGACGGGGAGGAACTCTTCTTTGTTGTGAGCTCATGCAAACCCACTATTGAAGTTGCTATTGCCATGAGATTAAGGAAAGAAAGCTAATTATGTGATTCCTAGGGCATGTCTGCTCTAAAGGCTTTCTTAGTCTAAAACATGGATCTTGTGATTGGGTACTTGTGACATCACACAACTAAGATTTTATTCAAGAGTACCACTCCTAGTTTTACATAATTTAATGCACTATGAAAAACCACCTTGGCCCCAAGTGTCTCTTACGAAAATAGAAGAGGGAAAGAAGAGCATGAGTAACATGTGTCCTCATCTAATTGTGCTATACATTCTATTAGAGTTACATTGATGGACCTATTACATTTAGAGTGTAAGTTAAAAGGGTGAAACTTGTGATGGTTCTTAAACCTCTATGGTGCTCACACTCCTAGGTGGGTTTGTGTCCTTAAAAACACTTCACTTCATGTGTGCAATGCATACCCATGAAAACTTTGATATCTATTTGTTTTTGAAAGATGAGAACTAAGCTTTGTAGGTTGGCTTTAAGGAAATGGACTAAGGAGTTATGGACACAAAAGAAACTCTCTTGAACCCTAGGTTTCATATGCTTGCTAGATTTCATGATTGGTTCAAAATTTGTAGAAATTAATGCTACCATTTCGACCTATGTAAGGAGGGCTTGGCCACGTATATTCTCAATCTTTCCAATACTAGTCTTGGGAGATCAAGGAGTCGCAATCTCCAAATAAGTACTTTCCAAGTTCCATTTTTAGTTCTTGTCTTGATCCCTCAAGGAAGTTCTTTCAATCTAGAGATCTTGTTTCATACCTACAATCCCGATATGTGGGATGTCTTGTATGTTTTCTACTCCAATTACCCATATTATCAATCTTGGGTTGTGGGACTTCTTGTATCAATTGCATCTTGTATTATTTTCCCTATAAGGGTGATCTTGTAATCACAAGAATGGTTTCCAAACCTTGTCTAATTTAGTCAAAGGGTACAATCTAGTGCTCCCCTAACATAAGGGGCTAGGTAGTGTTAACCATCAGGTCTCTGAATTCAAGAATATCAGCAAAACATGTTTAGTCAAGGACATTATTCGGTTATTGTAGCATGCTCATCAATTACTCTCCTTACATAGATAGGCCTTGGCTGATGGTTACTTCTAGTTTCCTAGCTAGAAGGATAAAAGCACTCTCTCCTAGAGTCTTGTAGTTTTCCTCTTTCTCTTTGAGTTCACTTATTTTGATACCCAAACTTACTTTATCCAATTTCACAAAACATGTAGATTATTTCTTAAAACCAGTTTGAATGTATTTACAACGTACAGATGTCACAACATAGTATCTTTAGCACAACATAAACAATTCAAACAAAATTACCGCACAACACAATTTCCAACTTCTGTGCAAATCAATACACTGAATTCAAACCTTCCATTACTTTGCATCACACAAATAGATAGACTTTGACACACAAGGCAATGTATTTTGAATTTCAAAATACACAAACTATAGGCACTACAACTTAGACCACCACCATAGCACTGATTGTATCTTTCCCATCGATAGAGAAGTAATATAACTCTTTGATACATATTTTCAATACTTTACATCCTTTTGCACATCTCCTTCATTCATATGTTGACTCTCCAATTATTTTTCGAGGTAACAAACATGAGCCTCATTTCTTGCTTGGTATAATGTTGTAAGAGTATCCCAAGGATCTTTTATTCTCTTGCAAGAGCAGATGTGAGGGATCATGGTACGTTTGATAGAAAAACTTATCAATGCATGTGGTTGTGCACTGCCATCCAACAAAGTTGCTCTGGTAGGTTCAACAGGAAGGAGAGCACAACTAGGAAGTTGAAGATCATCTTCTTCAACATCATCTTCACCTTCAATCACTGTATTTCCAAATGTAGTAGGATATTTTTCAACACCTTACATAATATTCCGTGATCCTTTTGCTACTAATACATGATGGATCATTTATACCTAGAATGGGTAATTATTACCATCAAACTTATTCTCAACGGCCAACATATGAAATACATTGTACATTGTTGCTTTCAGCCATGGTCAATGAATAAATACGCTGATGACAAATGATGATTGTATCTCAAAAAGTTGTTTCGAAACACCCTGTCAAACTCGGCTAAACCTGTAGTAGACTTTGAGATGCTTGTATTGGCAAATTGAAATATATGTTTGGCACAAAAGGATGAAATTGCCTGCATAGTCATTGCAATAGTGCATTCGGAGGCCGAAAGTAGCTCAAATCAAAATTTTGAGGCCACAAAGAGAAGCAACTTTGAACTCTTGATTGCCCGAGTATGCTTACTATCATGGACACAAAGAAAACCAACTTAAACTTTAGATTCCATGTGAATTTCCTATATCTCATGTTTTGTAGATTGACTGTCTATTTGTTGCATTTTGATACTTGAAGCTCTTGTTTCAAGTTGTTGATGAAATAATCAATGACGTCATCAACTCGTAAGACCTATATAAGGAGGGGTTAGACACATTCATTCTCAGCCTTGCCAATGCGATCTTGGGAGCTCAAGGAGTCGCAATCTCCAAGTAAGTAGATTCCAAGTTCTTGTTTGAGTTCTAGTCTTATGCCTTGTTCTAGTCTTGTCTAGTCTAGTTCTTGGACATCCTGTCATTTCCTCTTATAATCTTGCAGTATGAGATCTTGTCGAGTTATTCCTTGTATCTAGTCCATCTCCTTGAAGGGAGTTCTTGTAACTTAGAGATCTTGCTTCAAACCTATTAGTCTCAGGTTGTGGGACCTCATGTATCATCTCTATTCCAGTTATCCATACCTATTAGTATCGGGTTGTGGGACTTCTTGTATCAATCACATATTCTTGTATCATCTCTATTCCAGTTATCCATACCTATTAGTATCGGGTTCTTGTAATCAGAAGTGTATTTCTGAAATCTTGTCTACTGTAGTTAGAGAGCACAATCTAGTGCTCTCTTGACATTTTCGTAAGACTGTCACATCAAGCCAAGCCAAGAATGATGGATTCCATATCCATTCTCAAAAATATAGAATTTACTTTGGATGATATATGTAAAAAACTCCAGGATTTGGAAAGGAGGTTACAACAAGGTGATCGATCAGTTTCAAGATATGCCTTAGATATCAAGATATTATTTCATGGATCCACATATCAAGAAGACTACATGATTAATCAGTTTCAAAGAGGCCTCAAAGACAAAGTGAAGTATCTCTTGCTATCCATGCCTCAAGCAGATACCCTCGATGATGTTATCAATCAAACAATTCAATGTGAGAGTCAACTATTCAAAGAAAGCCAAGTCCAAGAGCTAGAAGTGTGGAATAATCAAGACATTATTTCTCAAGAATTCGAATCAAGAATAGTTGAAGCCCAAAAAGTCATTACAAATGATATGGAGCATACACATTATGAAGATAAAAAGACAGTAAAGGACAAGGAGGAGTTTATGTTCAATCAAGGAGGTGTGCTTACTCAAGGTTCTCCAACAAAGATCTTGGAAACACCACAACATACCACTAGAAGCTTAAAGGACCTATCTTGTGACAAACCCTAGGAAGCTCAAGGGAGACCCAGTCCTTCACCACCTATAAAGATTAAGGATCATGAAGAATTTGAGGTTGATCATGTGTTAGATTCAAGAATCTCTCAAGGAAGATTGGAATACCTTATTCATTGCAAAGGATATAATGTCAATGATCGTACATGGGAACCTAAAAAAAATCTTCAGAGAGCAAAAATCAAGGTTCGTAAATTCCACAATGGGTTGACCAAAGTCGCAGTCCAATCAAGCAAGACAAAGGGAGTAAGCTCTCATGCTTGTAGCTCAGGGTGCACCTTATCTAATAAGGTTGCAAACAAGGGCTTGAAAGGCGGCAATATGTCCATGTTCAATAAGCAAAGCGAGCATACAAGCATGGAGATATGAGCATGAAAAATCGATTAAAAAATCGAGTGATCCAAAGGGCACAAAGTAAAGGACAAGAAAGGCTAGCGTCATTAGGGAACAATGATGCGAAAAATGATCGTGTTTCATAGAAATCATAGTGCAGGGATACATAGAAATAAGGGTGGTAAAAAATGCAAAACAATACATGCAAAGTTATGAAGGAGGTGGGGTGTAGCAATATGCATTGAACGTCGTGGGGCAAAGTGTCTAGGTTCAATTCCCATCCGACTCTACATTTCAAATTCCCAGTACTCTCCAAAAAAAAAGTATGAAGGAGGTGCTAACGTGATGTCTAGAATCCCAAATTGCCATAATTTAGAATCGGACCAGAGTAGGAAGTAGCTGATTGAACAAAATCTACAACCGAAATGTTGTTCGATCGAGTTTTGTCGAAATCCGGTACATCCCTTTCTAGTGAACCTTGAATTTTCGCGTTTTAGGATTTGCCTTGGAATTGAAAAACAAAACTATATCATTAACAACAAAGATCAAAGGTGATAGAAGTCGTTCATGAGTGTGATGTAACTGCATTTCCTAAAGAAGCAAAAAGCTCGCAAAAGGATCTTGATCTAGTCATCATAATGTATCCAATCGAGAAAACATTGAATCTTTAAGTAACAACTTGTGCTCAAGGGCCACTCAAAGACTCGAATCTATTAACTCCATTGAAGCAATAGCCTTAGTACCATAGGCTAGTTTAAAGGGATTGAACCTTGTAGACACCTTATAAGCAATGTGGTATGCCCATAGAATAGATGGCAATAATTGATCCCATCATTTCAAAAACTCCATACCAAGTTTACGTAGCATGGTTAATAGTACTTTATTTATGTATTCTACTAAACCATTGTTCCAAAGATAATAAGGAGTTCTAAACTTGTGCATGACCCCATATTGGTCCATTAATGCCTCACTTAGTTGGTTAGGAAAGTGAATACCCTGATCTGAAACAATTTCTAATGGAACTCTAAAATGTGAGATGATAATTTTGCAACGACTACGACGAAAGTTGATTTAACATCCCAAGGTTTTCACCATTGGGTGGCATTATCCGTAGAAGTCAAAATATAATGGTGATTAGTGGAGATAGCCAGAGGAGAAATTGGACCTAAAAAATCTAATCCCCTGTTTTGGAAGGGATCCAAAGGCATGAGAGGGTGGAGTGGAAAACGATTCATAGGAATTTGTTGCCCTGTACATTGGCAAGGATCAAATATGTGAGCATAACACCAACAATATCTGAGCAAAGTAGGTCACCATAGTCCAAATTGTAATACTTTATGCATGGGGAGGTCCCTAGATAAATGTCCACCTATGGGATGGGTATAGGCCATGTGCAACACTGAGGGGATCTCATGGGATGACACACAATAAAGCCAAAAACCAGAAGTATCTCGACAGTAGAGTTGACCCATAATAACTATAAACCAATGACTATATTGAGTCATTTTCTTGCAAACTTCTATGGATAACAAGTCAAGAGGAATGCATGTGGCAAGGAAAGATAAAAAGATTTCGTATGGATCCTCAATGGTAGTCGTAAAAGGGGAAGCATCTGAAAAAAATTCATCGACCCTAGTAACCTCCTCCCAAAAATCCAACTAAGATTAAAAAATTAACAACCACATGAGAAGAATTGGGTCTATGTATTACATCATAATCTAATCCTTACAGCAACATTACCTATCTAGCAAGTCGGCTGATTATATTCTATTGCTTAACCAAAGATATAATATGTTCCAATGGGATCCCTAGATATGATATGTTCCAATAACTTCCTATAGGATACTAAAAATACGGATTTTGTAAAAATCTCATGCATACACCATTGAAAGATTCTAGGCGCACTTCTTAATTTGAACCACGTGATTATACACATCACAATTAGTGATAAAAGTTGCCTTGGGCACATCTTGTTTAGCCATCCTCACCTGGTTACACACACTGTAGCTTTCTAAAAAAGAATAGATTTCACAAACTACAACATCATCCAACATACTATCAAGGAAGGGTAACGAAAAATGATCAGGGATCATTGTTACATTTAATTTTTGGTAGTTGACACAAATTCACGATTGCTTATTTTTCTTTGATATAATCACATTAGGTGAGACCCACTCGGCATGATCGATGATGTACAATGAACCCAACTCATAGTAGCCTATCAAGTTCCACTTTCACCTACTTCACATAATTTGGATTCATTCTATAAGTAGATTCTTTAGTAGTATGCACATCAGGGTTGAGTAGCATTCAATGTTGATAAATACAAGGGTCCATTCCTAACATATCTCATTAGAAAATTCTTTTAAGAGTGTCAAAAGTTCCATTTGAAATTCAATGGAAAGTTGTGCACTAATTTTGACATCAAGGTGGGCTTTCGGTTATCCAATATTACAAGAGATGATTTTTGTTCTCAGAAACATAGGAATGAAAATGCTTCTCCAACAAAGATGATGAAATCCTCGGATCGGTAGCAAGCATATATTTTTTTCTACAAATGGAGTTACTAAACAAGTACTAATAGAACCATGTAGCATCCTCTCAAGCAAAGGCTAAAAAACAACAAGTCCTTACGACAACAGGTCTTAATTAGGAGCTAGAAAAGTAGATTCTTCACCATCAGTTGATCCTTTTAACATGTGTATAGGTTCTGCTATCTATGGAATAGTATGGAAATCACATGGTATTAAGTCATCAAGAGGGACATTATATCTTAAGTGATTATATTTGAAGGTCAAATAATGAGAAGACTAATCTTGCAACACTTTAGCTTGCTTCAACCATGGCCTTCCAAATAATAAGTTATAATTTGTATGAGAGTTGGGTAATTCAAGTACAATGAAGGTAACTGGGAATGTCAATCTTGTTGAGGTTATGTGATGTTGCGGCAAAAGCTTGTTCACTAACAAGACTGTGGAAAATTGCCACGCCTCAACTAGAACTAAGCTAAAGTGATGTTAGAACACCTCTATAATCATCAGTAGCTTAGCAACCTGAAAACTTTACTACTGTTTTAGTGAACTTCAAAAATTCACTTTACAGAAAGCTTTGCATTTCTTTCAAGCTTTAATTCTGAACTGATTTACTTCAAACTTTACACTACTGTGTTTGCTTACAATTAGATAATCTTTTCGTTACTTAACTTTCCAAAAACTGTGTTTTAAAACCACCAGAATATCACCAGAACTTCACCGGAATGTTACCAGACTGTCACTGTAATCTTACCGGAATCAACTGCAATTCTGTTTGTGATTACTTCAAATGGTTATAATTGAAGTAAGGAAGTAATATCTGAACTTCCTTTAGTGAATGAACTCTATCTGAAGTTTGAAGAAAAACTTCACCAGTTCTGGATGTCTTTACAATCAGACTTTGTATTGTGCACATGTCCATTTCATAAAACTCTTTTGATCAGTTTGTAGTTCAGACTCCTAGCTTCAAGATGAGCTATCATTCATGAAAATCTTTACACTGTGCTGTGAGATCTAACTCTCAGAAGTACCAGAAAATGTTTACTGAGAAAAACTGTAACTGTTAACTAACTTTCACAGTAACATGAAATCACTCAGATTTCTTCACATACAAAGAATGCGCTTAAACTTCCACATGAACATGTGTTTTCTATTAGAGAAGATGTGTACAAAAATAGCTTGGCTTCACTTTGCTCATAGCTATGGAAAACTCTCCTACTCTTAGTAGTTATTCCTTACCATCTCTCTCAGATGAATACCCGACAGTTCAGGTTCTATTATTCATCTACATACGCAATATCTGGCGTCTTCTATATCACTATCCTCAGTTTCTATATGCGCTATTCTATATCGGTTCTTCTTACTTAAGCACTCTCTCAACTCTCTTATATACATTTTGATCCGAGATTCAAAACTCGTATTTCTGGAAGTTTCTATTAACTATATTACAGTCGTGAATTTGTCCCTTCACTAAGGCTTGATTTTCTGACTGTTTTGTTTCTGCTTCTCTTTGTCTTTCTTCGTCTTTATGTCTGTCTGTATGTCAAATTTGTGAGTGATTCTTCAACATCTCCCCCTCAATCACTAATTTGCATTCTCTGATCTTTCATATATTCTTCTTTTCTTTTATACTTGCCATTTCTTTGAATCTACTTGTCTTTACTCCATCTAAGCTCTTTGTCAGAATATCTACTATCTGATCTTTTGTAGATGTGTATATTATTTCAATCTCTTTTTCCATTACCTTTTCCCTCAGGAAATGATATTGAATTTCTATGTGTTTTGTTCTTGCATGAAATATTGGATTTGCTGCAAGATACAATGAACTCATATTATCTCCATGTATGATAGGTATACCTTGATAAATACCCATGCTTTTGAACAAGGTCTGCATCCATATCACTTCTTTAGCTGCTTCCACAAGTCCTTTATATTCAGCTTCATTTGACGATAAAGCCACTGTGTGTTGCTTCTTTGAACACCAGCTTACAAGCTTATCTCCTAGGTATATCATATACCCATGTGTTGACCTTCTGTCATCTTGACTTCCTGCCCAGTCTGAGTCACTGTATTCTCTCAGCTTTATATCTTATGTAAAAGGATAATATAATCCTTCTTTTATAGTTCTTTTGATATATCTAAGAACTCTTTGTCCTGCAACCCAATGTTGATCCTTCAGACAATGCATGAACTGTTAGAGAACTCCTACTGCATAACTAAGATCTGGTCTTGTTAGCGTAGCATAAATCAAGCTTCCCACTAAAGATTGATACTTTCTCATATCTTTAAACTCTACACCATCATATTTGTTGAGTTTATGATTTACTTCAAGCGGTGTTGAAGCTTCTCTGCAATTCTCCATGTTAAACTTCTTCAGTAAGTTTAGGAGATACCTTTCTTGTGAAACATATACACCATGATCTGTATATGTAACTTCCATACCAAGAAAGTATGATAACTTTCCTAGATCACTAATCTTGAACTCTTTTTCAAGCAGTATCTTTACCTCCTTGATTCCTTCATCTGAGGTACCTGTGATTATAATGTCATCTACATAAATACAAATGTAGATCATACCTTCATCTGTTCTCTTAACGAGTAGACTTGCATCTGCCTTTGAGCTTTGGTATCCAAGGTCATTGAGATACTTCACAAGTCTGTAATTCCAAGCTCTTGGAGCTTGCTTCAATCCATAGAGAGATCTTCTTAATCTGCAAACATGATTTGGGTAACAGGAACTTACAAACCCTTCAGGTTGTTCCATGTAAACTTTATCTGATATATATCCATTCAGAAATGCATTCTTTATATCCAGTTGACTTAGCTTCCATCCTTTCGATGTTGCTATAGCAATCAATGTCCTTATGGTTGACATCTTTGCCACCGGACTAAATGTCTCGTCATAATCTATGCCATGCGTCTGAGCATAGCCTTTGACTACCAGTCTAGCTTTTTATCTGGCTATCCTTCCATCTGCAAGTTTCTTAACTTTGTAAACCCATTTATTTCCAATCACTTTCTTACCATTTGGTTTTGGAACAAGTTCCCAAGTCTTGTTCTCCTCAAGCGCATTGAACTCCTCCTTCATTGCTTCTTCCCATTTTTTCTTACCTTTTGCTTCATTGTAATTCTGAGGTTCTTCATCTTCATTTACTAAGTAAGCATAATTTTTCTGAGTCAAATAAGAAGTATCATAGGAATACCTTGTCGGTTGTTTCCTAACTCTGTTTGACCTTCTTGGTTCAAACTCTTCATGTGTATCTGAATACACATCTTCATCAAATCTCGGTCCATCTTCATTTCTCATACCTGATCCGATCTTGGACGTACTTACCTGCATATGATCTTCATCTCCATTTACCTGCATATGTGATTTACCTTTTTCAATTCTTCTCATCTCTTCTTCAGGTGTTTCAACACTATGCTCTTTATCTGTATACTAGCTCTTTCCTTCATCAAATGTCACATCTCTAGAAATAGTAAACTGTTTTGTTAGAGGACTCCATAGTCTATAACCCATCTGCTTTTCATCATATCCGATGAACACGTATTTTTCAGCTTTTGGTTCAATCTCATGTCTAAGTTGTGATGGTACATAAGCATAAGCAACTGATCCAAACACTTTACAGTGATCAAGTGTTGGCTTCTTACCCCACCAGGCTTCATAAGGGGTCATCCCATTTAAAGTTGTGCATGGTAATCTATTTACCAGATATGTTGTTGTATTTACAGCCTCAGCCCAAAGATAGTTTGGACAATTCTTCTCCTTTAGCATTGCTCTTGCAAACTCAACTAGAGTTCGGTTTCTCCTTTCTGCTACTCCATTTTGTTGCGGTGTATACCTGCAAGTTATTTCTCTTTTGATGTCTGCGTTCCACAGATAATCATTGAACTCTTGAGAAAAATATTCTCCTCCTCCACCAGACCTTAGTCTTTTGAGTTTTTGTCCTGTAAGTCTTTCAACATATGCATGAAAATGTCTGAAAGCTCCAAACACTTCTGACTTCTCTTTCAAAACATAAAGAGTTATCCATCTTGTTGCATCATCAATAAAAAGAACGTAATACCTTGATCCGCTGATAGATCCTTCTTTTGTCGGTCCCCATACATCTATATGTATGAGCTCTAGCACACCATCGTGTTTGTAACCATTTTTCTGAAATGGTAACCTGTGTGCTTTTCCCATCTGACAAGCTTCACATTTGTGAATCATATGTTGATTTTTCATATTTGGTAATCCTCTCACGGATTGTTTTTCCACCATAACTTTGATTCCTTTTTCATTAAAATGTCCTACCTTCCTTTTTACCATGAACAATTTGCTTGTATCCTTTCTCTGGATCTTCAACAAATACTCCTTCATTTGTAAACCTGACTGGAAAACCTTTTTCTACTATCTGACCCACGTTGATCAGATTCTTTGGGATTGTTGGAACATACAAAACATTTGTTAGTAGGTCAGCTCCATTCTTACACTTTACCTTTCCAATTGACCTTACATTATGTTTTGTGTTATCACCTGTTTGTACTGTATGATTTGAATACCTCCTTCCAGTTCTGATAAAAATTCTATATTTCCTGACAAATGATTTGAACAACCAGAGTCAATATAGAATACTTTAGATCTTCATTCTCTGACACACTTATCGAATTCATCATCAACGTTGTATGACTATCATTCTGCATATCATTCGCATAGTTGTAGTAGGTAGTGTTGTGAGACTGATTCTGTCCCCAACTTCTTGCTCCACCTCTACCATATCCACCTCTTTGACTTTGTCTGCCTCTTTGATATCTTCCGCTTCTGCCTCTGCTGTTGTTATTTTGATTCTAACTTGATCCTTGAGAATTATGCAAGCAATCATGAGCCAAATGATTGCTTAATCCACACATCCAACAAGAATTCTTCTGATTACCTCTTCCTTTTGTATTTCCTCTTTTTCTAACGTTACCTCTTCCTCTTGCATAATTTGCTTGGGTAGTCATCTCTTCTTCATCTTTTTCTTTACCTTTATCACCTTTCTTCTTATTCTTTGCGTACATAGCAGAACTATGTCCTTTATCTCCGTCTGTCTTCAAATCTTGCTCAAATGTTAGCATTAGTCTAAGCAACTGATTTAAATCTGGTACAAAATGATTTAATGAAAGTTCAGTTGAGAGTACGAAAGGTTTCCACCTTTCATCTCCTCTCAGTCTTGCAAGCACTTGTGCTATCAACCTGTGATCTTTGATATCTTCATCAATAGATCCAAGACTGTCCGCCAAGTCTTTCATCTTAGTGACATAATCACTAATGCTTTGACTTTGTTTTTTCTTGAACGTTGTAAACTCTGACCATAAGCTAGCCTTCCTAGCTTTCGTCGTATTTTGGAAATGATCTTCCAATGCACTCCATATGTCTTCCGCTTTCTCCAGACCTCTAATGTGCGGTAGTAGATGATCTGTAATGGTATTATAGATATAAGCTCTTGCCGTTGCATCTTTCTTCTGCCACAGCTTCAAGGCTTCTAACTCTTCTTTCTTTGGTTGACTGTCGTCTTCGAAAGTCGGCTTCTTTTCTTCTCCTGTCACATATATCATTAAGTCCTTACTCATAAGTAAGGCTTCCATGCGCATTACCCATGCGGGATAATTATCTCTGTCCAATTTGTCAATAGAAATGTGATCTTCCATAATCTTCTTGTTTTTATTACTTCCGGTGAGTATAACGTTAAAGGAGTTTACCTTTTGTAAACCTTTACCCTTGAGAATGACTTCGGAATGCTTCTCTGATTCTGTTTGTTGTTGATCATCTCAGCCTTCACCTTTCTTGTGAAAGTTCTTCACTTTCTCTTGTATCTTTACTTCCCTTTGCTCTTTGACAACCTTTTCTGCTCTTCAGAATCTTTCTGCTCTGATACCACTTGTTGAGGTTATGTGATGTCATGGCAAAAGCTTGTTCACTAACAAGACTGTGGAAAATTTCCATGCCTCAACTAGAACTAAGCTAAAGTGATGTTAGAACACTTCTATAATCATCAATAGCTTAGCAACCTGAAAACTTTACTATTGTTTTAATGAACTTCGAAAATTCACTTTACAGAAAGCTTTGCATTTCTTTCAAGCTTTGATTCTGAACTGATTTACTTCAAACTTTACACTACTATGTTTGCTTACAATTAGGAAATCTTTCCGTTAATTAACTTTCCAAAAATTGTGTTTTACAACCACCAGAATATCACCGGAACTTCACCGAAATGTTATCGAATTGTCACCGTAATCTTATCGGAATCAACTGCAATTCTGTTTGTGATTACTTCAAATGGTTATAATTGAAGTAAGGAAGTAATATCTGAACTTCCTTCAGTGAATGAACTCTATCTGAAGTTTGAAGAAAAACTTCACCAGTTCTGGATGTCTTTACGGCCAGACTTTGTACTGTGTACATGTCCCGTTTCATAAAAATCTTTTGATCAGTTTGTAGTTCAGACTCCTAGCTTCAAGATGAGCTATCAGTCATGAAAATCTTTACTGTGCTGTGAGATCTAACTCTCAGAAGTACCAAAAAATGTTTACTGAGAAAAATTGTAATTGTTAACTAACTTTCACAGTAACATGAAATCACTCAGATTTCTTCACATACAAAGAATGCGCTTAAACTTCCACATGAACATGTGTTTTCTATTAGAGAAGATGTGTACAAAAATAGCTTGGCCTCCCTTTGCTCATAGCTATGGAAAACTCTCCTACTCTGAGTAGTTATTCCTTACCATCTCTCTCAGATGAATACCGGACAGTTCAGGTTCTATTATTCATCTACATACACAATCTCTGGCATCTTCTATATCACTATCCTCAGTTTCTATATGTGCTATTCTATATCGGTTCTTCTTACTTAAGCACTCTCTCAACTCTCTTATATACATTTTGATCCGAGATTCAAAACTCGTATTTTTGGAAGTTTCTATGAACTATATTACAGTCGTGAATTTGTCCCTTCACTAAGGCTTGATTTTCTAACTGTTTTGTTTCTGCTTCTCTTTGTCTTTCTTCGTCTTTATGTCTGTCTGTATGTCAAATTTGTAAGTGATTCTTCGAAAAATCTTTGTAAGGAAATCAATATATCTCTGATCAATCCTACTAGACAAACTTTAGACTGATCAATCATATGCATAAAAGACTTTACTTGTTCAATATCCCTCTAGCCCATTTGTTTGCACAATGCATACATAGCAATATGAACTCCATAGCCACTATCAATGAAAACCTTAGGTATTCGCTTATTCTTATACAAGACCATAATTAAAGGAACAACATGATCAATCATGGTAATTAACTTGAGTTGTATTGTTGCTAAATTTGGTGCAATAATGGATGTAGAATCTTTTGAAAGATTCTTAACTAAGGTGTGTCAAAACACAAGTACGAGGGCCAACACTTGGCCTAAAGGAAGAGTAAACAATGCTTAAGACAACTAATTCTAGTATTATGAATCTAGAGAGTCTAAAAGTTGTACGGGATCAAAATATGTGGTGGGTAGATCCTAGGAAGGTGCAAGTTCTTCAACTGATGCTTAATTAGTAGTTTTTTCCTTCTCATTTTCTACTGTACAAATCTAAGTGGGGGAAAGGCTAGAGGAGAGTCCTTGATCCAATTAGTTTCTTTGACAACAAACTATTGTTGTTCTTTAAATCTTTATTCAAATAAGCACTACGTAGTGGTATTTTTGTAGATCTAGCATGCAATGTAGCATCTTGTAGATTCTTGCATGATGGCCACCATGTTGGTCACGAGCCCTTGTTTTTCTTTGTTCTTTGGATCATACTCTTGGGAATCCTTGCAATTGCAATGGATGTGACCATATTCCCCATAAAATTACAACATATAGAAATCGGGTTGTTGCTATTATTACTATTGTTATTACTATTATCATTATTATTTTTACTATTATTATTATTATTATTATTATTATTATTATTATTATTATTATTATTATTATTATGGGTCCAAAGATTATCCAAAAATTTCAATAATTGAAATCAAAATTATACATTCTATTTTGGTAAGTAGTATAGGGCTGAGAACGTTGATGAGATGGAACATAACTAAGGATTGGTTCATTGACTTCTTGGATAACAGAATTTTAAATGGACATCTTGTTTTGTTGTGCCTTAGCATCTTAAATAGAATTTGCAATAGAATGGTCTCTTCTATTAAAAGTGGCACAATAAAGCCAATTTATTGCATAGTTTATCATCGATCATGTCATCAAAATTCATACCTCCAAAACATCAAATGATCTATATGTTGTGATGTAGGTACTAACCTATTAATAAATCACTTAGTTTATACATCTTCTAGTAAGGCATTATATTTTTGGGATTTGCCACAAATGGGTTTTGAAGGTTGTGGGATATTCCTAGATAGTCTACTGCAATTTTCGTCCATTGTGCTAGAGGAAATAAAAAATATGTGCTATGGTTTTTGTTTTCCTAAAACAGTGTAGAAAAACCTCCTTTACTATGTCATATATGGTGAAATAGTTTAAGCTCGTACTATGTTAACCATCGGACTACTTCATTTACTAGGGTTGAATAAAACACTCTGGCCTTGTAATGCGAGTTAGTGGTAGCCTTTCTTTCTTCTTCCAAAACGTTGCAATTTATGTCAAATGACCTTACATTGGCATCATAGTCATCTCCAGGAAGGCTCCAAACATGGCATAGGTCACTCCTAAGGAACCAACCAAATCATCTACTCATATCATCATCTTTCCAAGCCATTTTGGGAATATCGGTTGAATCAACAAGAGTATTAGCAAGTATTTGATAACCTTCAAGATTAACCAACGAGGGATTAAAGTTAGGAGTCCAAAATTGCTTAAAATCAATGAAATACCCCGAATGGGATATCACGGATGGGGTTAAACTAATGTTGGTAGTGGTTCTAATTCTTATCTCCTCAAATTCCTCAAAGGTGTGGAATTTTGATACTGTAGGTACTTTTTGGTATAATTATAGTTTTCTCTAATAGAGTTATGATGTTCTCTGATAGATTTACGATGAATTTAGACTAGTATTTGGTGGATTATGGTAGTCTCCAATGGATTTACAATAAATTTTGGTGGATTTAAAATTTCAATGAATCATTCAGGGTGCTCATACAACTTACTTAGATTGGGTTAATGGATTTCATTATCAAACCCAAGGGCCTTCACAAGTTGTTCTCCTTCCTTAGAGGAGCTTGATGTATCAAGGTAACTATAAATAGATGCTAGTCTCCTATCTTCTCTATACTTCGAGTATTTGTTGCCAGAACACAACAGAGGCATACACAATTATACTAGTAAAATGCTCCAATCACATCAATCATCATAGCTAATCGTTAACGGGAATCGCCAATGTTAACTCTTAGGTCTATCGACTCAAGAATATTGGCAAAATATTTCTAATCTAGGATAGAATTTAGTTATTGTAGCATCCTCATAAATTACTCTCATACAAACCTTAGCTAATAGTTACTCCTATGATCTTGACTTACAACACAAATTCCCAACTTTGTGCAAGTAAGCGCACTGTGAATTCAAACCTTCCACTACATTTTTGCATCATACAAACAGATAGATTACACATACAAGACATTGTACTCAAGATTTTAAAACAATATAGAGACTACAAGCACTATGGCCAAGACCATCATCACAACATTGATTGTGCCTTTACATTAATAGAGAAGTAGTACAATTGTTCAATACACATTTTTGGTACTTTACATCCATTCGCACATTCAACATACTAAAGAGTTATATCTTTTACAAAATTGAGTACATTCTAGCTAACAATAGCATGTACCACTTTGATTGGATTGAGAACATGCTAGAACTCTACACGTTTGAATTGAATCTTTTAAGGTAACCCTATTATTTGAGTCTACATAGATCATGCCCTTTTTAGATATTATGGAGAGATTTGATCTTCTAAATGCAAGGAATGCAGAATAGGTCCTCTTAACATCAAGTTTTTATATTTATAAACTATGTAGAAGCCCACCTTACATGAAGAATATAGAGATGAAGTTAAAGTCATATGGAACTAAAAACACTCAATAGAAGCATAAAAAAAAATACATTTTAATGCACTAGAAAAATTATGCCTTTGTATTTATAGATTCCTATAATCTTTGCATGAGTAGAGATAAGCTAAGGGGTGCCTACTTAGGCTAGAGGCTTTCTTGGAAGTCCTTGCCTCGTGTCCTGACACTTAATGTTCAATGTTTGGGCTTCCATTGTATGCATTTTCATATTTTCTTTACATTTATAAATCATATTAAAACAATTTATCATTCAAGTAATTTAAAAGTCCCCTAAATTTTCTCCATCCAATAACTTTTGCTTGATTCATAAGTTTGGTATGATAAAGCTCATGCAAATCTTCCCTTTCATTTAAGGGACCATCCAAGAGTAATTTGTGTGTGTGCAACTCACCTCCCATCCCTCTTATTCCCTTGCCTTGAAAATAGGTAGTCCCTCGAGTGACATAGTGTGGACATATTACGATCATGCACTCTATCTACTACCAATTTAGGAATCTTAAATCGCCAACTTAAGGACCTCGGGCATCTTAAACTTGTTCCACACTCACAAATCAATGGCCCACTTGGCCTATGTATAACATTGTTCCTATCCTAAAGATCATTGTTCCCAAGGAGTAGCGAGGCTAAGTACTTCTTTTTGGAGTTTGAGGTATGTGGAAGCACGCAAACAACACAAAAAAGAAGAAGAATCTTGGAGCATAACACAATGTTGTATGAATTAACAACTAAATGTCCAAAGATAAGTAACTTGTTAGGGTTATATGCATATATATAGGCCGGGGACAAAAACCTGCTAAAGAGGGAAAAAAGCAAGTTTTTGTCCCCAAACTTTTCTTGATTGTGTTCAACTCATTCTTGAGTTGAAGTTTCCTAGCTTTGGTATTTGTTGAATACATCCTTTCAAGAGCTTCCCAAGCATCCTTAGCTTTCTCTAGATGTTGAATATGCCCTACCATGGCATTAGTAATGACTCGTGAAATGAGGAACATGACTCTCCTATTCCTCTCTTCCCATTCTTTTGCTTTCCTCCTTTGGACTTTGGTGGCCGTAGCTTGATTGATTTGAGGTTGAGCATCATCACCGCTCACAATACCCCACAAGCGTTTGCCCATTAGGTAGTTGTTCATACTAAACTTCCACACGGGATAGTTATCCTTATCCAATTTCTCTACTTGTTGACCCAAGTTAGCCATTGAAGACTATAAAAAACTTTGAGAGTTACGTCGAATAGTAACTATTGTCCTTTGCTCTTGCGTTTGTGAAGCTCCACCTTGTTTTGTAGCTCCTCTTTTGCTTTAAACTCCAACTCTGTTAATGAAGCTTCAGCACCAAGTTTTCTCTGATACCAATTGTGGAGAACGAGTTCTCCCATGCGCAACGAAAACATGTAGTGAACCCTTGTATGAATAGCACTTGGACAAATAGCTGCAACTTAGATAGCTTGCTACTCTCAATATAAAACTCAAATGGACCTACACCTTTAGTCAATCAAAGTAGAAAAAGAGAGATTTCTAAGAAGATATAAATGACTTAATTTGGATAAGTTTTGGTTAGGAAACAAAACTGACAAAGATGAATTACCTATCAACACAAGTATGTTGAAGAATTGAACTTCACTCTCGGACTGATAACTCCCTTAATATATATCTTTTGAGGAAGCTATTTGAGAGAGAAAACGTGTGCACAAATAGATTTCCAACGAGCTAAAAATCAAGTAATTTGGATGAGTTTGTTTCAGGAAGTTCAACTGACCAAAATAGACCACTTGCACATACAAGTATGCTGAAAAACTAGAGTTCACTCTCTGATAGATATCTCACATAATATAAATCCTTTGAATGAGATATTTGAGACAAAGTACTTAAATGAAAAGACATTTACAACAAGAAAAAAATCAAGCAATTTGGATAGGTTTTGGTTGGGAAATATAACCCACCAAAATATACTACCTATCTACACAGGTATGCTAAAGAACTGGACTTCAATCTTTGACTGATATCTCATAGAATATATAAGCTTTGAAAGAGATATTTGATCCAAAGAAAATGCATGAGATAAGCTTTCAAATGAGTGTTTAAACACAAGAAATTGTTACATATACACTGAGATATGAACTTCACAACAGAGCTATGTACAAAATGATGTGCGGTTGGAAGGAGTCTATGGAAAGACAAAATGAAAAAATGACCAAATCCGACTATTGGGAGCTCTTGCCTCTCTCTCTCTCCTTGTTTAGAACATGGTCCCACTCCACTTTTATAACCAATGAGCATGTGAAGAAGTTTATGCCTCCTTCTTAACTCACCACTTTCATTTGATTGCCCACTACATGCCACTTACTACAAGGCAGATAGTGTATCTTTTACTCATCATGAATTTTGACTAGAATTTTTTTTTCTTTTCTCTTCTTTTCCTTTATCTTTATATTGGTAAATTTATCCAAGCATAGCTCATGTGAAAGTGATCTTGTACATTTATCTTCAACATTTATGAGCTTCAAACTCTTTTTGGTTATGATTGAAAATGTGTAAGCATGTCAATTGAGCACCCTCCATTTGATCAAGGGGAAATACATGTCTTCTGATTTTAATGCATTTTTGGCTGAGCTTGGGATAAAGCATCAGTGTATAGTGTTGTATACACCTCAAACAAATGGACCCGCTAAAAGAAAGAACATCACTCTCATGGAGATGGTGAGCTGTATGGTCAAAAGAGTAGTTTTACTGCATAGATTTTGGCTTGAGGTTGTTATATATATAGCATATGTATTGAATATGTGTCTTAACAAAGCACTGCAATCTATCACACATATGAGGTTTGGCATGGTCACAATTCATCTGTTGCTCATTTGTGTGTCTTTGGTTGTCCGGCATATGCATTAGTGCCTAAACAACAATGCAAGAAATTGGATGAATTTTGAAAGCAAAGGATATCATCTGTATCACCCACATACTAAATGCATTGGCCATGATGTTGTTTTTGTGGAAGATGCAATTCAGCCATTACTTTCATGTACCAAGGAGACTCACTTAGCTCTAGAGATATGTATGGACCTTTGCTTTCTCTTTTTATAGGTGGACAATCAAGTGTTGGTCCAAATGAGGCAATTTCTTAGCCTTTATAGGTTCCACATGATGATGCAGACCATTCCATTTCTGATGCAAATTTATATGATGCACTTGTTGATGAGAGGATTGATATAGGGGAGGCAAAAACTATGCCTAAATGGCTGGTGGAGACTTTCTGCGATAGCAAATTATATGCATCACTCTCATATCATACTTGTTCAGGCTCACATAGTGCTTCCTTTGCACTATGAGAGAGGCATTGATTTTGATGAGACCTTTGCACCCAATTACCGAATGACCAACGTTCAAACCATCTTTGCACTTACAACTCATCATGGTTGGAATGTACATCAATTTGACATTAAATGTGCATTTCTAAATGATGACTTACATGAAGAAGTGTATGTATTTCAACCCCATGGTTTTGCAAAAAGTGCATGAAAACAAAGTGTGAAGGTTGAAAAGGCATTATATGGTTTGAAGCAAGCACCAGGTGCTTGGTATGAAAACATACATGCCTACTTGATTGCACATGGTTTTCAGAACAGTCCAACTAAGAGCACCTTATATCTTAAACATGTAGATGATGTACTTCTAATTATTATTGTGTATGTTTATGACATGTTGCTGACTGGTTCTAATGAGAAGCACATTGTTGCATTTAAAATTGATTTGCATGCCTCTTTTGAGATGACAGATTTGGGGCATTTCCATCATTGTTTGGGCATTCAATTTATGCAAGTTGATGGGGGAATAACTTTGTATCAAAAAAAAAAATACAAAAACATTATTGCACAGTTTTGGCATTTAAGATTGGAAAGCTATTGCCACTCCTATGGAAACAGATTTGCGATTGAGTCTTCATGATGTTGGAGATGCATTTGATGTTGTTCTCTCTCAGTAGGCTATTGGATGCTTGATTAAGTTATGCATAATGTGGCCTCGTATTAAATTTTTATCTCTCATATTTGTAGGTTTATGCATTGCCTAGGTGTCAAGCATTGGCAAGTGGTTAAGTGCATCTTATGCTACTTGATTAGTATTTGGATACTTGTATTGTTTTATCCCAAAGGGGGATCATTACCACCAAATTGGCATGCTTTTTTGACTCAATGATCAGACCAGTTGTTATGAATCTCATGTGTCCACAAGTGGTTTTTGCTTCATGCTTGTTATCTCGTGCATATCTTGGTTAAGCAAGAAGCAATCTATTATGGCCACAAGTGGTTTTTGCTTCATGCTTGTTATCTCGTGCATATCTTGGTTAAGCAAGAAGCAATCTATTCTAGTTGTGAGGGTGAGTATAAGTAGCTTTCATTGCGACTGTTGAATGTGTGTGGATCAGATGCCTTCTTGCTGATTTGTGTGTTGGTCAATCTTCTCCTACCACCATCTTCATTGAGTTAGAGTGCAATGGAAGTTGCAAGGAACCCTGTATTCCATGCTTAGATAAACCACATCGAGGTGCATTATCATTATGTCAGGAAGAGGTTGTCTGCTAGAGAGATCAGTTTGGTATATGTGCCCATAAGGTGGAAGACCTTTTCACAAAGGCTCTCCCTAGGGAGGATTTCAAAGCTTTCGGCAAGGCTTTGGGCTTACTTGCTTTTGTGGATTGATCTCTTTCCACATAACTTGTCACTTCCTTGTATATGAGTGCTAGCTCCTTGTTCACTGCATCACTCCCAAGGGGATTTGTTGATATATTATGGTAGTGATGTATGTGAACATACTTAAGACAGATGAATATACTTTGAAGATTACGGAGCTAAGTGATGCTTTAGCTTCTATTGGCACAATGGTTGAAGACAAAGTTCTTTTGTGTTATACTCTCAATGGATTGAGAGAAGATGAAATATGGAAGCCTTTTATAACTTCCATTAACTTGAAAGATGCATATCCAAGGTTTTGAACAACTAATCCCTCATCTTATCACATAACATCTATCTTTGGTGGCCCCAAAGGAAAGGATAGCCACAACCAAATGTTATATGCAGGTCGAGGTAAAGGAAGGAACTCAAGAGGAGGATCAAGAGGAAAAGGAAGAGGTCACACCAACTCCAACTACAATCAAAACAATTCGGAAGACAACAAGGATGCATCAAATGCCAAAATACAAGGAAGATGTTGAGGTAGAAGTAAAGGAAGAGGTCAAGGCTCCTACAATTCTCATAAAGGTATAACATGCTATCATTGTGGTAAAGTAGGACACTATGCTAGTGATTGTCGGCTGAAGAATGGAAGACCAAATGAAGGCAATCAAAGGATCCAAAGCAACTATGCAAGCACCTCAAGTGAAGGAAGCAAGGACACACTACTTGCAATGAGACATGAGTATAGAAGCTCTTGTGAAGATGACAAAAAATGGTACATTGATTCAGGTTGTAGTAACCATATGCCATGCCAAGGAAGTTTGTTCATTAATCAGGTACCAAGTGGAAAAGGATGTGTTGAAATAGGTGATGATACTCAACACATGATTGAACATATTGGAGATATAAGGCTTGGAGATACAAGTAGAGAAAAGGTACTATCTATGTTCTTCATGTTCCTACAATTTCAAAGAACTTGATTTCAGTAGGAAACATGGTACAGAAGGGTTATCATGTCATATTCAATGAGAATGGGTACTTCATAAAGAAAGCAAAGGAAGGCTTCAAGGTCATTGCTCGAGGTAGAAGAGAAGGAAGGATCTTTACTTTGGATGTCCAACATCCACATGGAAAGGTCATGTACATTCAATGTGGGAACAAGAAGATTTTAGAGTTGGGCTTATGGCACAAAAGAATAGGACACATCAACATTCCAAAACTAAAGCACATGAGCAAACATGAGGTGGTAAGAGGTCTTCCAAAATTTAATAGCATTGGACTTCATGAGTCATGTGAAGCTTGTCAACTAGGAAAGCAAACGAGGCAGTCATTCAAGAGGAGCAATTATGTGGCCCCAAATGTCTTGGACTTGATACTGTTAAACGATAATACTTCAATCCAATTTTCGGACGAGTATTATCGGGTCCTCGGGTTCTTGGGAGTGGTAGGGGTCTGTTAGACAGAGGCCCTGTACTATTTTCCCAATCCTTTACACAATCGCAAGTATTCCTTCACGTCTTAACATAGTGGGTGAGTTTGAATATTGACTACTCTTCGGCACGATGAGTGTTAGAATATTCGGACTGAATATGCTATGGTAGTAACACCGTGGTCCTGCCGTAACTTAAACTACGAGAATACGCTCTTCTCAATAATTAAATACTTCTCAATAAGACGATTCCATGTGACAAGTAAACACACAGGACAAAAAATACACAGACAACTTGGATTGAGATTACTTCAAACTTTGCGTATACTGACTCGAGTCACCGATTTCTACCCTAATTAACTTCTGTCTACACACAGATCCTTGTCGAATACTCAGTGATCGCCGATTATTATATATAACCTGGTCACTTAACCGAAAAGGTACTAAACTTTGTCCTTACACAGTCTCACGCAGGACAACAAACACACAATCTCACAGCCGAGAAATACAGAATCGTATATAACTGATCATCAGATAGACTCACAACACAAAACTACCGAATGGGAATCGGTTCAACCAAAGAATAGCAGAATAATTAAATATGAATAGAATGGAACAGTACTCAATGTACTCAGCAATATCTCATACACATTCTTAAAATATGATACTCGCAATCTTCGAATACTTCAGTTCGTGATGTGATCAACCCTATTCACTACAGTGCTCAACAGAACCGAGACTCCTTCTGGAAAAAACTGCCGATCTTCTTATTCTCTCTTGACGTATCTAACCTTCTGTCTCTCTCAAATAAATTCCTGTTAACTATCACTCCAAGATTCTGTTTAACATAGTAAATTCTGCTCCACCAGTCTAGCGAAGCGACGACCTTTCTCTCTTTCTATCTTCTGCTTTTTATTGCTTTCGCATTCTTCATCTACCGACTCTTGCGTAATTTCCTGCATCTCCGTTATTTCAGCCACAATTCTTGTTTATCCTTCTTCTGCGGTTGCGGTTGTCTCGCTCCGTCAGCCTTGTAACACTGGCACGCACGGTGGACTCGAACCCGTAAGTGCAATACTGTTGGTGATATCCTTTTGCCTGGGCTATCCCACTGTTTTCTTTCTTTACATGCATCCAGAAGGGCTCTGGCTAAACGTTCATAATGCCAATATCCTGCTGGTGATTCAGCAAATATCTTTCAATCCCGAATGTGTCACTGTACGTGATAGGTCGTCTCTTTCTCCAGAACTTCCTCAAACTCGTATAGCTGGTCTAGTTGCCTCTTTATGAAGTCCCGCTTTCTTATATGCTGGACCCACCCTCTTGATCATGTGCTTTAAGCGCTTCATCTATGGAATCAAAGTACCCTCTGTGCTGTTGAATCCTCTTCTTCTTGAAAGTTTGTGCGTGTTTTTACCAACTTGGATATATTTGTGTCATAATTGTTGAAAATATCCATGTCTTCTGCAGAAGCCATGTAACCATACAGTATCCTATCACCACCTGGCTGAAATATCCTTTTACAGTGTCTGTCGGTCCATGCCAAGATTTGACTCCCCAATCCTTTCTGATCGCACTTGTTCTAGTGGCTGAACAAGTATAGCTAGCCATCTCCTGCGAAAAAGTGTCCAGCGATTTTGAATATGGCTATCCAATTGTTGTTTTAATAAATCTATGTCCATATTTGTCATCATTGTGGCATTGAATTCTACACCCTCATCTTTTAATATCTGCTTTTCGAACTCCTGCAATACTTGTATTCTTGACTGCAAAAGTTGATTTTCGGCTTGCAGGTGAGCATTCAGGGTAGAAAAACTGGACATCTCGGTTTGAATTTGTGTTTGGATAGTTTGCTGCCACTGATTAAGGTCTTGGACATACTTTTTTACGGTGATCAATTCGGCCATAATATGCTGGTTGTTTTGTTGTAACACCTGTATTAACGCATCTTTGTCGTCCAATTCTTTTTGCATCTGTGCCATTACTGAGTTGGACTTAGTCATCGTTGCTAATAACAACTCGTTTCGGTGCTGAATGGCTTGTTCTTGTTGCCGTAAATATTGGGAAACCTCTTGGAGTTGGTTCTGCATTCTTGTAACAAAATCGGGTTGGGGATCATCCGGTGCTTGCTTTGGACTGGCAGTTGGCACGTTGTCTGCCATTCGTCTTCTAATGGACAACCGAAATGGCGTCCCTACTGTTTGATTCTGTGTGCTATTACCTGTGTGGAGTAAAGATGCAGACGAGGTGGAGGGTTGGGCTTCTTCCTGAGGCTCTGTGTGGTGTTCGGGGTAAAAAGAGGGGGACCCGTGTAACTGTTTATCTTTTACAGATTGGGCAAAACTAAATATGGCAGCTAAATATACTGGTAAACGAGTGTATTTTTGGGACCTGTGTTTGTCCCCAACAAAAAACTGTTTGTGTAAATGATTGTACAACCAGTGAGCCCAACTCACTTTTCCTCCTTTCTCTGCTTGTACTAGAGGCGAAAAATTTTCTCTAGACATAAGATCAAATCTGACTATAAAGCAGAGCCTTTCTAAGTACCATTTAAATTGCCCACGGCGAGTATATGTGGCATTCTTCATCATAAAATAGCGTCTACGACCTTCGCCTTTACCAAATTCTTTTCTCAGGTCGTTATAAGAACATTTGGGAAAATTTGCTTCTTCATACAACGGTAATTGAAATACTGACGAAACTAATTGTGGTGAAAATTGTACCTGATTTTCAAGAAAACCTTTTGTTTGTCGCATAATGTGTAACTGATTCTCTGCGTCGTCGTTACCTGTCCATTGTTCCCAGGGTAACTTAGCAAACTGTAGGAGTCCGATCCTCTGTAACCAGTTCTCATTTCCCCTTGAATAAATGTCAAACTCTATTTTGAATTCTGTGGAAAATAATATGTTGTTATGCAGACCTGGTGATGTTGTCGAAGTTCTTGAGTCATCTTCATCATCCTGTAATGTAGTATCGGTTGTAGTCACAACACGGTTCTGTGTAAGTGTGCGCTTCCTGAGTCGCCATCTCAGTATATCCGATTCAGACATGGTTGTAAGACTTGCCGAAAGTAATGTGCTAGAAGTTTTGTTAATTAGCACAAGAGCTCGCAGAATACTATACAGAAAAATACTTTGCCGGGCATACGCATTTATAAGTGATAGAACTTGAGCTGCCATTTGCTAGAATGATGATATTTCATTCGGACATGACACTTCATGCTGCTTACCGAAATTCTAGAATCAAAAATCATCATTTTGGAGATCGATGCTGGACTTGGAACGTCTTTTATATGTGCAAAAAGTGTTATGCACAAAAAATCATGACTTTTAATAAAATATATTAGTACAACACCGGATTTGTAGGCCCGAAATCTATAGTTCTGCTACGAGGCCTTCTAAATACATATTTCTAGCTGATCGAAAGATACGGGCAATCTTTTTCTTAAGCGTTTCTAATACATTTTTCAGGGTGTCGGGTTCTAATAATTGGGCATCTGTCCGCACCGAACTGAGCGCAATAGCTCCCGAAAGTAAATTTTCAGCCTCTGTTTGTAAGAATGCTTCCTGTAAATAAAATTCATTGGCCAATGCTGCATCTCTGGCCGTCTTCATATCTGTTACTTGTTGCTGCATTCGATGGATGTAATCATTTTGGTTGCGTACTTGATTGTCGAGTCTTTCTAACTGTTGGTTAAGGAACTGGATCGTTTTATGAAATGCATCTCTTGCCCTTTTCGTATCTGCTAGTCTTTTCTGTTTCTGAGGCTCTTCAATGAGATACTTATGCAGTATGTTGTTAACTGTTGATAAGCTGTTTTTTGTAGTATCCAACTCGAATTCTTTTTGAGCTAGCTGCAATCTAGTTTCTTCCAGTAAGTTGCCTAATGCTACTCTGACATCTTCTGCATCTTTGAAGTTCTGTGTTAACTTATTGATTTCTGTAGTGGCTTCTGTCAACATTTCTTTTTGATTGTTTATTGTTTCCAGAGCTTCATCCCGCTGTTTTGTTATATCTGCTTGGTCACTGAGTCGTTCTTGCAGCTGTTTCACCTGTTCTTGTAGGGCCTGATTTTCTGCCTTTACTATGTATAATTCTTCTTGAAGCGGAGTGATATCGGCTTCCAGTATTTCTATTTTATGCTGCAACTCCTTGTAAATATTGTTTGTATCAGCTCTCATCTGAGCAGGTAATTGCTGGGAGAGGTTAATAAGAAACTGTCCAATTGATGCTAATTCGGAAAATACCTGAACAGATTGTGTTTGTGGAAGTTGTCGTGGTTGGGCAAACGTATCGGTGCGTAATTGGTGAGAATTCGGTGGTGAGTAGTTAGGGGAAGATGATGATGTATCGTCGGGGTGGTCTTGGATGGGATGTGCTTCATGTTGCGGTGGTAAAATGGGACGAGCTGCGTTAGAGCTAATTACCTTATTTGCATCCTGTTGTTCATTTGCTGAGAAGCCGACATCTGTTGTTTCTGCTGCCTTCAGGAGCTTATCCAGTGCATGATTAGTAGGTTGATGTTCATGGATTTGTTGGTTCTCTTTCTGCTGCTGTTGACAGACTTTATCAGTTGACATTGCTTCCGTTTCAGTTTGCTTCTGCGTTTGTAGATGCTCAGATGCTAATGAATACGCTGATGATTCCTGATGCATCGACGTATTTGTATCATAGAACCTCTCTTCATCTTGATGCTTGGCCTCTGTTTCTGCTCCCTTGTCTTGCTGATCAGCTTCATTCTCTACTGCTTTGTCTTGTTTTTCGTGTTGTACTTCTTGCTGTTGTTCGGCTTCCTTTTGTGTTACTCCACCTGAATGCTGATCGACCTCCTGTTGCACTTCTTCGTCTTGTCCGATTGAACCTGCTATCTTACTTTCAGAAGAACTGATTCTGATTCGTTTACTTCTGAATAACTGATTAATCTCTTCTTCATCTTCTTCGTCTTCATCTAAAGGTTGCACTGATTCTTCAATCTGTAGTACTGGTCCTCTTGGTGGTGGTTGTGCTTGCATTATAGTTGGAAACAGAAATGACAGAATGTGTGGCAGTCGAGACCTCGGGGTTTTACCTTTGTTAACTTGCTTCATAATTGAGACGCACTCCTTATGAATACGTTGAAAGAAAAACGACGCAAAGTTAACAGGTTCTCGGGCAGCTATATCGATGGCAGAATAAAATGGTCGAGAGATACCATAGGTACGTTTCTGAAAATTGAGTATAGCAACTAGGAATTGTAATGCAGTTCTTTCGGGTTCTGGTCGGCAGAGAATGGCGTATTCATTAGATGAATAACGAGGGAACAATTCTGCCATTCGGGTTACCGAAATCATGGGGAGATTCTCGCGGCCTTGTGGAGTCAAATGGTATACTTCTGCAAACGCTTGGAATGTGATCACAGTTCTAGAAGGTAAGGAAAGGAAAACCCATTGTTTTTCGGTGGGAGATACTCGAGCGATAGCAGAAATAATCTGTGCGAAAAAGGGGTGAGCTTCGACTGAGTGCCAGGGTAGCTCGGCGAAATTACCCAATCCTCGTACATGCAGGTAATTTCCTACTTCAGCAGGGATACCACCGGCAAAAGCTGTATAGTTTGCTAGGGATTCCATTACGCACAGATACAAGACGCAGAACACAAGTATTCAGAAAATATAGCCGTGATCGCAAAAGACTATATTACCTATCCGGCGAGTTTAAGTGAGTTATATAAGAAATTTGTACAGAGAATATTTTAAACGGTACTAATTACACAAAACGGGCAGTGATGTCTATATCTGGCGTGCATGCATGCAAAGAGAGAAAAAAGGAGCGGGCGGCTGGACATAAATAGATATTAAAGTACGACGATTACACTTACTTTATTGATTACACCGAATTAAAACAAAAAGGAATTAAAAGACAAAAAGAAAATTAAGAAATTTGCGGTACGCTGTGTACCCTTGTTATTGCCGAGGTGACGTTACTTGATACGGCCGTAGCTTAGAGCCGTTTATCGCTTTTGGAAGTGGTTGTCCAGTCAATGTAGTCAATCGAAAAGTAGCCGGACCAACTTGTTCTGAAATCTTGAATGGACCGAACCAACGTAGCTTGAATTTTCCTGCTGATCTATTGGACTTCGCATTGTAAAAAAGAACAAGCTGTCCTACCGAAAATACTGGAGTCTTTAAATTTCGGTCATGTGTCCTGGCCTGTCTTAATTGGATTTCTTTCATAGTTAAGAAACTGAGCCATCGGTGCTCATCTAATTCTCTAAGTGTTTCCAACCGAAATACCAATGACTCTTCGGGTAAAAGCTTCTGAGACATTGCTACTCTTAAACTTGGTATTACAATTTCCATCGGAGCTATTGCTTCTATTCCATAGGCTAATTTAAATGGTGTCAAGCCGGTGGTTACCTTATATGTAGTGCGATAGGCCCATAAGACTGCAGGTAGCAACTGATCCCATCTTTCCGGTGTTTCTCTAGTCAATTTCTGAAGCATATTCAGCAAAGATTTGTTGGTACTTTCTGCCAATCCATTTGCACGAGGATAATATGGTGAGCTGAATTTATGACTGATTTGAAATGACTGTATTAATGCTTTCATCAAATTGTTCATAAAATGAGTGCCCTGATCTGAAACAAGCTCTAGTGGCAATCCAAATCTTGGAAAGACATCTGATAATAGACATTTCGCTACTTCAACTGCTGTAGCCGAGCGTAAAGGCCATGCTTCTGCCCACCTGGTTGCGTAATCTGTGCAAGTCAATATATACCTGTTATTGCTGAATACCGCGGGAGGTGTGATTGGACCAATGAAATCAAGACCCCATTTCTGAAATGGTTCTAAAGGAAGTACTGGATGAAGTGGAAAGTAATGGCGTTGTAGTGGTTGTCCAGTTCTTTGACAGCTATCACAAGTTTTGATAAATTCCAATATATCTCTGTACATAGTTGGCCACCAAAGTCCACTTTGCAGAATTTTTCGGTGAGTAAGATCTGCTGCAAAATGTCCTCCTGTTGGACTTGAGTGAGCTAAATTGATGACTGAATTTACTTCGTGTGTAGGAACACACCGTAGTAAGGTTCCTGTATAATCTGCATAATAAAGTTCTCCAGCAACTAACCGGAATCGTCGACTAAAACCTGCAATTTTTCGGCGTGTAGCTGTGGGGACTTCAGAAGGTAGACATCCATTTGAAAGGAAGGTCAATAACTGATCATAATACGTAGTTGGTGCTGGTTGGTTTGACAATTCCTCAGTAGTTGGTTCTGAAGTATAAATAGCTGGCGTTGTATCATTTATACCAACCGGAGGTTCACCTGAATCTAAGCGTGACAAAAAGTCTGCTAAGGCATGTGAACTACCTGGCCGATGAATGACATCATAGTCGAATTCCTGCAATAGTAGAACCCATCGTGCTAGGCGGCCACCTATATGTTGCTGTCGAACCAAGTAAACAAGTGCAGCGTGATCGACATGAAATGTAAATTTTCGACCCAACAAATAATGTCTGAATTTTTTTACCGAATACACTAGTCCTAAGCATTCCCTCTCAGTTACCGAGTAGTTCTTTTCTGCAGGTGCTAATCTTCTGCTAGCATAGTATACTGGTCTAAACCATTTATCTGTTTGTTGCATTAGTACACTTCCTATTGCTATATCAGATGCATCAACAAATACGTGAAATGGGTGATCCCAATCTGGTGGCTGTAAAATGGGAACCTGTGTTAATAACTGTTTCAGTCGATCAAATGCTATCTGACATTCCTGAATCCATTCGAATTGCCTTGGAGTCTTGGAAATTAATTTGTTCAGTGGTATTGCCACATGAGCAAGCCACCGTAAATGCCTTCCATGCCACCTCACTTGTCCCATAAATCGCATTACTTCCTTAGGTGAATTAGGCACCGGAGCTTCTAATACTGCTGAAATTTTATCAGGATCAACTTGAATACCCTGTGCTGATATGATGTGACCAAGTAACTTACCACATGAAACCGCAAACACAGATTTGTTTGGGTTTAAACACAATCTATATTCTCTGCATCTCTGAAAGCAACATCGTAAATGTACTAGATGTGCGATCATTTTACCGAAAATTGAAAAATCGTCAAGGTATACTTGCATGAATGAGGTGAGATAAGGAGAAAATATCTCCTGCATACATCTTTGAAATGTGCTTGGCACATTCCTCAATCCAAACCACATTACTGTACAAGCAAAGACACCCCAATTTGTAATAAATGCAGTTTTTGGTATATCCTCTTCAGCCATTCTTACTTGGTTATACCCACTGTATCCATCTAGAAATGAATACATCTCATGACCTGCTACTTTGTCAAGCATAGTATCCAAAAAAGGAATCGGAAAAGGATCCGGTATTGTTGCAGCATTTAATTTCCGATAGTCTACGCAAATTCTCAATTGCTTGTTTTTCTTTGGTACAATTACAATCGGTGAAATCCATTCCGCATGTTCTATTGGTACTATGAATCCCACTTTTAATAACCTATCAAGTTCAGCCTTTACCTGTGATGCATAATGTGGATTCATCTGGTAGCTGATTTGCCTTATCGGTTTCGCTTCTGGTTTTAGCATAACTCTGTGTTGATAGATACGAGGATCCAAGCCCTTCATGTCTCTATAATCCCATGCAAAGACGTCAGTAAATTCTTGGAGTAACTTGATTAATTCTGCTTGAAAGGCTTCAGGTAAGTTTTGCTTTATCTTTACAGGACGAGGGTGGTCTTCATCTCCAAGATTATAAGTAATTAACTGGTCTTCTGGAGCATAAAATTGTTGATATTTCTCTGTATTAGCTGATGGTTCGAGAAGTTGTTGTAGTTCATTACCTTGAATCGAAATGGTATCTTCCTCCTTAATTTCTTCGGCAATGGGTATTACTGTACATACTGAAGCATTCCAGGTATCTACCACAGACTGTAGATCAATAGTTCCTACTGTCATCAAATCAACATTATTCTTCAGAAATTCTTCTTCTTCGTCATCCGACAATCGATCTAACATATGGACTGGTTCGGCAAAATATGGTCGAGCATGTAACTCACAGGGTTGTATAGCATCTAATTTTACAACACATTTGCGATTTTTATCTTTGAACGTAAGTTCCTGGGCTGACCAGTCTTGAATTACCTTGGCTTGTTTCAACCAAGGACGACCGAAAAGTAGATTGTAGTCTAGGGTGGATTCCGGCAATTTTAAAACAACAAAAGTCATCTTGAATGTTGTGTCTTGGACAGTTATGGGTATATCTCGGACCAGTCCTACTGGATGAACTCTAGATTGATCAGCCATCCTAACAAAGAATTGAACTGGTTCTATCTTAGTCCATCCTAACTTCTTACAAAGTGACGCAGTTGCAATATTCACGCCAGACCCCCCATCAATTAAAACTTGTGGAATTTGATGTTTATGAAACCATACCGTAATCAGAGGAACTGAGTGATCTACCGTAGAGTCTGGCTCTGGTTGTACTGTTGCGGTAGCCGGAATGCAAGCAGATTTTGTAGTAGACTGTTGTTGAAATTGTTGGCGTATTCCTGGTACTAATGCCAGTAATTGCCCGAAAGGCAATGTGATGGATGCTTTTGACAATATATCCCAAGCTGGTTGCAATTGATTTGCATCTTCCTTAACTGTTGAGGATGAAGTTTGGTCTGAAGATGGTAATTCTACTGTAGATGAGGTACCTGCTTCTGTATTGTCAACACGAGCTTGTGTCGTATCCGGGGACTGGATTACTGGAGTAGGTTCTGGAAAAACAGGTGGTTCTACGGTAGTCCACTGGCTAGCCTTATGATACACTCTGTGTTGTTCACGTATCCCTGGTTCAAATAATTCTGCTGCTGGTTGCAATTGTTTACCGGAACGAGTTTGAACTGCTGCTGCCTGCGTCTCTACAGGTGTGATTGTTACCACATTGGCCATTGGGTTTTGACGTTCCTTTTTCCTTTGATCATATTCCGCTGCATCTCTACAGAATCTTCTAATATGGCCCAATTGTCCACAGAAATGACATCGAGGTGGTGGTAAATTTTGATTTTCCGGTGGTGGTCCATTCTGCCAGCGCGGTGTGTTATAGTTGTTGTTCCTCTGTCCTCGATAATGTCGATACCCTTGTTGTTGATTGTGTCTCAAATGTGGGGGTACATATTGATTGGATGACTGCCCTTGTTCCTGAATAATTGCATTAACTGTTGTTGCCCCTTGTCTTCTAGCATTGTATGCACAATTCTCAGTGGTATGTCCCACAATGTTACAGATGGCGCAATAGGTCTGATTTAACGCACACTGGGCACTAGTATGTCCTGAATTCTTGCAGGTAGTGCAATATACTTGCCTAGTTATATCTTCAGCTATATGTTTGTTTGTTTTAATCCATTCCAAATCCTCTGAAAATCCACCAACTTTGTTTTCCAGCTGAAGGGTCATTGCTATCACTGCATCGAGGGTCATGGCTCCTACACATCTTATAATCATGATTTGCCTAAGTTGAGGAAGCAAGCCATTGATAAACCACTGTGTAATAACATCGTCTGGTAAATTAGCATGGGCCTGGGGTAACTGTCTTAAATGAGTTCTGAAAAGGGTAGCATACTCTTGTACAGTTTGATTTGGTTTCTGTCTATTGTTCTGTAAATACTCAAAGATCTCTGCAGGATTCTTTTTCAGCCTGAATCGCTGCAGAAAAGCGTCTCGTACTGCTTCATAAGTACCGAAATGATTAATATCATATTCAGTAAGCCATCTTGCTGCTTCATTCACAAGTGTGGATTGAAAAACAATTGCTTTGTATGCCGGATCCGGTGGATGGTTGAGGACAGCGTAACTGATTTCGAAGGTGCGTACGTGAGCATCTGGATCATCTCCTGGAAACCCACTAAACTTTGTGTATGTTACTCCCGTTGAAGCCAATCTGGGTTGACCTAATTGTCGTTGTGGTTGTTCATTCATCGTAAATGTATTATACACTCCTTCTGTATTTCTGGTTTGAGTTTCTGAACTACCGGAATTTGTTTCGCCAAATGGCACACTTTCCGGTGCAACTAGCTTACTTACTATATTGCGAATTTCTGTTTCAAATAGTCTTCCTTCCTCCTTGATATCCAAAGTAGGAGGACTTGCTTCCAAACGTTGTAGTTGAGCTGAAGATTCAGTCGAAAGTGCTGAATCGTCACCGAAAAACTGTGTTTTTCTTACCGAAATTCCACCGGAAGGATTCAAAATTGTGACTGGATACAGCGTAGATTCGCCTGTATTAATTTCCTTCCGTAAAGTGTTTCTAATCGTATCTGAATCTATTCCAAAAACTTTTAGACTAGATTCCAACTGCGTCTTGGTAGGTTCCAAAATTGCTGTATTTTCGACAGTCTGCACCGTAGTAACACCAGGCAATTCTAGAGATGTACTACGTTCTACCGTAATTTCACCGGAATCAGTGTTATCGTTTGTCACTTTTTCGACAACTGGGTCAGGTCTAATTGCACTAGTACCTCCCAAAGTTGTTCTTAATACCCCTAACTGATGATTCTTGGGATACTTTTCACCTGATCGAGTAATCGGCATGTGGCATTTCCGTACTAATCATATAGTATTACGAACAAATAGTATTGCAACAATCTGATTCTGTTGCTACTGTTCTTCCAACAAAATTTAGTTTGAACAAAATACCAGGCAATCTCAATGCCACATCCCCAGCGGGATCGCCAATGTTAAACGATAATACTTCAATCCAATTTTCGGACGAGTATTATCGGGTCCTCGGGTTCTTGGGAGTGGTAGGGGTCTGTTAGACAGAGGCCCTGTACTATTTTCCCAATCCTTTACACAATCGCAAGTATTCCTTCACGTCTTAACACAGTGGGTGAGTTTGAATATTGACTACTCTTCGGCACGATGAGTGTTAGAATATTCGGACTGAATATGCTATGGTAGTAACACCGTGGTCCTGCCGTAACTTAAACTACGAGAATACGCTCTTCTCAATAATTAAATACTTCTCAATAAGACGATTCCATGTGACAAGTAAACACACAGGACAAAAAATACACAGACAACTTGGATTGAGATTACTTCAAACTTTGCGTATACTGACTCGAGTCACCGATTTCTACCCTAATTAACTTCTGTCTACACACAGATCCTTGTCGAATACTCAGTGATCGCCGATTATTATATATAACCTGGTCACTTAACCGAAAAGGTACTAAACTTTGTCCTTACACAGTCTCACGCAGGACAACAAACACACAATCTCACAGCCGAGAAATACAGAATCGTATATAACTGATCATCAGATAGACTCACAACACAAAACTACCGAATGGGAATCGGTTCAACCAAAGAATAGCATAATAATTAAATATGAATAGAATGGAACAGTACTCAATGTACTCAGCAATATCTCATACACATTCTTAAAATATGATACTCGCAATCTCCGAATACTTCAGTTCGTGATGTGATCAACCCTATTCACTACAGTGCTCAACAGAACCGAGACTCCTTCTGGAAAAAATTGCCGATCTTCTTATTCTCTCTTGACGTATCTAACCTTCTGTCTCTCTCAAATAAATTCCTGTTAACTATCACTCCAAGATTCTGTTTAACACAGTAAATTCTGCTCCACCAGTCTAGCGAAGCGACGACCTTTCTCTCTTTCTGTCTTCTGCTTTTTATTGCTTTCGCATTCTTCATCTACCGACTCTTGCGTAATTTCCTGCATCTCCGTTATTTCAGCCACAATTCTTGTTTATCCTTCTTCTGCGGTTGCGGTTGTCTCGCTCCGTCAGCCTTGTAACAATACATACAGATGTATGGGGACCAACCCAAGAGGCACCAATGGCTGGTAATAGATTTTTTATCACCTTCATTGATGATCACTCAAGAAAGGTATGTCTATTTTGTATGAAGAAAAAATCAGAGGTGTTTTCTATATTCAAAAGATTCAAAGTTGAAGTTGAAAAAGAAACAGGAAGATCTATCAAAACCTTAAGGTCCGATGGTGGACGAGAATACTTCTCCAAAGAATTTTCAGATTTTCTACAAGAGAATGGGATCAAAAGGTAGTTTACTTGTAGGTATACACCACAACAAAATGGAGTAGCGGAGAGGAAAAATAGGCAAATTGCTGAAATTGCAAGATGCACGCTCAATGAGATGAAGGTACCATTGTACTATTGGGCTGACTTTTTACTAAAGTTCCTTTGTTGATCTCTTGGATCATAAGGATAAATCCTTGGATGAGGCGTTGGTGGTTAGCTCACATGTTTCCTAATATAATAGCAATATATATTATCATCATTTGTCCACCTTTGCTCAACAGTGCATAGTTGCACTAGTCTTTTCTCATGTGGAGATGGTTGTGATCTTATTTGAGTGCATAATTGTGTTGAATAATCTTCTTTACACTAGAGAGATCTCTTAATATTAGAAAAATTGAGTTTTTCCTTTATAGGATCTAGCAACTTGTGTTGAGTTGATGGTAATTGAGAATAATTTTGGAAACATAGTATCATTTGGATTTACTTGTGGTAGCTTTAGAGTTAGCCAAATGCTCTTCCATATTTGTGCGGTCATCAATATATGAATATAGATTTATAATTTTTGAATCTAGACCAAGGACCTCAACTCTCAACTAGGATTTTTTTATCAGTTGATGGTGATTCAGAACATGTTTAGAAGCATAGTCTCATCTGAATTTACTTGTGGTAGCTCTACATTTAGTCAAATGATCTTCCATATTTATGAACTCTTCCAAATAGGAAATTAGGGTTTATACTTTTTTAGTCTAGACCAAGGATCTGAATTTCCCATTAAGATTCCATCCAAGAATAATGAGATTATATTTTCTTGAGAAGGAAGTTCTCTTATTGAACACCGATGCACATATTGCATAAATAATATAGTTGCAAGTATCATTGTCACAATGCATGTCTATTTGAAGTTATAGAGCAAAGAAGATGTACCTTTGAAGACTCACCTATGAATTCATTGGATAGATGATTTACACCCTTGAATGTGTTCATGTCTAATGGTTGGAATCAAGCCAAAGTAGCTCTAATCAAGCTGATCCTAAGCACTTCATATTGAGTGAACAAATCATTTAGTTGTTTTATTTTTGCCACACAGAGTTTTCATCATGGTGATTCTTCATGGATTTGGTTACGTGAAATGTTTCTATCCTCTTTCCAAGCCTAGTGGCCTGGGAATGGGAAACAAATCAATATCTACAATGTTTGGATGAATAGGTTTAAGTAGCTTGACTTAGATAAAAATCATTTAATTTTATATTTCTCTTAGATTTAGGAAAGATAGGATTTTATCCTAGTGGTTAAGTCTAAATTATGTGAATGAGGTCTAAGTTTCAACCCCCATGTCTAGCATGGGAGTATACTTAGCTTAGCATACTGGTTAAATCTAAAAGAATGTGAATGAGGTCTTGGTTTTCAGCCCACATGGGTAACATGGGAGATTATTTTGCCAAGAGCCTTTTAGAAATTTCTAAATCCAAGTTGGTTCAACTTAATCAAGTACATATGAGACATATGCTAGAGTCACAACTTCTGAACTCTAGAGAATTAAGACGTATGGTTGTACATGGTAGCACTTGCCCATGTAGACTCAAGTCCCTAATTCGAAGATATCCCTTATCTCAAGACTATATAAGAGGTTATCTAGGAGGTAGAGAGCACATGCTCCTAATGGTGGCAATGTATAACCTTCTAACCAACCAAGCTCTCATTGGAGGATTTGTTTTGCATGAAATTCCTCTATTTGCTGTGAGATGCATCCATTGGGTCTTTTTTCAACATTATTTTCCATTTTCTTCACCAATACTTGCCTCTTTTCCTTTATTGGGTCTTGTTTCTTGTCTTTTGATTGAGAATTTTGATTTTCTAAGTTACTAGGATTTATTATTCTCATCTAAAAACCAATATTTTATTCAACTTTTATCAAATATATTAATAATTTCTCTACCCTTAGATCTTTCATTTTCTATGTCATTATTGATAACAAGCCTTTTCCTTTCATAGGTGCAAAGGTCCATAGAACTTGGTTGACTCCCTCAATCAGATAGAGCTATGTGATCCTAGCATCATGTGGAATCATGTTCGCTTGCATGGTGCAAGAAAAAATTGAATTTCCACAAGGTGCATAGATTAACTCTTCCTCTTCTCCAACTCCTTGACTCTAGCACCAATTCTCTTAGGTTATTTGTTTTTCTAGACAAATCACACACCACGTGCGTGGTAGATAGTTTTTTGAAGTATTGACCCCCGATAAACCTCATTTTTTGGTCTTAGATCGAAAGAGTGTTTCTAGATTTTCCAACTTAATCACATTCCTATTTAGATCATCTAAGCACATTACAACAGCCATGATATTAATGCACGCCTATTGAAGAGAAATATGATATTTTCCTCTAATTTTGGACATTGTTCCCTTGTCCATATTAGGTCACTACATGAGTTTAGAGGTCATAACGTCTCCTATATCACTCTCAAAGCCACCAAAGTTACTAAAATCTTAGATCCTAACCTTCTTTTTTAGTCACGATCACCTCCAAGGAGATGCAGCTATATTCATTATGCTTTTGACCTACTAGAAATTATCATTGAAAGTGAATATGTTAGATAAATGATTCAATATGTTTTATTTCACTTTCTTCACTTTGATTATATACATAGCTTTGATTTCTCTCAATAAAATGCCAATTGGAACCATATACAATTTAATTGAAATCAAGGGGTGCTTCCTTAGTACTCATTAAAGAGAATAACATTTGATAAAAGTGATAAGGGTTTGCAAGGATACAAATGACTACACAAATATTTTTTATAGAATAAATAATTAATTCAATAAACCTAGGATCCAAATACAAATAAGATTTGTTTCCTTTTTGTTGAGAAACTTATTTCATTGGTTTCTTACATTTAGAGATGTTTGAGCTCATAAATTTGGCTCTCTTTTGATTGTTCACTTATGTTCTTCATTTGAACTTTGAGTTTCCTTAGGATGATCATAATTTCCAACAATCCCCCTTCAACTTCAATCTAAATATTTCATGCCAATGCACCTCTTCAACTTGGTAAGCTTTGTCCCATGAAGAGCCTTGTGAACATAGTTTCATACTACTCCTTTGTGCTCACATGGTTGGATGGAGAATATGCAATCCAAATTGTAGAAAAAGTGTGTTGGACCCTTCCTAGCACCTCATAGTTGGCTACCACAATAGGCCAAAAAATCAATTTCTCTTTTCTCTCTTAGATTGAGTCCTAGAGAATTTTCACAAATAAACAACCCTCTAAGATTTCCAAATGACTCCCATTGAATTATGGCAGTATACTAACGATCCAACATAAGAAATACTATTGATTGTCCTAACAAGGGGTATCTATGTGTGTGTGTGTGTGTGTACTCACAATCACTTGTACACTCAGAATATGTAGAGAATAGACCAATGAGCAATGATGCTCTACAATTACCATGAAGTAACGAAAGATAAGGATATATTGCAAATTAAATTACAATCAAAGCTATGTAATGAAACTAATAGACTTGCAATCCAAGTCTTGTACAATGAGATATGGCTAGAAATAGATCTCTACATTTGTGCAGAGATAAACAGGTAGGGGGAATCTTAGCAAGTAGGGGATAGCTTATACCATGAGCACTACAATGATAATATTTTACTCTCTTGGAAGAAGTCTGAGAATCCTTTTTGGCATGCGTATGTGAAATTGATCAAGTTGACCATTCGAATCTTCAATATCCACCAAGAAGTCCCCCTCTTTTCTCCTCATGGTAGTTGAGTTCTTATGTTAGTTAGAACTTCTAATTCGACTTTTCTTGACTCAGCAAAAATTACATGTTGATGTACACATAATGTAAGCCCACATTGACACACAATCTTTCCAATTAACTAGAATTTTAACACTCCCCCTCAAGATCAAGTGAGCTATTCTGCATTGATCTCCTTCATGTTGAGATTGTCTTTGAACTTCTCCAACTTGCTTGCATCCATGAACTTGGTCATAATGTCAGCCCTCTTATCCTTAGTGTTGATTTACTTGATATTTCCATCTCCTTGGCTAAGACTTTTTCTTTGTTGAAGTGATAATGAACCTCTGTGTGTTTCCTCCTTGCATGAAACATTAGATTGGTTGCTAGGTGGATACTAGAAATGTTTTCTCCAAATAGAGTGAACTTTTTAACATATACATCCATTTCCTTGAACAGCTTCTTTAGCCACATGATCTCACATGTAGCAAGGGCTAAGTCTTTGTACTCAGGTTTTGTAGAAGATAAAGCAACTACAGGTAGCTTCTTGGACATCCAAGAGATGACCTTTGAACCTATGATGAACACATGTCTAGATGTATTGGTGTCCTCCTTCAAGCAAACCCAATCGAGCATCACCAAAGCATTTACGTTGTATTCCATCTTCATAAGGGTAGAATAACCCTTGGTTGACCATATTCTTGTTATATTTGAGCACTCAGCTAGATGCCTTCAAGTGAACATTGGTATGTTCATTCAAAAATTGAGATGACACGCCTACAACATATGCTAGGTTTGTTCTAGTGATTCTATCATAGTTTACGCTTCCAACAATGCTCCTATATGTTGCAATATCTTCAAGTAGTTTTCCTTCACTTATGAAAAGCATTTTATTTGGGTCTTCAAGTTGTGTGAGTGGCTTACATCTGCTCATCCCATACTTATACAACACATTCAACAGATATTCCCTTTGTGCTAAGTATAAACCCTTCTTCACATAAATGACTTCAAAACCAAGAAAATATTTAAGAGCTCCAAGATCGACGATCTTGAATTCCTTTCCCAAATTTTATTTGATAGACTTGATATTTGCATCACCACTTCCTATTATGATTAAATCATCTGCATATATGCTTATGTATACCACCTTGTTTCCTTTTCGCTTGAGGTATAGAGAAGGATATGTGTCACTTGTTTGATATAAACATATACAAAGGTACTCCTTGAGCCTTTGATTGCAATGTCTGGGGACTTTTTTAAGACGATATAAAGATCTCCTAAGCTTACATGCATAATGTAGATGCTTGGGATCTTCAAATCCTAGAGGTTGTGTCATGTAGATTGTTTCTTACAAATCATTGTTCCAAAAAACATTTTTTACATCCAAACGATAGCTATGACATTGCCTTGATGTGCCTACTCCAACAATGTCCTTCATTCTAGTCATCTTGGAAATAGGGCTGAATGTTTCTTCATATCCCATATGGTTGATGAAGCCCCTTTTCCATTAGTCTTTCCATGTACCTAGCACTGAACCATCATAGTTTCTTTTAAACTTGTACATCCATTTATTACCAATGACTTTAATTAACTCTTGATTTGGCACCAAACTCAAAGTTTCAATTCTTTGGTACATGTGTGTAGCAAAAAAAATGAGACGTGAAAGGTATTGTTTCCTTCCACTCCATGATTCCTCTTGTGCCACATCATGTAATCCTAAGATTGGGAGCCCATTCATGAAGTAAATTGCAGTAGAGAAAGCATATTTCCCATAGAATAAAGGAATATATATCATTAAGCATGCTGCTAACATATTCCTATTGTGTACATCTTCTTCCATTAGTAATCGCATTTTGTGATTAGCATCAACTTGTAAGTAATCTACTCTCATAATGATGTTTTTCTTATAATAGGCCTTCCAAAGTTCACATACATCCATCATTGGCTTTCGTGAGTTTTTTTTTTGAAGTAATCAATGGATTTCAAAGTGGTTCTTATTAAGTCTTAGAGTTTGATGCCTTCTTATTTTCGTATTGTCTTCGTATTCTCTTGTATAATCAAGAGAAGTTGAGATTAGGACCAAGTTTCTTCCAAATCTAGAACTTACATGTTTACTTATTCTAATTTTCTCTCTATCATTAGCTTAATGGAGTTTTTAAAGTTACTAACCTCCAACATGAGTTGTTTGGGATTGATTCATGTGCGTTTCTCCTTAAAAAGAATTCCTAAAGTTGAGTCTTTGGGATATGTGTGTTTTGCATTGAAGTTGGTACTTCTTCTAGCAAGGCTTGTGCATTTATATACATTCAATCTCTCTTTCAAGTCTCCTCTTGGATAGCATTCTCATATTGCTCAAGTTTATTAGCTTAGAAGATTTATCTCGTATGATATGCTTTGAGTAGCAATTTTAACCTTCAAGTATGGAACATGCTAGAATTTTTTTTTTTTTTTTTCAATATCCTTTCTGGATTACTCATTCTCATGTGAATTGAAATTATCCTTGAAGCCTCTTTGGACTTCCCTTTCCTTATCTTGCTTGGATGGAAATTGAAGATACATTTCATTTCCTGATGTCTCAACTATCTCCATGATATTTATCTTAGTCTTCTTTCTCAAATTACTTGGCTTCTTAGGATAATATATGAAGAGATGGTCCTTGCCAAATTTGACCAATATCTTGCATAAATTTTAGGTGAGAGTAGGTTAGTATGGATATATTTTACAAAGTGATCTCCATGGCATCTTTGGCATGGTCCTCTTCATGGTGGCGCTCTAGGCTATTTTGTTGATGGTTTGACACATATGTATATTATGTTAGAGTACTCAAACTCATTTCCTCTATGTGAATAATGATATAGAATGTGACATAGAGACTTGTAAGAACCATAGTAGTTTGTTCCTTTCTCATCATAATAATGAGGATTCACATATGTGGTCTCATATGGTTTATCATTCATTTTTTATGATTGTGCTTTAAAAATGGGCATTATGGCTCATTCCTTGTTTGATTCACTTATGGCATACTTAATTGTAATTGCATTTTGATTGGGTGTTAATATTGACCTGGTATTAATTGATGTCCTTGCTAATCTTGAGATTCAATGTTTGGTTTGAGATCTTGATTGTATCGATGTCTAGGAAATTTCCTTTGCTGACCTGTAAGGATATAGTCATGGATGGTTGTCTCATATTTTTCCTATTATAATAGCAAATTATATTGTTATGGTTTTTTCAATGTTGTTGAATAGCACATACTTGTACTAATATTTTCTCATGTGGAGATGATCGTTCTCTTATTTGAGTGTAGGGTAGTGATGTGTGTGAACACACTTAGGACTATTTGGGAACTTTTTTCCCTCTTTGGGAGGTCCCTCCTTGCATATATGCCTATAACCCTAATGGGCTACTTATCTTTTTTTACATTCACTTAGCAATACACTTGATACTGAGCTTCAAGCTTCTACTTCTTATTTGTCTTGGATGTGTGTTTCCATAGTCCTCGTGCAAGTTAAAGAAGACATTGTCTAGATCAAAACAAGCATCATGTTTTTGGTATGAGAAAATAAATGCCTACTTATTATCACATGGATTTCCAAACTATCCAACTAAAATCCCCTTATATGTGAAGTGCGGGGATGGTGCATCTATCATTGTTGTCTTATGTGGATGACATGTTGATCACTATTCCTAATTAGATAAACACTTTGATTCTAAGGTTGATTTGCATCTCATTTGAAAACATCTTGGTTTGAGCCATCTACATCTTTGGTTAGGCATTCAATTTATAAAATTTGATGGAGATATTACTTTATGTCAAACAAAATATGTTGACATTTTATGTAATTTTTTGGTCTTGAGGATTCTTAACCCATTTCCACTCCAGTGGAAGCATGCGTATGATTGAGTCTCATGATGTTGGAGATGCATTTGATGTTGATCTCTATCAAAAATCTATTGGATACCTTATTTATGTATGCATCACTCAACCTGATATACATTTTGGTGTCTTTCATAAGAGTGAATCATGCATGGCCCAAGTCTCTAGCATTGGTAATAAGTTAAGCACATATCTCACTACTTATCTGGTATCCAAAACTTGGGGTTCTTTAATCCCAAAGGGAGATTATTACCATCAAATTTACATGTTCTTCTTTAGTCCTATTGGGTTGGTTGTTATGACACTTATATATTCACAATTGGTCTTTGATTCATGCTTGGTAGCTCATGCATATATGTCACTCTAGCACAATGGTAAGTACCAACGTGAGGAGATCAACCTCATAAATGTCAATCCGCAGAGATGTGAGGACTGGTATGAAGACCGTGAGCAAATGAAGGCACAAGTGCATGAGTGAAAGCCCACAAGCATGCACACACATACACACACATGCACACAAGGTAAGAGCAAAGAGTGGAACAATGGAAGATCTTCGATTACAAAAGAGTTCTCTTACAAAGCTCAAATCTACAACAAGCTAACCTCCAAAATGATCTCTCTAGCTCTTTTTATAATTTTTTTAGTAGTTTTGGCCCTGTCCATACCTTGTCAGCCTAGTTAAAAATTAGGTTCCAAGGCTTATTTGAGGGCTCAAACAGAGTCTAAAAATTATGAAAAATGGTAGGGTGATACTTCTAATACTCCTCAAGCTCAGGAACTCCTCAGCTTGAACAAAATGGAGTTACAAAAATGGGAAATTATATTTACAATGGTTTTTAGTGATGAAAATCACTATTTTTAGAGGGATTTCTTCTGAAAATTTGTCATACACTTCTTGGAGCTCCCTAAATGCTCCCTCTTCTTGTTTCTTCACCTCTTTGATGCACTTCCATGCTTGTGCTTGACCTTGAGTTCCAACACTCCCCCCCCCTCTTGAGTCTGTCGTCCCTGACATGCCCTTGTTGGAGTGGTTGTTCCATGTAGTACTTTGAGAGGTAGTGTCCTTCATGTAGCGAAAGGAGCAGTCCATCGTCAAAATTTAGCTTTGTTGGTTGTCTTCTTCAATTTTCCATGGCCATTCGATGCGAGTTTTGGTCCTATTGTATGTACTTCTTCCTTGGATTTCAGTTGGATAGTGTATTTTTGTGCTTTCAAAGATTGCTAGTTGCTCAAGAGACGTTGTCAATATTGATCTTGAGCAGCTGTCTACTGTGAATTGCTTCATGGGTATTGATGTTGTACCCTGGATGCCCTTGGATCTTTGAAACATGAGTTTGATAGTATGAGGCCAAGTACTTGTGACCCATAATGTCTGATGGGCAAGTGCATTAGTGCATGGGTTGAAAAGGATATGTGCCTTGTGCATGGCCTTGTAATGTGGCCCTATGCATGCATACTTGGGGAATGCCTTGGAAGAAGTATGGTGCAAGAAATTGGGTCTTGAGCAAAGTGCTCAAGGGTATGCTGACGAAGAGGTTTCCTAATCTATCATGGTTATAGTGTTGCTAGAGTAGGCGAGTCTTACCATGGTGAAAAGTTGGTATGTGTTCATCTCTTCGTGTTGTGCTCTAGCATGGTGATTGACCATCGGGTTGTCTCCCGTTGTTGATGGATGTCCATGTTGATGGTTCACATTGAAGATTCTTCAAGCGCACAATCCTATCCTTTCTCTTTTTTTTTGTGGAACAATGTCACAAAACAAGAAGAAAGGTATTAGCATCAATAAAATATTTTACATTTAGCAAGTGTGTCTCATGTTCCTGGGATTTCTCAATTGTGTCTATGCACGGCCATGTAATGTGGCCCTATATTGATGCATACTTTGGAAATGCATGACCGGAATGATCCAAAAGACAAGGTTATGCCAAAGGCATATGGTTGTTGCATGTCGAGGCTTTCAATGTTGTTGGTGGATGTTGATGTAGTCTTTGTTGGAGATAGCCAGTGGAGCTTGAAATGATGTGATCACTTGATGGTTAAATGATGAGGCCATTCCTCCCTTTAGGGATCCATTTGAAAATAGTGTTCAGCTGCATAGAGATGAACTTTGGTTGCTTTATCTTTGGATGGTCGCTTGAATTTTTTATCCCTCGTAGTTGGCTCTTTGGTTTTGTGGGTTCTATTGATGCTTTTGGCTTCCAAACCCATATCCTTGTTGCTTATCTTCTTAGTATTGCCAAAGAGTTGAGTTTTATCTTCTTTTGGTCTCTGTGCTTGGTTCTTACCCTTTTCTCTACTTGGCTTCTTTTTTGAGACCTTTTGCATGGTGGGGAGCCTAGGCCTTTGTGCATGTAAGAGTTCTTTGTGAACCCACATGTGTAATTGCCCTTGTTGAGCTGTAGCTAATTTCTTAAACACCCAAATTTGTCGAAAACCTTGTGGTTGAGCTTGTTCTTGTTGCTTGGTGCATCTTTGGGCATGGTTGGCTTGCCCTGATAGGATTTTTTGGGGCAAAGCTGGTGGTTGCTCTCCTTTCTGGACCCAAATTTGCTTCATGCCCGAAACTAGCTTCTTCTTGAATTCTCTTTTTCTATTTCATACAGCGATTCTCTTGTACTGTTTTCTTTGCCTCTTTGGTTGAATTGTCATGATTGCATTCACCTTTGAAAAAGAAGAGGGGTCCGCTCTCCGTTGAGATTGTTCTTGCATGGTTGATTCCTTCGGGATCATAGATCTTTTGACACATACATCTTCTTTGCTAAGATTGGGCCTAGAAGAACTAAGAGAAGGTGTGATGCCTGGATTTGTGATCATGCAATTTTCTAATTCTAATTATTCATGTACCCAAACTTGAAGAAGTTGGCTTCTTAGGTTTAAGTTGACTGCATGGTCATAGATCCAGTTTTGACTGAAGACAAGTGGTTCTGTAAGGTCCTCATCGTGACACACTAGCATTTTGACTCTCATTGGGACATCTTGAAGGTAAATGGGAAGCTCCACCTTGCCCCAACAAGGGATTTCCACACCTCCCAATCCTATGAGATAGGATTCTATGGGATTGATGTTCAATTAAAGATCTTGGCAGTATGAGAGTCTGATTGCGCTATTTGCTACACCTGAATCAACCAATGCTCTCACCGCCCATACATTCTTTCCTTGTCCTACCTCTATGGTCACAAAGGGGCGTCGGTCGATTATTTGAGAAGCAATTGCACCAATTGTTTGACAGATGGCCATGTGATATCCTAGTGCTTCTGGAGTGACATCTAGGCCTAGTCGCCTTAACTTATTTCATCTAATACGCTCTCTAGCCTCTGCTTGTGCCTCTTCTCTAACCCTTAACTCTTCTTTGTTTTGCTTCTTAGCAGTGTTGAGTCTCATCAACATATCCTTTGTAAGAGGTTCTTGATACAACTTGACTCTACATCCACTAATATAGCTTGGCAAGATGTCACCTTCTAGGGTGGCCAATTGAACCGCACCACTAGTGGAAATTCTATTGATAATCATGGGTCCATATCCTCTTTTTTCCAATTTACATGCATGTTGTTTTAGTGTATAAACCAACACTAGGTCTCCCGCTTTCAATACTTTATCCTTAATGTGTGCATCAAAGTATGCCTTTTTCCTTTTCTTTGTAGCATAGATGTTTGGTGCCGCTCGTAGCCTCGTCTCACCTAAGCGTTCTAGATCAAAGATCCTAGAGGACAACTCATGTACATTCCACTCGTATTCTTGTGCTACTTTCAAGGCTGGGATTAGGAATTCCAATGGTAGCATAACACTCTATCCGAAGACCATCTGAAATGGGGTAGCATTGAGTACAGTTTTGTAGGCAACTCGATATGCCCAAACAGCATAGTAAAGTTGTTTGTCCCAATCAGAGCGTTTATTGTTTACGTGTTTTGTCAATACATTACATAGGATTTTATTTGTGCTCTCGGCTTGTCCGTTAGCTTGTGGATGATAGGGGGCAGACTTCTTATGTATCACCAAGAATTCTTGGAGAATATTTTCAATGACTTCTTTTAAGAAATGTGTACCTCTATCACTTACTAACTCTATTGGTAATCCATATCTAGTGAACACGTGCTCGAATAAGAACTTAGCCATCGTTTGAGCATCATTCTTTGTTGTGGGTTTTACTTCCACCCACTTTGTAAGGTAATCTATGGCTAAAATAATGTACTCTGCATGGGAGTTTCTAGCTGGGGGGTAATGGGACCTATAAGGTCTATACCCCACTTTGAGAATGCAAGTCCTCCCATCATTGGCCTCAAAGGCATCTCATCCTTTCTTATTGGATATTGTTCATGTTCGTAGGTGTCACATTTCTTCACATAGGTATGTGCATCCATATGAAGAGTGGGCCACCAAAGTCCTGAGAATAGAATGGTCTTGATTACTCTATCAGGCCCAAAGTGTCCACCTACGGCACCACTATGTGCAGTTTCTAAGACGTTCAAATAGTTTGATTTCTGAACGCACAGTCTTAAGTAACCATCTTTGCCTCTTTGGTATAGGTTATCTCCTACCAAGGTGTAGTCTTGAGCCTCTTGTTCCATGCTTCGTTTTCTTGCTAGGCTAGCATCGCTGGGTAGTGTTCTTGATCTCATAAATTCTACCAATGGAGCACTCCAATATGGAATTAATGAAATGTGATAAAGGGTAGCATGCTCCACTGGGGTCTCTCTTTGCATATTGGAAAGTTCTTAATCCGCTCATGTATTTCTTTGTCTATACTAGGCCAATACACTCCTAAATGTTTTAGATGTTGCAATGTTCGTTGTCTAGAATAGTGATTTCCTAGCCATCTTTCATGGGCTTGTTGCAACCAACTATTAAGATCATCATCCTTGACACAACAAGCTAGTAAACCTTCTGTATCTTGTTTGCACATACTTCCAGCCAATATTTGATATTTTTGTGATCTTACAATTTCTACTTTGCTTGTTTTTACATTCTTATTTGCGCATCCAAAGGTTAGGATAGGTACCAACTTATTTGCCCATTTGGGAACAACTTCTAAATTGAACAAATAAGCATCATGTAATCATCAAACACTCCTTGTGGTGACTCTCTTGAAGTGATGCTAGAAAGGTGATCTGCCCTTAGGTGGGTTCTACCTTTCCTAACAACCATTTCAAAGTCATATTCCATTAGTAAGAGGAACCATCTTACTAGGCGTCCTGTATTGCAAGGTTTCTTGAAAAGATATAATAAAGCTTGATGATCAATGAAAAAATTAAACTTGTTGGCCAATAGATAGTTTCTAAACTTCTTCACAGCATACACCATGCCTAAGCCTTCTCTTTCAGTTGTTGTATAGTTTTGCTTGGCCGCATTTAATTGTCTACTAGCATATGCTATAGGCAAATCTAAATTCCCTTCACCTATGGGTTGTGCTAGCACACATCCTATTGCATGATTGGAGGCATCTACATGGACATGGAATGGTTTATTCCAATTAGAAGTCATCAATATTGGTGTTGTGCACAAGCGTCACTTCACTCATTGAAGGAATTTTTGCATTCATCATTCCACTCAAAATTTGTCAACAAAGCATAAAGAGGTTTAGCTATAACTGCATACATGTGGATGAATCTACGATAATATCCACAGTAAAGGCTTGTACCTCTTTAACATTCCTTGGCCTCAGCAACTCAGCTATGGCTCTTACTTTATCCTCATCTCTTGATATTCCATTCTTAGATACAATATGACCTAAGATCTTGCCTTGACGTACCATGAACACACACTTTTCTGGGTTCAAACATACTCGATATTCTCTACACTTGTTGAAGATTTGTCTGAGCTCAGGGATGTGGTATCTTCTTTCTTGGGAATGGGCACATAAATCATCCACATATACTTCTAAGCTCTTTCATAAGAACTCTTTGAAGACATGACACATGAGCCTTTGGAATGTTGTAGGTGCATTGGTGAGCCCAAATGGCATCACATGAAATGCAAAGATTCCCCACTCTGTAGCAAAGACCGTTTTGTGTTGATCTTCTGGGGAAATTGCTACTTGGTTGTAACCTATAAATCCATCAAGGAAGTTATAAAATTCCTTTCCCGCAACGCGCTCCAACAAATGTTTAGTGATTGGCACTGGATAATTATCTCTGATCGTAGCGGCATTAACTTTTTTAAGGTTATTAAACACATGCAACTTTCCATATTTCTTGGGCACCGCTACAATGGGGGTACCCATTCAATATGCTCAATTTCATAGATAAATCCATCTTCAATCAACCTATCAATTTCTTCTTCTATTTTTGCAGCATAAGTTTCATTATATGTGTAGGGCTTCTGTTTGGTGGGCTTGGCATCAATTATCATGGGGATTGTGTGAGAGCATATTCTCGGATCTACCCCCTTGAGGTCTCTGTAGGTCCACACAAAGACATCCCTATATTCCCTTGATAGAGCTACAAGCTCTACTTCTTCTTCTTCTGCACTTAGGTCTTCTCCTATGTATGTACATCACTCTTCGTTCCCGTCAATGATTACTACATTTTTTTGGTTTTTTATTTATTATCATATGCCTCTCTTGTGATGGCCTCTCTTTTGGGCATTCGTACTAAAATTTTTTGGTCTTCAACTTCATATTTCTTGAGATTTTTTGGTACCTCAAACAATGATTCCTCCTCTTCTTGTTTCATTGCTTTTCTCTTCTTTTTCTTTTGACCTCCTTCACTTCCATCCTTTGAATTTACAGTTTTAATACTTGTGAGAGGTTCTTCTTCTTTTTGGGTAAATACTCCTATGTCTTCTAGATAGTGCTCCTCTAAATTAAAGCAATTGTCCATCACAATGGACTCTAGATCATCGTTGTCCTCTTCTTCTTCTATGACATCACTAGGGTCACATTCTTCTAGCAAGGCTGACACATGAACACAGAGATATCATAACCCTCCTCATCACAATGAAGTGTCCATTGTGCTTCATTGACAACAATGTCCATGGTGGCTAAGATTTCTGCCCAACCGTGAGGCTCTAATTCCTCATCTATAAAGATCATCGGTGTGTAGGTTGGGTCTCTAACTAGTCTGTCTCCTGGAGGAGTTCCTTCTTCTCTTGCTTTTAGGCACTTTTCCTCTTCCTCTGTGACCTCTTCATGCATCCAAGATGGATCAGGTGAACTTTCAGAATGCACAAAGATTGAATCTTCTTGTGCTTTGTGGATAGGGTTCCACTATAGGGGAGGTACATCTCTAAAGGTGTTGTCCTTTAGATTGACCTCGGCTGTGACCCCTAAATGTTGTAGGTACAAGGAGTTGGTTCCCCAATGTTGTACTATCTGCAATTGTCATAGGAAGGGCCTTCCTAAGATCATCTTATAGACATTATTTTTACCAAAGTCACATATAGCAAAGGTGTGTTCAAAATATACACCACAAGTGGTTAGAGTTATCCCTTCTAGCAATCCTAGAGGTCTTTCAACATGGCCATCAGCCATTTGAAGCTTCATTCTTGTTGATCTTAATGCAAGTTTCACCCATTGCTTCCATAGAGAGGTGGTCGCAATTGCAACACCAGCACCTGAATCTAAGAAACCTTGGTTGTGTAACCTTGGTAGGTGATTGGAAGATAGGTATTACCTTCTTCACCTTCACTCATGTCTCTTGTTTTGTCTAGAGGTATCTCTGGTACTTTCTGCTTAGAGCCTACTTTTGATTTATTGGAATCAAGTTCTAGAACCTAATCTGCCACATGTTTCCATAGATCCTCATTAGGCACATCAAGTTTAACCCAGGCACAAGAAGGGCACATGTTCATACAATGTAAAAATTTGCTTTTTATTTTTCTTTTTTCAGGTTGGTGGGCAAAGGTATCATCCATTTCAAATGGTTGATCGGAAAGAAAAGGTTCTTGGAGTTGGATATTTGGAGGAAGCCTCATCATCGTCTCACCCTTGAGCACTTTGCTCAAGATGTATCCATTTTTGCACCATTACTTTTTGTATGCACTTTTTAGAGTATGCATGAGATAGGGTCTTATCATAAGACCATGCATAGGCACCTTTTTGTTTTCCACCCATGCACCCTTAGTCTCCACTCATGCACATGGACTAAGAAGAGATGAATTACATTCATCTATTGTACATGTCATTCCATTACATCATGATATTCTTATTATGTACCTCTATTACCAAAAAAAAAAGAGAGAGAGAGCTTGTTCCTAGGTTTGACTCATGGAACATGAATGAGTCATGCTTAGTTGAAGGTGGAACCATTGATTACTAGGCATTTATCGATTTTGATAGAAGTGTGTCTTGACTAGCAGATGATATTATTGCTGCCTTATTTGGTAGATGTTAAGAACTTGTCATGAAAATGGCATCCACAACTATTGTTTCACCTTAGCTTGGTAGGAGGGAAGAGCTTGAAGGTCCTCAACTGGAATTATGCTTAACTACTATATGTACAAGAGTAGCCAAGGAGATATTTACATGGGGTCATTCTGATACCCTAGAAATCCTTGTATTTATACTGGGTGATAAGACTCTTGCTTATGAGAGGGGACATGACCATGCACACGAAGAATCTCATCAGTGCATCATCAAGATGTACATCCATCAACCATGGAAGATATGCCATTGGTCAATCACTATGATGGGAGTACAACACGAAGAGCAGAATATCGATCGACCTTTCCTGGTAAGAATTATTGACTTGGGTATCACAACAACTTTGGTGGATTAGGCAACCTCTTCGGTAGTGTACCCTTGGGTACTTAGCTCAAGACCCAATTTTTGCACCATATTTCTTCCAATGCATTTTCCAAGCACGCATGCATAGGGCCACATTACAAGGTCATGCACAAGGCACATATTTTCTGCAACCCAGACACTAATACACTTACCCATCATTCATTATGGGTTATGAGTACTTGGCATGACTACTGTGAACATCATCTTTGGAAGATCTAGAGGACAACAAGGGGACAACCTTAATAGCTCTGAAGAAATTTGCGACCCGTAGCTATTCGCAATCAACATGGACCTCTTTTGAGAAGCTAGCAACTTTTGAAAGGTTACAACTATATCATCATGCACGAATCCAAGGAAGAGGTACATACCACGTGATTACAACTTACAAAGGCTCATAGTGACAAATGAAGATCTAGACAACCGAACTTGCTACATTTGGAAGATTCACGGCTCTTATTCGTAGGGGATGGAATCTACCTCTCAAAGCACTACACGGAACAACCACTACAACAAAGGTCTATCAGGGATGATAGACTCGAGAGGGGGGGGAGTGTTAGCAATCAAGGTCAAGCACAAGGCATGAGAATGCATCAGAGAAGTGGACATACAAGAAGAGGGAGCAAGTAGGGAGCTCCAAGAAGTGTATATCAAATTTTCAAAAGAAATCCCTATAAAAATAGTGATTTTCATCGCTAAAAGCCATTGTAAATACCATTTCACCTTTTTTCAACTCCATTTTGTTCAAGCTGAGGAGTCCCCAAGCTTGAGGAGTATTAGAAGTATCATCCTACCAATTTTCATAATTTTTAGACTTCGTTTCAACCCTCAAATAAGCCCTAGAACCTAATTCTTAACTAGGTCGGACACTAGGTCTAGACAGGGCCAAAACTACTAAAAAAACTATAAAAAGAGCTAGAGGGATCATTTTTGAGGTTAGCTTGTTAGAGAGTTAGCTTTTTGTAGATTTGAGGTTTTGTAAGAGAGCTCTTGTGTAATCAAAGCTTTCCATTGTTCCTCTCTTTGCTCTTACCATGTGCACGTGTGTGTGTATGTGTGTGCATGCTAGTGTGCTTTCACTCACACACTTGTGCCTTCACTTGCTCATGGTCTTCATAACAGTCCTCATGTCTCCGCGGATTGACAAGTAAAGGAGGTGGTGCTTACGCTTGAGCTACATAGGCTTACAATAATAGCTCAAGATTTGGATCAACTATAAATGATATCTTGGATCTCGCATGATGAATCTCTCTTGTGGATTTCTCATTTTGTTCCATTGTTGATTTTGCTTCGTAGTGGGCCTTTTTTACTTGACTCTCTAGATCTTCAATTTGGGTTTTCACCCTCTTGGCTTTTGTTTCATATTATCTTTTCCCTGATGTTCCTTTCTCTTTCTCACTAGCAAACATGTGCAAGTTTTTATCCTTGAATTGGGCGTTTCTCTTGGCTTGATCCCAATTGAATCTTTAGACTGGGACTTCTTCATCTCAATCACTTTTGCTGATCTCAGGCTCACATGGAATTTAGTGAGTTTGGGTAGCCATTGTCATCTACTTTGGAATATCTAGAAAATCTTTGAACAAATGAGTAATTCCATCACTGCGACAATGCCTTGGCAGTTGCATAGGTGATGGAAATATTTGGGGTATGTGAGGTGGATCTATTTTCTTTCAGCATAATAATAGAGACTATGGGATAAATATGGATGTCCACATATAGGTTGTTTAGAAAACACTTGAAGTGTGGAATTCAATTGAGTTATGTGGTTAGTAATTTAGGTTTCCAGATCAAATATGGAAAAATATGGAAACCAACTAGGAAGAACGAGGCATCATATTAACACGTTTCAAAATAGAGCATTGGTAAATGCTCACACAACTCAATTATTAGAGAAGAAGTTCATGGAAATGACATTAGCTTGATGATTTAGATCATAGCTCCTTAGTAAGAGAGTAAGTTTAGGATGTTAGTTTGTAAAGTGATCTAGGAAGTACCTTGTTTTGGTGCTTAAGGACTAGTTATCTTATGGATTATTTATGGCCAACCTAGTCTAGTTACGTTACGAGAGCAGAGAGATTCATGAGATTTCACTCTATTAGAACATATAAAAATTACATCCTAGTTATACAATTCATATACATGTCTTGTTTAGTGAAATTGTTCTCTTATGGATTGGAACAAAATCCACTAATTCGGGATAGTGGAAATTGTTTCCTTTGAAAAATTTCCATCAATATTCAAGAAAAAAAGGACTCATCATCTATAGAGAGTAATTTTCTTTAGACATAGTGGAGATGAATAGAAAGCATCTCTTTTGGCTATGGTTTTGTTATCCACAGATTATGGAAGATTTATTCTTCCATTGGAGTATATTTCCACCTACTTGGTCCACAAATGTTAGAAGTTGATGGAGGATAACACTCCATTAAAGCGCATGGCTTTTTGAGATCCATACATAGAGGAATGGAATCTAGAGAAATAGTTTTCTAGTATAGCATCCATATGGGGAGTGAAAGAGATTTTTCTTGATGCCCTCTTCCGTACACGAGGTAGAGGAAGTAAAACATTATTTCTTTAGTGGAAGTAAGTTCCTTTTACTCAAAAAAATGAGTTTGGTAGATTTTGTTGCATGGAATATATGGAGTTTACTTTTAAGGCTATAAGAACATATTAGGGATTTGTCTCTAGAAGAGTACATGAGACTAAAAATAAAGTAATGAATTTTCACTTTAGAGTCTTTGGAGATAGGGATAGATTTGACAAGTAGGAGCACCGATATGGCACTAGGTGATTATGATGAGGCTTATGGCCTATCATCATTTAGGAAGATTGATACTCAAAGACTATCTAAATCTCAAAAGGTTTCCGCATTAAAATGGCAAACTATGGAAAAGAGAAATTATTAGAGTTTACATCACAATGGAAATACAGACTCTTCCAAAGAACTCAATTTGCTTGATATATGGATGGAAAACCAAGATCTACTTGGATAATAGGATTTAGAGGTTTCATTCTATTACCAAGGATTTCGTGTACATGAATTTGAATAAAACACAAGATATTTTAGACCAGAACTAATACTTGTGTGTATACTCAAGGGGTTTGAAATCACTTTTCTTATGGGACTTTGTTCTATCTCATAGATGATTACATGGTCATTGTCTCCACAAAGTAAAGGTTGAGATTAAATAGCTTGATCTTTGACACTTAATTTTCACATTATTACTCCAAAGATGCTACATTAGGCATTGAATATCACATCTTATGGACTTAGGTCACCTTGATGATGTTTGCTATTATGGGAAAGTTAGGTGTATATGGGTGATAGTAGAAAGTATTCATAGATAGTGTCCGAGATCTTAGCTACCTTTGCAAGAGGCTTCTTAAGAGGAAGATACTAGGAAGCACTGGATAGAGATGTATATGTACATGTAATGCAATGGATTGAAGGGGAAGGAAATGCTACAAAGCGATGGATCAACTGTATGAGTGTGATCACTAATAGTAGGTGGATCACATCTATATTTAGAAGAGAACATGGAACATTATCCAATTTTTGCACGGTAGTGTAGATAATGACCCTTACATCTCCTACACGAGTGAGATCTTCGTGAAGGTGGTTAGCAAAAGATTGGCTACACAACAAATTGGAAGTGGTTTAATCACACTTGACTACACATATCTTTCAGTCATCCATTGGAGGGTGCTAACGAAGTTTAAACTCTTCTTAGGTTTTGTTAGCTTGGAATGTCCTAACCCTAATTTCAAACATAAGAGTCACAATTTCAAAAGTGCACATATGCAAAGTAAAGAGAATACAAACCGTTCTAGCTTCGCTTGGAAGCTTTGAGAGGAACCATGAAAGGGAGAGGGACTAGATCTCACAAATAACACTTGGATGTGTTGCATGCATTTAAGATGCTATCCTTGTTCTTGATTAAGCATCATGAATATGAGAAAAAGACAAAGACAAAAAACATATGATTTGCCCATGTCCTCATTCTCGTTGTGAGAATGATCAATCACAATCCATTCATCTCTCTTTTTGACTTTGGTTCATGTTACCCTTATAGAAACATTCTTGGTGTCGGAATGATCGATCACACACCATGCATCTTGTATCTCATTTTTTTACTAGAGTTCATGTTATTTTTTAATGGGAGGGCCCTCACTAGAAGCATACTCTGGAGAGTTTGCCAAGGTTCCACTTATAGAAAAGCCTCTTATCTTGTATGAATCCCATGCTTATCCCTACATACTCCAACCACATCTAAGAGGATGATGCCCTAGTCTATTATTTTTTTTTCTTGAGAGAAAAAAAGATAATGGAGCAATAATCTATCTAATTCTTGTTATCGTCAGTGTCCATATGAAAGGTCAGATGGCCCTCGGACATTTTAGTATATGTTCTTTAATAGAACATACAATGGCATGGTCAATCACAGAGGAGAAGTTTGACCACGTTTGTAAAATTAAAGAAATCTGGGTTTGTGCTTTCTAGCTATTGTGTAGGTCTACATATTCTACAAGTTTGTGCGGAGCATCGTGCTGATCGCCCGAAGCTCAGTTTTCTATCGTGAGAGCATCGTTACGAAGCTTCGCAAAAGAGAATCCATCGTGGTGCATCGCCATCACACCCCTTCAATTCTATCTTACCATCTACTTTGTTTACAGGTTGAAAGAACAAGCACATTCATCTAAGTAATAAGGATCTTTTTATCACCACATCAGAAGTTCACGTGTAACCCATAGACATGTCTTGAACTTTATAGTTTTAATTTAGTACAAAGTGTTAGCATTACACCATGCCTTTGACACGAAACAAAATGTATATATATATATATAGTCTCAATTTGTTGGCTTAGTGGTTGGGCCTCTCACCTCTTGAGGCAGGGGCGAGGGTTCAATCCTTGTGAGCAACATGTAAGGGACATGTAATCTGAAATGATGTTGCATTGTGGCTGAGTGCCACCGTTTGTCTATCCCTGCCGTAGACCGTCGTTTAATCGAGTCTTGTAAACCCTTGTTCTTGTGGGATATATATATATATAGAGAGAGAGGAGAGAGAGAATCAAAGTATACTTTTGATAACTACTAAAATTACAATTTCAAAATGAGCGCGAGGTTTGAAGTTTTTGTATGCCTAGTTTCAGGGTCGATACTACAGAGCTCTCTTCTGGCGGGATGAGCCAGAGGAGGGGTCTCAGTTCCCACGCTTCTTCTCACGACGAACCAGAGGATGTGAAAGCAGGAACAGTTGCGGACAGGAGACTACTCCGATCACACTACAGACGTTTGAAATCGTCCATAGCAGGTATATCATTCTGACGATCTCTTTGATCCCTCGGTGCGTTCTCTCGTAGACGCTCGTCTATCTCTCCGTCTCTCTTAATGGATTTTTTCTCTCTGTTTTTTCATAATGCAGAAGGAAAGGACACGCTTTTGACTAGTGATTTCAACAACTTTAGTCAGCTAGTTCGTCGAGCAGATGATTTGTATACCCTAGGTATCCTCAACCTGCTCAGTCTGACACTCTTTTCTTCGTCCGTGTTTCGGTGATTTGATTGATATCGTATATGGACTCCGCTATGTACGCCGTTTCAAACTGCGTTTTGTTTCAAGCTCTTCTGAATTTGAGTAGGGCTGTATTTTCTACGTTTGCATCCAATGAATTAGTTTTTTCTTGCCTCATTATTTGATTTTTATTTTCCTTTTGGTCATCAGTACACAGACCAAGAGAGCAGGTGGCAGATGCAGAAGCTCTTCTTGATATTACTGAGGCCTTTCTAAAATCTGTGAAAGATTCTCGTCGTGGAAATGCGATCAAAGCTGGCGATTTCGTTTCTTCGATCTTGCAGAGGTTCAGAAAGCCAACTGGCCTTGACGGTGATGGCGAAGAACTTATGGATTGGACTGCTCTTGCGACCGAAGCAAGTTGCGTTTTCAGTGATGGTCCTGGATTACAGACCATGTAGGCTTCTCTCACTTTGTTCTCTTGTGATACTCTTAATTCTTATACTCTTCCGGTAGAATACAAGATGATCTTCTGGTATCTTTAACGCTCACTGTACATTGTCCAGAATGGCTTATGTTTAGAATTGTCTTTCCCGATTGATAAACATGTATTGAAGATTTCTAAGTCTATGAAATGTATGAGCTGTTCATGCAAGTTACGAATATTTTTGTTTCGGATCTTGCGAGGATTCTCTTATGTAATTTTACTCTTAAGTTCACCTGTGATACTCTTAATTCTTGTATTCTCTTTGTAGAATACAAGATGGTCTTCTGGTATCTAAAACGCTCACACGGTACATTGTCTAGAATGGCTTATGTTTAGAATTGTCTTTCCCGCTTGATAATCATGTATTGAAGATTTTTAGGTCTATGAAATGTCTGAGCTGTTTGAGATGAAAGATACTAATATTTGAGTTTTGGATCTTCCGAGGATTCTCTTATTTAATTTTACGATGTATTCTAAATATATGTGATGTTTTCTGATAGGCTTGGTCCTATGGATAGCGAGCCAAAGAAAAGGAAAGCTATGGCTCCAAGACGAAGAGATCGGGGACCTGCTGCTCAGACTGTTCGACCTGAAACAGTAAGTTTTCATACAATACAAGGCAAAAAAATCTCAATTTAACTGCGTCTGACCAGAATCGATTGACAGGTGATCGAAGAAGGAGGTGACAAGCAGTCTCAGACAGACAAGGCCATAAGAACAATGTTTAATGTCCTGCGTAGATGTGGAGAGGGCGGCTGTGAGCTAGAGCAGCTTGTACTTAGCAGGGACTCATTTGCTCACACGGTCGAGAATATCTTCTGCCTCTCATTTTTGGTGAAGGATGGTCGAGCACAGATCTCAATACAGGACGGAAAACATATTGTAGGTATGCAGTTGTTTTATTGCTCATACCTTTTCTTTCAGAGATTTAAACATCTCCACACAATGTAAACAAGGTTTTTGTGCTGGCTGGTGATATCTTGGCATGCTTTCCTACACACGACACACAGATATGCACTTTGTCTGGCAATATCTGGACGAACGTTTTTATGCATGTCGAATACATATGTTCACGTATGGGTGCCTTTGCGTTCTAGATATACTCGTACATATGCAGAAATGTTAAGACATCTGTATTACGGAATGATAAACATTTTCTCTTTGTGATTCCAATGTGTACATTTGAGAGTGCTCATAGTTTCAAGTGCCCAGCGTTCAAGTATGCGCCTACTGCCGCTGAACGGTCTGGGGGCTCTCACGGAGGAGACCATGAGCAAGTTGTGAATACTCAGTTCGTCTTCAGATTCGACTTCAAAGATTGGACTGTAAGTTTTGCAACATCTGGACGTTCTCTTTTTTTGGTAGACTTCAAGTAAAACTCGAGGCATGAAATTAACCGTTTGAAATATGTGTTAGTTGATGAAAGAGGCCGTGGAACCGGGGGAAGAGCTTATGCCAAAGAGAACTCAGCAAATGTCGGATCCTCAGATTCCTACACCCATACGAAAGAATTCTCGAAATAGAGGCAGAGTTACCACTTCTGATCAGCATGGATTGATGGCTGAGATGGGAGCCGATGATGTTGATGAGTGCCAAGGGCAAGATCATGAAAATGATTGCGCTGAAACTGATAGAATCAAACGACCCACGAAAAAAAGGATACTATAGTTTGACATATCTACCTGTGCGCTCTCCGATGGGAGATCTACATGCTTCCATGACATTTTGATGTAAACAATTCTGCCGCGCCGATGCTTCGGTGAATAGCAACTTATTCTGATACCTTAGCAAACAGATGCTAGTCTGACTCTTTAGCGCGCAACGAAGTCGAAACGCTGATATACGATGTGACTGTTACTGTACCCTTGTGTATAAGAAGACATGAATCGGTCTTAGCTACCACAAATCATGGAAGCTCATTCAGATGAAGCTAATCATGTACATGGTTGGACGCATTATTGTTGGCGGCAATTTTTTTATTTGCATGTCTGTTCTTGATGCTCTACCAGCCAACACTAACAGTGCGCATGCCAATTGCTTTTTGAGGATGATACCTTCAAAGTTTTTGTCGCTTTAGCAAGTCAGAGAACACTATGTTCTTACTCTGGTTTCGCCATGGTACGTTGATCCATCGCTTTGATTGCAGAATGATTACTAGATTACTGAAAAATTGGATGCAACAAACTGAATGATTGTTTTGCTACTCATTTGGGCAGTCATATGCCTAATCTCTGGTAAACGCGATAGATCAATGAAGCTTCAAAAGGAAGTCAACTCTGCATAAATCTTCAACGTGTTCGGGTGTCTCTTGAATCCCATTCGTTAATGACCGCTTTCCATAGTCTTTTTGTTGCAGGTTTTTAATCACATGAAATTGATACTTCAGTTTAGATTTTTAGTGCTTAGTCATCGAATAGTGTGCCGTGGAAAGTGTGCTGAAATGTGAAAGAAGAGAAGATTTTGCGCTTGTTAATGTTCTTTACTCTTCTAGGCTTACTCAGTTCTTAGTGGATTTGCCTAGTTGTCAAACTTCACACATTTCTTACAACATTTGCAATGAGAAGTCAAGGTAGTCCTCTTACCAATGACTTCTCCATATCCTTGAGCTTTTGAATGGTGATGCGGCCACTCCTTTTTTGCCATAAATCCAAATGTCCAATCTTATTCTCTCTCTAGGTGAGGAACATGGGTTTGTTGTTGCTATTGTTTACTTTAGCTATGTCAAATGTAGACATTCCAGGATATATTTATGGAATCTCATATAAACCAGAGCATGGTATGTAAGAGGGGAATGAAGTTTGTAAACTATTGGACGAGTACTTGGAGAAAGGGTTGATTAGACCCAACTATTTGCCCTTTGTAGCATTAGTTCTAGTAAAGAAGAAAGATTGGTCTTATCGGATGTGCGTGGACTATTGGACACTTAATAAGATTACCATCAAGCATAGATGCTCCATGTGTAGAATAGATGAGCTCCTTGATGCTCTAGGTGGAGCAATTGTATGTAACAAAAAAGATTTGAAGAGTGACTACCATTAGATTAGAGTTAATGAGGTCAACAAGGTAGGAAGGATTAAGACACCAATGTTTGATATACTCAATTCTCCATGCTTAAGTGACCACAAATGATCCATGGTGCTCTAAGTCATAAGGGCCTCATTATAAGGAGAAGCCATTTGAGAGCTTGGACATTTGTGGAACCCTAAAACTTCTAAGCTAGGTGAGGTCTATGTGTGACCGTTGATGGTAATAGATGATCTTTGTGAGCTTAGCCATTAGGTTACGTGGGGCATAAACTTTCTATCCATCGTCAACTATTTTTTGTCTCTCTTGACTATGTTTATTATCACCGACTTCCCTTGTAAAAGTTATATGAGCATGTTCCATGTGTAGTTTTACATAACATTGCTCACTAGTAAGCCCTTCATCTAAAGTTTGTCTAGATCGATATTTAAGTTCCACATTGGGAGGACATGGATAGACATCACCATCTTTGTAGTTGCATTATTGTTGGCAATTTGAGAATCTGAGTTCTCTATCTCTTAGTTTGCTTCTCTCTTTGTGTGCACTTTTTCTCAACTCTATCTACTTGTCTATTCCACCATGCTATTAGTTCTTACATGGTATCAAAGCTCAAAAGGCTTTGAGTCGTGCAGAAGCAAAAACACGAAGGTTGAAGAGGCTTTAATGATAAAAGAGAGATGTCAAGTGGTGTGTCGTCATCTATAATTGGGAATCAAGGTAGTTTGTCAACAAGAGTAGGTAGAGCACAAACAAGAGAAGCAATGATGTTGGTCATCCCAATGTTGAAGATATGACCACTAGCCTTCATGGAAGGTAAGCTTGATGCTATAGATTACACCCTATGGGAGTTTTAAATCACTTCTTTCCTTGATTCATATGAGCTTTTGGTTTGTTCTTATGATTCATCATGAGCCCCAAAACACCTAATCAAAAGATACTAGCTGAATCATTCCGCTAGATGTTGATCTTCTATATGCTTGGAAATGTAGAAATGCAAATGCACTTTGTGCTCTAGTTACAAGTACTATTGATAGTGTTTTGATTGTCATTAAACATACTACCAAGGCTTGTGAAGCATGAAACATATTAAGAAATCAATATGAAACTTGTAATTAGACATGGATTCAGAACTTGGAGAATTAGTTACGGGAGTAGGTGTACAAAAGTGAAGTGACGAGCTAGCTCGAAGTCGTTTTCGAATATGTCCACCAAAGTTTGATGGTTTGGTAACTTCTCTTAATACTCAGATCAAACCTCAAAGTTTAACTTTTGAAGAATTGAGTGCCTTACTCATGGAAGAGGAGCCATGGCTCAAGGCAAGGAATGGTGGCAACAAAGGAGATGTTGCAGTAATAGCAAACGCCAAAGGAGGCAAAGTGGACTCTTCAAAAGATGGAGACAAAAAGAAGTATGACAAAAAGAAGTTCAAGGGAGAGTGTTTCCACTACAAGAAGAAATGTTACAAAATTCAAGACTGTCGCATCAAGAAGATAAGAGAGAAGAATGGCTCTTCAAAAGGTGGCAAGGGCAATGTGTTTGCCAATAGTGCAAAGATAGAGCTTGAGTTATTTGATATGATAGAGGAGGTATGCTCTTCGATTGAAGATTCAAGAACAAATGAATCATGGGTGTTGAACAGGGGTGCCTTTCATCACATGACGATCACAAATGACCTCCTTATAGCCGTTTAAGCACAAAAAGGCTTCAACACCACAAGCAAAATGGATGCGAGGCACCCTCTGATGTGTGCAACCAAGAATAGTCATGACATTGGAAGCTTCACCAATCGGGGAACCAACCATCCCCCCATTCATAATTCGACTCCTTGGATCCACAAAAACTCAAGTGACCATCGAGAACAGTTCATATGCCCTAGTTCAACCATCGACACAACCTCTTCCAATTGAATTTGGATTTCGTGACTGAAGGATTAGATGACATAGGCACTTTTGGCTTCAAGCCAATCCTATAAGGAGTTCCACTATCAGATGTGGAGTTCTATTCAAACACAAAACTTGAGCAAGGCACATCAGGATTGTCAAGAAGGGTTGAAGAATGAAAAGATACTAAAGAACATCATCTCCGATGGGCAAAAGAACAACACTTGCAACGATCCCAAGAAGAGGAGAGACAAGAAGAGGAGAGACAAGAAGAAGAAGAAGAAGAAGAAGAAGAAGAAGAAGAAGAAGAAGAAGAAGAAGAAGAAGAAGAAGAAGAAGAAGAAGAAGAAGAAGACGAAGAAGAAGAAGAAGAAGAAGAAGAAGAAGACGAAGAAGAAGAAGAAGAAGGAGGAAAGCTTGCATACACCTCGGCTCTCAAACAATTACGGAAAACCATGGAGATTGTTCAGGCTCATTGTCACATATTTGAGCAAAGAAGTCGACTAAACATGGAGTAATTATTGGAGGCAGATGATGTAGAAGCATTGCACCCACCATTATAGTATTCACGATGGATACCTCACACAGTAGCATGTCTAATCCCATGGACATCACCACCACTCATTGCACCTCCCCCACCCCCCACAATTCCACAATCCCCAATACCCCCTCCACTAGCCTCACCTCCACCCACAATAACATTTTCCATTGCATTCACACTTCCCATTCCCCTTCCCATTCCCCTTGCATCATACCCACTTCCAATTGCATTCACCATGCATATCATTGACTCCACTCTAGCAACAATGGTAAACTATGCAAACCAGCTACGAATGGAGTATAATCTATTGGCATAGAGGAATGCAACACTTTAAGCACAATTGAATAATCTATAGGAGAGAATCATTGACTTAGTGTCCTCCAATGCCATATTACAAACCAACATGCCTCGTTACAACTATTAGACAATAAGTTGGAGGCACAAGTACGAGACGTGGATGTGCAAGCAATCAAAGATTTGGAAGTTCACCTACGTATTCAAATGGAGCACAACACAATAATGTGGCACTATGAGGATGACATCTAGCAACCGCGAAGGAGGAAAACCAATGACTTCAACAATAGAATCAAGAGAATTGGTAAGTTCCTCCAAATTGCAAGGGGTTCCTCCAAAAAATATTAGGATAATTTTGGAAGACTATGCAAATTTAGCAGAGGCTCATGATAAATTAATCAAAGAAGTAAACCAATTGCAACAACAACAACCAACATGACTGACGCACCACCTACAATAGTTCTTGAGGCCACATTGTCTACATTCGAATCAACTAACCTTGTCACTTTGCAAAACTAGATCGTGGAACTACAAACAAGACTTCAATAATACGAACAAACTCCCTCACCTCTTGAGGCACCTTAAGAAGAAGAAATAGTTCAAATCTCGATGGACCAAAATTTTGAAGAAGAGTAGGAGCCTTAGCCAGTACTAGGAGGCCGAGTCACAAAAGAAGGGTAGGACACATTCGAGGCACCCAAGCCACCATGGTTAAAGCAAGTAGAAGACATTGGTAGATCCAAGACAAACAAGTGGCATTACAAATCGTATCCATGACAAATATGGAAGAAAAAGTCTTGAAATTGAAATATGTTTAAAATATAGCATATAGAAGGCTTGTAACCACCTTCTAGCTACATTGTCGACCCTTCTTTGTAATCCTTATGCACTACAATGCAAAAATGACACAGAAATTGACACCCACCTATGCTACATAGTTTGAGCCCGAAGATCTATTGGAAATATCTTGAAAAGGTACTATCTTTCAGCCCAACTAGCAGAAAGAGCTATTGGAACAATACTAAGAAATGTTACACACGTGGTCTCATGATCCACTCCACACTACATTTTTTATAACCCATGCTATGGACCAGTCCCAAGGCAATGATCATGGACAACATTCACAATAAAAGTAAAGAACAATGCACGCTGTGTAGTTTGGGTTTACTACCCATATTTGGCACCATCGTGGGGACTCCTATAGTTTCTTACATGATTGCTACCATTCACCACTAGATGCCTCGTTTGAAGCCCATGCATGATGTCACAACCTAGATGCTTCTCAAGATATTCGATTTAATGCAAGTAGTATTAAAGACTTACAAATGTCAAAGCTCCTCATGTATCCATGCCAAGTTTCAAAAATGGCAACCTAGATCTAGTTTGTGATCTAAGTACCACACCTTCACTCAAAACAATCTATGCATGGCATTGTCGAATAAAGTACCTCCCTGCATCTTATAAGCAGACCTTTGAGGACATGTTCACAACAAGGTTTTGCAAGTATCATTCGGAGATATTTATTTCCAAGCCAACTCATTTGCTCCAAATTTTTGCTTGCGAACAAGCAATGTACTCCGAGAATTATAGATGCCACATCTTCGTCCCATGTGCAATCGATTGGGAACATGTGAAATTAGATCTTGCAAAGGGACTCTAATTAAAAGAACATGAGTTAGCCACCACATCACAAAGATCTATCAAATATGACATACTTAAGAGGGGGGAGTATTAGTGGCAAGAGTGGACAAGGTGGTCTGAATAGACAAGGCAGCATGAGGGAGGAAGACCAATGAGAAGGACAAGTTTCAGATAGAAGATTGACTAGATAGGCAATTCAAAGAAGATCTGGAAGAGAATAGGCATCATAAAAAATTCAAACTTTATTTTTCTCAAATAGTGATTTTCATCACTATCAACATTGTACATAACCATTTTTGACATTTCGAGATCCATTTTTTGCAAGTTAAGAAGTCCTTGATATTGAGGAGTAATGAGGAGATTCCATTGTTCACAGAGTGTGTGAATGTGTGTGCATGTCATTGTGCTTCTCACCCACCCACTTGTGTACTCATATCACTCACAATTGTCAACCATCCTCAAATCTCCATAGATTGATTTTTTATGAGTTGGATCTTCACCATGGCAATACTTCCACTGTGCTAGAGTGACATAGGGCTACTTTGTAAATGATGGCCAATCTATCACATAGATATCAAATCAGCATTATTGAATGGAGAGCTCAAGGAGGAGGTATATGTGTCTCAACCACCAAGGTTTGAGGCTCCCCATTTAGAGAACAAGACATGTAAGCTGAAGAAGGCATTGTATGGGCTAAAACAAGCCCCTAGACCATGATACCAGTAGATAGATACTATCTCTTTGATCGAGATTTCAAAAGACGTGCTTTTGATGCTAACTTGTATGCTCTAAAGAGAGGAGGGAAGATAGTTGTGCTTTTAATCTATGTTGATTGCCTTGTGATTATAGGAAATGATGATGTTCTTCTTCAACAAACGAAAGATGCCTTGAGTTCATAATTTGAAATGATAGAATTAGGATCAATGCATTATTGCTAAGTATGGCAGGAACTAGGGAAGATTTTCATCTCAACAAAATTATGCAAGAAAAATTTTGAAGGCATTTGACATGGAGGATTGCAAGGAGATCACTACATCTATGGAGGTAAGCACAAAATTATCTTTTGAAGATACTTCACCTCCATTAGATATTGGAAGATACATGAAATTATTTTGAAAGTCTCCACTTGTGCAATAGCAGACAAGATATCTCCTGTGCTATTGGAATAGTAAGCAAATTCTCTAATAAGCCTTGCCAAACTCATTGGAAGGCAAGCATGTGGATACTCAAAGTATATGAAAGGAACCATTGATTATGGTATTCTCTATGTAGAAGGAATTTCTCTTATTGGATACTCGTATTCAAATTGGGAAGGAGATATTGATACTATAAAATCAATTTCTAGATATTGCTTTTCTTTAAGATATGGGGCATCATTTGAAGCAATATGGTTGAGAAGGATCCTACGGCACATAGGAATACAATGACATGAATCTATAGGGTTGAAGTGTGGCAACCAAAGTTGCATTACCATTGGCAAGAACCGTGTTTTCCATGTGTGTACCACACACATAGAAATTTAGTATCACCATGTGCATGAGTTTATCAAGGATACTCCCACATCTTATTTGATGTGTCTATGTCTTGAATATGTCCTATAATAGAGTTGCTAATGTGTTAGGATAATATAAAGATGATTGTCATGTCTCTTTCTTCCCATTCTTTGACAAATCTCCTCTGATTCTCTATTAATGTTATTGGAATTTTGGAATTCTAAAATTCCATGTTTGGTAATTGCTCCTCTCAAGCTTCTCAATTTGTGTGTTGAGCTTTAGCCATGATGGTCCTGCCTCCTAATAGCTTATAATACCTCCATTAGATGTGATAAAAATGTAAAATTTGATATTTTACCTTTACTTCCAAGATTCAAGTTTATTTGATCCTTTGATGATGTTAGAATGTTCCCCTTGCCTTCAATGGTTCTTCCAAACTTGTTTGGTCCTTGCATCAACCTCAACCTTCCCTCAACTTTAAGTCCTCCTTTTGATGTCCTTAATGCTCCATGATGAGCTTTGATAACATTCATAAAGGATAAGCACTCCTAATTGCAACAAAAGTGTGTTGGATCCTTCCTAGGACTTCAAAATTGGCTACCACAATGAGCCAAAAACTCAATTTATCTCTATTCTCTCAAATTGAGCTCCAAAACTTGCACACATAAACTAGACCCTCTAATATTTTGAAGACTCATTGAATTAGTACAATTGGATTATGGGAGGTCTACTAACTATCACACACAAGATAGACTATTGACTATCCAAACAAGGTATGTTGTGTATACTGAACATCACTTGTACACTCAAAATATGCAGAGAATAGACTAGTGAGAAATGAGGGTCTATACTTGAAATACCAAGAAGTAAACAAGCATAATGATATAATTGGGAATAATCCTTACAATCAACTCTATAGAATGAAACTAATAGACTTGTAGTCCAAGTCTTATGGAATGAGATATGGCTATATATAAATCTCTACTTATGTGTAGAGATATACAAGTGGGGGAGAAAATTAGAAAGTAGGGGGCTATCTTATACCATGACCACTAAAATGACAAGATTTTACTCTCATAGAGGAATCCAAAGAATCCTTTCAAGCACGTGTATATATGATTGATCAAGTTGGGTGATCATTTGAATCTTAATCACCACAAAGAAGTCCCAAACTTTTCTCTCTCATGGTAATTGAGTTTTTCAATTAGAACTCATAATTTGACTTTTCTTGACTAACCAAAAATTACAAGGTGATATGAAATATAATAAAAACCCCTATTCTCACACTTGATCTTGCCAATTAACAAGAATTCTAACATCGTCCACCTTTACTTCAACTTCCTAATCAATTATTCCCTAATAAAATGGTAATGCATCTCAACGTGCTTAAATCTCACATGAAATATAGGGTATTGTGCTAGATACACATATATTAGGTCATCTCTTATAATTGGAGCTTGTTCCGTCCACAAAATCAAATAAAAATTATTTCTTGAACCACATAATCTAAAAAATTATTTTGACTAATTCCCTATATTCTTTTTAAGTAGATAAGGGGGATTTTATGGATTGTTTCTTGGATCACCATGAGATAGTTTTGCCCAAGATCATAATTAGATAACTACTTTTACTCATTCTATCATCCATTGAGCAAATGAAATCAACATTTGAATAAACTTAGACATGAAAATACTCTTGAATGAATAGAAGAGGGATTCATTCACTATTCTCTTCAAATATCTCATGAACATATTTGAGTTTGGGGATAGAGAATGCATACAAATAATAGGAGGAAGAAGAATCATATAAGCACAATATCGAGTGCATTACTTAGTGTGGAATCTAGAAAGATAAGTATCCCTTTACGGTTTTGGGTGTATGTAAAAGTTGGGGTAAAACCCTCTTAAGAAGGGAAAAAGGTGCCATGATAATCTAAAGTATTTTGAGACACAACACTACTAAAATATACTAACAAATACCCCTTGGGGATGATGTAGTGGACAAGGGGTTGACACTTATGTATAAGGAAATTTCAAACAATTTGGACTAAGGTCATTCCACAAAAGGGAGTAAATCCAAAGCTTTTTGAAGAGCTTTAAACTTCTTTGCAGTAGAGCCTTTGTGAAAAGATGTATAAAATTATCGTATATGGGCACATACACCAATTAATCTCTTCAACAAAGAGTCTTTCCATCACATAATGATAGTGTGCTTTAATATGATTACTACATACAAGCATGGAACACTGAGTTCCTTGCAAGTGATAATGTGCTCTGATTGTCAATAAACATGATGGTGGTAGAGGTCTGATCAGCACCCAAACCATTTTTAAGACATTTGTGCCACCCACACTCAATAATAGATATTCGTGGTCCCAGAATCATGTATTATGTATTGCAGGGTGAGTATCATGATCTTTCCTAAGTATCGTGTATCATGATTGCCCGGGTATCATGTATTGCCCCGATACTCATCAAGTATCATGTATCGTCCAAAGACAAGTATCGTGTATAGTGGAATTCTTAGTATCATGTATCATATAGTTTAGATATCATGTATCATGGCAAGGCAAGTATCATGTATCGTTGCTCCTAAGTATCATGGATACCTCCTAAGTATCGTATATCACCTGTTCTGAAGTAATCCCAGAGAGGTCTTGTTTCCCTATTTTAACCCCCAGTACCCTGAACTGACATAACTTTCTCAGGAGTTATAGATATAGTATTTTTAAGTTGACCCTCATATGGGACTAGGAAGCCAAGGGGGCTCCAAAGGATTGTGAGCAATACAAAGGGAAAATTGGGACTAGAAGACAAAGCTTATGAACCTAAGATCTAGTAGACAGCTAGGCAAGGATAGACAAAGCATTAGATCATCTGAGGCTAGTGTCAACCATACAACTAGGTCTTGGGCACAACAGCTTAGTGGTTATCCATACGTGCTAAGTTCGGACACAAGTGACTCAAAAATGTTCTTTAGCATGGAAAGACCCACACATACGTCAAGTACTCCTATTTACAAACACCAAAAGGTCCCTATAAGACACAATTGGAGTATATCAGGACCAATTGATTAGCTGCACACATCTATGAGGATGGCCTGAGACGATCAGTTGTCCAACTCAAAAATCTTGATCAGCCCTTTGGACATGAACACCCAGTGGTCAAATTCGAAGAGGGCTCATATATTGATAAGGAGGGAACCATGTATGTGGTCACCAACTTACCAGATAGGACAGATGAGTTTGGAAATGTTATTCCTGAGAAGGACATAAGAGACCTAGAGCAAGGAGACCTAGGACGAGAACCCAAGACTCCTCGATGAAAATCTGTCTTGACCATGGTAATTACTCCAGAATGGGTTTCCCAAGACAACAAAAGCATAGAACTATTCTTGAATAGAGAAAGGAAGGAAGATTTTTGGAGATTCAAGCCAGATCAACCTAGCACAATGGGTGGAGTCACCATCTAGAGTTCAAAGATCTTGAGATGCCAAGCAAAGTTGTCTATCTCGATAACACATCAGAGAGAATGTTCTTGGTATCAGAGCATGATAGGCATGCATATACTTGGCAAGGTGAATCAATTTTCCCTCCACCAAGATCTAGTGTTTCCCATGGTCTCCTAGGAGTAGGACCATCCCAGGCTTATGAAACCCAACGAGAACGAACCAAAGAGAGACCTAAAGTAAGCTTTGCAAACACTGTGGATAGAGATAGATGAGGACTTGAAGGTGAAAGACTTGAAAGAGAGAGACACAGAGCACAAAGGCATCAAAGAGATGAACATGATTTTCCATTGCCTAGACCTCGAGAGCACCCAAGAACCGTTAGACCCTCTCAAGTGGTTAATGCAATGAAGAACTATTTTGATGGGTTTGGAGATACATATGATCATGTGGCTGAGGTCAAACAAGTGTTAAGAGTTGAACAAGTTGAGGACTTGTTCACACAGTTTGAGGCATTTGATTTGACTCTCAAGGGTACTGCCTTAGCTTGGTTTCAACCCTTGAATAGTCATAATTACCGAAATATAGGTCAACTGCTAGAATCATTCATTGTAGAATTTTCTAAGAGTGGCATTAGGCATAACACATCATCCCTAATCCACAGCTTCAAGCAGACACCCCAAGAAATAGTGCGACTTGCAGGAAGACGGTTTAGACAATACTTAGAAAGATGCCCTATTCCAGAGCTACCCACACCAGCCAAACAAGTGGCCTTGTTTTTAGATGGCTTACTTAAGGTCATATGTGGACTTGAAGGAGCCGAGATCCATAAAAGAGTGTGTGCGGATGTGCATAGACGCTGAGATAGATGAGATAGCGGAGTAGGTTGCCAAGAAGATAGGAGTTCAAAAGAGACAAGCATCAAGGGTCACCTCATTGAGATGTTACAACTGTGGAGGAGACCACTTGGCTAATGTTTGCCCGGTGATGGCTCAAACCCAAGGAAATATGAATGCTCCATATTGCACTATTCAAAGAAAATGCACAAACCACACAGCTCAAGATTGCCCTTACAATAGGCAAACTATTAGACAAAATTCTTAGCGACCTTACTAATAGGGTAGGTATCAAAATCAGTACTAACAGCCATATTATAAGCCAATACAACAATATCAGCCTCAAATAGAAGACATTTCCTCTCAAACCCCCTCACATGCTGGAACCCCATCCACACCACCTCATCCCACCCCACCACTCATTGTAAATAGACCGCAACAAGATGTTCAAGGCCTACCCGACTCGACTACAAGAAGGAACAACAATTGCAAGCCTAGACAAGAGCTACCCTAGAGCAGAACTAGAGATTGAGCGGACAAAAACGTGCATGAAAATGGTAGAACTAGCTCAGGCTATGCTATAGACTAGTCAATCATTCAATCAGACAAAATTTATCAAGCCAGATTTGCATTTCTAGGGCTTACTAGAAAGATTAGAGAAGTTGGTAAACAAGTCGCAAGTTTTTTTACCTCCGTAGGCTCAATCAATTGCTGAAAGAGAAATTTCACCACCAAAAAATGTTTATGTTCCTGATTCCATGGATGATGGAACACCTCTTTCAATTCAAGAGTACTCTCAAGAGTTCTTGCAGGAAATACAAGAAGAGAAATGGGCCAAGGAGAAGGGTAATCCCCCTCCTATTCCTAAAATCAATGACCTTCATGATCGATTTCCCCAAGACATTCCATCTATTTAAAGAGACCAAGCAAAGTAACAAGAGAATGAAGGATTGGATTTTGAATCTAATTCTCTACAAGATTTGCCACAATTCATAGGCCCATGGGAATCTGAATCTCTTTAGATCAGAGCTCCCACAATATTGGTAAGAAATGAAGACTCAGTGGTTCCAAGAAACACTAAAGTTGTGAAGAACACTAAGGTTCAATGTCATCTCATCGTAGAAGAGCTGCTCAAAGTAAAACCTATTCGCATGCATACTTGGTGTGCATCTTGAACATATGTTGTGCATTGGGCAAGGTTGGGTTTGACACCCAAAGGGGCCGCACGAAGAGGTTTTAGGCCACCAATATCTCTTTGCTTTGCTTGTCTTTGCCTTGAAGTTTCTCTTAAGATCTTGTTGGAGTTTTGGCTTGATTGCTTTGGATTCTTTGGTTAGAAGTGGTCTTTCTTGAAGAAAAGGCATGGTCGGTCTAGACCATGGATTATGGATTTTTTTGTGAGAGGATTGATTTTGTACAAGGGCCTTCTTTGGTGCCCATATCATAGTGCAATTTGGTTGGGCTCTAAGTAATTTCTTGTCCACCCAAATTTTCTTGACATTACAAGGAAAATGTGATTTCTGTTTCTTGGTGTAAGGGTCTTTTGGGCCTTCTATGTGAGTTTTTGGAGAAAACTCATCTTTACATGGGAAATGTAACAAAGGTTGATCTTCTATACATACATCGTGCCTATGCAATGGATCATTGAGTTGTGTGCTTTGAGATTGATCTAGAGATTCATCGATACATTTATCCTTATTATACATAGAATCTCTAGATGTACAAATGGGTGATGGATTGTCACGATTGACAATAGATTCGACATCATTTTCCACATCATTGATACAAAGTATTTGTTGATCATCTGCTTCTTGATGATCCGAGTATAGATCATCCCTGCTTATGGTTTCATGAGGGGAATCCAAGTTTACAAGAAGAGAGAGCCCTTCCACGTCCCCCAAACACTTGGAGTCCTCCATTTCTCCACTCACCAAGGTTTCTTGCAATTTACTCAAAGAAGGATTATATACAAAAGCATGAGTGGAAAGACAATTTTGTGCATTAAAAGCACAATCTTTGAAAAGATGATTATGTCCACAATTCTTACAATGCGGATAATCATTAGGATTTTCAATAGACATATATGTAGAAGTGGGCATAATAGATGGACAAGACACCTCAAATTCTTGATGATTTTGTGTAACGAACCTTTGAGTGCCAATGATCAAGTCTTCATCTATGCCTTCCATGACAAAGAATGTTTCCAAAAATTGCATATCATCCACCCTAACAGGCAACATAACTTGACCCATGCAATCATAATGTTCACCATCCATGAGGATAGAAGAATGAGTTGTTGGTTGAATGTTCTCAAATATAATGGTCACTAGGTCAATATGAATTAAATTCCACTCACAATTAGGGTTGATATAAACACTCATCCTTCTATGCTCATATCCTATTCTCATATCCACAAAAGTATTGTTATATTCTCTTGTTGCAAGTAAGGATCCTACCCCCTCAGATATATCACCCGTTTCCTTGACTCCTTGCAATTTTTCTCTAGATGTTTCACCCTTATGTGAGATTATTTCATGCATTTCATGTTTATCTCCCTTCTCTTTTTCAATCTTGAACAACCTTGGAAACCACGATTTTGAGTGAGAATCCCGATCCTGAGCAATCCCCAAAAAATGTGATTTTGATTGAAAATCGTGAAAAATGTGTTTTTGATTGAAAATCATGAAAAATGCGATTTCAAATGAAAATCGTGAAAAATGCAATTTTGAATGAAAATTATAAAAAACGCGATTTTGATTGAGAATCGTGAAAAATGCGATTTTGAATGAAAATCGTGAAAAACGGAATTTTGATTGAGAATCGTGAAAAATGCGATTTTGAATGAAAATCATGAAAAACGCGTTTTTCATTGAAAATCATGAAAAACGCGATCTTGACAGAGAATTGTGAAAAACACAATTTTGGTTGAAAATCGTGTTTTGTGAAAATTATGATTTCGATTGAAAAATCGTGTTTTACTCGAAAAAGAAAATCGTGTTTTTGCTCAGAATCATGTTTTTGCCTGAAAATTACGATTTTTACTAAAAATCATGTTTTTTGAGAATCGCCAAAAAATCATGCTTGTGAGGATGATCAATGAATCGTGTTTTTGAAAAAATTAGAGAATCACGATTTTGAGCACAACCAGAGAATCGCGATTTTGAGAATGACCTCAGAATCGTGTTCTTTCCAAAAAGCTTTTAGGCAAGAAATAGAAAATCGTGATTTTTCAAAAAATTTAAATTTTTCACAAAATCGTGAGAAACTCAAATTTGAGTGCCGAGGCCTATGCCATCGAGCTTAGGGTCATGGAAATCTCAAAGATTTGCACACACAATCACTTTGCCTCTTCCTCTCTCCTTCTTGCACACCCACAAATGAAAAATGAGGTGAAAATGTGGAAAATGGAGTGAAAAACGAAAAATTTTAGTGAAAATGAAGATGGTGAAGATGAAGAAGAAAAATCAGAAAAATAACAAAAAATAACTAGTTTTTAACCTTCCAACATTGCAAATCTATGGTCTTACCATCACAACGCTCGTCGTCGTAGCTCTCTCCCCAGCAATGGTGCCAAAATTTGGTGTAGCTCAAGCGTAAGCACCACCTCCTTTACTTGTCAATCCATGGAGACGTGAGGATTGGTATGAAGACCATGAGCAAGTGAAGGCACAAGTGTGTGAGTGAAAGCACACTAGCATGCACACACATACACACACACACGCACACGGTAAGAGAAAAGAGAGGAACAATGGAAAGCTTTGATTACACAAGAGTTCTCTTACAAAAGCTCAAATCTACAACAAGCTAACTCTCTAACAAGCTAACCTCAAAAATGAGCTCTCTAGCTCTTTTTATAGTTTTTTGAGTAGCTTTGGCCTTGTCCAGACCTAGTGTCCGGCTTAGTTAAAGATTAGGTTCCAGGGCTTATTTGAGTGCTAAAACGAAGTCTAAAAAAATTAGGAAAATCGGTAGGATGATACTTCTAATACTCAAGCTCAAGAACTCCTTGGATTGAACAAAATGGAGTTGCAAAAAGGTGAAATGGTATTTAAAATGGCTTTTAGCGATGAAAATCACTATCTTTATAGGGATTTCTTTTGAAAATTTGATATACACTTCTTGGAGCTCCCTACTTGCTCGCTCTTCTTGTATGTCCACTTCTCTGATGCATTTTCATGCCTTGTGCTTGACCTTGATTGCTAAAAACCTACCACAAGCATATTTGCAAAGGTCCTAGCCTAGAAAATTATGATAAATGTTACCCTAGGCAAGAGTTAGAAAGTCAATGACTAGAGATCTACAAACAAATGATTGAATTAGTTCCAAAAATGATGAAAGGGGCTTCTCTAGTCTTGCCTTATATACACATTCATGCAGACCAATTTAGGAAACTAACTACGCAATAGAAAGCTTCACTAAAGGCCAACCCACACTCTAGAGCCATAGGGGTTTGCATGCCAAGACATGCCTTTGGAATCTCTCAATGCAAACATGATCAATGATAAATTCCCCACCTAGAGACCGAGAGCCAAATAAACAAAATTTGTGGAAAGAGGTTTCAAGCAATGAAATGGAAAGACATGCAAGGTCAATCACCACCCTTTCCAAAACTTAATTTTCTAGATCCATCCCTATAAGATGATGAAGTTCCATTGGATGAATCTATCTGGCCTAATTTGGATTCATACATCACACCAAGTCTAGAATCCTTACCTAGGTATCAGCTTAGTATTAAAAAAAGATTGGAGTGTCACAAAACCGCCATACTATGCACAAGAAAGAAGATCCAATGTAGCGCATATCTCATTCCCAAAGATAAGATGCATCATCATGGCCAAAATCACTTCAAAAATTATTTAATCCCTATAGAAAAAGTGGGATATTACAATGAAGGAGACAAAGAGAATACAATTTTCCCCATTGAATACAATAGAGTGATCACAAAATATTATGAAACCAAAGAACAAACTAAATCAATGGTAATAGCAACAGAAAATGGTAATAGGAATGACGTCTTCATAGTGGATGAGGGAAAAAATTTAGTAGGATTTCTATACAAATATCAAAATGCCTTTTCATGGAGTTACAAAAACTTGAAAGTTGTAGATCTCAAAGGCTATGTACAAAGGATTCAAATGGCACCTGATGCAAATCCCACAAAACAAAGACCCTACGTGTATAACGATGCCTACACTTCCAAAATCACAAAAGTGATTGACAAGGTTTTGGCAACAAGATTCATCTATGAGATGAATCCTTTTGTTTCACAAAAGTGAAACATAGGAAGATACTATTGCGGCCAATGTTCTCAGTTGCCTTGTTAACCATCAAGCTCATGTAGGTCATATTCAGGGCCTCAATCTCCTCTCAATCAAGATCAGATCGTCATGAGGCTTTTTGCCGATAATACTAATGTCTTTGTGTATAATGACACATTAAACATTGACACTTTTTGGAGTTGTCTGAATACTTTTGTGAGGCATCAGGATCCAAAATAAATCATACTAAAACGGCTTTTAGGGTGCTTATTGGGCTTCCTCCTCAATTGCTTATTGACCATGTTTATTAGTTGATCCCGAGGGGTCAAAGCTTTCACTTCTTAGGTATTCCAATGGTATTCAACATTTCAATGGGGCAGCGATGGAGTTGGGCTCTCTCTAAGCTTGAGAGCACGCTGACGTATTGGAAAGGTATGCAAATTAATATGGCTGGATGTGCCATGGTGATTAACACGTTCCTTCTCTCTTTGATGCTTTACTTTCTTTCTTATCTGACACCAAAAGACTAAGAGATCTTCAAGATGGAGAGAATTTGCAAGAAGTTCCTCTGGACAGGTGACCCTAGCAGAAGGGGTATCCCCAAAATTAAATAGACAACTTGCATTAGCCAAAAGGGTCAAGGTGGCTTAGGCATTCTAGACATCAAAGGAATGGCCAATAAGTTAGTGGCATAACATTTAGTTAAAGCCGGGAGCAATAGTGATGTCTCTTGGGCCAAGCTTATTTTTAGAAATAGGAGTGCTCTTAAGCTTGTGGGTCTCTCGGTGTGGAAGGGTCTCGACCTTCTTACCATATTGTTCTCCCCATTTTCGGTGACTCCGAAAGGCTCGAGCTTGGTTTGTTTCTATAGAAGAGTTGGAACAAGATTCAACAATTTATCATAATCAATGAAGATTGGAGATGGGTAGCCGATATTATACAGAATGATTCAATCTGGTTCCCTATCAAGGGCATCAGAAGTGTGGAGTTTTGGAACCTCCAAAAATCTAAGAATCTTTGGAACAAAGGCTTCCATTTGTGGAAATACCTCTAGAAGCAAGAAACATGTCAGTGGATTAGATTCAAGGACATTGATCCGGCCAAAAGAGTGGACTATGAAGAATGGTGTCTATCCCATAGTAAATTCAATGCTTGGGAATGTTGGAGGACTCACCTCCTTATAGGTCAGGTCTCTTCTCACCTTGAGGCTCTAAGATGGCACAATGGCAATAGCCTTGAGACAAATTCGAGATTGAAGCAAGATGAGGAATTTCATATCACACTCAATAGGAAGTGGTTTCTAGATTGGTTAAGCTAGAGGTGGGAATTTAAGTTTCAATCCCTTTGGCACCACCTCATCAAGATAAAAATGTGTGTGCTTATGTGGCAAATGCTACACCATGGAATTTGGACCAATGTAGAAGCTAACAAAATCTACAGGGTCCTCATGTGGTGCAAACGATGCCTTCGTGGCATGGAAGACTTGGGACACCTCTTCTATTTGTGCCCCAAATCAATATCGATTTGGCAAGCCCTTGAGAGAATCATGTTGTTACAAGGACAAATCAACTAGAAGCAAGCTTTGTTGGGTGAAGCAATCGAATGTTCCTCAAAACTGTGGAATGCTATAAGAGGGGAGAATCTATGGAAAATATGGAAAGAGAGGTGTGCAAACAACTTTGGAAGCCCTCCTAAAGAATGGTTGATTGAAAACTATCTTTTCCTTTTAGGCAAAAGAATTTCCAATTGTAAGAAGCCCCCTCCCTTTAGACATCATAGAATGTTCTTCCTAGAGAGCAACAAGATCAAAGCCAAGTGGGCTCCACATGAGGGGGACGAGAGGGTTATCAACCTTCTTTGTAAAATTTTCTTGAAATCTATAAGTAGCCCTTGCTTCGTGGGATATGGGGGTCCCATGGATGCTAGGCCCCGTTGTACAACTATAATTTTTATTAATTAAAGTTAGGAAGAGTAGGCTCTGCTGAACTTCCTTAAAAAAAAGGGGGGACTTGTGTTCGATCCCTGCGAATGGTGCACTAGCAACAAACTTTTTGAGAATTAAAACATTAGCTTTTTTTTGGCAGACGTGATGACAGCATTTGTAGTGATTTGTTCAATGATAGCTTTTGTGATTTATGTTCTTCAAGATGTGCTTTTCACAAGTCTTAAAGGCTACATAAAGAGAGCTAGGCTCATTGTTCAAGCATCAACTCAAGGCACAAGGGGTGCTCAACGCAAGTTGGAGGTGATCAACAAGGAGGTCCTCTATGTGAGGAGGAGTTTCACACTCTTGGAGGAGGTGTGCTCTACATCTAGAGATATCTGAAGGAGTTTTTTCAGCAACATACTGTGAGTAACAAGTCTACATCTATCCCCACCTGTTCATTCACTAGTTTCTCATTTAGATAATAAGAATTCGGGTTTGCTATAAAACAATTCTAAATTGTTCATATTCTCAATTTGTATCATATTCACACATTGTAATTTGACCTTGGAATGTAAGTGAGCATCCTAGCTTACCGGAAACTTTGAAAATCCTGTCTATTATCTCTCTATCCCTCACTCATCATCTTTTTGAGTATCAAGGTGTGTATGCTAAGATTCATGTGTTGAAAATCCTATAAACTTGTGATTAATTGTTATTGAGGCCTACCCCACTTCGAATATTTGGTATCAAAGCATAGTTGATAGACACCCTTAACAAGATGAGTGACTATAGACTTGAGAATGAAGACAAGCTTGAGGGAATGTCTAACTATCCAATGTGGAGTTTTTGATGATGAATATGTTAGTATCTAAGGACTTATGGAATATTTTCAATGGCACTTATCCAAGGCCAGGACAGGTCAGAGAAGATGTTACTTCATTTTCTAGAAGAACCCCTGTTCCTATTTCTGCTCAACAAGAGGTTAGTGAAGAAGAAGGAACTACTTCATCATCAAGAGTCCATATTACTACTAGATTACTTCCTACAGAAGAGCAATCCAGATGGGATTCAAGGGATGCACTAAGACTTTCATATATTGCTATGGGAGTTAAGAGGTACATTATATCGCAAATAGGTCTTGCAGAACCTCTGGACAAGCTTGGTTGGAGTTGGCAAATCTCTATGAGAGCAGAAACCCTGCTAGGAAAGCTCATCTAAGGAGACTACTAGCCAACACAAGGATGAAAGTTGCTGAAACAGTTCATACACGTATTTTGAAGCTCAAAGATTTAGGAGATCAGTTACTCAATGTTGGAGTCAACATTTTAGATGAAGAGATGGTAAACACACTTCTAAACTCACTTCCATCTACATATCGTGCTTTTGTTACTTCTTTATCTCTCTTTACAAGAGATAGAGAACTTTCATTTGAAGAGCTATAGTTCCTGTTACTTCACGATGAAGATCAACAAAGGGGTATGGAAGATAATGATGAAGCCATCTTATCATCATCGAAGGGAAAGGAGAAGAAGGAGAAGAAGAGTCAGCAATCCAAGAAGGAAATTAAGTCTTCTAATCCTAAGTCTTCCAACACTACCCCTAATGCTTCCTCTACAACCAAAGAAAAGTCTTCGACTACATCTGATTCAAAGAAAGGAGTATGCCATTATAGTAAGAAACCATGTTGTTTGATAGCAGAATGCAAAGCAAGGCTTTTTAATGAGAAGAAGAAAGCATTAGGTAATAGTGCTGAAGATGATCCAAAACCTAAATCTTCAAAGGTAGATTCATATGCATATGTTACTATTGAGGAGATAGCTTTTCATCATGCAACATTAAATGTAATCCCAGACAATCCTTTGATTTTTTATTCTAGAGCTACTAAGCATATGACAGGTTGCAGAAAGGTATTTTCTTCTCTTTCTAACTCTTCATATATAAGAGTGACCATTGCATATGGTCATGATTTGGATGTTGTAGGTGTTGGAAAAGTGAATCTTAAGTCTAGAGCAAATGGAAATTTCATAATTTCCAATGTTCTTTATGTTCCAGACATGAAGAAGAATTTGTTGTCTATCTCTATCTTGTTAGATGGTTATAAAGTACTTTTTAAGAAAGATTCATGTGAGATCCTCTCACCTGATGCGGAGCATTGTCTACTTCAAGGTGAAAACAAAAGTGGCATGTTTGTGTTATCCAAAATAAGTCATGCTAATGTTGCTAGGTCTATTACACCTAAGGAGAACATGAAGTTATGGCATGCTATATTTGACCATATCAATATAAATGATCATAGGAGTCGAGGAAACTCACATGCTCTTCTAAGAGAATGCAAATGGTTTTTGATGGTACAACTTGAAATCTTGAGGGATTGATGGTTGTCCTAGTGTACTTTCCATGGCCACTTCTAGATTGTCTTGATTTTGCTATTGGAGATGCTTATTTTCTTCTAATGCCATTGCCATATGTCTCTTGAGGAGGGCCATGTTGCATTTCAGCTTGGTATTTCACTCCATCTGTTCATGCAACATGATTTCCATATTCTTTATCGCCTCCTAATCAATATTTTTCATCTTGGAGTCAAGTTCTAGGTGGTCTTGTTGTAGATTAATATTGATCTTGTAAGGTAACATTTCGCTCTTCTAATGCTTCTACTCATTCTTGAAGTCAAAGAGACTCATTATTGAGTGTCACATTATGCTCTTCAGGTTGCTAATACTCTTTCCTTAATTGGTTGCTGCACTGAATCATGTTATTTAATGCATTATCTACATTAGCGGATGCTATATTTATAGTTGAAAATACATGGGGTTGGGAAACACGGAGGAAAATGGTGGATGTTATGCATGATGGTGTTATGGGTGTAGGTGAGGTTGGTGGAGGGGTAATGGGAGATTGTGGAAGTGTGGGGTGGTGGTGCTTTGGGTGGAGATATGTCCATGGAGTCGGATATGAGTGTGCATGTCCTTTCTACCATAAAGACATGTATGGTAGGTGCAATGATCATTGTCTTAGTGAATAATGAAGATGTTATGAATGGAGTGAGACCCCATGAAGAATATGGTGTTGGGGCTCAGAGCATGGATTCCATGAAGGTGGCCCATTGTGGGGATAATGTGGTTGCAGGGGCTTGAGGTTGAGTTATGGATGAAAACATGGATGAATAGGTTGTCATGGTATGAGTGATCTGGAGGGCTTGGAATGATGGAATGCCTAGAATGCCTTCATTTGGAGGTGGGTGTCCTTCGACCATGTGCTTTAATGGGCGACCTAGGGTAGGTTCTATTGAGGATGAGGAGGTAGTATATAGAGGATTGATAATAGAAGAGAAAAAATTGGCATGGGAGATAGGGGCACGAAAATTGAAAGAGGGTGTTGAGGTGATGCCTTCAATGGTAGTTACTATCACTTTGATATGAGGTGCTGAATGGAGTGGGATATGAAAAATGGGCTCTTTTGCTTGGGCGATTTTGGTGGTTGTGGCTTGATTTTCTTGGTTCTAGGGTGGAGAGAGAGGATGTGGAGCTAAAATCGACGAGTTTTGGATAAAATTTTATGGTGTCAGCTCAATAGTCGCAGTAGAGGTTACTTCATGAGTAGTGGTGGCTTCAAACAGGGAGACTGGTATTTGAATATTCTTTCCCGATCTAGGCTTGGTGTCGATGCACCTTTGTCCGTATCATGGTTGTGGTCTTTGCATCATGGTATGGATGGCTTCCAAAACTCCACAAGTATCTGACATGAGTTGGAGGGACTCAATGAAGTGTGGGTTGATACCTTGTTCTCCAAATATTTGATTGACTAATAATTGGCTGGTGTAGAATGAGAGTCGGCCTCACTCTTGAACACTCATTATTGTGTCATATAATCTTTGATGTTGCACGGTGTAAGTAGGGGCACCTTCAGTTTCTTCATCTTCTTGCTCTTCATCATCCTCTGTGTCCCTTTGTTGTTGTTCCTGTTGTGTCTTGTCATGTTGCTCTTCTTCATGTTGGTGTTGGCATTCGTCACCTCTTTCATCTAACTCGAGGTCTACATCCTTGAGAAGTTGTTCAAAATCTACACGGCCTAATTCTTCAAGACCAACCTCTCTAGGAAACTCTAATTCTGATGGTACCGATGGGAATATCAATTGAGGGCCATTTGTGCTTGGCCTTTCGAACATGTCAAAGGATCTCAAGGTGGAGCATGTCAATACAAAGGAGCAATATGCAGATATGTTTACCAAAGCATTGGATGGAGTAAAGCTACAACACTTCAAGGCATGCATTGGAATGAAGGACCTAGGCATTGAGACTTGAGGGGGAGTGTTGAAAATCAAGTCTCAATCATGCAAAAAGACTCAACCACGAGTTTTGCAAGTGGACCAATAAAAAAGGAGGACCCAAAGTCGTGGAATAAAGTTAGAAGCTCCACCAAACTCAATCAAATTCAAATGTCATCAAATCAGCCACCAAAAAGTGCACCTACACTGATTGGTGGGTGATTAGCTAGATTGTAGGAAAAGAAAAACTCTATATAAGCATCATCCCGCCTTGTTTTCTTGAGTTGTATGCATTCCATGAGTTTTCCACTTAGTTTAGTGTAGTCATAAACTTCAGCAAGCAGTCCCCTTGCTTGCTTACCTCATTTTCTCACGATTTTGCTCCTCTCTATCTAGAGGTATAGTCAGGCTTTTCCAGATTTGATTGTACCAAATTGAAAAGCATTGTTTGCTCTCTCATTGTACTCATTTTCATTGATTTCAAGCTTCATTTGGTCTTTCATATTGTGCCTTGAACTTTGCCAAAGTTTCAAGTTATTTGGCTGAGTGAGTTGTGAGAAATTGCCAACTTTGTGAAGGTATATCTCTGCACATAGGCCGAGAGTGTTGCAAACGGGTAGCCTATTTTGCAGAGGGTGATTCTACGAGTTGGAATATCCATTTGGGATGATTTAGATCTTTTTGGGTAGCTCTTATAGTCTACTACAAGTCTGCAAAATTTCATTTCAAGTCTTTGTACTGGTGCAGAGAAAAGTTCAGAACAGTGAGCATATATCACTGCTTGTGGACCTATTGGAGGGCAGCCATCTTCCATTTTTGCATTGGGGTGTTAAAATCATCCCCCATCAACTCCCACGGGGGATTTGTTGATATATTTTGGTAGTGATGTGTGTGAACACACTTAGGACCACCAGGGTACTTTTTTCCCTCTTTAGGAGGTTCTTTTATTTGGGCTTGTATATGCGCTTATAACCCTAGCGGGTCACTTATCTTTGTACATTCACTTGATAATACATTCAGTAGAGTGTGTTGTTCTCCAAGCTTCTTCTTCCTTGTGTTTTTTGCGTGCTTTAGCGAACCTCAAATTCCAACAAAGCCAAGGATAGTCTAACTAAAAAGAACACAATTTGATCGAGAAGAACATCAATTGTGACAAACTTAAGTGATCCTCACGATCAACACATCAAGGAAAGAAATACATCCAAAAGAAATTAAAAAGAACAAGTCGATACCACAAAAGGACCCTACAATGTGATTGTACTTGGGAATTCGAGCCAATCAGTAAAGCATATGAACCTTGGGTTCGACAGACACCTAGGATAGGATAGACAAAGCATCAGATCATCTCATGCTAGTGTCAATCACACTGTTAGGTCATGGGCTCAGCTGCTCAATGACTACCCTTATGCATTGATCTTAGAGAAGAGCAGTTCAGAAATGCCATTTAGCATGGAAAGGCCTATAGGCAATTCAAGACTTTCCTACTTATAGACCCCTCAGGGTCCCTACAAGACTCAATTGGAATATATACAAACCAACCAGTTAGGTGCTCCCATCTATGAGGATGGTTTGAGAAGATCAGTGGTCCTCAAAAACCTTGATCAACCCTTCAGAATTGAACACCCAGGACTTAGATTGGAACAGGGATTGTACATTGATAAGGAAAGAACCATACACGTGGTTATGAGTGATAGAATGGATGAGTTTGGAATCATTATTCCCGAGTCCAAAATAGGAGACTTGGAGCAGGAAAACATTAGAAAAGAACCTAGAACAAGTCATGGTAATTCTAGCTTATCAAGGATAATCACACCATACTGGATTCCTCAAGATAATAAAAGAATAGAGATTTTCTTGAATAGAGAAACTGATGAAGCATTTTGGAGGTTCAAAACTGACAAACCAAGCGAGATAGATTGAGTGACTATATATGAATTCGAAGACCTGGACACGCCTGTTGAGATATCAAGCTCAACATGTGATGATCTAGGATGACACATACCAGTTTTTCATTTCTCTAACATGTATAGTGGTCACACCGGTATATGTCAGGGATACTTCATTGAACTTTATTAGATTTATCTATCAAGAGTGATGGCACATTTGTTCCTTGCCAGCTCACTCATTCGCGGACATTAGATTCTTCCTTATGTACTGATCTTTATATATTGCACTTGTTGTATTCTTGTTTTTAGGTCATTGTTCTCTACATTCCTTTTTATGTAATAGAAGAAGAAGAAGAAGATCATTCTTCCTTGCCTCAATCTGTGTGTGTGTGCTTCTCCTTGAGAGTGAGAGTGTGAGATCTCTTCCTTATCTCCTTCCTCGTGACATGGTATCAAAGCTAGCGTGGCTATAGAGAGCTCGTGGAGAAGGCGACGGTGAAGAGTATGCAGCAAGGCGTGGAGAAAACACAATTCACAAATGACCTTCGTTTGCTACGAAAATCGTTTCGAGCCTACAAGGTGGGGCCTACAAAAAAACCAGGTCAGTTTTAGAAACTGTAACTTGCATTGTGTTCGACAACACTCACATATTCCAGATCCAGAATTTCAAGCGATTCCATGTACTGTTGATACACGAAAACTGTGTTTTTCTGAGATCGAACTGTCACGTCATAGTGCAACAGTATTCAAGCAGGAGTGCTGCTTGTAGTGTTTTGCAGTGTTGTGAATTGCTGCAGAAATGGCAAACGTAGATGGAATGAGTCAGCTTATTAGTGATAAGCTGGAAAAGAACAATCCATGCTTGGAGATTCAGAATGATGAATTTCTTGATGGGAAAAGGCTACTGGAAGTACATCGAAGGAGAGAACGAAAATGCTCCGCAATTACCAGAGAGGAATCAGACTACAGAAGAAATAAGAGCATATGAGGAATGGAATCAAGGAGCACGAAAGGTAATGTACTAGCTATCTGTTAGTATACATGATAGCATGATTGGGCACATACAGGATGCCAAGAGTCTGAAAGAGGCTTGGAACAGTTTGGTCACATTGTAGGAGACCAATACAAAGGCATGGAAATTGCAACTCAAGAATGAGCTTCATACATTGGAGAAAAAGAGCATGTCGGTAAGTGACTACACTCTGAAAATCAAAAGCATATGTGAGTCACTTGCATCTATTGGCATGAATGTAGATGATGATGATAAGGTGGAAGTGTACCTTCATGGTTTAGGAGCTGCATATAAGCAGTTCAAAACTTCTATATAGACCAGGGAAAATATTCTGAATTTTTCTGATTTGGTATCCATGCTGATTATTGAAGAAAAGAATCTTGTTGAGGATTCAAACTCCCAAGGAAAGCCCAGTTCTGAGCAGGTATTCTACTCTGGCAAAGGAAGAGGCAAAGGTAAAGGTTTTGGAAATGGAAGAGGAAATAGTAACCAAGACACCAAGGTCAACAACAAAATCATGTAGGAGGAAGAGGATAGTTTCGAGGCAGGGGGAGCCAAAGAGGTCACAGAAATTTCCAAAGAAATGATTCAGGTAATGATAGTAAAGGATGCTGGAATTGTGGTAAACCAGGACACTTTGAACATGATTGCAGGTTGAAGAATCAAAATAACAGAAGGCAGCAAAACAACTATGCATCCACAAGTACAGATGATTATGAGAAGTTGTTCATGGTTCAACATCACATGATGAATACGATGTTTGCTGGTGTTTCAAAATCGAATGATCATGTCTGGTATGTTGATTTAGGTGCTTCAAATCACATGACTAGTCATGCGGAATGGTTTAGTACTTTGCAAAAATTGCCAGTTCCTGGATATGTTGAAACAGGTGATGACACATCACATCCTATTGAGCATACAAGAAACAAAGCACTATCGATGGAGGATGGAAAGGTGAAACATCTTGCTGATGTGATGCATGTTCCAAATATAACAAAGAATCTGGTTTCTGTTGGACAAATGGTTTACAAGGGATTACAAGCCAGATTCAATGCTGATGGATAATATGTAGAAGAGTACAAGCAGGATGGACGATTTGTTGCCAAAGGAAACAAAGTGGGTAGGATGTTCACCTTAAATGTGAAGATTCTTGAAATGAATGCAGCCATGTTTGAGAATGTAATAGAAGTAGTACATACAAATGTTTGGGATCCAGCTGGATCTATGGGTGGTTGCAGGTTTTATGTTACTTTCATTGATGATCATACACGCAAAGTATGGGTATATTTCATGAAAGAGAAGAGTGAGGTGTTCACTCACTTCCAAAATTTTAAAGCTATGGTGGAAAAGTAGATAGGGAAGTACATTCAAACATTAAGATTTGATGGAGGAGGTGAATACATGTCAAATGAGTTCAACAATTTTCTAAAAAATCATGGAATTCGGCGTCAGTTTTCATGCAGGTACACACCACAGTAGAATGGTGTTGCTGAATGCAAAAATAGACATATTGAAAAAATAGCAAGAGCCTTGATGGCTGAGAAGAATATGCCTCATTGTTATTGGGAAGAAGCTGTGCATACTGCTGTATACATCACGAACAGAACTTCGACTGCTGTTGTACATCAAGTTACACCTGAAGAGAAGTTTACAGGTAAAAAGACAAACTTATCACATCTGAAAGTTTTTTGCTGTATTGCATATGTACATGTTCCATATGAGTTGAGGACGAAGCTTGATCCGAAAGCAGAAAAATGTGTCTTCATTGATACTCCCTTGAGCAAAAAGGGTACAAATGTTATAACCCACTCACACGATAGGTGAAGGTGAGCAGAGATGTGGTATTTGATGAAATGTCAAGTTCTATGCAGATGCAAAAGAAGGACTAAATCTTGAACCAAATGACAAAGAAAATGCTGAAAAATCAAGTGCAAAATCTCAAGTTTTGAGTGGATCGGATGCATCACCAAGCAATAGTTCCAACTCAAATCCATGGAGTGGAAGATTGCGTGGAAATTTCAGTCCAGCAAATTCATCAAATACATCCAAGAAAGGTAAAGAAAAGCTTTTTGTTGGTAGTAAACCATGTGCAGGTTTTGAAGATGTTGATGGAGATTCAAGTGGTTCAGAAAAGAGTCTTGATGAGGAACTTGGATTGCCCTCTGTGAAGAATCCAGGAGTAAGAAGGGTACATGCAGATGTTACAAGGAGAAGTGACCCAGGACCAAGAAGATCTGGGAGGATGCGTAATTCAATGCAACGATTGACATATGATAGTTACATGGCTCGCCACTGTGCCTACATGACAAAGGTAATACAAGATGCTGAACCTTCTTGTTTTGAAGATGCAATTGGTAATGCAGATTGGGAAAAAGCCATGGATGAGGAGATGGCTGCACTTTATGGAAATGATACATAGAAGCTGGTTCCATTGCCACAAGGAAAGAAACCCATAGGTCTGCAAATGGGTTTACAAGGTAAAGCATAATGGTGATGGTAGCATAAGTAGGTGTAAATCACGATTGGTAGCTAAAGGATATGCACAGACATATGGCATTGATTATGAGGAAACATTCAACTCTGTGGCTAAAATGTCTACTGTTAGAACACTTGTTGCATTAGCTATAGCAAAAGGATGGACTTTGCATCAGATGGATGTGAAGAATGCTTTCCTACATGGTGAGTTACAGGAGGAAGTATATATGGACCAGCCATAAGGATATGAAGATTCAAAGAATCCAAAATATGTTTGCAGGTTGCAAAAGGCTTTGTATGGGCTGAAGCAAGCCCCTCGTGCATGGCATGCAAGGATTACTGATTACGTAACCAGCATTGGGTTTTCTATGTGTGATGCAGATCACTCACTATATGCAAGGAAGGCTGATGATGGCATCACTATTGTGGCTATTTATGTTGATGACCTGATTGTAGCTGGTGATAATGAAGGAAGCATCAAAGAGGTAAAGCAACTTCTTATGCAGGAATTTGACATGAAAGATCTTGGTGTGCTGCGCTATTTCTTGGGCATTGAGTTTATACATATAGAAACATGTATATGGATGTCGCAAAGACAATATGCCTTGAATATGCTACAAAAGTATGGTATGGCAGATTGTAAGCCAATTTCTATGCCATTAGATCAGAATTTGAAATTGGATACTACATCAGGTGAAGCATTGGAAAATGCTACTTTGTACAGGAAAATTGTGGGAAGTCTTATATATCTCACAATTACAAGGCCTGATCTAAGTTATACTGTTGGACTTGAAAGTCAGTTTATGTAGGTTCCCAGGAAGCCACATTTGGATGCCCTAAGGTGCACTCTACGTTATGTGAGTGCTACTTTGGATTATGCATTGTTTTATGAGGTTGGTGTAGATTTGCAGATTTATGGATACACTGATGCAGATTGGGCTGGTAGCATTCCAGATAGAAGATCTACTAGTGGTTTTCTATTCTCACTTGAGAGTGCAACTGTTACATGGAGCAGCAAGAAGCAACCCACTATTGCTTTGTCGAGTACAGAGGCTGAGTATAGAGGTGTTGCAATGGCAGCATGTGAGGCATCATGGCTAGAAATGCTACTTGCAGATTTAGGTGTGGAAGTGGGAAAGCCTATCACTATTTATTGTGATAATCTTAGCAGCATACAGTTAGCACGGAATCCTGTTTTCCATGCTAGAACAAAGCATATCAAGATACATTATCACTTCATCAGAGAGAAGGTATTAGCAGGTGATATTGATCTTGTTTATGTGAGAATAGATGAGTAGGTTGCTGATATCTTCACCAAAGCACTTGGAGCTGAGAAGTTGAAGAAGTTTCGAGAGATGCTTGGATTACAAGATATGGCGTTGAGCTTGAGGGGGAGTGTTGAGATATCAAGCTCAACATGTGATGATCTAGGATGACACACACCAGTTTTTCATTTCTCTGACATGTATAGTGTTCATGCTGGTATATGTCAGGGATACTTCATTGAGTTTTATTAGATTTATCTACCAAGAGTGATGGCACATTTGTTCCTTGCAAGCTCACTCATTCGCGGACATTACCTTTTTCCTTATGTACTTATCTTTATATATTGCACTTGTTGTATTCTTGTTTTTAGGTCATTTTTTTGTACATTCCTTTTTATGTAATAGAAGAAGAAGAAGAAGATAATTCTTCCTTGCCTCAATCTGTGTGTGTGTGCTTCTCCTTGAGAGTGAGAGTGTGTGTGTGAGATCTCTTCCTTATCTCCTTCCTCGTGACAACCCCTAGGATGGTAATCTATTTAGATAACTCTTTCGAGAGGTTATTTGTGGTTATGGAACATGGAAAACATGCATACAATTAGAAAGGTGAATTGGACTTCCCTCCTTAGAGACATCATGGTTTGCATGGTTAGCATGGAGCGGGATCTTCTCATGTCCTAGGAAGTCACAAAGAAAACAAAAACCTTATCAACCCCACTACCAAGCGAATTAGAACCACAATTGGTGTTAGATCAACAACCTCCACCCCTACCAATGTTATTCTTGTCAAATATGGTGTGGTGCAGGATAATTTGAATAGATCCTTAGTGCCTGCAACCCCGCTAATTTTAGAAACTGATCTAATACTAAGAGATTTGACTTGAATCATGTGGATAGCTCACCAGCTTACTACATGGATTCCCTTGAGCTAATGAGGTCTATCCATATAAACACCTACTAAACCAAGTTGGGAACTTGAATACTCTAACATGATGTATATAAATCCTAAATTTAGACCCCAACAAAGGTAGATGAGGCCTCAAGCACCAAGAGGATTGCGTAATAGATGCCAAGGAGATCATTTCATTCGTGATTATCCACTTCCTCTACCAAGGCAACCCCAATCAGTGGTAGTTCAAGGCTTTTGTCCCGATTGTGGAAAGGAACATCTCTTAAGAGACTATCCTAAAAATCTGACCAATTCTTAGAAGATTAGACCAATTAATGTTATTGTCTTGGTTGTGGATTCCAATGGAAGTGTAACCACTACAACCCTTGCGCAAGTAGTGACTAGAGCCAAGGAAATACAACAGACTATAGAGGTAGATCAAGAGAAGAATTCAGAAGGCATTGAGTCAAAACCCATAGTTAGAAAGAGAACTAGACCTTGGAAGGATAGCTATGAGAGAATGAAGAGACAATGGGCGAGAACGATGAGCAAACTAGATGAAAGCCTCAAGGAAACAAAAAAAAAATGATAGAGATCACATCCCAAACACACCCCAAAAAACCACCTCTACATCAAAGCCCCCCATCCATACCACCACCATCTAGGATAGGATTGGTCCTAGCAGATCCCATTCCTCAAGACTTGGACATGATGTTCAAGGCTTATTAGGCTTGACTTCAAGAAGGGCCAAATGTGATAGAGCTAGATAAGTACTATCCCAAAGTAGGATTAGATATTGAGAGAACCAAGCTTTGTGCAAAGATGGTGGAACTAGCTCATGCTATGTTTGATGCAAACTATCGTTTCAATCACACTAACTCAACAAAGTCGCAATTACACTTCGAGGGACTATTGGAGAGGTTAGAGCATATGATAGCTAAACCTAAGATGTTGACTACTCCAAAGGTTTAGAGTAGTAGAAGTGAAAGGATAATCTTACCCCCTAAGGAAGCTTACATTCCTAATTCTATGGACAAGAGAATTCCCTCTTCAGTAAATCATTACTCATAAGAGTTCTTAAGAGAGATTCAAGAGGAGAAATGGGCAAAGATGGTCAAAATCCTTCTCCTATTGAAATAGTGGATGATCGTCATGAACAGTTCCCTCAAGACATTCACTTTATCTATGGAGAGCAAGAGGATATACAGTCAAGTGAGCGATTAGACTTTGAATCCAATTCCTTGTAGGAATTGCCTCAATTCACAGGCCCATGGGAGTCTAAGTCTATTCACATGAGAGCCCCCACAATAATGGTATGAAATGATGAATCAATTCTACCAAGGAACACAAAACTAGTGAAGAACACTAAAGTGCAGTGTCATCTCACTTTAGAGAAGCTACTAAAAATTAAGCCTGAACTATGGAAGCATATAGCTAATCAAATTATAGAACTATCTTAGCCACAATCTCATGTAGGATCACATAAAACAATGCTAGAGATACCCTTGGATAAGATAGGAGATATGAGCAAATGAGAGGAAGGAATCACCTATATGCATATCACTTATCCATGTTACACAACAAAATGTATTTTGGACTCAAGAGTTGGAGTTGCTATTGGTACCACTTCCTTATGGAAGGGATGGGGCAAGTCAGCACTCAGACCAACAAGAATGAAGTTGCAAATGGCATATGGACATATTGAGAATCCCCTAGGGTCAATTGAAGGGATAACTATCACTATTTGTGGCATGGAGTTTGAACATACATTTTCCATATGTGATTTTGGTAAGGATCATGTCTATGAGATGATTTTAGGAAGACACTTGCAGATAGTGTAGGATTGGGAACCAATCCCTTCTACTTACAACATCTAGGAGTGACAACTAAAGTTGATCTCAAAGATTATTCCCATAGAGATGTACCACCTTTGTAATGGAACCTACTCCATAGAACATTAGACAAAATAGAGTTGGTGCATTCCATAGGATGAGGATCCTCATGGATGCATGAGGACACCCACTTATGGATGTGTAAAGTTGCAGTGGAAGAAGAGAAAAGGTTAACCTCTAGGAGCATAGGTCCTAATGAGAACCCTAGATCAGTTCAAGACCCAGCTTATGCCTCTATGGTGTTTCGAGATGAAGAATTCAAACCCCATGATTGGGTAGAGATCCTAGCCATGACGGATGTAGATGTCAACAAAGAGAGGTGGACTCCCCATTGTGATGAAGATGGCTATTACATCTCAATTTTCACCATAGAAACACTTATTTTTAACTCAGTTATCGAGGAATGTGAGCCTAGCACGACCACACTCAAGGAAGTTTGTGATGAGGACAAGGAGTCCATCATCATGGAAACATTTTTTACTTTAGAAGAAGAGTACCTTTACTTAATAGAGGCTAGGACTGAGGAGCACAAAAAAGGTAAACCAAAAAAGAAGTTTACAGCAATAGAAGAAGATCAAAGTAAGAAAAATAAAGGAATGCAAGCAGAAGAAGAAGCATTGTTTGAAGTTCCAGATAACTTCAAGAAATATGAGATAGAAGATAAGAAGATCATGGTAAGAATGCCTATGGGCGTCCTTTTTTATCGTGGTAAGAAGCGCTTGTGGGAGAAGCCTGTGACAATAAAGAAAAGACCAAAAAAATTGTAGTAATCATAGAAGATGATGAAGATAGATGTACATATATAGGACACAATTTAAGTGAAGAAGAAGAACATGAATTGATAGTCTGTTAAGAGAATATAGAGATGTCACTGCTTGGAGTTACGAGGATTTGAAAGGAATGGATCCAAATATCTATTCCCACTGAATCTTGATGTCATTGAAAGCCAAGCCTATCAAGCACAACCTTACACCTACAATAATAATTGCAACCAAAATCAAAGAGGATATCGATTTTTTGATAGAAGCAAGTTTTATCTATGAAATTGAGCATACCGAGTGGGTATCCCCCATTATGGTTGTGCCAAAAAAGAATGGGAAGCTACATGTATGCATTAACATAAAAAAAGTTAACATAGCCACAATAAGTTATAGTTATATTCTTCCTATCATTGAGCATCTCTTATAACGAGTAGAGGTCACAGAAGTATATAGCTTCCTTGACGGATTCTCTCACTACAATCAAGTGGCCATCGCCCTTGAAGACCAACATAAGATGGCTTTTGCCACAAAATGGGGTATCTTTGCATTTCGAGTGATACCATTTGTGCTCATGAATGCTCTTGCTACATTCCAAAGGCTAATGTGTTATGTGTTTAATAATTTTTTGCGAAAGAATTTAGAGGTCTATGTAGATGACCTGTGCACTCACTCCAACATTAAAAAACCCCACATCCCTAAACTTAAACAGATCTTTGAAAAATGTAGGGAATATTAGGTCTATCTCAACCCAAAGAAGTGTGTCTTCATGGTCAGTCAAGGCAAGATTCTAGGACACATAGTGTCAAAGAAAGGGATATCAACAGATGAAGATAAAGTTAGAGCCATTGCAGAATTCACTACACCAAAGAATGTCAAAGAAGTGCAAGCTTTCCTGGGTCATTGTGGATATTACAGATCCTTTATTCACATGCATGCTATGATCACAAAGCCTTCTAACTAACTTTGAGTGGAACGAAGAGTGCAAAAACTCTTTTAATGAGCTCAAATGATGATTGTGTTCATCACTAATTTTTACCACACCATACTGGACCACACCTAATAGCCTCAAGCCAAAAGCTATGTGGTAAAGCCTGACTTGTGACCATACACCTTGCCATCTCCATGAGAGACCTATTCTTTCCTTTAGCAAATCCATTCTTTTGAGGTGTATATGATACTGTACACTGATGTTTTATCCCATGTTCAACCACAAATGCATTAAAATAAGAAGACATGTATTCCCCCCTCGATCAGAATGGGGTGCCCATTTTACATGATTATAGATTTTCAGCCAAAACCAAAAACTGTTTGAAGCACATAAACACTTCATACTTTGCTTTCAATGGATACACTCATGCATGCCTGGAAAAAATCATCAATAAAGGTCATGAAGTAAAGGTAGTTCCCAAAAGAAGGTGTCTGCATAGGACCACAAACATCACTGTGAACATGCTTTGATTTCTATGCAACTTGTTATGAACCATCTTTTGGGAAGGAGGAATGCTGCATTTTTCCAAAACTATAGATTTCGCATACATGTTCACCAGCTGCCTCAAGTTTGGGCAGAGAGGACACCATTTCATATTTCTGTAGGCGTAGCAAACTAGCAAAATTCAGATGACCAAGGTGTGCATGCCAAAACTTTACATCTGAGATAGCTTGAGAACCTTGAACTACACGTACTTAATCATTCATAGATTTTGCATAATCTATGAGCTTATACAACCCATTATATAAAATTCAGAAGCAATGATAACATTGCCATTTGATAGATCATGAATTGCACATATGTCATCAACAAATTTCACAACCAAGCTAATCTTGGTGAATGTTGGATCTGATAATCGATTTTTCTTGATCCTTGGCACACAAAAGCATCTGACAATGTGAAAGAACTACCATCAACAATAGTCAGAATGATCTTACCAATTCCCATTATAGGAGTTATTAGTGCATGTGACATTATTCCTTGTAGGGGTAGACTCAAGTGAACTGAAGAAACTACGCTGCAAGGTAATACGTTTGGTTGCCCCATTATTAAAGTGCCAAACATCTGAGTCTACTAAAGGCATACACTATTCATGAGAAGATGGTTCATAGGTGCAAACAGTAGTAAATGCCCATTCTTCATTATGCAAAAGATTAGGAGACTCTATTTTGGGTGTAGAGGCCTTTGCAACAACCATTCCAACCTCTTTTTTCGTTGTCTCTTTTGCAACCAATTTTAGATAACTCTTGACATGATCATTCCCTTTACAATATTTTCAAAAAAAAAGTTTTTCTGATTTGTTATCATATTTTTCTTTCTTTTTTGACTATGTAGAATTAGCAAATTTTTGCTTACTAGTAGATGAGCTCCATTTACTTTTGCCCTTCTGATTAGCTAAGAAATGATTTGCTACACACATAATGGATATGTTCTATCTGGACCTATCTTCTTGCAACAAAAAAATGATTAACTCCTCAAATGTTAAGGCATTTGGATTGCCTTTCATCATCAATCAAAGAGTAGACGCAAAACTTTGATATGAATATGGAAGCCCATTGAGAACAATCTACACAAGTGAACTATCTAGCAAGACTTCATTTGCAAGAATCAATTATTCATTCAAATCTTTGATCTTTGTCAAAAATTTATCCAAAAATCTCCTTGATTCATATGCTCACTCTCCAATTATTTTCAGAGGTAAGCAACACGAGCCTCATTTCCTGCCTGGTACAAAATGGTAAGTGTATCCCAAGCATCCTTTTTCATTTTGCAAGAGTGAATATGAGGGATAATGGCATGTTTGATATAAAAATCTATCAATGCATGTGGTTGAGCATCTTTGCCATCCCAAAGAAGTTGCTCTGCAAGAGGTGCAATAGGAATCGCAACAGGAATAGGAATTCGAAGATCATTATCTTCAATGCTATCTGGATCATCTTCAATAACTGTATTTATAGGTGTAGTAGGTTGTTTTTCAACACCATACACAATATTCCATAGTTCTTTTGCAACCAATACATGATGCATCATATATGCCCATAATGGGTAATTGGTACCATCCAACTTGTCCTCCACAACCAACATATAGAATACATCATTGCTTTCAGCCATGGCCACTGATTAAACTACCTTGATGCAGAAAAGGGATTGTATCTCAAAAAGTTGAACAAAAATACCTTATTGAGCTCTGTTATACCTGTAGCAAACTTTGAGGCGCTTGTACTGACAAACCAAAAATTGTATATATGTTTGGCACAAAAGGATGAAATTACCTGCACAAGCACTGTGATAGTGTGTTGCGAGGCCAAAACGAGCTCAGATTGGAATTTTGACACCACAGAGCGATTCTTAGACTAGACCGAAGGGGTGGTGATGATGCCCTAGATGAAGCGATAACCTGCTCTAATACCAATTGTTGGAGTTTGAGGTCTACGAAAGCAGGCAAACAACACAAGGAAGAAGAAGAAGCTTATAGGACAACACACTCTACTGAACATATTACCAAGTGAATGTACAAAGATAAGCTACCCATTAGGGTTATAGACGTATATACAAGCTAGGGGGAAAAACTCCTAAAGATGGAAAAAAGTGCCCTAGTAGTCCTAAGTGTGTTCACAAACATCACTACCAAAAAATACTAAAAAAATTAGCTTAAATTATTCTTGGACTTAAGAATTTCAAGGGTCTTGAACTCTTTCATGCCTATCGTAGCCTTCAAAGGTTAAGAATAAGTTGCTAACCGTGCTTAGCCTAGTCTAGGAATTGACTGAGGGGGTTTAGTGAACTTCCAAAGTCTAGACACTTTTTTCAATGCTCAAGTGCCCAAGATTCATGCTCCTAAGCATGCCACGTACAATAAGCTTTCTCAACCTTTCCAAGCAGTGTCAAATGCCTGCAAAAACTCCAAAAATTATCTCAAAGGGTATGCAATTACGACCCATGATTATTAGTAGCACCTTTGTTAAGTGGGGGTAGAATTCATTGCTCAAATTAGTCCATTGACATGTATCTCTCATGCAAAATATATAATTTTTGCTACATATTATCTCACAAAATGGGTCAACGGAAAGGTAGCTACCAAGAATGACGTGCAAACTATGAATCTTTTGTAAATGTCCAATTAATAGAATCTGATGGGCCATCTTGTGCTATTCTCTTACAATAATTAGAGATGGTATTTCATTGGTCTTGTGATTATCAGCAAGTTGCAACGTTCTTTTCCACTCAAACAATGACGATATTTCAAATTGATTTGATAATTTATTCTTTCTTTCAATCTATTCAAAGCCACTGTTTTGGATACTCACACAAATCCTTCTACCTACTCTATGGGCTTGTTTAAATTTAGAGAGAATTTTTTTAGTACTTCATATCCGTGACATATGTGGATGTACTTAGGTCTGTTGAGTTTCTTATTTCCCTATTAAGGATATTTTTTCCCCTTGTTAACATATATGCCCATAACCCTAATTGAATAGTTATCATTATACATTGCAAAGCCGACATATACTTTAGGTAAGCATGAAGAGGTTAGTATCATTAGATTTTGAATTTGGTCTCAAAACAACCTTTGTATACATTATCATAACTACTAATCCAATAACCTTATCTTTCATTAATTTTTTTTGGTTACTTGCTTACCAATATAGGAACCTTAAAGCTTGTCATGGCTCTTGCAAAGCTTGGAACATTATTTCGCATTTTTTTAGCAAAAAAACAAGCTTTGAAATCAAGGTATATTCAATAATTTATTCTTTTAATAAAAAAATATATATTTGCATCAAGGATAATCATTATTGAATTTCTTAGATTTTCTATCAAGGATAAGCTGGATCATTCAATAACAATAGTGGGCATATGTGTGTTATTTTACAAACAATGTCTACCTCTGAAGATTGTAATTTGTATTATACACTTCTAAGGCCCCCGTTATGAAGAGAGGCCAATTGTGTAGTACCTCGTGGAAAATCCTAGCTTATATGCTGGTCAAAGGTCACTATTCGATTGCACAAGGAGATAGTTTCCCTTCCTATTTTGTAATTTTTCTATAATATATTATATTCGGCAAAATATACTAGATTTATAATCGACGTCATTAAAAAATGTACAATTGATTTATAAGCAATGGAAAAGGGAAATCAACTTTATAACTTGGTTTGATCATGTTATACACATTATTCTTGATAACTTGAATCTCTTTGTGACGTTTTTTGTTTTTTAGCTCAATTAAGTTGCATACAAAATTATGTGTATCTTCTAGTAAAGAGTTGTTATGAGGATACTCATGTGGAATTAAGCTAGTAGGAAGATCTTACTATTGACTGAATGACAAATTGTAGATATGCAAGACAATGCATACACAAAAATTACATAACATAGAAAATGATTAAAGTTGAATATATCATAATGGATGTTTAATTATACCATAATGTCTATGATAAGTGTGCGAGAATAAGTTTTTGCTTATGCCTTGATATATTTTTTGTGCTCAACACACACACACATATATATATATATGGTACTACGTGTAGTATAGTGTGCTTTGTCAAGTAAAAAAGGTGGCCATAGATTCTAATCCCTAAATAAGAAGTTACAAAGGATTTTCATATGAAAGAAAAGCTAACCAAGAAGGCAATCGAAAATGGTGAAAAAAAAATGCACATTTAATGGAAGATATGTGTCTAAAGAAGAGAAAGAGAACTTTATCAAGCTATTAAGAGATCATAGAGACTAATTCACATGATTGACAAGGACTTAAGAGGATTTGATTATAACTTTTTCCTTCATAAAATACTAATGGTAGCATATGCCAAACCATATAAAAAACATGATACACATTTAATGATATCTACTCATCCAAAATCAAGGGATAAATCAATAACTATAGAGTTCATTTATGAAATCAAACACATTTAGTGGGTATCACCAATTGTAACTTGTGTTAGTTTGTAAGAAGAATCAAGAGCATTGAGTACGCACCAATTTGAAGAAAGACAATGTGGTCACTATTTGGTATACTTATCAACTTCCCATATTTGGTCATATCTTGAAAAACATAATATTTAAGGAATTATATAGATTCTTATATGAATTTTTAGGCCATGACCAAGTAGAAATATCTCCAAAAATTTTGAATAAAATTTCTTTTAACATAGAATGGTATTTAGAGTTAATAATAATTAAGGAATAATATAGAATTTTTAGGTTTTAACCAAGTCAAATTAGTTCCAAAGCATTGACATAAATTTTTTTCTAACATAGAATGGTGGATTTATGCATTTAGAGTTATTCTATTTGGCTTAACTAATTTCCCCACAACTTTCCAGCATTTGATGTGTCATATGCTTAGAGATTTCCTTAGGGAGAAGCTAAACATATATATGGATTATCTTTGTGCTTAATCTATAAAAAGACGAATGTGAATACCATAGCGTCAAAAGAGACTTGCATAATGCTAGACTTGCATACTACATTTGAATCATAATAAATGTGTTTTTATGGTGAAATAAGGTAAGATTATGGGACATATTGGTTCCGGCTATGAGATATCTATGGAAGAGGATAAAATTAAATTGATCCGAGATTTTCCTTGACCTAAGAATATCAAGGATTTACGAGCTATTGCTAAAGTTTTGATCACATGTATTTCATAATAGCCAAATCATTGTATGGGTCATTGATGCACTTTGAAAAAATTGAAGAGTGTGAACAAGGATTTGATGAGTTGGGGTGAAGGTTGAACAAAACCCCCATCTTAAAAGTACCATATTCAAGCAAGCTATTCAATGTACACATTGATGGTTTCAATTGAAGGCAAATTAGATTTTCCTATGCATAACTTGGTAGAAAATTGAACATTGCTAAGATTTGCACAAGCATCTAAGAAGAAGGGCTAGGTATGGCTTGTGGAAATAAATCCAAACATTATTTTCTAGAAAAAAATTTCAAGTTCTTTTTGCAAGTCATCAAGCCTTGTTGTACTTAATGAACAAGACTCAGAATATGGATAGGCCATTCATATAATTTATTCTCTTAATGGAGTTTAACCAAGAAAGTCATTAGATTTATCATATGAGATCACCTTCTCTAGGCTAAACAATGGAGAATCACCATTAAGCATAACTATGACCTATCCAATGTCTTTCTTGTCAACTTTGATGTGGTACCATAGTGGGTAGAAAAGTTTGTGGTATTTCATATCTATGGACCACAATATCATGTAATTCCTAAGGAATCAAAACCATTACATAAAATTAGCAAATATAAAGTCATATGGGGAGTTTGTACTATCAAGACATCATTGGAGTTCTATTGCATTGTTTGAATAAAGACGAATGAAAGACTTGATAATAACATCTCATGTAACTCTATTATGCCTTCATTACTCCCATATGATAACCCCACAAAACCAATAAAAAACATGGGCGTATTGGTCATTAATGGAGAAAGATGTGCACGACCACTTGAAAGGATGTAAGAAATGCAATGAAAACTAACCTACATATCACAACACCTCATAATATCTTACAATATACTTGGATTATGTGATTATAGTTAACTAACCCCATAAATGAGGAAAGGGTGACTTTCCACACGTGCAATCATGCATTATAGCACATTGCTCTTTTAGAATTGGCTTATGTAGTAGTGGTGGGAGGACACTTATCCCCTAATAGGACAACAAAGATAAACTTGTTTTATATCCCATGGTGCACAACCTTTCATATAGATGTCAAGAACTTTTTCTAAAGATGTGACATATGTTAGAGAAGTATACACCCATTTAGGCAAGAGAGACTATCGTATGATGGCCAAGAGAGACTTTTCCAAATGTGGAATAGATCATATTGCACTTATCAATCCAACATACTTAGGCTTCCACATAGAATATGTTATTATGAAAACCAATAATCTTACATAAAGGGTGGAGGTTTGGGCTACTAGAAAAACTAGCGCACAAACCATTTAAATATTTATTCGAGCAAATTTTCACAAGATTTGTAACTATAAAGATAGTAAATGAAAGGGGAACACACTCTAACAATGAATTAGTGGAAGCCTTGATGAATGAGTTCCTTATTGTAGCTTCAAACACACTATGAAACCATTGCAAATGTACTCACTAATGTAATTATTTGTATTTTGAAGACGTGTATTAAGTAAGACCACAAAGGTTTCATCAAGGGAAGATCAATCCTAAAAGATATTTTAGATATATGGGAAGGAATGGAACATGCCAAGAATCAAATCAAGATGCCTTCTTCCTCAACATGGGTATGTATAAAACCTAAAAACCAACTAACATCAGATTGTGTCCTTTAATCCTTAGCGGATGTGGGATTGGGTAGAAATTTTGTAAACATGGTCTCAATGTTAATGCAAAACACTTGTTCTAGCATTAACATCAATAGAAACCTATCAAATCCCTTTATGCTACAACACCCATCAACCAAGGTTGTCTCCTTGTTCCCTCCTCATCACCATCAGCTTGGATGGTCCTAAAGACAAATTTTTCTGTAGGGCTTAACCAAGGTATCAAAGTTCCTAATGAAAGGGATCATCTTATCCTTAGAATTTTTGCCAATGACATGAATGTATTTCTCCTTAATGAGTCAATTACTTTTATAGATTTTCGGGAATCTTTGGATACATTTAGAGTCAAGCATTAAAAATTGCTTGCAAGCCCATTATCAACCCACTATCAACAAGTAATCACCTATACTTCATTATTTTTATAGTCGACTTATCCAATCATGCATGGAAATATCCGGTCAAAAGCAAGGTCCGAGTTCTTTTGTGTTTTCAATAGTTTCTCTTTATGGCTGAAAATTTCTCAATGCATGAAATGAACATCCTCCATTTTAATTTTTGAAAGAGGGGGGCAAAGTGAGAAGGTAGGAGTACACATCTTTTGCATTTAGTGCATTTCTAGTCAAACATGGGGTAGCATTATTCTACAATTTTTCATAGTAATTGACAAACAAATCCCTCTTTAAAATGAGAAGATGCATGGTGAAGAGTTAGGCTTTATCTAATAGACACTCCTTATGAAATATGGCATAGATGTTGGAAGAACAATGTTACATTGAGGGGTCAAAACCCTAATTTCTAGCAAATCCTAAATTTTAGAGATATTCTAAATTATCAAAATGGTCAGTATGCTCAACTTTTGTTTTTATAGGCTTATAGTTTTCATCAAGAGCTATCTAATTATATATAGTATATGACCATCAAAGATCACTTAGGGCATCAAAACCCTAAAACTAGTTTTGATTTTTGTGTTTTTCAAAAGTGAATATACCATTTTGAAGATACCTTCAAGATTGCCAAGGAAAGAATCATAACTTAGATGTACTGTAACATTTTCCAAGAGATTTTTAAAATTCTTTTTTTTTTTTAACTTTAAAAGCAGTTTAAGTTCATAGAAACTTTGATTTTAGGTTTAAAAAAGTTATGTTTAAGTTTAAAAAACTCACGTATGTTTTAAAATCCTATAAAAAGACTCTCTTGGCTCACTTTTAGCACATCTCACTCACACCCTTACCATCCTCAAGTGTGATTTAGGTCTTGGAGTTGTCCTAGGAGCATATTAGAGGTGTTTTTGCTGATTTTTCTTAGCGATGTGTCACTGCACTCTTCTCCTACACAACTTGGTGCTTGTGCCTATCACACTCACACTTGAGCATCCTAAAGTATGATCTACATGTTGGAGCTTTCTTAGGAGCAAACTAGAGATTTTTTGTTGATTTTTCTTAGTGACTTGCTATTGCTCTCTTTGTGTGCCAACTAAATCTTATAAGTGGCTACATATGGTTAGGTTTCTTCAATTTTTGCTATTATACTAGGTTTCTATTACATATTGCTTCAAGAAGAGGAGTCTTGCTACTCCTTGTTTAAGATGAGAAACCCTAATCTCTATTAGGGTTGCAATTTTTCCATCATATTCTAAAACATAGGTTGTATTCCTTACATATAGTCCTATTACTCTTCTATTTCCAACACACTCACTCTTCCTTCCAACTCTTAGGTACTCTCTCATACATTTGTTCCTAGAAGCCTTTTACACTCAGTTATCAAGTTTGATTTTGTATATTATACACATTGTATTGTTATTCATTCATCAATTAGAATTTTATTTCATCATTCATCAATTTCATAATCATTCATCTATTTTATTTGGTTCAAGGTATGTGTGTGCTTAAGGATTCTAAGTGTTGGAAAGATATTTGGATATATTGGGCATATCTCACTTCCAACAATAGATGCAAGCCAACTATTACTCATCTCATATTTTTGGTTGTCAACCATATGCATTGGTACCTAAGCAAGACCAAGGATAATTAGATGGCAAGATTGTGAGAAGTTTTTTTTTGGGATATAATATTGCAAGCAAAGTGTATTGTTTCTTTCATCCACAAATTAAACATATTCTAATTAGTTGAGATATAGCCTTTATGGAAGATCCAAGTTAAACTCCATTTCCATGTACTAAGGAGATATTGATGAGCTCGAAAAGGGAATTGATAACATTCGTGCATCTTTTTACTAGTGGTTGATGAAATATAACTCTCACTATGGTCATTTCTCAATCTACATAGGTTTTGAGTGAGCACATGAATCATTGCATTTCAAATGCATACATACATGACCCACTTTCTTATGAGAGAATCAACATCAAAGAGACAAAACCTATATCAAAATGGTTGGTGCAAACTTTGAGGGATAGCATCAAATATCTCTTTTCTTATTGTACTTGCTCATAGTATCTCTTCTGAATCAAATGGTTATGCAATAGTTGTCTCTAGTTTTTGTGATAAGAATGAGCATGTCTCATTCAAAGAAGCACAAAGATTAAAAAAATAAAAGAAAAGGAATGCATGATATGCAACCTGAGTTCAATGGTTCTAAACAATAATGCTTGATCTTCATGTGATTTTCCTCTTAGAAAGAAGGCCATGGCACTAAATAGGTCTAGAAGTTCAAACGTAAGCTTGATGGGATACTTGGTCATTATCAACCTAGACTTTTAGCAAAAGTTCATGCTCAAAAGAAAGACATTCACTTTAATGCAACCTTTGTTTTTATACACCATATGATAAACATTCATAGCACATGCATGCACTTGCAACTTGTAGTGGTTTAGAATGTACATCAATTGGATATTAAAACTCCATTTTTTTTACGAGGGGCTAGATGAGAATATATAAATACATCAACCTTGTGGTTTTGTGCAAAACAGTAAAGAAAATAAACTTTGCAAGTTGAAAGCATTGTATGGTTTGAACCAAGCATCATGTGTTTGATATGAAAAGGCATATGCTCATCTCTTTTGTTGGAAGTGTGGTATGCCCAATAATAATTCATAGGACCTTTCCAATACTTAGAACCTTTGTCATACTCACACCTTGAACCGAATAAGATAGATGACTAATTACAAAAGTAGATAAGAGACATGAGATGTGAAATGAGTAGCTAAAGGGTACTCCAGATAATATCTACTTGATGAAATAATAAATATACAATGTGTGTGATATACAAATTTTGAATAAAAGGATGTATGTAAAAGGGTTTTAGGTATAAAGGTAAGAGACAAGGATGCCTACGAGTTATAAGAAATTGAATGTCTATTGAAACTAGAGAAAGAATAAAATTGTTTATGAGAGATACAAGCTATGCGCTAAAATTAGGGTAAAATTTTGCAACCCTAACATAATTTGACATTTCTTGTATGAAATAAGTAGCCACAAAGCTTCTTCTCTTAAGGTAGTAGGTAACAAAAACCTGGTAAACAAGAAAGACTTGAAGAATAATTAAAATATAGCAACCTACAATATTCAGTATGCATACACTCTTTAAAGCGTATGAAGAAGAAGAGGCAATTGAAAATCACCAAAATATCATATTAAAAGACTCATAGGGAATAACTTCCACCTAGTGATCACTTGAGAATGATGATGTTTGATACGCAAAGTATCCTCCTTGAGGTCCTTATATAGTTTTTTAGCCCCTCCATGCTGATTCTATGTTTTTTTGTATGAAAAAGCTTAAAAAAGCCTCTATTGATATATATATATATATATATATATATGTGTGTGTGTGTGTGTGTGTGTGTGTGTGTGTATAGTGAAATATAATTGCAATTTGATTTTGAAGAGATTAATTGACCTTAATTTTAGACATAGTATGATTTTCTTGATCAAGAAGATAAGATCTAGGAGTGTATTCAGATTTTGAAAAACACATTTATGAAAATAAGGGTTTAGTTTTTGGAGGATTTTTAGGCCATGTATGGTGAAGTCTTATGTACCATAGGACAATTTCTTAAAGTGTACTATCTAAACATGCAATAAAAGTCTTTTATTATTTTAAGTATTTATGAAAATTGGGATTTTCTAGAAACTAGGGTCATGTTGGGTGTGTGTACAAGTCCGAGAGACACACGAGAAGCACACACAAGGAGCACAAATGCAACAAGACACAAGGAGAAGGCATATGGTTGGAATAGCTCTCTTTATTGACGATGAACTAAACTGAAGTAAGAGCTGAATAATTATCCCTAAGTACAAAGTACCACCGCATATGAGTGAATCATGTGTGTGGTAACATGGGGAAAAAACCTCTAGCCAACACTAGAGTAAAAAAAGCCCATGTATAGGGAAAAGGTTCGCATCAAAGCTACTTGAGGAACACATAAGTGTAACAAACCCCCCTAGAGAAAATGATGTGAACACATACAGGGAGTGACAGATCAGCCCCCACAAGGTAATAAGCCTAAGCTTTGCGAAAAGCTTCAAACTTTTCTTGTGGAAGAGCTTCGGTAATATGTCTACCACATTATCTTTTGTAGGCACATGTACCAAATCAATATCTCCTGCATGAAGGCGCTCTCTCACATAGTGATAATGCACCTCAATATGTTTGGTCCGTGCATGAAACATTGGGTTTCGTGCAACAATCAAAGCACTCTGACTATTACTAAGAATATGCTTAGCAACATCAATCTTCATGCAAAGATCCATCAATAGGCATCTCAGCCATATACACTCCATTGTAACTGTGAAAACTGCCTTGTATTCAGCTTCACAACTCGTTGTGACCACTCTAGGTTGCTTCTTACTCAACCAAGATATACATGAGTCTCCAAGGAAAAGCAATTACCACTATTGGACACGCGAGTATCATAACAGCAAGCCCAATCACTATCTGTAAAAGCATGCAAGCATGGCTGAATATCGCTTCCCTAAAAGAGACCTAAGCTCAAAGTGCCTTTGAGATATCTAAACACACATTTCACCGCTTGCCAATGTTTAGTCCCAAGGCTATGCATGAATTGACTCAACTGGGAAAATTGCATAATGTATATCCGGCCTTGTGTTGCATGCATATATAAGACATCTCACAACTTGCTGATAAAAAGAAGTGTCAAATGCATCACTGGAATCCTCAACTGAGAACCTAAATCATGTCTCAACTAGTGTGGAAACTGGCTTGCAATCCTCAAAGTCAAAATGCTAAAGTAGTTTTTCAACATACTTTGTTTGATGCATAACAATTCCCCCCTCAATGGATACAAACTGGATGCCAAGATAGTAGCTCAAAAGACCAAGATAAGTGACATCAAAGGTATGCTACAAATCAGGCATAAGAATGTCAAGTTTTGCATCACATGACCTAGTCAAGAGTATGTCATTAACATAAAGAACAAGCACTGTAAGATCAGTCCCATCTTTGCATACATAGAGTGTGCTTGAGACAATACAAGGAATTATGCAAGTGACAAACCATATGCCCTTGCCCTTTCATGGCAAATCTAGGAGGTTGCTTCACATAAACCTCTTCTTGCAAATCACCATTCAAGAAGGCTGCTTTTATGTCCAACTAATGGACTTTCCAACTTCGATGGGCAACCAATGCAACCATGGTATGAATGGTAGTCATGCGTGAAGTAGGTGCAAAAGTTTCCTCATAGTCAATGCCATATTGTTGCGCATATCCTTTGGCAACCAATCAGATTTTCTCTTAATCTTGTAAATCCACTTTGTACCAATGACATTTTTTCCTTTTGGCTATTCACATAACTGCGAAGTACCATTCCTATGTATGGAATCCATTTTTGATTGCATAGCACTCATCCATTGTGGATCATCACATGCATCTTCAAAAGTAAGTGGTTCTTCATTACATGGTGTTGCAATAAGAGAATAATCCACAAAATTACTTGATTCATGGCAAGAGCTTGATCTTGTTCTACCAAGTAAAGGTGCACTCAATTTGTTATCCTGCAAGGTTTGTTTCAGCCACTTTGACATACTTTGTGCACTCTTGATAGACATGCGTTCATTATGTAATACATCATCAACATGTACATCATGTGTGGTCTAAATTTCACGCTCATTTTCAGCCATATGTGGCTGGAAATTTCTAGCAATTCCGATAATTTTTTGCTGAAAAATTTCAGCGATGTTTGGCTAGAAATCCTCTGCATTTTCAGCTCTATTTTGCTGGAAATTTTCAGCTCTTTGAGCCTCAGTTGGCTGGTTTACATGTCCATTGTCAAGAGCACCATTTTTGAACAAAGGGATGCATGTATCGAACACATTTGTGAGCTAATTGTTGGCTGTTTTTTGCATTCAAGTAGAGGAAAAACTGAATTTTAGCAAATACCTCATCTCGACTCACAATAATTGTGTTCATCAATGGATGGTACAAACAATATCCCTTACTTTCATCACTATAATGAACAAATATACATTTCTTTGCCTTGTCATCAAGTTTGTGACGTTGTTGTGATGGCACAAGAGCATATGCCAAACAACCAAACACACGCATATAACTAAGCATAGCTTATGTCCATTCCAAGCCTCGTAAGGAGTGATGGTTTTCCATGCTTTTGTAGGGAAGTGATTCAACACATAGTTTGCACGCATGACCACGTCCATCCAAAGCTTATAAGGAAGGTGCTTTCCTTTAACCATACATCGTGCCATTTCAATAAGTGTTCTATTTTTCCGCTTGGAAACACCATTTTGCTGAGGTGTATATGGCACTGTACATTGGTGTGAAATACCTCTTTCACAAAAAAAGCATTAAACTCATGTGACATGTATTCACCACCACGATCCGTGTGTAGAGTCGAAAGCTTTTGTGAAGAAAAACTTTCAGCCATAGCTAAAAATGCTTTGTAAGCAATAAAATACCTCATTCTTCGCTTTCATAGGATACACCATGTCTGGCGAGTAGCATCATCAATGAAGGTAACAAAATATACATGCTTTCCAAAAGATGGAGTCTTGACGGGACCACATACATCACTATGAACAACCTACAATTTTCTTGTAGTGTGTGTGTGACTATCTTTTGGAGAATGCATTTTTCAAGAGAATCGCACCTCCATTTGCACCTGTAAGCTCAATTTCTCCTACTCCAATGATAGGATAAGAGGCATTGTTTGCACACACCACATGTCCTCCTTTGGGTGCATCTTTCAAAGATGCAAAAAATCTTTTGCATGATGTTATGTGCTTTGAAGCACCACTATCAAAGAACCAATCCGAATCAGCCTCACTCACAACCATGCAAAGATGCATCATAATGACATGTGCATTTGCTGAATTTTTAGCAATATACATTCCTTCTTCTTTTCATTGCACTTAGCAAGCTTTCTACACTCATCAATAGTATGACCAGCCTTTCGGCAATATTTGCATCGCTTCTTCTTTTACAAATCAGCATCATTAGAGGAATGAGTGGAAGAGGAAGGTTGAGGCTTTGGTTTTGATGAACCCAAAGTTGAAAATACTTGCTTTTCCCCTTTTGTGAAATAGCAAGTGCTTGCATTCCCTCAATCAAACCACTCCTATTCACTCTAGATTGCTCTTCTTGCAAGAGAATAGAAACAACCTCATCAAATGCATAGTACATATTACGATTCCCTTTTGCAAAGAAACGGAGTGTAGTGGCAAAGCTTTGAAAAGATTCCGATAATTCTTTCAACAATGTAGAAATGACTGATGCATCTCTTTCAAGTCCTTGATGTGTGTCACATACACATCCACCTACTCATTTGACTGTGAAGTAGAAGAATTTGCAAGTCTTCGATCTAAATCTGCCACTATGTTCCAAAATTGTTTTGCAACAAGAACATGCTTCATCATGTAAGACCACATCAGGTAGTTGGTCCCATCAAGCTTATCTTCAGCTTGAAGCATGCCAAACAAGTCATCGCTGCCCACCATTTCACTAAAGAACAAAAATGTGATAAAATCTTTACTTCAACAAAAGATGAAATGAATGCAAAAATTTCAACTCACAAACCATCACTCTGATGGTGATTCTGATTGAGAAGTCAATTTGCACTGTTAAAAGTGCATGCGTGGTGTGACATAAAAAAATGGAACTTGAGAAGGAGTTGAACCTGCTCTGATACCACTGTTGGGTATGTAAATGAGAAGCACACACAAGGAGCACAAATGCAGCAAGACATGCGGAGAAGATGGATGCCTGGAATAGCTCTCTCTATTGAGGTGAACTGAACTAAAGTAAGAGTTGAATAATATCCCTAAGTACGAAGTACCACCACATATGAGTGAATCATGTATGTGGTAACATGGGGGAAAAACCTCTAGCCAATGCTAGAGTAAAAAGTGCCCATGTATAGGGAAAAGGTTCACATCAAAGCTACTCGAGGAACACATAAGTGTAACAGGTCACACCTCTCAATGGGACGTTGTTTTCCAACAATCCTCCTCTCAATATCATATTGGTGTAAGATTTAATAATCTAAACAACTTTCGATGTCTATCCCTGGATAATGATTGTATAGATAAGCTTGATGTGCTTCTTAGTGACCTCCTCTCCGATATAATGATAATGAACTTTAATATGCTTGATCCTTTCATGATGAACATGGTTCTTTGCAATATCAATAACACTTTGAACATCTTAACATATCTACATAGAATAAACATCAAATCCTTTCTTAAGTTTTAACATGAAAAGCTACAGACCTCATTCCCTCAAACATGTCATGATTATATCATCAACATAAATGATGACTATAGTCAATACATATGTACCTTGACTTAATATAAAGATTAGGAGCAACTTTTAAGCTTTTAAAATTGATGGAAATAAGATCTAAATGAATTTACTCATACCAAGCCATTTACAACTCCAATAGATGCTTGCTTCAAACCATCAAGAGCTTGGATTACCTTGCATACTAGATTTTTTTTAATCTTTCTCTTCAAAACCCTCTGATTGTCAAATGTAGACATCCTCATGAAGATCACCATTAAGAAATGTTGTTTTAATATCTAAGTGGTATACTTTCCAAACAAAGAATAAAACTAGCAAAAGTATAATCCTCATTATAGCTATTCTTGAAGAAGGAACAAAATTTTTATCATAGTCTACAACTTTCTTTTGTGCATAACCTTTGATTATTAGCCTTGCTTTATACTTATCAATAATACCATCAACTTTTCTTTTCATCTTGAATATCCACTTACCACTCATTCCTTTCTTTCCCTTAACTAAATCACAAAGCTTTCATATTTGAATTTTATGAATAATATCAATCTCTTCTTGCGTTGCGTTCTTGAACACTATGAGGTTCATTCTCAATTGAAGTAAAAGAAACATGTTATGAATCTAAAAGACTTTTGCATAATTTATCTAATCTTCTTGATCTTTCTCACTTCTTGTTTCTTTCTTTAAATGTCTAGATGTCACTTTCTTGTAAGGTTTGCAAGAACCACCTTGGAATCTTCTTCAAAATTGGTGCAATCTCTCTTTTCTATGCACCTCTAGAAGACTCTGCAACTTCTTAAATTAGTACCTCTTCTATAGTTTGAGTAAGGAATGGGAGATGGTGAAGGTTGTGGTAATGGCAATAGAATTGATTATAGCTTTATACTTTTCTTTATCTTTATAACCATGATTAGGGGCTTTTAGAAGTTTGATCATCCCCCTACATGCTTGAACACCATCTTCATTTATAAACATTCGAACTTCTGAATTTTTATCATAAATCTAATTTTCAGCAATGTAAGCATTGCGTGAAAGTAAGAATTTACTTGTTTTTAGAACATAGAATCTATATCCTTTGATTTCAACTATATAAGTAATAAAAATAGCTTTTGATAGCTTTTTATTAAAGTTTATCATAATCCTTCTTTTCAATGTAAACATGAGATGGGACTTCAAATAAGCTACATAACGACCATATACCTGCTTGACCGAAAACCTTCAAAGAGCTCTCATTTATGTTGTTTCGCAAATTTTGACGAAAAAAGCAAAAGTATTCTTTTTTTTTTTTAATGTCCTATTTGATTCAATATATGCCCATGGATTAAATACATCAGATTTTGACACATGTCACCTATTTTTTACTTTTAAAAGTATGTTTTTCATCTTTGATCGAAACTTAGGGTTTTACCTTTTGTTCTTCAATTTGCCACCATCTACATGTGTCATGGATGATTTGATATCTCTCTCTAAACTCTTCAAGAATCAATAATGAAATCATCTATCAAATTTTGATCATTTTAACCAATTTGACTAATATATTTGCATTTTCTTGTATATTTCTATGTATAATGAGCTCCATAGTGGAAGGTTGCTCATATTTCCAACAACTATCTCCTAACTTAACACTAGGGGGATATGAGAAGGTGTATTGTTAGATACTAGTTGTTAATTATTTGGTTACTAAGTAGGTACCTACTTAATTTTCACATATCATACCAAGTATCCATAAGAAAACACAAGGATCTTAGACATGAAGAGCAATCTTATAACACACATCACAAGGAGAACTCACACATCCCATACTCTTCTAAACCAAGTACTACTTGCAAAATAGAGACAACACACACAGCATAAAGATGATACAGTTTAACATGCAAAATCAATGGATGTGGTTTCTTCAACCACTCCACCTGTATCATCTTTATGGTACACATTAATATGGTACAAATCGATAACTATGTGCTAGACATATGATCTTTATATAGCTTATTTGATCTCTCCAAAATCTTGATGAGAAAACCTTCAAAAGCTTTAATTTTTTGTGTTCCAAGCATTTCAAAAAAAAAAGTGAAAGCTTGTTTCTTTACAGGCTCTCAAAAACTAGCAAATCCATCATCATGAAACTCCATATAAAATAGTTAAAAATTCCATCAAGTTTGTCTTCCTAATCCAATCCATCTCTTCAGTCACTCACCTTGGGAACAAGATATGTATGTGCACAAAAGCTCTAAGACCAAATGATGGAAGTGAGGTAGGTCCAATAATAAATCACACCATCTTTCCAACACTCAAATATCGAGTGCACATACATCTTGAACCAAATAAGATAGATGAATGATTACAAAAATAGACAAGAGAGAAGAGATGTGAAATGAGTAGCTAAACGATACCCTAAATAATATCTACTTGATGAAATAATAGCTAAGCCATGTGCGTGATATACAAAATTTGAATGAAAAGCTGAATGTAAACAGGTTCTAGGTACAAAAGTAAGAGATGTTTGCTTAAGAATTATAAAAAAAATGAATATGTGCTGAAAACAAAGAAAGAATAGGATTATTTAGGGTTGAAGAAGAACTGAGATATAGCAACCATTTACAATATTCTACATGATTACACTCTTGAAAGTGTGTGAAGAAGAAGAGGGCAGCAACAAATCACCAAAATATTAGCTTCAACGACTCCTAGGGTAGCACCTCCAACTAGTGATCACTTGATAGTGATGGTGTGATACTCAAAGGTACCCCCTGAGGTCCTTAAATTGTTTTTTATCCCCTCCTTGCTGCCTATATGATTTTATGTATGAAAAAGCCTCTATCACAGTTTTTGCAAAAAAAATTAGCTTTTTTGTCAATGAAACTTGCGAATTGACTTTGAAGAGGTTAATCAACCCTAATTTTAGGTATAATTGTAGTTCATGTCAATGATATGCTGTTCACCAATTCTAAAGAGACACAAAGCGTTAAATTTAAGGCTTATTTGCACTTATATTTTGAAATGATGAATTTTGCTCTTTTGCATCATTGCTTGAGCATTCAATTTATACAAATTGGTGGAGGAATTGCTTTGTATCAAACAAAGTGTGATTGACATCTTATTGCCAAACCTTGCACATTGTAAATCCATTGCCACTCCCATGGAGACAGGTTTATGATCAAGTCTTCGTGATACTAAGATTTGATGTTTTCCTATAACAAATTGTGGAATGCTTGATTTACATGTGTTACAAGCCCTCCCATTCAATTTGTCATCTCTTAGAGGAGCAGATTTATGCATAGCCCAGGTTTCTAGCAGTGGCAAGCTGTTAAGTGCATCTCTTGCGCTTTACTAGATATTAGTTGGTTACCCGGATGTAAGAATCAGTACACAAAATGTGTAAAGAAAGGTGGAGAACTATTCATACAAAAATGTGGAGTTAAATTGTACAACCGATCATTATGCCTCATGGTGGAAAACCTTCTCCAACAGCTGGCTGTCTGACTGTCCAAGTATTGCTTGCCTACAAAATTTGTGACCTATCTCTTGACTGGCCTTCTCTGATCAGCTGATCAAATGCTCTCTATGTTTCCCTAGTTCTTGCAAAATAGACCCTTGATCCTCACATCTGATGACTCAGAAAAGTTGCCCGAATCCCTCTCTGAATAGGCAATGAAAATGTCCACATACTTCACGGGATGCTTGGATTACAAAATGGTCTTTGTGATTTGCAGAAGATGTTATTAGCAGAAAGCCATTTTTGTGCCAAGCACGTGTAGTGGCTTTATCCATGTTTTGCTTGGATTCAAGCTGATTCAAGTCTTGATGAATGAGTACAGTTATCTCCGTAAATGTATGTAAATAGGTTGGTGAGTTTTGGTTTTTTGAAAAGAGGGGGGGAGAGAGAGAGAGAGAGAGAGAGAGAGAGAGAGAGAGAGAGTGAATGACATGCTATTGACTTCAAAAAAGCAAAAATGACCTATGATACCAGAAAGTTTTATCATCATCGACCTTACACAATGCCTGGTTGAGGCAACAGAAAGAAAATAAATGATAAAACAACCAGCTTTGAAGTTGAAGTACCAAGAAAATAATAAAAATTGTAATGGTCTAAGAACAAAGGGAAAGCCACTATGCATCTAATGGAGAGTGGATATGTGATGGGTACAAGATGTTAAATCCATGTTTTCCTGTATAATTCAGAATGATCACTAAAAGCATCTGTGGTGAGTTGAGGAAGATATTTATGCCCAACTCATAAACTGGTTCTATACATGTCCGCTTGGTGTCAAGATAAACCAAGTCTTGGCAAACGAGTTTAGTAGTCTTTGAAGTTTGTATGAGCACTAGAGGGAAAACCTCCGAGTTGAGAAGACAGGCAATATGCCCAGGCTTAAAGGATGTATTTCAAATCATGATGTCAACTACCCACCCACGACAACATGCCATCTCCATGCAAAGCTGAGTCTAGGGAGGACTTGGGGAAAGCAGAGCTTACCTCGTTGAGAGGTCCCATATGCTATGAATGAAGACATAGATTTAGCAAGTGTCTTCATCACTGGATCATTGGCTTTGTTCATCCCTCTATTACCTCTATATGCCTTTACTATAAGATATGCCATGATGGACCATGAAGGGTTCCCAAACCTTAAGCCCATGAAGCATAGCTGATGTCACAAGAATATCACAAAGTGGTAACCTTGTTCAAAGCTCCTGAAACTGAACATGCAAACACATCCTCTCTGACTTTCTGAAGGCTGCATAAGCTTCAATTGATCTAATCTTTGCTGCTCTTGCCCATAAAAAACACTGGCCCACTACAGGCTACCCCTAGGTACGTATATGCATTTGTGTACTCCATGAGGTTTGTAATGCATTTATGTATACATATGTGATGCAACTATCTCAAGTTCTCTGACATACAGTGCATACCTTGGCATCAGCTACTAATCTCTGTCAGTCTCGACATCAAGTTGGTGATTTCTGTATTCCATTCACCCAAGACGTGTGTATGCATTTGTGTACACACATGTAATGTAACTTTGACTCAGGCTGTCTCTGACATGCACAAGTTATATTGGCCTCAGCTGCACTCTATGCCTATCAGCCTCAATCTCAAGCTGGTATGCAGATGAACATATCTATCAAATAGGACATAGCTCTCAATAATACTTGAGATAAATGTGTGTTAACCAGATCACAAGACCACTTGTCACAAGTTGGATAAGACTCTCTCTGCAGTCTGTAGAAAGCCATATTTGTGCCCAACTCAGGAACTTCATCTATCCATGTTTCCTTGATGTTAGACTAAATACGCTTTGGGAGATAAGAGTCCCATGATCGTCATCTATGCAAGCATGAGAAGGTGCCTCTAGAGAGCACAAAAAGGAAGGTAGATTACCCACACTTAAAATGTGTTTGAAGCCATGATGTTATCTGCCCTTACCAACGAGCTGAGTCTCCATGTAAGACTAACTCATGGGAGAACTCAAAGAAAAGCCAAGCATAGCTTTGCTCTATGAGAAGTGAGAATGGTAAGAGCACACTACCTTCAAGGGTGTGCAAATGCTTTTGCAGAGTTGCCAGAGGATGGGGTAGCAAATTCAACATGAAAAGGGCTCAACCAAAAGTCTATCATACATATCTATAGTGGTTTCAGATGAGATGTTGGGTGACATCAAAGCACTCTCTGTAAGAAAGCACTTATGCAAGAAAACAGAGCGATAGTGGAGAAGAGGACACAGTAGAATTTCAAAAATTCATTATTAACAGCAAATACAAAGATGATAACATTGTCCACTCGTGCGCTCTCAAAGTAGAGCTTAAATGGTGATCTAGACAACTCCAGAAGGGAGATTACAAGATAGAGGTATGCTATCTCAATTCAATATCTGAGATAGTGTAGAAGTCAAGTATATATAAACCAATGGAGAGGTGTGGGCTTTGTGGGCTGCTAGACATGGGTAGAATGTGGGCTACCACCACCCGTATAATCCCCATACGCGGCTTAAATCGGTTCAACCGGCCTAATATGATTTCTGAGTTTCTTTCTACCATTGGATCAAGGATCCTAGGCGAGGCGGCTCACAATTGGGATTCCTTACAATTGGAGACCCTTTTAACTTCCTTTCCTTACAATACCTTAGATGGTCCAATTCGACCTTCATCCAACATGCAAGTTGGGATTCTCATCAACAAGGTAATGCACGATTGGCTTCTCTTCATAATTGGGGTCTTACAAAACATGCAAGACAACATATAATCATGAGGGATAGACATTGATCGTATACTAACATGCTCCCTCAATGTTTAAAAAATGACAAATCAAGTCCTATGTCCATATGCTTAAGATGTCTGTTCAGCTTCTCTTTTCCAAGAATTTTGGTAAATAAGTCAGCATAATTTGCCTCTCTTGGACAATATTCGAGCTCTATAACGTTTATACCTTGAAATTAGGGTTTTGATTTTGAACCCTCAAAACAGCTCCAATATTGACATGTGACATATCATTGGGTAGCTCTTGAGTAGCTTTTCTGCAGATAAATTCTGAGTATTTTGACCAATATCTCTGACCTTGATTTAACCAGTTTGACTTTGTCTTAAACTAATCAAAACTGAGAATATATTTGCAAACCCTCTTGTGGAAGGTTGCATTTCCAACAATCCCCTCCTAACCTGACACAAGGGGAATATGCCAAGCAAGGTATATATATTTTGCTGGATAAAAAACGTTGTAAAATGATGTTGTTAGCTGAAAAGTGGTGAAGGTACCTGTAAAGATCATGCCTATTGTCCATAAAAATACATAGGACTGTTGACATGAAGAACACTCCATACTCTAGAAAAAAGAAAACTCCTAAAATTTTCCCATATGCTCTTCTCATCCAAATACTCACATGGAAGGATAGAGTTAAGGAAATCAAAAGATAGATCATAGGAGCAAACTGCATATTCACCCTGCCATCATCCAATAGGAGCCATCAATTATCATTGAGACCGACAGCTGTGCACTAACATCACTCAGTCCCTTACTGCTCACTATCAGCTGCAAGCCCTCAATCTTTATTTTCAGCTCGTATTCTTCATTCTGTAAAGTAACTCTCAGCAGCACATGACTTACAGTAGTCAATCTTCTTGCAGTCAGTCGTTTCTCGTGACTAGAAGCTGTTAGATCGACGCATGCAGATTTCATGGTAGTCAGATAAGTAATGAGATTTTCATTCAGCTTATGTACTGTTCCTCAGTTGATTCTTTCCGGAATCTTAGTCCGCCAAATCAATCAGTTAGCCATACGTGCACAGAATTTATTGTACTTGCAGGTAATCAATCTCTTAATCAACTTCCATACTATCTCTCTTTCAGATGCCTTCTCTAAACTCTAGAACACAATATACCCAACAAATTTTTCATCTTTGTACATGATCCACATGCGATTTACAATGTTGTAGTTCTATTGTCATGTTAGGGAATCGGGATATACATCATTCTCTGGTCATACACACATGCATGATGCATAGCAGCCATCATCCATATATCCATTAGTGCACACACAAATGTACATGCACTGTTGCCATGTATGATTGCATCCACACACATATACCTATTACCTTGTGCACACATGTTGCATCCACAATTGTCATCATTCATGTATCCACGATGACCATGCCCCACTCACGCATACACATGTGAATCATGAATGCACACATGTCACATGCATAGCTATAGGTCTGCCTCAATCTCCTCACTCATGCATACACATGTCACAATGAGGACATTACAAGCAGTCATGGCACATGTATGATGTATCATGTATCCACATGGGACCATGGCACAAGTACACACACCATCACATCATAAATGTCACATGCACACATGTCACAGACACATACATACATACTACATGCACACATGCATAGCAGGCTGCAGCCATCATGCCATGTATGATGTATCCGAATTCCAAAAGTGCACACATCATACATGTGACATGTCACACACACACATACATGTGCGATGTCACATGTGTACAGTGTCATGCACACATGCATGATGCATTGCAGCGATGTATCCAGATTTCAGAGTGTACACTGGTGACTACACACACATCATAGATGTTGATGTCAACAGTCACACACATACAGACACGTGACACGTTGACGTGACACATGTAACACATACACATGCTGCACAATGCACACTCCACAGTGCATACACAGTTTGAGTTTTGCATGTATGATGTATCTACTATGATCTATCTACTATCCACCATGACGAATGTAGTATGGATTTTATGTTTCAAATACACTGTATAAGGAAATCCATTATCTATAGGCGCCAATTCTTGAGATTATCACCATGCCTCGCGGTATTTCTTCTCTTTGGGATGCCCATACCACAAGCCATACCTTAGCAAACACTGCAAACTCTAGTTCTGGCGCAAGAAGATGGGTATGCAAGTATTGCATTTTGTACCACGACGACTCGTATGATACGCTATGTGTCACGATTAGATGGTATGGGGATTGGTGCATGTTTAGAGGTTCTCCGAACATTGCATAAGGTGTGCAAAAAAGACATAATATTGCACAAACAGGCCTTGTGGCCCATCGTCGTGAGCTTGCAACATCTTCATTAGACGATTCATCTGTAAGAACCATCATGCACTTTGCATTTTTTGTAGCAACAGACTAACAATGAAAAGGAGTTGGTTCACAATTCCGATACACATTTTGGATACATATTATATATGCTTGCATACCTTCATTAGTCCATTGACTCCTTGCAAGTTGCATATGACGATGATAGATAGGAGATGGAGTGCAATGTCGATGGATCATTCGAAGAGTGCGAAGTACATGGAGTGCAAAGTATTAGACATGGACTTTCGGGAGGAGATACAAAATCTTATTCTTATCCGTAAGTGTATACACATTGCTCTTCGAGCGGTTGACATGGAGGGATCAATGCTACTTTGCTTGGTATACCGTTTATATAGACACATGTGACAAGTCATTGCTCATGTGTCCACTTTATCGAACTCCAGGTATGATTTTTTTTTTTTTAACCATATTTCTTTTTATGTTTAAAACTTGAAGTTTACATGTATGATCAATGATCATTGATATATCATGATTTATGTATATATTTTTTTATTATTTTAAACTTGTAATAGAAAAAGTGATGTTTTGAGTCTTGTGGATTCGCGATGCGAGTTCTTATCACATCCCATTTATGGATTCCAATCTTTGTTACATCCATACTTCAATAGTCTTGATTTGTGGTCAAAAGCTAATCTTCGCCACATGAAAGAAGTGTATATGGAGCGCATCATGGATCTCGATGCTCATATAGCTTTTGATGCATATTTTTCAGCATATATGGGAAACATCGGGATCTCCTATGCACGTTCCATATGGATGTGAGCATCCAAACATTTATCATCGTGCATTGAGAGCTCTCTTTCACGTAATTTGAATTCATTAAAATAGTTTCTTTATAATATCTTGTTATGTATTTGTATCCCAATCTCCAAAAAAAGTTTTATCCTATAAGATATTTTATTTTGTAAAATTCATTTACAAGCGCTTCTAAGCATAACTAGAGCACATGTGCAATAGTGCACACCAAGTTAAGAAATTGCTAGAGTGTTGCACAACTTGAGTGCGTGATCTTTTGCAATGGCAATCTACGTTTATTGCGTAATTTTAAAAATATGAAAGGTCCTCGACGAGTAAATATTTCATAATGCATAAATTATAAGTAAAATTAAAATGTAAATATATAAATATTAATCAAACTTTTTGTTATTGTAGGCATCTCCACGTGTTCGAGGATACGTTCAGATCAAAAAAAGCATCGACATAGATTCATATGTTCTTGATCAACAAGATTAAATGCATTGCATGGTTCATTTAGAGCTCGAGAATGTTAATAAATGCATTACACGATCATGTTCCCAAGCTCTTCCACGAGGACACACATCGACCACCAAGGATATTCCTTCTACCGATGCATCTTCATCAACATCTAGAGGAAGGAGGCACAAGTTTTGCCCTCGACTCAGAGAAGATCCAAACCCACTTGAGGAGGATATACATGATAGAGAGAGGATTTGTCATCAGAGGAGTCAATCAGTTTAGATGACTCCGAGTCACGGTAGTAGTTTTATGCTATCATGATTCATCACTTATGTTCCATGATTTATGTGGCAATGAAGCAATGGGTATATCACATTATGGATTGACTCACATTCTATGCTTGTCTTTTGATTTAATATCATGATTCATGATCCATCTATGATGTATCATGTATTTACTCCATCTATCTATCTATCTATATATCGTGGTTTTGGTTCTCTCTAATGTGGTGTTACTTGTACAGTGTATATATTTATTCAACGTCAAGTTTAAAATTTAAATCATGATGATTAGAATATTTATTCTAGTATTCTAGATCATTGATATATGTAATTATGTAATATGAAATTTGTATATAATCATTAATGTTACATATAAAATATTTATTTGGAGTAGAACACATCTTATGCACCTTACCTTAAAGATAACATTAGGTTTGCGCATCTTAAATGCACGAGAATCCTTTGGAACTCACCTTACTTAAGACGTACGGTTCAGCCCTCGCACCTTAAATGCACTGAACCTAACCACCATGCATAAGATGCACTCAATTTAGAGACATGGTATTTTCATAGATGGCCTTCTTCTTCTCATACCTCAAACGCACTTGTAAGGCCCTTTAGATCCACTAAAATTGCTGATATGTGCGATGGCCTTCTTGTCTAGGTTCATCCATGCTAGAGTTGTCATATCTTCAAGTTTGACTTCCTCAAGAGCTTTTTCGCAATCTTAAACAAGTTTTTGACATCAGAGGATGTAAAAACCATGTTTGCACACTGAGAGCTTCAAAAGTTCACCAAGAAAAGTAAATTCACATATTGTCTTATGTGCAATCACATGACGAGTCTCGAGACTATAGCTAAGAGATTAAGCCCAAAAGCTATCTAAAACTTAGGAAAATTAATTTCTAAAAAATTTTTATGTCCCTCTACCTTACAAGGTCGGCTGTGTGTCTTTCCAATTCATTGTACTCTCAAAAAAAAAACTTACAAATATCAATTTTTGAATTTTTTTGCAAAAAGAATCAAAAAATTTCAGAACAATATAATTGCATCAAAACAACAAATTTGTTGTTTTTCAACGACAAAAGCAACACATAGATGCAAAAGAGAGTTAATGGGTGCTTGTTTTCACAAAAGCCCCAATTTTTCCCAATTTTTTCCAAGAGAAAATAAAAAGCATGAATGCACCTTCATTTCATCAGTCTTCAATAAAAAGCATCACCATTGAGATCAGACACACACATGCAAAACGGAGGATGAGACTCCGTAGGCATATTTTGATTTAGTATGGAACCTAGAAATATCTGAACTTGAGAAGACTGAGAATTTCACACCTTACGTACTTACTTTTTCTAATGACAGGCGCATACATTGAGCTAGCTGCTCCCCGTACTCATTTTTCCACGTTAATTGTGACCAGAAAATATTTCACAAAGTCAACCACTTCCTTTTTCTTTTAAGCAGAAGAAAGCCATGTAGATATTTTTTAGTTGGATGTAAACCTAAAAATGTCTGAACTTGAGAGCATACTATTTCAGAGACATCTTCACAAATCCTCAGCTTTTCACTATTGGATGTCAACAGTACAAATGTTAAACCACTACAGCTGAAGCTCTGTTAAGAGTACTGCTAAAATATCAACTATCACGTCTTTAATACAAGACCAACTTGTCCCAATCATACCATTCAAACAAGCTCTGCATGTACGGAGTACATAGAAACCCATTACAATTTGGGCATATTCTGATCCTTGGCAATATCCTATGCTCCTAAAAGAAGAGAACTGTGAGCTTCTAAAGTCGATAACAATTATTGTTAGAAACTAAAATTCAAGAGTGATGAATATGATGGAAAAAGACAGCCTATAGGTTGTTTCTCAAGAGTCCTGCGGTTATGGAATATTCTTGGGGGTACTGTGTTCAACATATGGTTTCAACTGCCAAACAACAAAGACTTTAGAGAGAATTTACAAAATAAATAGATAGATGGATAGATATACATATACATATGCATATGCATATACATGTAACATATGCATATACATATACATTGTATATACATAATTAAACAAAAAATCTGTACCGGAAATCCTGTAAGATCAGGAACAACATATTTCGGGAGCTTCTCAGCAATTAATATATATTTTCCTGCACATACAATACAGAAATAAATTGAGACATGGACGAAGGTGTTCAGAACATCACAAGTATTCAGCAGGTTGATTAAGCAGATGACCAAAACTTTTAACAAGTTCGAAGTCCACGTTTCATGATCACAAGGTCAAAGGTTCGAAAGAAGAAAAAAAGATGTACCTTTGCTTGTGTGTCGACCAGTAGAGAGACAATTCTTGCCCTTATAATAGTTGCGGGGTCCCGTTTTGGAGGTGAGGATGTTAAGGCTTGCGCGGTGTTTGCGTCTCAAGCCGGCTCGCATCATACCAACAATGATGCCCAGAGCCATTGCCACTGGCGACGACTTCTGCTACGGCTCCGGCCTCCTCTCCTATACTGTCTTGTTACGTTACCACAGAGGACTCGACTACTCGTGAAGTTTTTTTTTTTCTTTTTTTTTTTTTTCTCCCCTAATACTAATAAAACACAGTTAGATCTAAATGTACATCTCCCAATGAAGGGTACAAGCAAGAGTAGAACACCTATAACTTAGAGTCCAAAGACTCCTTAAAGATAGCAATTGAGATAGCATAGTCTAAAGGCCCTTAAAGATAGGAATTGGAGATAGGACAGTCCAAAGGCTCCTTAAGGATAGGAATTGAGATAGCAAAGTCTTAAGGCTAGACAAGGAGATCGGTTTTCCTGATGAAACACTACCACTATGTGGAGGGCCCTTGTTATTGTCAATAGAACCCATCGAGAATGCCAAAAGGCCAATGAGATACATCTCCAAAAGGCACCAGTTTTCACCTCATCTCAAGGATGAGGAGTTGTCTTACAAGTGTAGCCCATGGGCATTAAATTGTGCCCCCCCCCCCCCCCCCAAAAAGAGAGGTGAAAGTCACAACCACTCAAGCTTCACTTTTGGACATACTTTTTTCTCTCAAATGCACACTTTAATTAAGAGTAAGGGAAAAATAATAGAAAAAGACTAAAGGTATTTTTTCTTATGAAAATTCATCTCCAATGCATGTCAGGTGGTTGAGCCTTTCACCTCTTTTAGGCAAGAGAGAGAGAGAGAGAGAGAAAGTTCAATCTTCACGAGTTGCACTAGTTGGGCAGGCCTTCATCCTTGTGATGAGATGAAATGTTTTCCTTTGGGGGTGCTTCGCATTGATCTTCAGGCATTCTCGATGGAGATTGTCTATAGTAGCAAGGGCAATGTGTGTTGTTGCATTGCTTCATCAATTCAAACCAATCTCCTCATCTAGCTTTAAGGGCCAATCTTTCTCATTCTTGTCCTTAATGGACATTTGAGCTTTGTTCGTTTCTAGTAGGTATTAGGTATTCTACCCCTATTTGTGTGTGATTTGGGGGTCTCATGGGTATTATGCCCTTCATTGTACAATCACACTTTCAATTAATTCAAACCTAGATAGATATGATTTGTAGGATAGAGCTCCTCTTTGTTTTCATTAAAGCCCTTCATGGAAATTTGTTTCCTTGTAATTTTAATTTTATGAACGAAAAAGGCCAAGTGGAATGTGAGCAATCCACAAAAGTGAGTAAGACTAAAGTTAATCTCTCTTTTCACATGTCGCAGCATTTATGAAAAGATTACAATGTTATTTTGTTAAGGAACATGAAACAAGTTAATCTCTCTAGTATAGATTTTGTCCATGGCACAAAGAATGGAATGCTGGGTTATCTACAAATCCCAATGCATCAATGGTGGTGGTATAGTACTTGAAAAAAATAATAAGGCATTTGAGGAACACACTTTTAATTATAGATAGTATTATCATTCTTACAAATATAAGTGGCCGAAATAGATTGCATCTTTTTCAACGAACATATCTATGAGTTGCCAAACATGAAGGGAAAACCGTCTATGGACACACGTAGTGTTATAACAATGAGCCTAATTTAAATCTAAAAACACATCAAATTTGGTGGTACCAAACCCCCCCTTCTAAAACCCCAAGTTGTCACTTACTATTCAAATATTGAAAGATGTGCTTTATTGTTCACATATGGGCTATGCATAAACATGATCACCAAAGATGTATAAAATTGCATGTGAGGTCATATAAGGCACACATGAATTACACATCCCACTTTTTTTAGTAGACAAGAACATGAAATGTAATATTATCAACATCATGAAGAATCAATCATAAACCTATTTCATATTTGAGTGGCACTAGGTTTATGGTCCTCAATACCAAAGTGCTACAATAATGGTGTGACTATATTGTCTTTTGGACAAACAAATTCCCCCATTATCTTGAATCCTCAATTGCAAAAATGTCGAAATCTCACATTTCAAAAAAGGATTGCAAGTCATCCTTGAGCTTAGCAATATGGCCCATTTTAATGAATGAGCTACATGTCATCAACATAAAATATATTTATTAGAGATGCATTGTTTTAATCTGATCTTGGTTTGCAAGTGAAGCACCTCTATATAAGAAAGCTATTAAAGAAATAACTCACATTATTCCATTGTTGTGTCCTTGAAACCCCTTTTCCTCGTCCATCATGCTATATAGCTTATTTTACCACTCAAAGAACAATGCATCTCTAACAAAGCTATATGGCACCTCCACCAAAACAATTATTATCCATTACATATGTTTTTCTTTCTGATTTGTATCTTCAGTAATCGCAAAATTCGCTTCTAGATTTGTATGCTTAGTACCTATATGATGAATCACCATTTGCTTATTGTACTTCTTGTTTCACAAAGGTTGTGTTTCATCCATCGCAATAAAATCTCTAATTCAAACAACATTGTTGCAACGCAGCTACCTTAAGACACATGAATAATTCTAATCTAGAAAAGTAGAAGGAAATGGAGAGAAACCTTAAAAATCCTTATTTACACTCAACTTTGGGACATGTTTCAAAGTTTTGAGCATTATATGATGCACATATATACAAAATAAATTTCTTATTTTGTGTTTCATCTATCGCAATAAAATCTCTAATTCAAACAACATTGTTGCAACGCAGCTACCTTAAGACACATGAATAATTCTAATCTAGAAAAGTAGAAGGAAATGGAGAGAAACCTTAAAAATCCTTATTTACACTCAACTTTGGGACATGTTTCAAAGTTTTGAGCATTATATGATGCACATATATACAAAATAAATTTCTTATTTTGTGTTTCATCTATCGCAATAAAATCTCTAATTCAAACAACATTGTTGCAACGCAGCTACCTTAAGACACATGAATAATTCTAATCTAGAAAAGTAGAAGGAAATGGAGAGAAACCTTAAAAATCCTTATTTACACTCAACTTTGGGACATGTTTCAAAGTTTTGAGCATTATATGATGCACACAAAATAAATTTCTTACTCCATATCAATTTCTTGATATGGAGTAAGAGAGGTAAAAAATATTAAAACCTACAAGGTCCATTTTATTCATCTGTAAGTCCCTTTTTTTAGAACACTTTTGAAGAAAAGTGATTAAACAATGTCATCTATTGGAGTGGGTAAGGGTCTATGTGATCCTTCCCTCTGGGGCAAGTGGTTAGACCAATTTTATATCTATAAGGGATTTGAACTCACAACCTCTCGGGTAGGAGTGTGATGGGCTAACCCCTAAAGATACAACATTGGTATCAGAGCCTATGAAGTAGGTTTGGGTGAGGTGGATGGATTCCATAAATATTATGGGTACCCCATGACCTCTAAAAAAGGTGCTTAGGCATTCTATCATGTGAGAGAGTACTAAGGGGGAAGGTGATACTTTGATAATTCTACCAACAAAGATTGGAGTGTGCCTTTCAATTTGTAGGTTGAATTGAGGCTTGTAAGGTGTTCTTGGAGAGCTCTCAGAACAAACTTTCCAAAGAAAGTCTATTGAGGTAGGTAAGAAGTGACAAGCCCTTGGATGGCTTAGGTTACACTTTATTGAGGGTTCAAGATACCGAATATGGATGAGAATGAGGTTCAAAATACTAAGGTTGAGAACAGGGTTCAAGACACCAAGGTTACTCTAAAAAAGGTGTTTGGGCACTCTATCATGTGAAAGGGTACTAAGGGGGAAGGCAGTGCTTTGAGAAATCTACCCAACAAAGATTGGTGTGTGTGTCTCTCAATTTGTAGGTCAAATGAGGCTTGTAAGGTGCTTAGATGTAACACACACACACACATACATATATATATATGTGTGTGTGTGTGAACACACTCACATATATATATACACACATACATGCATACATACATTCATGGATTCATACATACATGTTGATATATTTAGGTGGTGATATGTATGAACACACTAGGACCATCGAGGCACTTTTTTCATCTTTAGGAGGTTTTTTTCCCTTGTCTTGTATATACACCTATTACCCTAATGGCTTAATAAGCTTTGTACATTCTCTTGGTAATACATTCAAAATTGTGTGTTGTGCTCCAAACTTCTTCTTCTCCATTGTGTTGTTTGCATACTTCTATAGACCTCAAACTCCAACAACTGGTATCAGAGAAGGTTGTGGTTTCATCTAGGGCCTCGTCAACACCCCTCACATCACAGTGTCAAAATCGCACGAAAATTGGTGAGCATACTCAAGGCGATTAGTAGTTCAAAACTGCTTCACTCTCTAGTGTGAAAATCCCGATCTCAACTCATTTTGGCCTCTAAGTGCACTATTGTAGTGCCTATGCATGCAATTTCATCTTTTTGTGCCAAAGATATATATAGGTCTCAATTCGCCAATATAAGTGCCTCGAAGTTTGTTACAGGTTTAGCAAAACTTGATAGGGTAGTTCTATTCAACTTTTTGAGATACAACCATTTTTCTGCATTAGGGTATTTTAATCAGTGGTCATGGATGAGAACAGTGATGTGTATGTTGGCTGTTGAGGATAAGCTGGATGGTACCAATTACCCATTGTGGGCTTATATGATGCATCATGTATTGCTTGCAAAAGGACTGTGGAATATTGTACAGAGAGTTGAAAAATGTCCTATTACACCTACAAATACAATTATTGAAGCTAATGCAGATGGTGTTGAAGACGATGATATTCTTCAAGTTCTTGTTTATGCTATTGTTCCTGTTGCACCTACTATAGTGCAACTTTGTTGGGATGCCAAAGATGCTCAAGCACATGCATTGATAGCCTTGTCAGTCAAACGTGCCATTATTCTTCATATTCGCTCTTGTAGAATAGCTAAGGATGCTTGGGTTATAGTTACTACTTTATACCAGGCAAGGAATGAGGCTCATGGTGCTTACCTCCAAAAACAATTGAAGGGTGAGCACATGAATGAAGGTGATTCCATGTGGAAATTTTTTTGACAAAGATCAAAGATTTGAAGGAGCAATTGATTTCTATTGATGAAGGAGCATTTGATTTCTATTGATGAAGTCTTGCCTGACAATTCACTTGTGCAAACTGTTTTGAATGGTCTTCCAGATTCATATCAGAGTTTTGCGTTTACTCTTCGATTGATGATGAAACGCAATCCAAATGCCTTAACATTTGAGGAGTTAGTCTTTGTTCTGTTGCAAGAAGATGTCTAGGCAGAACAGGTGCATTATGCATGTTGTAGATCAGGCTTTCATGGTTGGTCAGAAGGGCAAAAGTAAATGGACCTCTTTTGTTAGTAAGCAGAAATCTGCTCATTCTGCACAATCAAAGAAGGATGACTGAGATGAGAAGAAAACATAAAAGCAAAAATTGTTTTGCAAATACTGTAAAGGAAATGATCATGTCATAAAGAGTTGTCCAAAACTAGCTGCTAAAGAGGCAAGGAAGAAAGAGGTTGGAATGGTTGTTGTAGAGGCCTCTACACCTAAAAGAGATTCTGCTAATCTTATGCAGAATTAAGAATTGGCATTTACCACTGTTTGCACTTATGACCCATCTTCTCGTGAACAGTGTATGCCTGGAGTAGACTCGGATGTTTGGTACTTTGATAGTGGGGCAACCAAACATATTACCTCGCGGTGCAAGTTTCTTCACTTCACTTGAGCCTGTCCCTATAAGGAATATTGTCACATGTGCCAACAACTCCTCTTATCTTGTCATGGGAGTTGGTAAGATCATTATGACTATTGCTTATGGTAGTTCTTTTACATTGTCAGATGCTTTATTTATGCCATGGATCAAGAAGAATATTTTATCAGTTTTAGCTTTAGCCAAGATTGGCTTGGTTGTGAAATTTGTTGATGATAGATGTACAGTTCATGATTTATCAAATGGCAACATTGTTATTGCTTCTCGCATTTTATGTCATGGACTATATAAACTCATAGACTATGAAAAATCTATGAATGATTTAGCATGTGTAGTACATGATTCTCAAGCTATGCCAGATGCAAAGCTTTGGCATGCATGCTTTGGTCATCTGAATTTTGTTAGTTTCCTATGCCTACATAAATCTAAAATGGTGTCCTCTCTGCCCAAACTTGAGGCACGTTCTAAACATGTTTGTCAAGGCATTTTGGGCAAAATGCAATGTTCCTCGTTCCCAAAAGATGGTTCAATTCAAGCTACTAAAAAATTATAGCTTGTTTAGAGTGATGTATGTGGTTCTATGTAGACACCCTCTTTTGGATATTATCTTTATTTTGTTACTTATCGACGATTTTTCCAGGCATGCATGGCTATATCCATTGAAAGCAAAGTCCAAAGTGTTTATGTGCTTCAAACAGTTTTTGTTTTTGGTTGAAAATCTGTCAGCATGTAAAATGGGCACCCTCCATTATGATCAAGGGGGGAATATATGTCTTTTGATTTTAATTTTAATGCATTTATAGCTGAACATGGGATAAAACATTAGTGTACAATGTTGTATACACCTCAACAGAATGGAGTTGCTAAAAGGAAGAACATGTCACTCATGGAGATGGTGAGGTGTATGGTCAAGAGTCACGCTTTAGCACATAGTTTCTGGCTTGAGGATGTTATGTTTGCAACATATGTACTTAACATGTGTCCCACTAAATCATTGCATCTATCACTCCATATGAGGCTTGGTATGGTCATAACCATTTGTTACTTACCTGCATGTTTTTGGTTGTCTGGCATATGCATTAGTGCATGAACAACATCACAGAAAATTGGATGATAAAGTAGTGAAATGTATTTTTGTTGGGTATAGGTTTCAAAGCAAAGGCTAACGTCTGTATAATCCACAGAATAAACACATTTTAGTTAGCCGTGATGGTGTTTTTGTGGAAGATGCTATTCAATCATTACTTTCATGTACTAAGGAGACATCAGTTAGCTCCAAAGATATGTATGACACTTTGTTACCTCTTTCTACAGGTGGAAAATCTAGTGTTGGTCCTAATGAGGTAACTTCTCAGCCTTTACAGGTTTCATGTGATGATGTAGATCATTCCATTTCTGATGCAGATTTACATGATGCACTTGTTGATGAGAGAGGCAAAAACTATGCCAAAATGGTTGGTGCAGACTTTGTGTGATAGCAAATTAGATGCATCTCTATCATATCATACTCATTCAGTCTCTCATAGTGCTTCTTTTGCATTAGATTGCTATGTTATGGCTACCTGGAGTCTTTGTGATGACAATGAGCCAGTTTTGTATGATGAAGCACAAAATTCAGAAAATTGGATGGCTACTATGCAATCAAAATATGATGCTATCATGAAAAATGGCACCTGGACTTTATGTGACTTGCCTCCTCCATGTAGTACTCTGAGAGGTAGTGTCCATCATGTATCAACAAGCATGGTTTGTCTTCCAAATGTAGCGGGGTATGTTGTCCTATTCTTCATTATATCACTTTTAGCCTTTGCAAGGTTGAGTCCCTTTGTGTGTACTTATTCCTTGGATTACAACATGATGGTGTATTTGTGAGCTTCCAAGAATTGTGAGTTGCTCAAAGAGATTGTCAATGTTGATTGTGAGCATTCGTCGACTGTGTATTGCTTCATAGGTGTTGATTTTGTAACCTTGATGTCCTCTGGATCTTTCAAACATGGGTTTTACATTTATCATGCCGAGTCCTCATAACCCATAAGAAATGATGGGTAAGTGTGTTAGTGCATGGGTTGAAGAAAATATGTGCCTTGTGCACGGTCGTGTAATGTGGCCGTATGAATGCTTACTTATGGAATGCATGGTAAGAAGTATGGTGCAAAGATTTGGGTCCTGAGCTAAGTGCTCAAGGGTATGCTGACAAAGAGATTTCTTAATCTATCATGTGTTGCCAAAGTAGGGGATTCTTACCATGGTGAAAAGTCAGTCGATATTCACCTCTTCATGTTGTACTCCCATCATGGTGATTGACCACTGACTTCTCTTTTGTTGTTGATGGATGCCCTTGTTGATGGTTCACTGATGAGATTCTTTGAGTGTATGGTCGTGTTCCTTCTTCTTTCTCTTCTCTCTTTTTCGTTTTTTTCTTTTTTCTTGTTTTTTGTTTTTTTATTATTTTTTTTAGCATTGTCACAAAACAAGAAGAAAGATATTAGTATCAATAAAATAGTTTACATATGTCAAATGTGATTCATGTGCCTGGGATTCTCAATTGTGTCTATGCACGACCTTGTAATGTGGCCCTATATTAATGCATACTTTGGAAATGCATGGCCTGAATGGTGCAAAAGATAGGGTTATGCCAAGAGCATATGGTTTTCACACGTTGAGGCTTCTGATATTACTTGTAGACTTGATGCAATCTTTGTTTGGAGGTATCCATTGGATCTCGAAATGATGCAAGCAATCGATGGTTGAATGACATCTGATCATTTCTCCTTATAGGGATCCATTTTAGAACAATGTTCGGTCGAGTAGAGATCAATTTTGGCCTCTTCATCTATGGATGGCTTCTTAAATTTTGTATCCCTTGTGGTTGGCTCTTTGGTTCTATGAGGGTTACTCATGCATTTGGCTTTCGAACCCATACCCTTGATGATTTTCTTCTTACTATCGCTAAAACGATGAGTTAATCTGTGTTTGATATCTGTGCTTGGTTCTGACTCTTGCTTCTCCTTGGCTTCTTTGTTGAGACTTTTCCCTAGGGTTTTGTGTATGTAAGAGTTCTTTGGGTACCCACATGTGCAATCACCCTTGTTGAGCTACAACTAAATCCTTAGGCACCCAGATTTGTACATTATTGTGGTTGGCCTTCATCAATTGCTTTGGTACCCAATTTGGAGTACTATTGAGATAGAGATCTTCTTTGTTTTACTACTCGTTGCCTTGGCTTTTTTTGTTGCTTCTTTGGTAATGAGTTCGATTGAGGTGGTGTGATTGAGTGCTCTCCCTTTTGTACCTAGATATGCTTCATGCCCGGAACTACTTTCTTCTTGAATGTTGTTTTTCTATTTGATATAGTGGTTGTCTTGTACGTTTCGCTTGTCTCTATGGTTGGACTACTATGGTTGCATTAGTCCTTGAAAAAGAAGAGAGATCCACTTGCTTTTAAGCCTATTCTTTCATGATTGAGTCCTTTGAAATCATAGAGATTTTGACACATACAACATATTCTTCTCTAAGATTAGTCTTAGAAGAACTAAGATAATGTGTGATCATGCAATTCTCTAATTATAATGTAATGAATTGTTCATGTACCGTACTAGATTTGTGATCATGCAATTATCTAATTATAATGTAATGAATTGTTCATGTACCATACTAGATTTGTGATCATGCAATTATCTAATTATAATGTAATGAATTGTTCATGTACCCAAACTTGAAGAAGTTGACTTCTTAGGTTTAACTTGACTGCATGGTCACAGATCCAATCTTGACCCAAGACAAGTGGTTCCATAAGGTCCTCATCTTAACACACTAGCATTTTTACTATCATTGGGACATCGTGAAGGTAGATGGGAAGTTCCAGCTTGCCCAAACAAGGGGTTTCCACACCTCCCAATCCTATGAGGTGAGCTTCTATGGAATTGATGTTCATTGTAGTTCTTGGCAATATGAGAATCTAGCTGCACTAGTTGCTGCACCTGAGTCAATCAAGGCTCTCATAGTCCTTACACATTGTCCTTGTCCTACCTTTATGGTCACAAAGGACGTCGCTCGACTATTTGAGGACTACTTACACCCGATATATGGCACATGGCCATGTGATATCTTGGGGCATTGGATTGACATCTAGGCCTTGCTGCTTGAACTTATTTCACCCAATGCACTCTGTAGCCTCTGCCTGTGCTTCTTCTCTAACCCTTAACTCTTCTTCTTTTTGCTTCTTAACAGTGTTGAGTCACATTAGCATGTCCTCTATAAGATGTTATTCATATAGCTTGACTTGACATCCACTAATATAGCTTGGCAAGATGTCACCTTCTAGAGTGGCCAATTGAACTGCACTGCTAGTGGAAATTCTATCAATGACCTTTGGTCCATATCCTTGTTTTTCCAATTAACGAACATGCTACTTTACTGTATAAACCAACACTAGGCCTCCCTCTTTCAATCCTTTATCATTTATATGTGCATCAAAGTATGCCTTCTTTCTTTTCTTTGCAGTGTAGATGCCTGCTGCTGCTCGTAACATGGTCTCACCTAAACTTTTGTAGATCAAATATCCTGAATGACAACTCATGCCCATTCCACTCGTGCTCTTGTGCTACTTTTAGCATCGGGATTAGGAAATCTAATGGTAACACAACATTTTTTCCAAAGACCACCTAAAATGGGGTGGCGTTGAGTATTGTTTTTTAGGAAAATCGATAAGCCCAAACAACATGATGAAGTTGTTTATCCCAATCAAAGCATTTATTATTCATCAATTTCATCAATATATTGTATAGGATCTTATTTTTGCTCTCGATTTGTCTGTTAGCTTGTGGATGATAGGGGAAAAACTTCTTATGTATCATCAAGAATTCTTGGAGAAGGTTTTCAATGACTTCATTCAAGAAGTGTGTACCTCTATCACTTACTAACTCTATTGGCAACCCATATCTAGTGAACACGTTCTCGAATAAGAACTTAGCTGTCATTTGAGCATCATTCTTTGTCATGGCTTTTACTTTTGTCCACTTTGTAAGGTAATTTGTGGATACAACAATGTACTATGCATGGGAGTTTCTAGTTGGGGGGGTTAATAGAACCTACATAGTATGTACCCCACTTCGAGAATGCACATCCTCCCATCATCGGCCTCAAAGGCATCTCATGTTTTCTGATCGAATATTGTGCGTGTTGGCATGTGTCGCATCTCTTCACATAGGTATGTGCATCCATATGAAGAGTGGGCCACCAAAGTCCTGAGAATAGAATGGTCTTAATTACTCGGTCAGCCCTTTAGTGTCCACCTGCAACACCACTATGTGCAGTTTCTAAGATTTTGAAATAGTCTGATTCGTGAACACATAGTCTTAAGTAACCATCTTTGCCTCTTTGGTATAGGTTATCTCCTACCAAGGCATAGTCCCTAATCCTCTTGCTCCATGCTTTGTTTTCTTGCTAGACTAGGCTCGTTGGGTAGTATTCCTGATCTCATAAATTCTACCAATGGAGCACTCCATTCTGGAATTAACAACATGTGATAAAGGGTAGCATACTCCACTCGAGGTCTCTTCTGGCACGCTAGACAATTCTTAATCTTCTCATGTATTACTTTTTCCATCCTAGGCCAATACTGTTGATATATTTAGGTAGTGATGTGTGTGAACACACTAGGACCGCCGGGGCACTTTTTTCCCTCTTTAGGAGGTTTTTTCCCCTCGGCTTGTATATACACCTATTTCCTTAATGGGCTACTTATCTTTGTACATTCTCTAGTAATACATTCAGTATTGTGTGTTGTGCTCCAAGCTTCTTCTTCTTCCTTGTGCTGTTCGCGTGCTTCGGCAAATATCTAACTCCAACAATTGGTATCAAAGCAGGTCGTCGCTTCATCTAGGGCACCGTTGACACTCCTTCGTTTGCAGTCTCAGAATCGCACAAATTTTGGTGAGCATACTCAGCGTTTCGGCCTCTGAACGCACTATCGCCGCACTTGTGCAGGCTATTTTGTCTTTTTGTGCCAAAGGTATATAGCAGTTTCTGTTCGCCAATATAAGCGTCTCAAACTCTGCTACAGGACTAACTGAATTCGTCTTGGCAGTTCTGTTCAACTTTTTGAGATACAGTCAATTTTCTGCATCAAGGTATTTTAGTCACCGGCCATGGCTGAAAGTAGTGATGTATTCTGTATGTTGGTTGTTGAGGATAAGTTGGATGGTACCAACTACCCATTGTGGGCTTATATGATGCGACATGTATTGGTTGCAAAAGGACTGTGGAACATTGTGCAGGGTGTTGAAAAACGTCCTATCACACCTGCAACTGTTACAACTGTAGGTACTGAAGCTGATGCAGAAGGTTTCGAACATGATGATATTCTGCATATTCCTATTCATGCTGCGGTTTCTGCTGCATCTATTGCAGAGCAGATTTGCTAGGATGGCAGAGATGCCCAAGCACATGCATTGATAGCTTTGTCTATCAAACGTGCCATTATTCCTCACATTCGCTCTTGCAGAACAGCTAAGGATGCTTGGGATACACTTACCACATTGTATCAAGCTAGGAATGAGGCTCGTGTTGCTTACCTCTGAAAACAGTTGGAGAGTGAGCACATGAATGAAAGTGATTCTATGGACAGTTTCCTACCGAAGATCAAAGATTTGAAGGAACAATTGATTTCTGCTAATGAGGTTATACCAGATAGCTCAGTTGTGTAGACCGTTTTGAATGGTCTCCTTGATTCATACACAGGAATACGAGCGTGTAGCGACGGTTAACGTGACAAAGTTTCATCGCTATAAAATTGCAACTTGCATCGGAATTAGCGTCGAGCACGGACCGTCGATTATACGACGCAAAAAACGACGGTATTTGCGATGTGGATTGCCACGCTCTCGTACAACGTCGCTTAAACGATGCTTGTTAAAGACGTCGCTTAAGCGACGCTCTTTTTGCGTCGCATAAGTGACGGTGCACACCGTCGTATAAGCAACGCTAAAGAAATGTCGCTTATACGACGAAGAATAGCATCGCTTACACAACGATCTGTTGACGGACAAAAATTAAAACATTGGAGGCTCTGCAATCGGCATTTTCACGCATTCGATCGAAGAGCTCTCCAACGTTCGCAATTGCGTTGCGCTTACGAGCTGAAGCAAGTATATGCAGAATTGTTGTTTTGCTTAAGCTCTCTGTTATTGTCTCCCTCTGTCTTTGTTTCTCTCTTTCTACATCTTTCTCTCTTTGAATTCTCTCTCTCTCTCTAGATCTCTCTCTCTAGATCTCGCTCTCTCTCTAGATCTCGCTCTCTCTCTAGATCTCTCTCTCTCTCTCTCTCTCTCTCTCTCTTTTCTCTCTCTTTATTGCAGGTTATTCAAGAAGCTAACCAAGCAAAAACTATGGGTCACAATTGTAAGTACAATTTCTATTATTTGTAGATCATTTGAATTGTGTTATTTTCATTACATACCATACTCACACTTATTGATATGCACTCATACACTTATACATGATGAAGATGCACACACACATGCATATACCTACATATACACATATACATGCACAGACACACACATACACATAGAGTTATACATATACACACACATACACAAGAACATGCACATATTGATGCATACATATACACTTATACATGCACATGCATATACATACATATACGCACACATACACATGCACATACATACATATACACATATACATGCACATACACACACATACACATAAAGTTATACATATACATGCATATACATATACACACACATACACATGCACATGCACATACTCATACACACATATACACTTATACATGCACATGCACATACATACATATACACACACATACACATGCACATACATACATATACACACACATACATATACACTTAGGTACACACATATGAATGAATTATATAATTAAAGTATTAAAACACATGCTTAATATAAACAATAATAACAATCAATAGAACAAAACTCTTCATTACTTAATACCATACACACAATTCAAAACATAACTGAAATGAAAAATATATAGATAAAAAAAAATATATATATATCAATGTAAATACATATAATCCAATGTCATAATCAACTAAAATCCTAATCATCATCATCATCATCATCATCATCATCATCAGCAATATCATGATCATCCTGATCTTCCTCATCCTCATCGTCATGATCACCCTGTGACGATCGAGATCGTCCCTCCTGTGTTTGTCTCTCCACCTCATCCATATTTGTCTCCCCATAATACTCCTGTATTACATATAACAAACATAAATCAATAAAATAATTAAAACATTCATAACAACAAAATAATTATATAAAATTTAAAAATACTCACAAAGGCATCAGGATGATCTTGTATATACTCTCTCAAACGCCGATATCCAAAATGTGTAGCATACTCGATCTCGTGTTTCGTAGGATATCGGCCATAATCCTTTCGCTGCAATGAAACAAATAAAAAACATTAGTTGCTTGCATTTTAACTAAAATAAAAAATATACTCACAATAACACATATACTTACAAACGTAGCTACAAAACCATTATGGCCCATTTGGCCTAAGTGCGATGTGTGGCCCGACTCCACTCTCTTCTTTGCAGCAGCCTGTTTATTCAAGGAAAAAAATACATAAATTAAATTAAAAAATTACTAAAATATCTAAAAATTATAAATATAAACTATTAATTTGTGTACCTTCTGCTGAGGAAATGACTCCTGAAGACATAGCTGTCTACGAAAAAACTGCCACGACTCAGGTGGTATGTTAGCTCGCCTCTTATTTTTTTCGACCATACAATATCTCCTGTTAATTTAATCTCAAACAGAAAAAAAAGTCAGAATACATACACATATATATACACACACATACACATACACATACACATACCCACATACACATATACATGCAAACATATACGCATGCATATATGTATATATATACACATATACATACATATAACATAAACACACATATACATATCCACATATATACGTACACACACATGCATGCATATACACTCATTCATACAAAATACATGCATTTATCCCACAATAATATGTAGTTGTGTATATGTGAATATGTGTGTATGTATAAATGTGTATATGTGTGTATGTGTAAATATGTATATGTGAATTTTTTATTTATGTAGATAATCAAATTATTAATATCAAATACCATTATTTGTAGATTCTGATCAATTAGATGGAACTCCACCACCGTCTCCTCATCGTGCAACGACTTTATACTGTAAGTATATGAAATATTTAATTTTAACTATATTTGATGGATACATAACTTATATTTTTTTTTATGTTTCTTATGATGTGCAGATTCTGATCAATCAGAGGGTACTCCACCACCTCCTACCCATGCAACGACTTCACATGTGTCCTCCGATAGGAATTATGATGAATTTTACTATCAAGAGCATATTATATGTTGGTGTAACTCTTGTTATGGCACGTATCGAAGACCACGATTGGAACGTATTCAACATGAGGCAGAGTATGGTACTTTTGAGCATGCACCATCACCTAGTCAACGTGATAATGCTTGGGTATGTATTTTCTATATATATTAATGTCATTATTTTATTTAAAAACCATGTATAAAATCAAATTATTATTGATATACAGGAATACTTGCTCGATGATGATGATGATGATGATTTTTCTCATAATGTTAATATACCTCGTACATGTCATGGACTTGCTGTTCATCAATTACAAGCAGAGGTTTCTAGAAATCCTCTACCTCCTGGTTTAGAGAATGAAACGGCTGGAGATTATCCATTGCCAGCTCGTGATCGTTCTTTAGTACAAACATATGATAGAAGAAGATATGGAGGATGGAATAGAGGACCACTTCCTTTAGATGGAGAGGTTTTCAACTTTTGGGGTAATCGCTATATGATTGCTCCATCCACTATTACTAATGCTGGTCGTGGTCTCTTTATTGTAGAGGATTTGTATGTGCCTCCGAACTCTGAAGTCACTCTTATGTCATTTTGTGGTCCTATATAGGGATGGGGAGATTGGCATCGACTTTCACGTTATGTTCAAAGCATGAGTACTTATGGAATATGCTTGAACGCAGCATCTCTTACTAGTAGAAGGATTTTACATGCAGAAAATGAAAGATTATATATTGATGGAAGACCTTACACACATGGAAATATAGCAGGTTTAATAAATAGTAGTCGAGGGTTACATAATAGTTCAAGGACTAATTGCACATTTGAGGAGCGTGAAAATAGTCATGAATCACCATACAGGAGTAGAGATGTATCAAGATACATAGTTGTCAATGCTATTACTACATTACATGCTGGTGATGAACTATTAGTGAATTATGGATGGCGTAGACCTCCAAGAGCACCTTTTAGCTAGAGAGAATAAAAATTTTCTATCCATATTTAATAAGTTATATACTTAATTTTATATTTGAAGTTTAATTTTTATTCATTTATGGAATACTAATGAGTTTTATTTATATGTGTAGATTCCAACGTATGATGTTGATGATATTCGTCCACAACATTCACAATTACCAGTAAGACCTCATTTATCAGAAGCTTCCATGAGGAGGCTACGCAAAACTAAGCCTGTGCAATATGCAAAGTTGAAAGATCTATATTCAAAAGATGATAAAGTACAAGATTTGTGTGACAATGATGAAGATGATGGCATGGCAGATTTTATTGAGGATTGGTATCAAAATGATAGTGAGAGCATGGATATTTCTAAAAATGAGAAATATCTTCGAGAGGAATGTCTAAAGCATGTATATGAAGGAAGTCATTTGACACGATTAAATGCAAGCTTACTTATTCTCAACCTTCAAACTCGTTTTGGATGGAGTAATGTATCTGTTTTGACACTATTAAGGTATAAATTTCAATTTTCTATCTATATATATATATATATATATATATATATATATATATATGCATAAATATATATACATATATAAATACATGTAGGTTTTTATTCTTACTTAGATAAGTTTATAAGAACAAGAACTTGAATTGAATGGAAACTTTTTGTCCGCGCATCTTTTAAAACTATTAATGCATCTTTCCAAATATTCGCAATGGTGACCTGGATGAGTCGCATGCACAGAGGTTACTCAAGAGACAACAATCTGATTATAATGGAGTAGTCCATTTTGTATCCTAAAGTTCAGATGCTCATCATTGACATGCAAGAGGTTTACTGCATACCCGAGAAATCCTGCTCTATCTTGAGTAACCTCTGTGCATGCGATTCATCCAGGTCACCATTATATGAACATATGTGTGAATTGACAAGATACGATTGTTTTGCGTAAATATTTTGAAAGATGCATTAATAGTTTTAAAAGATGCGCGGACAAAAAGTATCTATTCAATTCAAGTTCTTGTTCTTACCTTATCTAAAGTAAGAATAAAAACCTGCATGTATATATGTATATATATTTATTTACCTTTTTTAATATATCTTTTTTTGATAAACTTACAGGTTATTATCTAAAAAGTTTTTACCAAGTCAAAATATTCTTCCTACCTCACATGAAGAAATGAAGAAGATAATCAACAATCTTGGTATCGATTATCAATGTATACATGCATGTCCTAACGATTGTATTTTATATAGAGGTGAATATGCAGACTCTTTGACATGTCCCAAATGTCAATCTCCTCGATATAAGGGTGAAGAAGGTAAAATTCCGAAAAAGGTATTGAGACATTTTTCATTGGCTCCACAGATTAGACATATGTTTCAAAGCCCCGAATTATCAAAGCTTTTGACTTGGGGACATGATCACAAAAGTACTGATGGAATAATCAGAATTCCTCATGATAGTGTTGCTTTTCAGCATATTGATTCTACATGGCCTGAATTTGCACAAAATCCACAGAATCTAAAGTTAGGAGTTGCATTAGATGGGGTTAATCCATTCTCCATGAAATCCAGTAAATGGTCAACATGGCCAGTGGTAGTCATAAACTACAATCTTCCGCCATATCTTAGCATTAAAAAGGAACATTTAATGCTTTCACTTTTAATCCCAGGCAAAAGACAAGTTAAAGATATGAATGTATATCTTGCTCCTCTCATTGACGATCTTCAAGAGTTATGGAGAGGTATTAATGTCATTGATGTATCGAAAAGCATCAATGAAAGACATATTACGATTCGTGGTATTGTGGCTTGGACTATTCACGATTTTCCTGGATATGGCATTTGTTTAGGTATTGATGTAATTTTTTTATTCAATATGCATGTAAATAAATACGATTTAATCTAATTATATTTTTATCATTATCCATGATGTAGGAATATCTACTAAGGGTTATAAAGCTTGTCCATATTGTGGTGATTGGTTGAGATCAATCTATAGTAAGAATCTCAACAAAAATATTTATCTTCGACATCAATGATTCTTGCCTGATGATCATCCATTAAGATCTAAAAGAGAAGCGATACATTTTAATGGAAAGCTTGAAACAGGCCAGTATCCAAAACCTATGACGCCTATGGATTGGTATAAAAAATGGACAGATGGACAAAGACCAAAACCAGAAGGATCCATGGCAAAGGGTTGGATGCTTGAAGAGTGCATGTATTACGTTAGTGAGTACCTTGAAAGAGTTCATGAAGAAGCTCCACATGCATGGACCAACGAGTCTTCTTCAAAAATAACAGATGAGGTATTATCAGGTAAGGGGGTTCCATTCTTATTTACATTTCAAGAAAAAAATGATGTTTCTACTTTTGTAGCATATAATAGCGAATGCATGCAAGCATTCCTTAGCGAGTACGAGGAACTTCAAAGTCTCCAAAGTAAAAGGCGAAAAAACAAAAGATCTAGACGTAATCTCAATAATAATGAGATTACAGATATACCTTCTTTCACGGATTGGCTATATAGTTGTTTGCAACGCGCCAACGCAAATAATGAAGAAATCTCAGATGAGCAAAGAGAGTTAATGATAGGTTGTGAACAAAAGGTAATTTTATTAAAATATATATTTTATTTTTTTCATATATGTATGTTAGTTTCTATTTACTAATTGAATTTATTTTGCAGGCTCGAATGTTCACTAATATGTGGGCTTTTGGACAACATATTAGAATCAAAGCCATTGATTCTTTACGTAAAACAGAGGATTCTAGTATTGTTGCTTGTTTCAAGCAACTATCACGTGCTAGCTCAAAAGACACGAACCTTATAGATAGCGAACTTGGTTACGTAGGAACTATTGTTGGTATCTACGAAATTTCATTTCGTACATTCAAACAGGTAGAAAAAAGTTTATATATTTTTTTTAGAGTTAGTTATTTTTTTAAGCACCTAATAATGGGACGTTTTTGTTGTTATATATTTTGATAGGTCATTTTGAAGGTTGACTGGTATCGAGCGGAGTATAAAGGTAGTAATTCTACAATAAGAAAGGAATTATCTGGGTTTTGGGCAATTGATTCTTCCAAGGTAATGCGATCTACTAAAGACCCATATATTCTTCCTAGGCATATTGAGCAAGTATTTTTTTATAAAAACCTAGATGCTCATCCTTGGTGGCAAGTCATTCATGTGCAACCTGGAGGTAGGTCATTGTTTGAACAGTTTATTGTTAGAGAGATTGAAGAAAGTCCTCTTGATGATTCAACATCAGATACTTATACATCAACATTTGGAATAGAAATTAGACTCATTATATGTGATAATGATACTAATCTTTTTGATGAAGAGGATAATTCTCTACATGCTGATTCTACTGATGAGGAAGAGGAATTACCAGAAATAGATATTAATCCACCAATAGATGATGTGATTCATGAGAACATAGATTTAACAATAGAAGAAATAAATGAAATCAATAAGGATAATGAAGATGAGACTATATTGATGTCTTACCAAAATGATGGCAATAATGAAAACATATGAGCAGATTAGATAGTAACTTGAAGCTTCTGAATGGATATCAGATAATAGGTTTTTTTTATTAACTTGAATAACGATGAATCCTACTAGAGAGATGAAATCATGTTCTTCTAAGTTAGAACATGAAGCTCGGGGGTATGCCTAATTATTTTATATATAGCTTTATCTTCGAGGAGTAAATTTTTATCATGTATGTATGAATATGTGTGTGTATTCATGTGTATTGTATGTATACATATATTAGTATGCATATATATGTATTTCATCTATATGTATGTGTTTGCATGTGTGTGATATATGTATACATGTGTTAAATATGCATGTGTATATATGCATATGCATTTATGTAAAATATTCATGTATTCATGTACGTAATATATGCAAGTGTTTATAATTGTGTACATGTATATATGTATATGTGTCTATGTGTAAATATGTACATGTAAATATGTATGCATGTATATATATGTTTATGTGTGCATGTAGGCATGTACATGTATGTGTAAATATGTACATGTAAATATGTTAGTATGTATATATATATTTATGTGTGCATTTAGGCATGTATGTGTGATGCATAATATATCTACTCCATTTTATATTTATGTATCCTATCTACATGATGTGTATATATCTTTACATATATTATGAATCATGATCCTCGTTGATTCGAGTAGCTATATATAGAGGCATAAGGTTGGGAGGAGAGACATCTCTCTAGTAGGACGTCGGAGGTGTACATATACTTCAAACATATGGCTAAAAGGTTGAATTAGAGTTTTTAAATTAGGGATTTCAAAACCCTAATATCGAGATTAGTGTTCTCTCTCTCTCTCATATACATACATACCGTGCATTGTCACGACGATGCGCCATAAGTGTCCGCATCTCTTTTAAACACCATTTAATAGACCACCCTGTCCCAAACTCCGTCTCAAGTGAACTGAGCACATACTTTTTATCCCTCTCATCATGCTCACTACAAAAATAAAAAACATAATATAAATAAAACATAAGATATATATTTCAATTTATATGTAAAACTTTTACTTACTTCCACGGTAAGTGGATAAAGCGCAGGTAAGAGTCGCATAGTGCACGCATTCTCCTCTTGAACTCCAATCCATTTCCTATGTATACAATATTCCCCTCTGGCTCTATGTCGCACTCTAGTCCTAACGTGCCTATGCATGTCCTCATAGGCAACATCTCTGCTCTGCTATCACGTGCTGGAGGTGGTATAGGTGTCCTGAAAATAGATAGATAGAAATAAATAAAAATATGTGCTATAATATCATTAAAAAAGTTTATGAAAAAAAACATACCTATGAGCAGATAGCTCTCTTCCTGCGTGTGGATCCGCAGAAGAGCCCTCGTCTGATCGCGTAAGCATCTGGATTGTATAATCCAGCTCCTCATCGGACATCTCTGCGTAGTCCCGCATTATGGCCCCTAGAGTATCTGACGGAACTCTTGCTCTCATAAGACTTTTTATGAGAGTGAGTTTCGCCTTTCTCTCTCTACTGGGATCCATAATACCTAACATATAAAACAAAATGGTTAGAAATCAATATATATACGTGTATGTGTGTGTATGCATGTGTATGTGTGTGTATGCATCATTATGTGTGTAAGTGTCTATGTGTGTTTGTGTGTGTGTATATGTGTGTGTGTGTGTCTATGTGTATGTGTGTGTGTCTATGAGTGTGTATGTGTTTATGTGTGTGTATGTATCTATGTGTGTATGTGTGTGTGTATATGTGTTTGTATGTGTGTATGCATGTGTATGTGTGTGTATGTATCTATGTGTGTGTATGTGTCTATGTGTGTATGTGTATGCATGTATGTATGCATATGTGTGTGTATGCATGTGTATGTGTGTGTATGCATCATTATGTGTGTATGTGTGTAGGTATATGTGTGTGTTGTCTATGTGTATGTGTGTGTGTCTATGAGTGTGTATGTGTTTATGTATATGTATGTATCTATGTGTGTGTATGTATCTATGTGTGTGTATGTGTCTATGTGTGTATGTGTATGCATGTATGTATGCATATGTGTGTATGCATATGTATGTGTGTGTATGCATCATTATGTGTGTCTATGTATGCATGTGTATGTGTGTATGCATCATTACGTGTGCATGTGTCTATGTGTGTATGTGTGTGTATATGTGTGTGTGTCTATGTGTATGTGTGTGTGTTTATGAGTGTGTATGTGTTTATGTGTATGTATGTATCTATGTGTGTGTATGTGTTTATGTGTGTATGAGTATGCATGTATGTATGCATATGTGTGTGTATGCATATGTATGTGTGTGTATGCATTATTATGTGTGTCTATGTATGCATGTGTATGTGTGTATGCATCATTATGTGTGTATGTGTCTATGTGTGTATGTGTGTGTATATGTGTTTGTATGTGTGTATGCATGTGTATGTGTGTGTATGTATCTATGTGTGTGTATGTGTCTATGTGTGTATGTGTATGCATGTATGTATGCATGTGTGTGTATGCATGTGTCTATGTGTGTATGTGTGTGTATATGTGTGTGTGTCTATGTGTATGTGTGTGTGTTTATGAGTGTGTATGTGTTTATGTGTATGTATGTATCTATGTGTGTGTATGTGTCTATGTGTGTATGTGTATGCATGTATGTATGCATATGTGTGTGTATGCATATGTATGTGTGTGTATGCATCATTATGTGTGTCTATGTATGCATGTGTATGTGTGTATGCATCATTACGTGTATGTGTCTATGTGTGTATGTGTGTGTGTATGTGTGTGTGTCTATGTGTATGTGTGTGTGTCTATGAGTGTGTATGTATTTATGTGTATGTATGTATCTATGTGTGTGTATGTGTATGCATGTATGTATGCATATGTGTGTGTATGCATATGTATGTGTGTGTATGCATATGCATATGTATGTCTATGTGTGTATGTGTGTGTGTATACATTATGACAGTGTATGTAAGCATGTGCATTATGTATGCATATAAGTATGTATGTATGCATATGCATATGCATTATGTATGCATATGCATATGCATTATGTATGCATATGCATATGCATTATGTATGCATATGCATGTAAGTATGTATGTATGCATATGTGTGTATATGCATATGTATGTAAGTATGTATGTATGCATATGCATATGCAATATGTATGCATGTATGTATATGTGTGTGAATGTGCATGAATGTGTGTGTGAATGTGTGTGTACATGTGTCTGTATGTGTGTATGCATGTGTATGTGTGTGTATGCATGTGTATGTGTGTGTATGCATCATTATGTGTGTATGTGTGTGTATGTGTGTGTGTCTATGTGTATGTGTGTGTATCTATGAGTATGTATGTGTTCATGTGTGTGTATGTGTCTATGTGTGTATGTATCTGTGTGTGTGTATGTATCTATGCATGTGCATTATGTATGCATGTAAGTATGTATGTACATTATATGCATATGCATATGCATTATGTATGCAAATGTATGCATGTATGTGTTTATGTGTGTATGTCTCTCTATGTGTGTGTATGCATATATGCGTGTGTATGTGTGTGTATATGTGTCTGTATGTGTGTATGCATGTGTATGTGTGTGTATGCATGTGTATGTGTGTATGTGTCTATGTGTGCATGTGTGTGTATATACTATATGTGTGTGTGTCTATGTGTATGTGTGTGTACCTATGAGTGTGTATGTGTTTATGTGTGTATGTGTCTATGTGTGTGTATGTGTTTATGTGTGTATGTGTATGCATGTATGTGTATGTGTGTGTGTATGCATATGTGTGTGTGTATATGTGTGTCTATGTGTGTATGCATGTGTATGTGTGTGGATGCATCATTATGTGTGTATGTGTCTGTGTGTGTATATGTGTGTGTATGTGTGTGCACGTCTATGTGTGTGTATGTGTGTGTGTGTCTATGTGTATGTGTGTGTGTCTATGAGTGTGTATGTTTGGATGTGTGTGTGTATGATATGTGTGTCTATGAGTGTGTATGTTTGGATGTGTATGTTTGGATGTGTAAGTGTATATGTGTGTCTATGTGTGTATGCATGTGTATGTGTGTGAATGCATCATTATGTGTGTGCATGTGTATATGTGTGTGCATGTGTATGCATTATGTGTGCATGTGTGTATGTGTATGCATTATGCATTGTGTATGTGTGTCTATGTGTGTGTATTTGTGTGTATGTGTGTGTGTGTCTATGCATATGTGTGTGTGTGTGTGTCTATGCGTGTATATGTGTGTGTACATATGTATGTGTGTGTGCATGTGTATGTGTGTGTGCATGTATATTTGTGTGCATGTGTATGCATTATGTGTGCATGTGTGTATGTGTATGCATTATGCATGTGTATGTGTGTGTGCATGTATATGTGTGTGCATGTGTATATGTGTGTGCATGTGTATGAATTATGTGTGTGTGTGTCTATGCGTATGTGTGTGTGTGTCTATGCGTGTATATGTGTGTGTACATATGTATGTGTGTGTGCATGTATATGTGTGTGCATGTGTGCATGTGTATGCATTATGTGTGCATGTGTGTATGTGTATGCATTATGCATTGTGTATGTGTGTCTATGTGTGTGTATTTGTGTGTATGTGTCTATGCGTATGTGTGTGTGTGTCTATGCGTGTATATGTGTGTGTACATATGTGTGTGTGTGTAAGTGTGTGTGTGTACATATGTGTGTGTGTGTAAGTGTGTGTGTGTAAGTGTGTGTGTGCGCATACCTGTCAATGGTCTCGCTTCTCTCTCTCCCTCTCGCGCGCACTCTTTCTCTCTCTCTCTCTCTCTCGGTCTCTGTGTTCTTCCTCGCGTCCAAGTCCCGGCACAAATGTGCCGGGAGAATTGATTTTTTTTTTTTACATTCCAGAGCATCGCATATGCGACGCTCTGATTCCAGAGCGTCGCATATGCGACGCTCTGCAGTTTGCCAACGTCGTTAAATGCGTCGCTAACTAGCGATGGTACTAGCGACGCTTCTTGAGTAGCGTCGCTTATGCGACGAGGGTCGGCCAAAAAAAAAAATCTAAAATTTTGACCGTCGCTTATGCGACGACTTCGTCGCATAAGCAACGGTTTTCGTTTTTCTCCCGATTCGGGGGCGTCGCTACGGCCCCCTTTTTCTTGTAGTGATATCAGAGTTTTGCTTCTACTCTTCGATTGATGATGAAAGGCAATCCGAATGCCTTTGAGTTAGTCTCTGTTTTGTTGCAAGAGGATCAGTCCAGGCAGAATAGGTCCATTATGCGTGTTCCAGATCAAGCTTTCTTGGCTAGTCAAAGGGCAAAGGAAGTTGAGCTCTTCTACTAGTAAGAAGAAATCTGCAAATGCTTCACATTCGAAGAACCAAGATAAAGATGAGAAAAAATCAGAAAAGCAAAAACTATTTTGTAAGTATTGTAAAGGGAATGATCATATCATAAAGAACTGTCCAAAACTGGCTGCTAAAGAGGCAAAGAAGAAAGAGGCTGGAATGGTTGTTGTAGAGGCCTCTACACCAAAAACAGAGTCTGCTAATCTTGTTCAGGAAGAAGAATGGGCGTTTACTTACTGTCTGCAGTTTCGACCCATCTTCTCATGAGCAGTGCATGTCTGTAGTAGACTCAGATGTTTGGTATTTTGACAGTGGGGTGACCAAACATATTACCTCGCAGCGCAGTTTCTTCTCTTCACTCGAGCCTGCCCCTATAGGAAATACTGTTACATGCGGCAACAACTCCTCTTATCCTGTTATGGGAGTTGGTAAGATCATTTTGACTATTGCTGATGGTAGATCTTTCACTTTGTCAGATGCTTTCTTTGTGCCAAGGATCGAGAAGAACATGTTATCAGTTTCTGCATTAGCCAAGATTGGTTTGGTTGTGAAATTTGTTGATGACAGGTGTACAGTTCATGATCTGTCAAATGGTGATGTGATTATTGCTTCTGGCATTTTATGTCGTGGGCTGTATAAGCTCGTAGACTATGAAAGATCTGTAAATGATTTGGCATGTGCAGTAAATGATTCTCGCGCTATGTCAGATGCAAATCTTTGGCATGCATGCTTTGGTCATCTGAATTTTGCTAGTTTGCTATGCTTGCAGAAATTTGAAATGGTGTCCTCTTTGCCCAAACTTGAGGCACCTGGAAAACATGTTTGTGAAGGCTATATTTTGGGCAAAATGCAATGTCCTTTCCAAAAGATGGTTCAGTTTGGGCTACTCAGAAATTGTAGCTTGTACATAGTGATGCCTGTGGTCCTATGCAGATACCTTCTTTTGGAAATTATCTTTACTTCGTGACTTTCATCCATGATTTTTCCAGGCATGCATGGGTATATCCATTGAAGGCAAAGTCCGAAGTGTTCATGTGCTTCAAACAATTTTTGGTTTTGGCTGAAAATTTGTCAGCATGTAAAATGGGCACCCTCCATTCTGATCGAGGGGTGGAATATATGCCTTCTGATTTTAATGCATTTCTGGCTGAACATGGGATAAAACACCAGTGTACAGTGCCGTATACACCTCAACAGAATGGAGTTGCTAAACGAAAGAACAGGTCACTCATGGAGATGGTGAGGTGTATGGTCAAGAGTCAGGCTGTACCACATAGTTTCTGGCTTGAGGCTGTCATGTGTGCAGCATATGTACTAAACATGTGTCCCACTAAAGCGTTGCAGTCTATCACTCCATATGAGGCTTGGCATGATCACAAGCCATCTATTGCTCATCTGCGTGTTTTTGGTTGTTTGGCATATGCATTAGTGCCTGAACAACATCACAGAAAATTGGATGATAAAGCAGTAAAATGTATTTTTGTTGGGTACAGTTCTGAAAGTAAAGGCTATCGTTTGTATCATTCACAGACTAAATGCATTCTAGTTAGTCGTGATGTTGTTTTTGTGGAAGATGCTATTCATCCATTGCTTTCATGTACTAAGGAGAAAAAGTTAGCTCCAAAGACATGTATGATACTTTGCTGCCTCTTTTTACAAGTGGACAGTCTAGCGCTGGTTCCAATGAGGCAACTTCTCAACCTTTGCAGGTTTCATGTGATGATGTAGATAATTCCATTTCTGATGCAGATGTACATGATGTACTTATTAATGAGAGAGCTAGTATTGAGCAGGTAAGAACTATGCCAAAATGGCTAGTGTAGACCTTGCGTGACAGCAAATTAGATGCACCTCTGTCATATCGTACTCGTTCAGGCTCTCATAGTGGCTCTTTTGCATCAAATTGCTATGCTATGGCTGCATCTAGTCTCTGTGATTGGAATGAGCCTGTTTCGTTTGATGAAGCACAAATTCAGAAAATTGGATGGCCGCTATGCAATCTGAATATGATGCTATAATGAAGAATGGTACTTGGTCTTTATGTGACTTGCCTCCTGGCAAAAAGGGCATTGGCACTAAGTGGGTATGCAAGCTGAAGCATAAACCGGATGGTACAGTTGACAAGTATAAGGCTAGGCTTGTTGCAAAGGGTTATGCACAGGAAAGAGGCATTGATTTTGATGAGACCTTTGCACCTTCATGCCGTATGACCACTGTTCCGAGCATCTGTGCACTTGAAGCTCCTCAATGGTGACTTGTATGAAGAAGTGTATGCTTTTCAGCCCTCTGGCTTTGTGCAAAAAGGGCATGAAAACCAGGTGTACAGGTTAAAGAAGGCATTATATGGTTTAAAGCAAGCACCATGTACTTGGTATGAGAAGATACATGCCTATCTAATTGCACATGGTTTTGAGAATAGTCCAACTGAAAGCACCTTATATGTTAAGCGTGCTAATGATGTGCTTCTAATCATTGTTGTCTATGTTGATCACATGATGTTCACTGGTCCTATTGAGAAGCATATTGATGATTTTAATGCTAATTTGCATGCCTCATTTGAGATGTCTGATTTGGGGCATTTGCATCACTATTTGGGCATTCAGTTTATGCAAGTTGATGGTGGGATGGCTTTGTGTCAAACGAAATATATTGACACATTATTCCAGTATTTTGGCCTTGAAGACTGTAAGCCTATTACCACTCCTATGGAGACAGGTTTACGATTGAGTCTTCATGATGCTGGAGATGCATTTGATGTTGTCCTCTATCAGCAGGCTGTTGGATGTCTGATTTACTTATGCATTACTCGACTAGATATTCACTTTGTTGTCTCACAGATGAGCAGGTTTATGCATTGCCCAGGAGTCAATCATTGGCAGGCAGTTAAGCGCATCTTTTGCTATTTGAGTGGTACTCGGCTACTTGGGTTGTTTTATCCCAAGGGGTGATCACTACCGCCAGATTTGCATGCTTTTTCTGACTCTGATTGGGTTGGTTGCTATGACACTCGTGTGTCCACTAGTGGCTTTCGCTTCATGCTTGGTAGCTCATGTATATCTTGGTTGAGCAAGAAGCAGCCTACTGTGGCCACTTCGAGTTGTTAGGCTGAGTATAGGGAAGCTTTCACAGCGACTGTTGAGTGTGTGTGGCTCAGACGCCTTATGGCTGATTTGGGTGTTGGTCAGACTTCTGCCACCACCATCTTCACTGACAGTTAGAGCGCATTGGCAGTTGCGAGGAACGTTGTGTTCCATGCTCGCACTAAGCACATTGAGGTGCATTATCACTATGTCAAGGAGAGGTTCTTTGCTGGGGAGATCAGCTTGGCATATGTGCCCACGCAGGAGAACATTGCAGACCTTTTCACGAAGGCTCTGCCTAGGGAGAAGTTTGAAGCTTTCCGCAAAGCTTTGGGCTTACTTCCTTTTGTGGAGTGATTTCCACATAGCTTGGCACTTCCTTATACATGAGTGCCAGCTCCTTGTTCACTGCATCACTCCCAGGGGGGATTTGTTGATATATTTAGTTAGTGATGTGTGTGAACACACTAGGACTGTCGGGGCACTTTTTTCCCTCTTTAGGAGGTTTTTTTCCCCCGGCTTGTATATACGCCTATTGCCCTAATGGGCTACTTATCTTTGTACATTCTCTAGTAATACATTCAGTATTGTGTGTTGCGCTCCAAGCTTCTTCTTCTTCCTTGTGTTTTTCGCGTGCTTTCGCAGACGTCTAACTCCAACAAATACACTCCTAAATGTTTCAAATTTTTCAATGTTTGTTGTTTAGAATAGTGCTTCCCTAGCAATCCTTCATGGGCTTGTTGCAACCAACTCCTATGTTCATCCTCCTTGACACAACATGCTAATACACCCTCTGTATTTTGTTTGTAGATACTTCCTACCAATATTTGATTTTTTTGTGATTTTATAATTTCATCTTTGTTTGTTTTCACATTCTTGTGGGTCCAAAGGTTAGGACATGTACGAACTTATTTGCCCATTTAGGAACAACTTCTAAATTGAACATATAAGCATCAGGATTCATCAGACACTCCTTGCGGTGACTCTTCTGATGTGATGCAAGAAAGGTGATCTTCCCTAAGGTGGATCCTACCTTTCCTAACAACCACTTCAAAGTCGTATTCCATTAGTAAGAGGAACCATCTTACTAAGCATCATGTATTGCAAGGTTAATTGACCAAATATAATAAATCTTGATGATCAGCAAAAAACTTGAACTTGTTGGCCAGTAGATAATAAACCTCTTCATGGCATATACCATGCGTAAGCGTTCTCTCTCAATTGTTGTATAGTTTTGTTCAGTTGTGTTTAGTTATCTACTAGCATATGCTATAAGCAAATCTAGATTTCCTTCACCAGTGGGTTGTGCTAGCACACATCCTATTGCATAATTGGATGCATCTACATGGACAGGGAATGATTTGTTCCAATCAGGAGTGGTCAGTATTGGTGTTGTGCACAAACATCTCTTCAACTCATTGAAGGAATTTTTGCATTTGTCATTCCACTCAAAATTTTTCAACAAAGCGTAAAGAGGTTTAGCTATGATCGCATACATATGGATAAACCTACAATAATATCCACAATTGCCCATAAAGGCTTGTACCTCTTTAATGTTCCTTTGCCTTTGCAACTCCGCTATGGCTCTTACTTTTTCCTCATTTGTTGATATTCCATTCTTAGAAACATTATGAACTAAGATATGACCTTGATGTACCATGAACACATGCTTTCTGGGTTCAGACACACTCGATAATCTCTACACTTGTTGAAGATCTATATCAGCTCTAGGATGTGGTGTCTTCTTTCTTGGGAATGAGCACATAAATCCTCCACATATACTTATAAGCAAAGAACTCTTTGAAGACATGACACATGAGCCTTTGGGATGTTGCAAGTGCATTGGTGAGACCAAATGGTATCACACAAAATGCAAAGATTCCCCACTTTTTGGAAAAGGCCGTTTTGTTTTGATCTTCTGTGGCAATGGCTACTTTGTTTTTACCTAAAAATCCATTAAGGAAGCTATAAATTTCCTTGCCTGCAACACGCTCCAATAAATGTTCAGTGATTGGAAGTGGATAGCTATATCTGATTGTAGCGGCATTAGCATTTTTAAGGTCAATACACACCCACAACTTCCCATTCTTCTTGGGCACCACTACAATAGGGGACACCCATTCAATATGCTTAATCTAATAGATAAATCCAACTTCAATAAGTCTATCAATTTCTTCTTTTATTTTGGCTACATAAATGTCATTATATGTGTAGGGCTTCTGTTTGTTGGGCTTGGCATCAGTGGTCATGGGGATTGTATGCGAGCATATTTTCGGATCTACATCCTTCAGGTCTTTATGGGTCCATGAAAACACATCCCTATATTCCCTTAATAAAGCTACAAGCTCTACTTCTTCTTCAGAGTTGGTTCCCCAATCTTGTACAATTTGCAATTGTCATAGGAAGGGTCTTCCTAAGATCATTTCATAGATGTTATTTTTGCCAAAGTCACATATAGCAAGCATGTGTTCAAAGTCCACACCACAAGTGGTTAGAGTAATCCCTTCTAGTAATCCTTGAGGTCTTTCAATATGGCCATCGGCCATTTGAAGCTTCATTCTAGTTGGTCTCAATGCGTGTTTGCCCCATTGCTTCCACAAGGAGGTGGTCACAATCGCAACACTATCACCTAAATCTAAGATAGCTTTGGTTGTGTAACCTTGGTAGGTGATTGGAAGATAAGTATTGCCTTCTTCATCTTCTCTCATGTCTCTTATTTTGTCTAGAGGTATCTTTGGGACTTCTTGTTTAGAGCTTTCCTTTGAGATATTGGAAGCAAAATCTGGAACCTGATTTGCCACATGTTTCCACAACTCAGGTTTTGCTTTGAGCAACTCCTCTAAGGTGAGATGACATTGCACCATAGTGTTCTTCACGACTTTAGTGTTTCTTGGAACCACTGAGTCTTCATTCCTTATCAGTATTGTGGGAGCTCTGATCTAAAGAGATTTAGATTCCCATGGTCCTCTAAATTGTGGCAACTCTTGTAAAAAATTAGATTCAAAATCTAATTTTTCATCTTCTTGTTGCACTTCTTGGTCTTCATAGATAGATGGAATGTCTTGGGGAAATTGATCATGAAGATCATCAATTTCAAGAATAGGAGGGGAATCACCCTTCTCCTTGGCCCATTTTTTTCCTCTATTTCTTGCATGAACTCTTGAGTGTATTTTTCAATTGAAAGAGGTGTTCTAGCATCCATGGAATCAGGAACATAAACTTTCATTGGTGATGAGCTTTCTCTTTCAACAATTGGTTGAGCCTATGGAGGTAAAGAAACATGTGCCTTGTTTACCAACCGCTCTAATCTTTCTAATAAGCCCTCGAAATGCAAACTTGTTTTGATAGAATTTGTCTGATTGAACAATTGATTGGTCTCGAGCATAGCATGAGCTATTTCTATCATTTTCATGCAAAATTCTTTCCGTTCAATCTCTAATTCTGCTCTAGGGTAACTCTTGCCTAGGTTTGCAAGTGTTGGACCTTCTTGAAGTTGAGCTTGGTAGGCCTTGAATATCATGTCCAAGCCTTCTAGGGTTGGATCTGCAAGAACAAACCCTAGTTCTAGTTGATTTCCTAGGATCAATTGTGGCCTATAGGGTGCTTGATATTGCTATTGGTATTGAGGTTGATATTGTTGTTGTGGCCCATAATATGGCTTTTGGTATTGGTTCTGATACCTACCTTGTTGGTAAGGTTGCTGATAGGTTTGTCTGATAGCCTACCTATTGTATGGACAATCTTGAGCCATATGGTTTGTGTATATTCTCTCAATAGTGCAATATGGAGCATTTAGTTCTCTCATATTCTGGTTTTGCATTGGGCATACGTTAGCCATGTGGTCCCCTCCACAAGTATAACATCACTTCAATGAAGTGACCCTTGGTGGTTGTCTATTTTGAACTCATAGCTTCTTGGCAACGTGCTCAACTAGCTCATCTATCCCAGTGGAGGGTCTGGAACTATGACTCGTAGAACTATAAAAATCCTTATAGAGCTTGGATGATTCTAACTCTTCACCCAAGTTGTCTTCTATGTCAATACACATTCTCAAGCATTGATCTAGTGTGATTGGCTCCTTGGTATATGTATATACATATGATCTAAGTTTTCTGCTTAGAAGTCCATCTACAAACAAGGAAACTTGTTTTGCTTGTGTAGGTAATTCAAGCATGGGAGATCTTTCCACATATTGTTTAAATCTCCATCCAGCTAGCCTAATTGTTTCTTGGGATGTCTGCTTCAAGCTCTGGATCAAGGATGATGTTTTATGCCTGATCCCACTCTTGGAAAATTTTACGATGAATGCTTCTAGCAGTTGACCTATATTTTGGTAGTTGGGACTGTTTATGGGTTGAAACCAAGCTAAGGTAGTGCCCTTGAGGGTCAAACCAAATGCCTCAAACGAGGTGAATAATTCCTCGACATGTTCAACTCTTAACACTTGTTTGAACTCGGCCACATGGTCATAAGGATTGTATGACCCATTGTCTTGACCACTTGAGAGGGTCTAAGGGTTCTTGGGTACTCTCGGGGTCTAGGCAATGGAAAATCATGTTCAACTCTTTGATGCATATGTGCCCTATGTCTCTCTCTTTCAGGTCTTTCACTTTCAAGTCCTAATCTGTCTCTGCCCACAATGTGTGCAAAGCTTACCTCAGGTCTCTCTCTGGCTCTTTCCCTCCGAGTTTCATGAGCCTTGGATGATCCTACACCTTGGAGGCCATGGGAAACATTAGATCTTGGTGGAGGGAAAATCAATTCGCCTTGCCAAGTGTATGCGTGCCTTCCATGCTCTGTTACCAAAAACATTCTATCCAACGTTTTATCTAGATAGACAACTTTGCCTAGTATCTCAGGATCTTTGAACTCATAGATGGTGACTTCGCCTATTTTGCTAAATTCATCTGGCTTGTATCTCCAAAAAGCTTCCTTTGTTTCTCTATTCAAGAATAGTTCTATGCTTTTGTTGTCTTGGGGAACCCACTCAGGGGTAATCACTCTAGTCAAGATGGATTTTCCTCAAGGAGTCTTGGGTTCTTGTCCTAGGTCTCCTTACTCTAGGTCTCTTATCTCCTTCTTAGGAATGACATTGCTAAACTCATATGTCGTATCCGGTAAGCTTGTAACTGCATACATGGATCACAATTTTTGACTTGGACAATTGATCGCCTCATACCATCTTCATAGATGTGTGCACCTAATCAGTTGGTCCTAATATATTCCAATTGCACTTTATAGGGACCTTTCGGTCAGACATTTATGAATCACTCGTTTTTTAACTTAGCACGTAGGAATAATCACTAAGTTGTTGTGCCCATGACCTCGCTGTGTGATTGAAACTAGCTTCAGACGATCTGATGCTTTGTCTATCCCGGCTTAGGTGTCTACCTGATCTAAGGTCCATAAGCTTTGTATATTAGTCCTAATTTTCCCAAGTACAACCATGTGCAATGTTCTTTTGAATCAGTTACTTGTTCTTTTATAGATTTCTTTGGTATAACCTTGGACGAAAAATATCATCGTTAGGAATATTTGAGTTTTATTGCACTTAGGAATGTGATCGATTCATTAAAGTCCTTTTTCTTTAGGGTTTGTCGCAATAATACTTGAACTTGAGTAATTAGGGTTTTCTTGGACTTGATTCGTGCTTATTGTCACCCTAATTAGTCAATATCACTACTCGTATTTAGCCTAAGCTAAGAATTGATTGAGGGGGTTAAGAATGATTCCACCCTCAAGTCATTTCTCCCTTGATCACACTTGAATGCTGAGGACACATGTTCCCAAGCTTCAAACACACTTGTCACCTTGCTTTGACACCCTTGAATGGCTCTCAATGGACCTCTAAAAGTCTCAAGGTTAGATCAATCTTTAACTTCAATTGACATACAATTTCGATTTAGGCATCTTTTAAAGACCCTTTTTCCCCCTTTGTATGTCTCAAAATCCTTTGGATCCCTCTTGGCTTCATAATCCCACTTGAAGGTCAACTTCAAATTAGCCTATTTAAAAATCAACACATTATTTTTAAGAAGAATAGTTGAGAGCATGTGGGATGTGAAAAAACGGATTTTGGATGAAAAAGTTATGTCAAATCAGGCTCCTGGGTATCAAAATAGACAAACTCGTTATGTCAAAAAATCGTAATTTTTTTAGAGTGAGACAACCGGCAACTCACGATTTTGTGAAAGCCAAAAAGCCAAAAAGTCATGATGTTTTGCCCTAAAATTATCCAAAAAGTCGTCATTTCTTTCTCTTTTCTTCTTTCAAAAAGTCGCGATTTTCTCAAAAATGGCCTTCCAAAAAGTCACGATTTTCTTAAAAATTTGAATGCAAAAAGTCATGATTTTTTCAAAATTGTCTTTTAAAAAGTCGCAATTTTCTCCAATATTGTAAACTCATCATTGATGGTTGAGAGGAGCCCACAAGTGTGGAAGAAGCTGTTGTCAAGATCTTGCTCACGCACATACAGAGATTATGGACGCAGAAAAACACACAGAAAATAGAGGCAACAAGAGACGAGACCGAACGCAAGATTGGGTGCAATCTCCCCCCATGCACTCCGTTTCGACAGTCCACAGAGTGCATGTATTTATAGGACTTTTGATTATGTCGAAAATAGTGGTTACATGAGGGCGGCTTCGAAAAGCAGGCGTGAAACTAAAAGTTGGTAACTTTTACAGAAAGCCATTGCTTTTAATAACAGAAACTGCAGTCTACAACGACCATTATTCTAACCATTACTTTTCTAACAATAGAACCTTCTACGCAGGTTTATTTACAAGCTAAATAATAATTATTTCGGATTATTGATGTCCGCCCTTTCACGCCTTGCACGCTCCTCACGAACCTTCAACTGCTATATCAAAAACATCAAAAACACATTAATACATTAATAATTTAACATTTTAACAATGCCTTGTTCAATATTATACAACATGCCTCTCAGTTGACAAGCAACTGACCTCAATTGATAAAATAATTTAACACTCTAATAATGAGAATACATTGTTCAACATATTCCATGTTACTGTCACAATCCAACAATGCATTGGCCAACATAGTCCATGTTACAATCCAACAATGCATTGGCTATTCGATATTTCAATCCAACAATGCATTGGCTATTCCATATTTCAATCCAACAATGCATTGTTCAACATATTCCATAAGGTATAACATGCCCCACAGTTGAACAAGCAACTGACCTCAGGTGATAAAAGAATAAACATGGATGGCCAGTCACATGTTTCATCATTGAATAAAAATAGGCATGTGCCATGTAAAAAAAAAAAGTACATGCATGGAAATGTTCATGGAGCTGTTAAGTTATTAAAAGTATTTGTGAGATGCGGACATAGTCTTTCTAATGAATTTGGGCCAGCAAAACTTGAATATGCTCCTATGGACTAAATTCAATATGTAAATGCATCACAATTATCAAACATGTAGGGTAAACTTTAAAGGTAGAAATGAATCCTTAAACTCTTCTTGAAAAGCCTTCCAGGTGCATGGACAATCTGCACTATGACAAAGATCATTCCACCATTGCTGCGCTCTTCCTACCAAATAATTAGTGGCAAACTCGATTTTCTTATTTTCTGAATATAACTCATCGGAAAAGAAATCGTTGAATAGAGATAGCCATGATAAGACAAAGCGGCCATCTTTTCGTCCGTCGAATTGAAGCATAGCATAACGTCCTTGTATGGCTTGTTGAAGTGCTTGAAGTTCTCTCTAACTCTTGCTCGAATGAAACTCCAGGTAAAGGTGAATTACAGAAATCTTCCATGGTGCTCTTGGACCCTTGCTCTCAACCTTGCTTGGTATCTTGAACACTCAATCAAGTGCCACCCAAGGATTTTGAAGGAATTCACACTTCCAACCTAGCTCATTGGAAATTTCGTTCCGATAGCTTTCCAACGGTATATTATGCGCCTCAATCCGACCTACATATTGAGAGATACACTTGATTCTTTCTTGGGTCCAATCTTGAAATCGACGCGCGCGCCTTCCACAAGTAATAAAGAGAGAGAACTTGAGTACAACTCCAAGAGATGGTGGAGTGGTCAAAGTACTTCCCTTGAAAGTAGGAGGTTGTGGGTTCAAATCCTCCTACCTTAGGGACTCTAAACCTCTCTATTACCACTCAAAAATTAAAATTGCCTCGTGCGTAGCCAACGGCTGCCAACGGTCGCCAAGGGAGCCTTGGATGCCAATGTTGCCAATGTATTGCCTAAGTTCTTTGCCTTAGTCGACGCCTTGGAGTAAACATAGGTGAAAACGTAGGTGAAAACGTAGGTTCTGGTTCTGGAACAGGAACAGGAACCGAAACCGAAGACGAAGACGAAGACGAAACAGAAACAGAAACCGAAATCGAAGACGAAGACGAAGACGAACCCTCTGTATTGACGCGTGCAGAGCTCTGATACCACTGTTGTCAAGATCTTGCTCACGCGCATACAGAGATTACGGACGCAGAAAAACACACAGAGAATAGAGGCAACAAGAGACGAGACCGAACACAAGATTGGGTGCAATCTCCCCCCATGCACTCCGTTTCGACAGTCCACAGAGTGCATGTATTTATAGGACTTTTGATTATGTCGAAAATAGTGGTTACATGAGGGCGGCTTCGAAAAGCAGGCGTGAAACTAAAAGTTGGTAACTTTTACAGAAAGCCATTGCTTTTAATAACAGAAATTGCAGTCTACAACGACCATTATTCTAACCATTACTTTTCTAACAATAGAACCTTCTACGCAGGTTTATCTACAAGCTAAATAATAATTATTTCGGATTATTGATGTCCGCCCTTTCACGCCTTGCACGCTCCTCACGAACCTTCAGCTGCTATATCAAAAACATCAAAAACACATTAATACATTAATAATTTAACATTTTAACAATGCCTTGTTCAATAATATACAACAGAAGCACTCCAAAATCTGGACTGGAGTAGCAGCAAACAAAATACAATAATATCATGAAGAATGGAACTTGGGAGCTAGTGGAGCGACCTCCAAAACGAAAGGTCATCAACATCAAATGGATTTGGAAGCTAAAATACAAGGCATATGATATTTTAGAGAAGTATAAAGCTAGACTTGTTGCACAAGGCTTTTCCCAAGTCAACGACATTGACTTCGGTGAATCCTTTGCATCGACAACAAGGATGACTACTATTCAGCTAGTACTAGTTGTGGCTGCACATAAACAATGGGTAGTATATCACATGGATGTCAAATCAACATTCCTGAGTGGAGACCTCAAGGAGGAGGTATCTGTGTCTCAACCACTAGGATTTGAGGCTTCCCATTTAGAGAACAAAGTATGTAAGTTGAAAAAGGCATTATATGGCCTGAAACAGCCGTGAGAGAATGGTACCAACAAATAGATAGATACCTTTTGGATATAGGATCCAAAAGATGTGCTTATGATGCTAATTTGTATGATCTAAAGAAAAGAGGGAAGACAATTGTTCTTCTACTCTATGTAGACAATCTTGCTATCTCCACAAACAAACAAAAGATGCCTTGAGTTTAGAATTTGAGATGATGGATTTGGGCTTAATGCATTATTGCTTAGGTCTTGAAGTCCAATAAGAACCAGGGAAGATCTGTATTTTGCAACAAAAGTATGTGAAGTAGGTTTTGAAGGCATTTTTCATGGAGGATTGCAAATAAATCTCTATGCCAATGGAAATCAACACAAAATTATTTATTGAAGATACTTCACCTCCGGTAGACATCGAAAGATATAGGATGAGTCAGAAGTCTCATTTACTTGTGTAATACGAGACCGGATATCTCTTATGTTGTTGGCATAGGAAGCAGGTTCTCTAATAAGCCGTGCCTAACACATCGGAAGGCATGCACACAGATACTCAAGTATGTCAAAGGAACCATTGAGTATGGTATTCTTTACAGTGAAGGATCATCTCTGTATGGATATTGTGACTCAGATTTGGCAGGGGATATTGATTCCAAAAAATCAGTTTCTAGATATTGCTTCTCTTTAGATTCTGGAGTTGTTTCCTGGATCAGTAAGAAGCAATCGACCATAGCATTATCTTCTACCAAAGCTGAGTACAAAGTGGCATGTGTTGCGGCATGTGAATCAGCATGGTTGAGAAGGGTCCTATGGCATGTAGGAATTCAAGGACAAGAGGCTACAAGGTTGATATGCGACAACCAGAGCTACATAGCCATCACCAAGAATCCTATTTGTCATGCACATACTAAGCACATAGAAATGCAATACCACTATGTGCGAGAGTTGACAGAGAAAGGAATTGTGGAGATATCCTATTGTCAAAGAGAAGAAAATGGAGCAGATATTTTCACCACTGCTCTAGGGAGAGAGCAATTGTATGGACATCTTCTGAAGCTTGGTATAGGACCAAGAAGGTAGTTCACCACAGGTGGACATTGAGGGGGGGTGTTAGATATATTGAATACTCCACCCGCAAGTGATGGCAAAATGATCCATGATACTCTAAGTTGTACACCCCCCTTTATGAGGAGAAGCCAATATGAGAGTCTGGACATTTGTGATGAGGTCTACTTGAGATCAACAATAATATTAGATGATCTATGTGAGTCTAGTCAAAAGGCTAGCCAAGGCATATACTTCAGTCACACCAGAATTTTGGAGTGGTCCAAAATACGGTGAATGGATCAACTTGACCATAATTATAGTAATGATTCGATAGTGCGATCGGTGGAAGTTCAGTCTGGTGGAAGTCTGGTACAATGAGTGTTCAGTTCGGAGGTTTATTCAATCTGATGATTACATAATTTGGGTTGTTTAGAAATTACAAGGGATCCCGATGGTTATGCCTAAAACATAGCTCAAGGTGGTTTCGAAGATCATGCCTAAATCAGAGGGTTAATTAGGCAAGACAAATCACTAAGGAGAAATCATGGATACACACACTATAAAGCCCTTCATCTAGAATGTGTCCAAAATCACTGTTGAAGCTCCATTTTGGGTGTGCACGGGTGGATAATATCATCGTTGTAAATTACTGTTGGCATTTTGAGAATCTTTCATTGTTTCTCTATTTGTGTACAGGTATTGTTAGTTTATTGTGCTTCTCATTACTCTACCTGACGATCCAATTTCGATACATTTTCTTGATTGTTACATTATCAACATCATCCTTAAGTAGAAGCATAGCTCTAATCCTCACATCTAAACATAAACGTGTCACCAAATACCTCTCTCTGTCTAGCAAGCATCATACTGAATTTACTCCTAACAAGAGAACTACCTGACTATTCTTTAGGAGTAAATCATACTCAACTATTATGCTAGAAAATAGAATTTTCTTTTCCTTTCTCTCTTTAAAAGAAGGGGAGGCAATGTGGGATCTCTCCCTATTGGCAAGATTTCTCCCCACTTTCTCCTTTCCTCCAAGAGGGAGATTTATGAACCCATCTACTCTTCCATTCCATGAACTAATTCATAATCCTTCATCATATGCATTTCCATAAAAATGGAGAAAAAAATTCCCGTAAAGAATGAAGGGCTATCTGGTGGAGTGGATAAAATAAATTCCTCCCTAGGACGCTCTTCTTCTAAAATGGACAACAATGATATGACAAGATACCATAATAAACAAATGTGTATCCATACTAAGAAAACTATCTCCACTTACCATCCTTTATGTATGGATCTATAATATTCATTCACAATAATGGAATTATCGTTCTCGAAAACTATAAAGTAAGTGGGTATGTGATATTTGTGGGAGATAAAGTTTCCCATCACAAAATCCATAAGAAGAACAAATATTCCATGAACTATGAAGGATAACTCTCTGTACTAAGGAGATATCTATTAAGAGCTCTCCTCTAATCTAGTGAGACATGCCCCCATCTCCCTAGCCATAGAATAAGAGTGCTCAAAGGGAAGTTGTTTCCATCCTCCCATACTAGTGAATCCTTCTTCCTATCCATGATGACATACCTACATTAAACTTAATGTATATTCCATACATGTAATGGAAATACATACATAATATGTAAGTGGATTATAATGAATCCCATGTCCTCAAACCTAGTGTAGTTTGACTCTAGTCAACATATAATAGTAGATGTCCCTTTATGTTCCAAACTAACTAGTTCCTATGTACCAAGACTAAGTCTAAGTACCTCTCTCTCTCACTCTCTCTCTCACTCTCTCTCTCTCTCTCTCTCTCTCTCTCTATATATATATATATATATATATATATATATATATATATATATATATATATATATATATATATATATATATATATATATGTTGACTAGAGTCAAACTACACTATATATATATATATATATATATATATATATATATATATATATATATATATATATATATATATATATATATATATATATATATATATATATATATAGTGTAGTTTGACTCTAGTCAACATATAATAGTAGATGTCCCTTTATGTTCCAAACTAACTAGTTCCTATGTACCAAGACTAAGTCTAAGTACCTCTCTCTCTCACTCTCTCACTCTCTCTCTCTCTCTCTCTCTATATATATATATATATAGAGAGAGAGAGAGAGGGTACCCCAAATATTCTTCATTGAGAGATCTATGCTCTAAATCATAGGGCTATTGCCTATGGCCTTGATAACCATCACTTGAATCACATTAGGACTCATCAATGCTCTCTCATGAAACCCATCTTTATGATTACTTCTAGTTGGTTTCCTTAGTAGTTTAGCAAAGAATGCTTTAGTACTTTTGATGTCCAATACTAAACATAGTCACTCTTTGGGCATAGCTCATGATACTCCATATTCTCCTAATCATATGTTGAGACTCGTTTGAAGGTAAATAGAACTTCACTAGGTTGGATATGATCATAATATCTCTCATAATATTCTATGCAGTCTTCTAATATCTATAGGTTTTCTTGTGCTCAATTCTAATTCTAATGGTAAAGGTGTATGTCCTTCCCCTTAGCAATCCTATAGTCTTAAACCCATAAGGATTATTCATTGGGATCCAATTACTAATGAACTTGACTCAACTATGAAGTTTTGATGGTCATAAATCCGTAAAGCTCATGCCTACAATCCTATGATGTTTGCAGTGAACACAAAAATACGAGTGCATGTTGCCATGCCATGGAATTATACTTAAAGCAATGTGCATATATAAGGCCATGAGATAGGAAAAAACTCGATAACATTTCATGGAAAATGGAGCTCTAAAATTTTTTAACCATATCATAATCATAAAGGCTTTGCAAGCCTATGGCACACAAGATATCAACAATAACATATGGGCTTTGTAGCCCATAGCATGCAAACTATATATTAACGTATCTACAAAGAACACAACATGCTAACAACAACATCCTTGTTGAATTTCTTCTAAACTTACTACAATTACATTTTTTGCAAAACATAAAATGAGTGTATACTTGGCAAGTTGACCATTCTTCTTTTAAACAGAAAACAATGATCAACCTTTATGAATGCACTTCAATCACAGATCCATGGATGTATATCCTAACATGTCAAAACATAAACCATAATGCTTAAAGCTACAAGCAGTATGTCCCTAAAATTGTTTGATATCATAATTGAATCCAAGATTTCTGACGATCATCAAGACCTCTGCAATTTTTCTTGGTAGGCCCTAAAATGAGATTTGAAATGTTTGATGGCCTCCAAACACTTCCAAAGTATCAATCATGGTCAAATGATTACAAAAAATCATACCAATACGCCAAAAAGCACATAGATGATCTGTTGCAAGACCTACAAAAACCTTTCCAAGACCTATAAACAATCATAAAACGTAAATATACCTCATATGTAAATTACTCAAAATGAAAACACTTCAAATGCCTTCCTAGTTTGCAAGATATTTTTTGGATGGTAATTGTAAAAAACTATAAAAACTTGTCGACCTGTATAGAGCTATAAAATTACTTAATTCTCAAAATTTCTTGAGATAATATGAAGGTAAATATTGTGATATTCAAAACCAGCCGTAGCATGTCCAACTTGGAGTTTGCAAGACTAAGATATGGCCTCTCAAAATATGACATGTGAAACTTGTAAGCGGGCGGAGGGTCTAGAAAAAGAGACAAAAAGTGATCTTTGAAGTGACCAAAGACACTCTTACATCAAGAAAATCCTATTTCATATCTTGAAAAACTGCTATGTAAAGATGCTTTAACATATTTTTCACATTCCCAAATCCTCATTTCTCATATTTTAATCTTCTCGCACAAAGAGGCATTAACAAAGATTTTTACTTTCTTGCAAAAATGACTAATGAGAGGTTTTCACAACTTCTAATGCTTCTTTTTGTATGATTTTCCTAATTCTTTATGATGAGTCATATACTACACTTCATGTATTTAAAAAAATTCCCATGAAAATTCTCTTTTTTTCTTGCTCTAAAAAATGGAGATTTTCCACAATATACATCTAGAATTTAGTCCAAAAAGAGAAAAGGGGAACTTTGAAGATGAAAAATATCTCTTTAACTCATCCATTTCATAAATATCATAATTCCATAGGAAAAGGCATATGGCATATTGTCTATATGCACCATTATCCACAAAAGAGCCTCCCCAACTCTCTTTTCACTCTCCAAAACGAAGACTTTTGCTAATTTTGAATCTACATCACTCCTGAGAAAGTTAGGAAAATGATGTAAAGGCATTTTTAGGGAGCCATATATTCCATTTTTTTTGAATTTCTTTGAGGTTTATTGGTTGTGATTCAAAACTCCATAGTCCAAACATATGGACTTTTCTCCTGAAAATGATTATATATAGTTTCCTTTCCATCCCTCCAACATGGAGGCTCATCTAGATTTATCCCGGGAAACTCAACAAAAAAATTCAAAGTTACATGTACCTTGTTTGGATTTCTTTGTATCCTTCCTTGATTCACATCTCGTTCCTCTTCATTTCATTCCATCTTGAGAAATTCAAGACTCCATCCCTAATTGAACAACACAATGATCCCTAATCCTGTTGAATAATTATCAATCTAGACGCTCATGCCCAGTTGAAAAGCCAAGTGGGTAGTGCTCTATAGAAATGGACAGTGCCCTCATACACAGAAGTTCCTTTAATCATAAAGAAAGAGAAACGCTCTGTTATGGGTGGATGGCGAACGCCGTCCATGAAAGGGTAGATCCCTGAAAAGGCAGGCTGAATTCAACGTGCATTCGCATGTAGAAAGAGCTTTTCACCCTCCTTTGTGTTGAAACACGGATAGCATGCCCACTCAGGGATCTCTTTGACATGTGCTCACAGAGAATAGACACGTGATTGACCATGTATTACTTGCAGGAGGCGGGTCCTATGGTTTTCATCCAAACGTTTCCTTTTGCTTTGATCTCTATTGTAGACCATGGCGACCGTGGAATCCTCTGACTAAAGACGATGATGACAATGTTCTCATGCAAAAAAATGACACAACGACAAAAAAAAAACGATGATCCATGTTTTGATACCAAGTGTTAGAAAGAGACTTGAATGATGTGTGTGTGACTCACCTCCCATCCATATATACCCTCTTGTACTTTAGAAATAGCAATGATGTACTCTAAGAATAACAATGATTTGGAAGAGTCTAGTGTGAACATGTGGCCATCATGCAACACTTATTTCCATTACTACCCAAGAACCTCCCATTACTACCAACGTACCTTAGAGTATCCCTCGAGCTTGGGACCTTGGCTAGCTGGCCCTTGTCCCTCACGGACATGGACTGATCCCTATGGATCAATATCATGATCCTTGTGGATCAATGGACTGATCCCTGTGGATCAATGATCCCTATGGATCAAATGGGCTGATCCCTGTGGATTAATGTCTGATAGCTAAGCCATGTCCATCCAAGCCCAATTTCAAAAGATCGATCCCCACCTTTTGGATGTTCACAAAAAAGACTCATTACCTGCTCGGATACCATTGTTGCAAGGCACTCCAACATCCTTTTTGCTATTGATAACAGATGCACAAAGACACACAAAGATATCTTCAAAAGCTCTGCCCAACCTCATTTGAGTCCTACTACGATTCTACGTGAATTCCACTCCTCTCTCTTCTACCATATACAAGTACACTAAAACATGCCATGTGGTAAATCCCTCTAAGGGGTGTTCCCACCCTATGTGACATCATCACTTCAGCATTTTTCATGATGTGAAATAAATTAGTGTTGAGAACTATGATCTGCAATAATAAAGAGTTTACTCACTACTATAAGCTTCATACATTAGCATCATGAACAACTATGCTCCTTATTGTAAAGAAGAGTGACACATTGAACTTGGTGATGCATATCGCTAGTACACAAAAGAAGTGTTTGACTGAATTTCGTGTGTCACCAAACTAATAAGCAAAAGATGAGTGTTGGAATGTTGGCCAAGATGTTCATTTCAAAATGAATAGAGAAGTCCATATTTTCAAGGTTTTTCTATTGTTGCACCCCAAATAAACATGTGCTTCTAGTGTGGGTAATTGCACTAACATTGAGGAGCTTCCACACTCTTTGCTCCAACTTCTCTAAGCTCAAAGAAGTGGTACAAAGATTATGTCGCTGAAGCATAAGGGGAGAGAGGAACATTTTGTTTGTCTTGCCTCTTTCACACTAGGTTGTGGAGATAATTCTAGGAAGATAATATCGGATATATGTAGGTGGAAAATATCTCAAAGGCTAAACCAACAATATCAACAAAGCAAAGGTCAAAGAGATGCAATTCCAGTAACAAACAGGAAGGTCAAAGGATCAAATGACCTCATCAAAGGATCCCAACAAGGGATCTCACATGCTAAGAAAAGGATGACAACACCTACAATAACAACATCAAGATAAGGAGGCCTTCTCCATCAAAGATCAAAGGAGAAGTCAAATGGATCAAAAGGAATGAGTTTCCATGCCTCTCTTGTGCATATGGCCTACTTAGTTCTTTACTATATTGTAACTTTTGTGATAGAGCTTCTTCTAGAAAAAAAAACATATTTCCTCTTTTCTATGAGTTTCCATGCCTCTCTTGTGCATATGGCCTAGTATTTTGAGCTCACTCATATCCCACACTCAAAAACAAGATACTAGGGAGCCTTGATGTGTAAGACTTAGAGGATGCTATCGTCTATTTTGATGAAGCATAAGACCATCCACATGAGATAATAGGGACAAATCTCATAGACCAAGATCTAAACCCTAAGGCCCATGAGATGCCATTTTGCTTGTTCCTCAAGTCCTCTCATCACTCAAAGAATATAAATCACTTTTTCAATGTGGTCATAGAATAGGAGTAGCTTACATGAAGCATTTCTTTATGGCAAGATGCCTTCTTGAACCCTAATAGACTTGCTTCACAATCACTCACTCTAAAGGCATATAAGAAGCCTCACTAAGCCTTCCCACGAGGGATATTCTCTTTCACCTTTTGGGAAAGACACAAAGCAAAGTTGTTCCAATGAATTGAATTACAACCAATCACATATCTGCACATGACATAACACTTATACCCCTCCTAGATTGTCATGTAAGGCAACAAGAAGCTTGTGGAACCTAAAAGTCTAAGAGGGATAACTTGCATTTATGAATTTCACCTTGGAAGTCATGGCTATCTGAGCTTTTTGCTATACTTAAAGAGCCCTCTAGCTAGAATGTGCATCCTCATCTTTTCCTATGCTCCCCTAGAGTATTTTCAGGTACTTGTTAGCATCTTTTTTGTTTACCATGGATGATGTATGCTATTAATCTCACTTGCATAAAGAAGAGTGCAAACATTCCTATGAGTAAATTCCTTTTTTTTTTTCCAAGCAAAATCTTACAATGTATTAAAGAAACAAAATTAAGAGAATAAGGGGGAGTTACAAAGGAGGTTGATGAGCTTGTTGTCCTTCTAAGTTTGTTACCTTGCGTTACAAAAACTAGTGTGTGTAAAGGGGGCTTTATTTAGTATGAGGAAACTTGTGACTAGGCATACTAACTCCATAATAGGAGATCCACTTTTTTTGTAAATTTGTTAGCCATTGTAGATGAGAGAAAGTTAACTCACAAATTAGTGACCCTTTTGATGAGAAGCCCTATTTTTCATGAGTGAATGAACATGCTAAACTCATTTTGTTACACAATCCTTTCCAAAGCTTCTCTCTCTACCTTTCTCTCTCTACTTGCTTTGCTTTTTCTCTATAATAGTTTGTTGTATTTTTAGCTTTTTTTAATTTATATTTCTTTGATGTCTTTTTCCATTTGGCATCCCTCGCATAACTCCTCATCTATGGTTTCTCTTGCTCCCTAGTTTGCACAACGCCCTCAAGCTTTTCCGCTCTCTTATGATGCGTGCGTGAGAGATCTTGGATCGTCTATGTAATAGGTTCGTGTGGGATGTGAGAGAGAGAGATGCTTCCAGAAGACTTGTATATGTTCGTGCGGGATGAATGTGTGAGAGATAGAGTTGGTTGCTTCCAGAAGACTTGTCCAGAATATGCTCAGTAGTAGCATGGGCAGAAAATCATTTCCGTAGGCGTTGGCAAGGGGAACACAGCAGCACTGGAGCGAAAGGCCTACACAATACGCACGCAGGAGTCGGCAACATGTTCTTCTTCTTCGTAGGTGGCGTACGGCAGCGTGTCTCAGAAATCCTAGAGAGGGACATAGCTAAATGCCTGCGCTGCGGGTGCCCGGCAAACATGGTGACTTACGATAATGTGCTGGAGATTTTCTTCATACCCGTCTGGCGATGGCCTGGGAAAGGGAACGCACTTCATTGCGAAAACTGTGGCTTTCTTATTCCACATGGACACTTCCTGCCTTCCACAAAAGATAAGAGTTCATCTCTTCCTCCTGCTCCACGGTCCTTCTGTTGGTCTTGTTCAAGGAACCTTGAACCGTCTTTCAAATTCTGCCCAGACTGTGGAGCTCGTCAAGATATGTAAACATATAGTAGCTTAATTCTCAGGTCATCCTCATTCTTCCATCCTTATGCTACGATGTAAGTCTGCTCCATTGCCTTACACATCTTCCAGACCTTGAACTGTCTCAAGCTTGTGCGCATGATTCCAACAGCATCCGACTGTAGACATACATAGACAAGGTGTCAATAAAACGTTATGAGGAGCTTGCTACTTTGTTTTATTTAGGAAGTCTGAAGAAAACACGAGGCATACGTTTTGTCACTGTAATCTTTGCATGTTTTTATGTGAATCTATGGTCATGAGTCAGTATATAAGCGTTCGAGAAATTTGTTGAATCTTCTTGATGAATACATGCGTCATTGTTTATGAAAATGGGATCATGTATGATCTGAATACTGTGACGTCATGAAAATGGTCCTGGTAATTTATGGATACAAGTATCGAGGAGTTGGATGTTTGATCTCTTATGTGGCTTGCATTTCCTTACACATCTTCCAGACCTTGAACTGTCTCAAGCTTGTGCGCATGATTCCAACAGCATCCGACTGTAGAGATACATAGACAAGATGTCAATAAAACGTTACCAGGAGCTTGCTACTTTGTTTTATTTAGGAAGTCTGAAGAAAACACGAGGCATACGTTTTGTCACTGTAATCTTTGCATGTTTTTATGTGAATCTATGCTCATGAGTCAGTATATAAGCGTTCGAGAAATTTATTGAATCTTCTTGATGAATACATGCGTCATTGTTTATGAAAATGGGATCATGTATGATCTGAATACTGTGACGTCATGAAAATGGTCCTGGTAATTTATGGATACAAGTATCGAGGAGTTGGATGTTTGATCTCTTATGTGGCTTGCATTGCCTTACACATCTTCCAGACCTTGAACTGTCTCAAGCTTGTGCGCGTGATTCCAACAGCATCCGACTGTAGACATACATAGACAAGATGTCAATAAAACGTTACCAGGAGCTTGCTACTTTGTTTTATTTGGGAAGTCTGAAGAAAACATGAGGCCTACGTTTAAGTCTGCTCCATTGCCTTACACATCTTCCAGACCTTGAACTGTTTCAAGCTTGTGCGCATGATTCCAACAGCATATCGAGGAGTTGGATGTTTGATCTCTTATGTGGCTTGCATAGAAAATGCAAGATTTGCAGGACCCAGTGCAGCTTGTTTGTGTATGGCAGACATGCTATTCTCTGTGTGTGGTTTCTTGGAGATTTTCCAGCATGAGATTTGTCACTCATAATTGTCCTGCTGCTCATTATCTATTTATGCTTGAATCGTGAATCTTTCCATAAAATTGTTTTTGTTCAAGCCTTCACAAGTCAGTAATTGCTCTCACGAAACCTGTTTTGGAAGCTATCTGCTGGTTACAATATGAGTTTAGCATGTAGGCCAAAGTCAGATTGCATTCCAGCCAAGTGTAGTTGTTATCTAACAACAATAACAATACTACTACAATCAACAACGATTGTAGAAGCATTAGTACTAATGATAGAAGTGACAAGGCTCTCCTTTTTTGTGTAAAAGCCAAAATAGCCTTTCAAAAGCTATGTTAAACTTGGATTAACTTTTCAAAACAGCTGAAATTTGAGTTTAGGTGGTTTTTACCAAAGAAGTCATAATGTTTTGGGGGGAGGGGAAACTCGCAAAATTGAAGTAGTGAAAATTATTTTTGGCCTCCTTTTCATTTTGGAGTTCTAACTACTTAATGAAAGTTGCGTTTTGTCGTGAAATGCATAATAAAAGGCCATGTGTGCTAATTTTTTTTTTTGAGAAATTTCTATGGAAGCCATCTTTGAAGAAAGTTTTTTGTTCTCGCTTGCTTCAAATGTTCACGGGAAATAGCAAGAGGAAGTAGAAGAAAATTTGGATCACAACACGATGTCTATTACGGAGTGTGGAATTGGATTAGTAAGTGTGGAATGTACAAAGATAACTAGTCCATTAGAGTTATGGGCATATATACAAGTCGAGGAAAAAATCTCTTAAAGAGGGAGAGAAGTGCATCACATACATGAGGACCAAAATATATTAACAAATCATTTCCCTTGGGACTCGCTCAATGTAGAAAGAGCTTCGACTCATGTATAACGAAGTGCCAAACTATGTGGATCGAGATCAATCCATGAATGAAAGTCAAAAGTTTCACGAAAAGCTTCAAACTTCTCACAAGGCATACCCTTTGTAGAAAGGTTTGCAACATTATTTGGTGGGCACATAAACAAAATTGATTTCTCTTGTTGAGGGTCTTTCCGTGACATAATGATAGTGCAACTCAATGTGCTTTATGTGAGTATGTAACGATATTCTCCTCACAAAATTGCCAATGCACCTTGAGTGCTAGTATATAGATGGTGGTAGAAGTTTGATGAACACCCAATTAAGCCACAATGCATCTTATCCATAAACGCTCAATCATAGTTGAGAAAGTTGCCCTTGTGCTCGTCTTGATATCTAGAAGTGGCCATATTAGGTTGCATCTTGCTCAACGAAGATACACATGAGCTACCAAGCATGAAGCAAAAACCACTTGGGGACACACAAATGTCATAACATCTAGCCCTAGATAGTCGGGGAAAAAAGCATGTAAATATGGTGGTAATGATCTTCCCTTGGACGAAAACAACCGAAGTTGTCATGTACAAGATAAGTAGCAAAAGATACTCTTGACCATAGTTTTTTCATATGTCAACCATAAAACTAATGCATACAAGTACTGAAGTACGAAAAAAATATGATCGAAAATAACTTATTTAAACAAAAAATTAGAGATGGGAATAAATGAGGTACTTGTTATAGGTTTAATCCAATAAACAACATATAAAAAAACAGATTTTCCAGTTATAATACACATTAAATTATAAGCTTTGCCACGATCAACCATAAACTTGCTTACAATTCCCATTGCATTGTCTGTCCTCGCCGAGTGGAAACCATGGCATGCGCAAGTGAATCACAAGTTGATGCATATGGAACACTCTTATGTAGTTGGCTGCATCATCATCTTTGGGATAGTCATCCTTGGAAAGCTTAGCATGTGGCTGCAATGGCACCCAAGAGACTTAGCATCAGCCACATTAAATCTGTCAAGCACTTTTTCAACGTACTTTTCTTGGGATAAATGCAAAGGTATGCTGCTCCCTATCCCTTTTACCAAGTATATGCTCAGCTTCCCCAAGGTCTTTCGTTGAGAATGCAGAGTTCAGCTTGCGTTTTATAGCATTTAGAGTGCTCTTTTTCTTCCCAGCTAGCACCATATCATCTACATACAGCACAAGAGTGATTGGGCTGCCATCATCGTGCTTTTCTGATGTACAAAGAGTGGTCCGCATGTCTTCTTTTGTACTCATGTTTGAGTGTAAATGCATCTAACTTCCTATCCCATTGTCGGGGCCTTGTTTCAGCCCATGTGGACTTCTTTTCAGCTTACATACCAGACAGTTTTCCAGGAATGGCATATACATCTGGCTGTTTCATGCATAGTGACAGGGGATGGGGGCCAAAAAAGCTAGGGACGCCCATCCCCACCGTCCCAATCAATTTTTTTTGGGCCGGGGCGAGTCCCGTCCCGGTCGGCGTTCCAAACAGCGAACACGTCCCATATTTCCCGGGACGGCCCATCCTTGTCTTGGATTAAAGGTACGTTACATGTCTCATGTATTATGTATTCAAACTCCAAATTTTGTGTATGATGTAGGTACTGTCAGGGGAGCACTAGATTGTGCTCTCCGACCACAATCGTAGGGAAAATAGTACATGAATATGTAGCTGATACAAGAAGTCCCACAACCCGGGACTATAGGTATAGATAACTCAGCTAGAGATGATACATGAGATCCCACAACTTGGGTTCGTAAGTATGGAACAAGATCTTTGGATTACAAGAACCCCCTTCTGGGAGATGAACTGGATACAAGAAAGAACGCGACAGGATCTCGTACTACGAGATTAAAAGAGGACAAGACTAGATGTCTAGGATACAAGACTAGACAAGACTAGGACAAGGAACAAGACAAGAACAGGAACTGGAACTTGGAGAGTACTTACTTGGCAGTCACGACTTCTTGAGCTCCCAAGACTGGTATTGGCAAGATTGAGAATGAATGTGGCCAACCCCTCCTTATATAGGTTTTCCAAGGGCGGTTACGAATTGATGATGTCATCGATGATATCATCAATTCGAAGCATGGTCTCTTTTTGGCACGTTCCGAACGCAATGGAAGCATTGGTTTCTCCTAATTCTGAACCAATCATGAGATATAGGATTCATATGGAATCTTAGATTCAGGATGGTTTCCTTTGTCCATCACATCACCTCCCCCTCAAGCGATGAGTTCTACGAGGAGCGGTCATGTTCTCTGGTCTTGGCTTCATTGGATTTCTCTCATGGAATTCTTGAACCTTGATTGGTGCTCTCTAAAGGTTTTCTGCAGGTTCCTAAGTACGATCACCAATGTCATACCTTTTCCAATGAGCAAGGTACTCCAATCTTCCTCGGGATATTCTTGAATCTAGGACATGCTCGACTTCAAATTCTTCATGATCATCAATCTCGATAGGTGGTGAAGGACTAGTTCTCTCCCCCCTCAACGTTGATATCTGATACGGTTCCAACATGGATACATGGAAAAGTGGATGTATTCTCATGGTACTTGGTAGCTGGAGCTTGAAGGTGACTGGATTAATCTTGGCCAAGATGGTGAATGGACCAAATCTTCGATGATCTAACTTTGCACAAGGCCTAAAGTTTGCAAATTGCTTCTAAGTAACCATACTTTATCTCCAATTTGATATGATGGATTCTGAACACGATGTTGATTTGCATAGTACTTATATTGTTCTTGAGCTTTACGGATCTCTTCCTTGAGTTCTTTGTGAATGTCCATTAGGTATTGGGCCTTGTCTCTGGCAGCTTGATTCTTGACATGATTTGAGAGTTTTATATCCATCCTTGGATGTTGTCCATAATTTGCAAAGAAGGGAGTCTGCTTAGTAGATGCATGAACACTATTGTTATAAGCAAACTTTGCAAAGGGTAAAAGCTAAAACCAATCATTTTGATGATAGTTGCTAGTGCAACGGAGATATTTCTCTAGGACTTGATTCACCCGTTCTGTTTGTCCATGAGTCTGTGGATGATTTGCTGTAGATAGTTTAACTTGAACACCAAGGAGCTCGCAAAGACTGTTCCAGAAGCTGGATATGAACTGTGGACCTCGATCATTGACAATATCATCATGCAATCCATGAAGCCTAAATATGTACCTGAGAAAAAGTCTAGCAGTGGCTTCACCTGTGATTGCCTTGGTGGTTGGAATGAAGTGTGCCATCTTTGTGAATCTATCCACAATAACAAGAATGACATCATACTTATCTGACTTTGGTAGATCTGTGATGAAATCCATAGACAATGAAGCCCATGGCCTTTCTGGAATAGGTAGAGGTTGCAAGAGGCCATGAGGTTTATGTCGCGGTATCTTAGATCTATTGCAAGTATCACAAGTTCGGATATATTCTTTGACTTCCTTCCACATCTGAGGCCACCAAAAGTCCCTTGATATGAGTTCTATTTTTTATTCACTCCAAAATGTCTTGCTGCAAGGTTGTCATGGCGTTGAAGTACTTGGATCCTCGGCTTTCCTGGAGGGACATACAATAGGTTCTTATAGAGTAGTAACCCATCCTTCTCCTCAAATTCGTTTACTTCTTGGAATTTTCCTTCTTGAGCTTTTTGCTTAATGTTACAAAACAATTCAACCTGTGGTAGATTCTCACGGATCAAATGATTCAAGGCTGAATCTTCATGATGGCTTGAAGAGATAGCTGCTAAGTGGAGATGCTCAGGCTTGAGTAATACACTCTCTTGTTGATCAAAGGCCTCTTCACCCTTCTTTGGTGCAAGGTAAGATCTTCTGAAAAGGGCATCTGACAGACATTGTTGACGTCCTGGACGGTATGTGATGACAAAGTCAAATTTGGATAGAAAGTTACTCCATTGAGATTGCCTTCTATTGAGGATGCGAGTGGTCATAAAATACTCTTAAGTTCTTGTGATCTGTATACACAATAACTTTGTGAGTTGCTCCTTCTAGATGGTGACGCCAGGTATCAAACGCGTCTACTATGGCAAGAAGTTCTTTATCATGGATTTCATAATTAATTTATGGAGGGGAAAATTTCCTTGAATGATATGGAAGTGGATGTAGGTGTCCATCATCTCCATATTGGGATAGAATGGCCCCTAGGGCAAAGTCTGATGCATCTCTTTCTAGGAAGAAGGGGTTGCTCAAATCAGGATGAACTAGGATTGGGGCAGTAGTGAATGCTGATTTCAAGGTCTGAAAGGCTTTTTCTGCTTCTTTGATCCATGAAAATTTTGAGTTTTTCCTGTAAACTTGGTAAGAGATGTCACAATCTTGGAGTAATTTCTAATGAATATCCTATAAAAATTGGCAAACCCTAGAAAACATTGTACGTCTCGAACACACGAAGGTGGTTGCCAATCAAGGATTGTCTTGATCTTCTTAGGGTCCATAAAGATTCCTTTCTCTGATACAGTGTACCCTAAAAACTCCACTTATGTCTGATGGACGTAGCACTTCTCCAGTTTTGCATATAACCCTTTTTCTCTTAGTGTCTCTAGGACTATCTTTACATGACATTCATGATCTTCTAGATTTTTGGAGAATATCAAGATATCATCAAGATATATTACCACAAAATCATCTAAATACTCTCGAAATATATCATTCATCATATGTTGAAAGACTGCTGGAGCATTTGTGAGACCAAATGGCATAACTACATATTCAAAGTGTCCATACCTTGTTCAGAATGCTGTCTTCCATTCGTCTCCTCTGATCCTCTCAAGATTGTATGCTCCTCGAAGGCCAATCTTAATGAAGAACTTTGCTTTCCGAGGCATTCCAAGAGCTCTGATATAAGTGGTAGAGGATATCTGTTCTTTATTGTGACTTTATTCAAACCACGATAGTCCACACATTCGAAGAGTTTCGTCCTTCTTCTTTACAAATAGGATAGGAGCTCCTGAAGGAGACTTCGAGTGTTTGATAAACCCCTTGGCTAGATTCTCATCAATATTCTTACGTAAGCCTGTAAGTTCCTCTAGGAATAGTCTATAGATTGGCCTGAAGGGTGGTTGTGCTCCCTCTTGAAGTTCTATGGCACAATCATAAGGTCTATGCTCTGGGAGCATATCTGCATTCTTTTTTTCAAAGACATCTTCAAACCCTTGGTATTGGTCAGGTAACTTCATTGAATCATCTTTCGTGGGCTCTAGAGTTGGTATGGCATAGATCATATACGTCGGTTTCTTCCTTACTACATGCATGAAGGCTTTGGCTCCAACATATTTCGGGTTCTTTTGTATATCCTGACGGGTGATATTATTATTCTCTCAATTAATTTTTGGATTATGTTTCTTTAACCATGGCATTCCGATGATAACCATGTTTACTGGACTTGATATTACATTGAAACATATGTGTGAATCATGGTCACCAAGGTGTACTCTTAGTGGTATGGTTTCCATGGTTATATTCCGTGATGCTAGAGGCCGTCCATCTACTACTTCAACCACTACTGGTTTGTTCTTCCGAAGTACCGGAATTCCATGTTTCTTAACGAGTCCCTCATCAATGGAACATGAGGATGCTCCTGAATCTAACAGAGCTATAAGGGAAAGGGTCTTCTTAGACATGATTAACTTGATAGGGGCAAGACATGTTTCACGGGTGTGGTTGGAGTTATGAGACCCTTTCTTATATCATGGTCCGGCTATAAGGTCTCTTTTACAACTGGACTTCCTTGTTTCCGTGCTCTATAAGGGTAGCTTCGACTTTGGAGTTCGTTCTCTTGTTGGGACAATTAGCTGCAATATGGCTAGGGTTTCCACAATACAGGCATAACTTGTTATCCCTCCTCCTTTGTTTCTCTTGTGGTGTTAGAGGCTGGAACCTAGTTGCATCTATCTGCATGGGTTCGGGCATAGACTCATCTCTAGGAGTGTGCTGGAAGGATTTCCATTGGCGAGGTCTTCCTTCTACTTGTTTTTCTTGTTTCCTTTCAAAAAGGTGGTTATCACATTGAATAGCTTGGTGGATGTATTCATTCAATGTCTTAACCTTTGGCATCGTGAGTAGAAGGTCCTTCACATGATCTCTTAAGCCCCATCTAAATTAGCTTATGAAATAATCTTCATGCCAAGTGAGGTCACGTATCAACGGCCTAAATTCCGATGCATAGGTAGAGGCAGTGCGGTTACCTTGACGTAGCTTCCGAAGTTTTGTTTCTTCCACTCGACTCGTGTCCTCATCTCCAAATGAGGCGATGAGCTTTCCAAGAAACCCCTCATAGTCATGAAGTACGGCCATATCCTTCTCCAAGATTGGGGCGAACCGTGATAAAGCTTGACCATAGAGCAAGGTTCCAATAAAACCGACCTTGGATGCATCATCAGGGTATCTATCACGGTATCTACCAGGCTGCATGCAAGTCAAAAATCCTTGGAACTTTGTGCGATCACCATCGAACTTTTCTGGCATGCATATCTTGGGTTCCCTCATGAAGGATGTATTAGGTTGTTGATTTACTTGCATACTCCCTTGATATGTCTGAAGACTCTCGATTCGTTCTTGTAATTCTTGGAGGAGTGCACCTACATGCACTGGATGTCCCATCTCGACTTGTGTCTGTCGATGAGTTAGGTCTTCGACTTGTTGGAGACTCTGAAGTGTTGCTACAATCTGTTCATAAGCATTCTCCATGATGACTAGTCTTGGATAGAAGCTAGTCTTGCAAAAATGTCAGGGGAGCACTAGATTGTGCTCTCCGACTACAATAGACAAGATTTTGGAAATACACTTCAGATTACAAGAATACCCATGTAGGGAAAATAGTACAAGAATATGTAGCTGATACAAGAAGTTCCACAACCCGGGACTATAGATATAGATAACTCAGCTAGAGATGACAGAGGAGATCCCACAACCGGGGATTGTAAGTATGGAACAAGATCTTTGGATTACAAGAACTCCCTTCTGGGAGATGAAGTGGATACAAGAAAGAACTCGACAGGATCTCGTACTACGAGATTACAAGAGGATAAGACTAGATGTCCAGGATACAAGACTAGACAAGACTAGGACAAGGAACAAGACAAGAACAGGAACTGGAACTTGCAGGGTACTTACTTGGTGGCCACGACTTCTTTAGCTCCCAAGACTGCCATTGGTAAGATTGAGAATGAATGTGGCCAACCCCTCCTTATATAGGTTTTCCAAGGGCGGTTACGAATTGATGATATCATCGATGATGTCATCAATTCGAAGCATGGTCTCTAGATGTCAGAATCAAGCAAGAAGACAGTCGTTTTGAGGGTTTTGGCACGTTCCGGACGGAATGGAAGCGTTGGTTTCTCCTAATTTTGAACCAATCATGAGATATAGGATTCATATGGAATCTGAGATTCAAGATGGTTTCCTTTGTCCATGACAGGTACTATGTGGCATGTTCATTGTGATTGTGCTTTGGAGTGTGCAATGTGGCATGTGCATGCATTAATGATTACGCATTTATGTGTTTGAGCATTTATGTGTTTGAACTTTGTGGCATGTGCATTTGAAATTTGCCACTTATGCTCATTGCTTTTAAGTTATGACATTATGAATAATGAGTCATGATTCATGACACATATGTCATATATCATTATATGTATGCATTCATGATTTATGTTTGATGTGTTATTTGTGTATGGAATTTGAATATGTAATATATGGTATGTAACGATTGTAATGTACTAATGCATTATCATCTATGTAATATGTATGACATATGTATGCATTTAATAAATTTTATGTATGCACATTTACGCTTATACGTGGATGATACATATGCCATCATCCATGTATCATGTATGATCATTGACATGTACATTTGTCATGCATATATAAGCACAAATGGCAAATATGCTATATAATTTAAATGCATACATACATATTACTTAAATGATAATGCATTAGTTCATTACAATAGTTACATAATATATATTACATATTCAAATTTCATACACACAAATAACACATCAAACATGAATCATGAATGCACATTGCATACATATATGATATATGATATATGTGTCATAATGTCATAAGCATAAGACATAAGTAGCATGTGCATAATGTGTAATGCTTATATGTGGCATGTGCATTTGTCATTGTGCATGTGGTTATGTTAAGTATGAGTTGTAAGTTCTAACTTCTAACTTCTAACTTCTAACTTTTTTTTTTCTCACGACTCAATAGACAAGAGCTGACACTAAACATTTAATATGGCATCATCGTCGTCTCAAACTCGAGAAATTTCATCCAAATAGTGTTGTTCATGGTCATGGTGGGATGAAGTTGATACACCAAAAGTCGGTGTTTGTTGGGGGAGGGGGGCTAGAGCATGGACATGCAAAAGATGTGGGTATCATAGAAGCAGTGGAATACATAAGCTAAAAGCTCATGTTTTGCATGACAACGGTCAACAAGTGAGATTTTGTACCACAACTTTGTCCATGACTGAAGGGAAGCCTCTTATAGACAAGTGTCGTGTTCTTGAGGCTACTAAAAAAGCAGTCCGAGAACGGAGTTCAAAATATGTTGTGAATCTGACGGTAATGTCCGAGGATGCCTCTGTGAGAGTATCCACTTCCCATTCAAATACTTTGCGGGATTCACCATGTGATTCACAATCTGCACATCATCCTCGTGAAGAATCCACTCCTCATCATTTTCGTACATCGATTCCCTCTACATCATCATTTCATGTTGGAAAAAACAAAGTACATTTGAATAATATTGGAAACCGATTTTGAAGGAAGAAGTAGGATAGAGCAGTGGGAAGATACTTCTATCATGATCACATTCCTTTTCGAGCAGCACGATAATTATTTCTTCTTTTTTATTTGGAGACTTGAGGATATATGCATGATACATGTATATTGTATTTATGTATCATGATATAATGCATACATTATTAGTAATTACATATGTCATTCATACATATTTATATTACATATGTCTTACATACATTGATTAATTACTATGTGTTTGCTTTTTAAGTCTCCATACCTCAAGGACACGGTGAAAAAAGTTGGTTAGTATGGAGAGGCATATGTGGCTCCCTCTTCAAAGACTTTACGCACAACGCTATTAGAGAAAGAGAAGAGGGCTTTGGAGGCTGAATGCATTGCCGTCAAAAGTTCATGGGAGAAAAATGGAGTATCTCTGATTGTGGACGGATGGAGCGACGTGAGATGGAGATCTATCCATGGAGTAGTTGCCTACTCTAGAAGAGAGATGTATTTTCTTTCTTCTTATGATGCATCATCCAGAGGAAAACGTGCAAATGTTCTTGCTTCAGAATGGGCCACTTCCATGGAAATTGTTGGTCCATCAAATGTAGTGTGTATTGTGACGAATGGAGAGGAAGCAAATAGAGGAGCTGCCCATATTATTTAGGATATGTATCCATATATCACCATATCTTTTTGCATGGCACATTGCCTAAATAATTTATTGAAGGATATTGGTTGCCTCTCTTGGATTTGACCTACCATTGAGAAGGCAAATCAAATGGTTGCATTCATCTTGAATGATCAAAAGGTAATTTATTATTTTACTTTTACTCTTTGAATATTATCTTCTTATGTTTTCTTAATTTTGGCATTTACAAATTGAAATAGGTGCAGGCTGAAATTTCAAAGCGTTCAAAATTTGCTCTATTGAAGTATTCAGAGATTTGCTTTGCATATAATTTTATCATGCTTCATAGATTATCTGTATGCATTGGTGTTATGCGTGGACTATTTCTTAGTATGAATTCGGAGGTATGTTGAAGTCACGCACACAAATAGGAAGGGAACTAATTCGATTGGCTGAAAATGGAGCTTGGTGGGAGGAATTACACACCATTGATAAAATAGTGAAACCAATCATACATCTTCTACGGCTTGTAGATTCCATGAACATGTGCATTGGGAAAATCTATGAAGCAATGGATTCTATGATTAAATCACTCAAAGAAAAAATTTTCGATATAGAAAGATATTTTTTACTTTTTTATGAATTTTTACATAAATATTGAATACATTATACATACTAGTAACTATATAGTACATACATATGTCATACATTGTATATATATGATATATGTATGTATTATATATGCATTGTTGGAGATAGATGTCTACGGAAGCACGCGAACAGCACAAGGAAGAAGAAGAAGCTTGGAGCACAAACACACAATAGTGAATGTATTACTAGAGAATGTACAAAGATAAGTAGCCCATCAGGGCAATAGGCATATATACAAGCCGAGGGAAAAAAACCTCCTAAAGAGGGAAAAAAGTGCCCTGGCAGTCCTAGTGTGTTCACACACATCACTACCTAAATATATCAACAAATCCCCCTGGGAGTGATGCGGTGAACAAGGAGCTGGCACTCATGTATAAGGAAGTGCCAAGCTATGTGGAAATCACTCCACAAAAGGAAGTAAGCCCAAAGCTTTGCGGAAAGCTTCAAACTTCTCCCTAGGCGCCTTCGTGAAAAGGTCTGCAATGTCTCCTGCGTGGGCACATATGCCAAGCTGACCTCCCCAGCAGAGAACCTCTTCTCCCTGACATAGTGATAATGCACCTCAATGTGCTTAGTGCGAGCATGGAACACAGGGTTCCTCGCAACTACCAATGCGCTCTGACTGTCAGTGAAGATGGTGGTGGCAGAAGACTGACCAACACCCAAATCAGCCATAAGGCGTCTGAGCCATACACACTCAACAGTCGCTGTGAAAGTTGCCCTATACTCAGCCTCACAACTGGAAGTGGCCATAGTAGGCTGCTTCTTGCTCAACCAAGATATACATGAGCTACCAAGCATGAAGCAAAAACCAGTGGTTGACACACGAGTGTCATAGCAACCAGCCCAATCTGAGTCAGAAAAAGCATGCAAATCTGGCGGTAGTGATCCCCCCTTGGGATAAAACAACCCAAGTAGCCGAGTACCACTCAAGTAGTGAAAGATGCGCTTAACCGCCTTCCAATGCGTGACTCCTGGGCAATGCATAAACCTGCTCATCTGTGAGACAGCAAACTGAATATCTGGCCGAGTAATGCATAAGTAAATCAAGCATCCAACAGCCTGCTGATAGAGAACATCATCAAATGCATCTCCAGCATCATGAAGACTCAATCGTAAACCTGTCTCCATAGGAGTGGCAATCGGCTTACAGTCTTCAAGGCCAAAACGCTGCAATAATGTGTCAATATATTTCGTTTGATACAAAGCCATTCCACCATCAACTTGCATAAACTGAATGCCCCAGTAGTGATGCAAATGCCCCAAATCAGACATCTCAAATGAGGCATGCAAATCAGCCTTGAAATCAGCAATATGCTTCTCAATAGGACCAATGAGAAGCATGTCGTCAACATAGACAACAATGATGAGAAGCACATCATTAACACGCTTAACATATAAGGTGCTTTCAGTTGGACTATTCTCAAAACCATTTGCAACCAGATAGGCATGTATCTTCTCATACCAAGCACGTGGTGCTTGCTTTAAACCATATAATGCCTTCTTTAACCTGCGTACCTGGTTTTCATGCCCTTTCTGCACAAAGCCACGGGGCTGAAAAACATACACTTCTTCATGCAAGTCACCATTCAGAAATGCTGTTTTAATGTTCAACTGATGTACATTCCAACCATGATGGGCTGCAAGTGCACAAATGCTCCGAACAGTAGTCATACAACATGTATGTGCAAAGGTCTCATCAAAATCAATGCCTCTTTCCTGCGCATAACCCTTTGCAACAAGCCTAGCCTTATACCTGTCAACTGTACCATCAGGTTTACGCTTCAACTTGTATACCCACTTAGTGCCAATGGTCTTCTTGCCAGGAGGCAAGTCACATAAAGACCATGTACCATTCTTCATTATAACATCATATTCAGATTGCATAGCAACCATCCAATTTTCTGAATTCTGTGCTTCATCAAAAGAAACAGGCTCATTCTCATCACAGAGACTAGACGAAGCCATAGCATAGCAATCTGATGCAAAGGAGGCACTATGAGAGCCTGAACGAGTACGATATGACAAAGGTGCATCTAATTTACTGTCACACAAAGTCTGCACCAGCCATTTTGACATAGTTTTTGCCTGCTCAATATCAGCTCTCTCATCAACAAGTGCATCATGTTAATCTGCATCAGAAATGGAATGATCTGCATGATCATATGAAACGTGCAAAGGCTGAGAATTTTCCTCATTAGGACCAGCACTAGACTGTCCACTTGTGAAAAGCACCATATGAGTCATGACACACGCATGCCATGCACACATGTGACACATACATACATCTCACATACACATAAATGGCATTGATTCAATGATATGTATGTGTGTGTGTGATGTGATATGTGTACGACATCAACATGTGTGACATGATACATCATACATGTGTGTATGTGACGTATTTATGTGACATGTGAAACACATACACACATACACACATGTATATATGTGATGTGTGTGACATATGACATGTGACATATACACACATGTATGTGTGTGTGACATGTCATATGTCACATATGACACGTGTAATGATTGATGATTGATGTGCATTGTATGTGCCTTACTTATGACTAAATAACTTATGCAATGTGGCAATCGCCAATGAAATGTGCATACATGATAAATCATGATACATAATACATATTACATATGCAACTACCAACATTGCAATTTTAACTTATTGAATGTGCGTAACAAATGAATTGTGCAATTACGATATTTCAAATTCCAATAATATGTATTACTTTTATGGGGGGCCAAGAGGAATGTTTGCTCTGATTTCCAAATGTCAAAGTCTCCAATATCTTGATTCTTCTTTGAGAGTACAAGATATATCGGCGTATATCATCATCATCGAGCACACATACCTTGACCTGTCTAAAAAGTAATCCATGCGAATGGAAAACTTTTCCACATACCTTGACCTCTCTAAAAAGTAATCCATGCGAATGTAAATCGTTAGGTGGAGGGACCACCATAGCTATTCGGGCTAACCTTATAGTAACTTGTATCCATGGGGGGATTGAATTCATGACTTACTAGCTAGGAGTATGATCGGCTAACCACTTGCCCCAAAACCCATGGTTGAGGATTAATTCCTACTCCTCCCTCTTAGGGTGTGTTTCAACCATCTCTTGCCTGCCGTTTCTTGAGTCTAACACTCTTTCCCCTTCTAGAGATCATTGTTCTCAATGATTAGCCCGGAGATGGTTGAACCACATCCTAAGAGGGAGGATTAGGAAATAATCCTTAACCATGGATTTTGCGGAAAGTGGTTAGCCTATCATACTTGTAGCTAGTAGGTCATGAGCTCAATTCCTCTTGGATTCAATAGTTGGTATTAGAGCGTAAGAAGTAGGCTTGGGCAAGGTGGGTAGATTCCACTAGGCTTATGGGCACCCAATGGCCTTTAGAAAGAACACTTGGGTGCTTTGTATCTAAAATGGCCTTTAGAAAAGGCTTATGGTCATGAGCTCAATTCCCCTTCGATTCAATAGTTGGTATTAGAGCGTAAGAAGTAGGCTTCGGCAAGGTGGATAGATTCCACTAGGCTTATGGGCACCCAATGGCCTTTAGAACAGGCACTTGGGTGCTTTGTATCTAAAATGTCACAAAAAGTAGCGCGTGTCGCTTTGAGAAGTTAGTTCAATAAAGATTAGAGTGTATCTTCCAATCTCTAGGTTGGATTTAGGTGTGTAAGGTATCATAAAGCTCTTGAAAGGAACTTTCCAATGGAAGCACTAGATTTAGGGTCCAAGATACTTAGCATGGGTCAGAACCATGTTCAAGATACTGAGGTTGAAATCAAGGGCTCAAGTCACCAAGGTTCGAACAAGAAGGTTCAACCAAGGTTGAGAGAAAAGGTTCAAGAAACCAAGGTTGAGAACAAGAAGGTTCAAGAGACTGTGCAAGCATTAGGATATCGATTCAAGGGGATATTAGGGGCCGATCATTGAGGACAATGATCTCTAAAAGGGGAAGAGAGTGTTAGACTCAAGAAATGATAGGAAGTAGATGGTTGAACCACACCTTAAGTGGGAGGATTAGGGAGTTGAGTAATCCTCAATCATGGCTTTTGGGGAAAGTGGTTAGCCCATCGTACTCTTAGACGGTAGGTCATGAGTTCAATTCCCCGGATACAACATAGGCAAAAAGGAACGACCAAAATTTCGTAATATCCATTTCGTATCCGAAACGCGGTCTTCTAGACATCATTAGATTGTTTCAATATTTGGTGGTAAACTGACCTAAGATCGATCTTGGTGAAGTAACGTGTACTCGACAATTGAATTATAAGGTCATAAATCCTTGGTAATGGATACTTGTTCTTATGGTAAGTTTATTGAGTCTTTGTGGTCCACATAGAAATACATCTCCATCCTTCTTTTTCACAAAGAACTGGTGTGTGCCATGGGGGCTTACAATGCTTTATAACTCTCTCCTCAAGATAGACTTGTATTTGTCTAACAATCTAATCTTCCATCCAACTAAATCTATAAGGTTGTTGAAAGAGAGGATTATTACTAAGTCCATTTGGTAAATTTGATGGAAATATGTCCGCGAACTCAGGTAACCATGAATCCTAAGTCTCTTCGATCTCCATGGCATACACATACAAAACACTTGTGTCATGCACACCATGTAGACTCGTGATAGAAAGAAATGATTAAAAAAGGACGCATTAAACATTAAATATTGAATATAACAGAAATACAGTGAGATCTTAGAGTCACGAAAAAGCCATTGAATTCACGAATATCTCTCTCTCTCTATCTGTCTCTCTGTCTCTCTCTCTCTCTCTCTATATATATATATATGTTTGTTATTATTATTATTTTTAAATAACATGTTTAAATTTTAAAATTTAAATATTAATTATATTTTTAGTCTGGTTCTTTTTGGACATGTTTTCTTTCTTGTTTGTATTTTTCATGTATTATATTGATCTTATTTTTTGTGTGTTCTCTTTCTTCTGATGTTGTTTTTTCTTATGTGTTTATGTTTGCGTTCTCTATCTTGAGTTCATAAGTTTGGATCACCATGAACTATGAAGGTATATATTAGTGAGCAGATTTACATTAGATATATTTGTGAAATGGAAGGGAGTATATCCCTCAATCACATAGAATCTATCGATTAGAACAACAGAAAAGCTATGCGAATAATGATCCACCAATGACTGGTTTGTCTTGTGGAAGAACCAAGGCATGCCTAAAATCACAGCCACCTCTTTCCCCTTGTATGCGCAAGAAATTGCTAGGGTTTTTTACCTCTAATGACTGCTGATGTAGGGTAGCTATTAGCAAGCTATTGGTTTGCAAAGATGGTTCAGAGATACCTTCAAGACATTGCCTTCAAAGGACCCCGTTCGTGCTCTTATGTCCACCCTAGCTAGAAATAGGTCTTAAAACCCTCATTTGACCTCTGAATTGAGTAGAGAAAAATCCTATGAAATTGTAGAGGGTTAGCAAATCATTCTACAAGCTCAAAGACTCTTTGGCTCGCACAAAAGTGGAGCATTTTACAAAATATGGCTTATGGACATAATTCCTAATAGGTGGTTTTTGAGTATAAATGGTCAAATTGATGGGTAAATTTGGGAATTTTTGGGCTCCAACTTGATGCTTGGCTTTGTTTGCACATTCATCTTGCTCCTTAGCTTCCATTTGCCAGAACCTCAACCATCTTCTCCCTCTTTTAGCTAGCAAATCACTTCGGGTGAGTCTCCATCTCCAACACCCGTGCATTTTGGTAGATATGGAGGTCGTCATGCCATCCATTGAAATTGGGTTGGCTGATGTAGATGGCTGAGAAGTAATTGCTGAGGGAACGTTTCCATGATGAAGGAGAAGATGGAGAGGCTGAAGGTATAGGTGTAGAGGCTGATGCTTCTCGAAGGCCCTGTTCTCTCTGTGCAAGTTAGTCAAACGAAGTCCTATTCCAAATAAAATAGAGAGGGATTCTTATATAGTTTTTTTGTTATTCATCCCACCACCTCTATTTTTCAGCCAAGACCTAAATCATTTTTAGAAACTTGATTAAACTTTCTAAATTAATTGATTTTGCACATAAAATCTCAGCCACAGATCTGCATCTTTCTAATTAGAGCATCTGGCTCGGAATACTTGCACCCCACAGCTGAGGTGTATGCTTAAGAACATGCCATGTGCTGCCATGCAACCCATGATTGGACCATCCATTTCACGTGCCTTGCTGCCCAAGGAACAACTGCGCAAGGGATTCCAGCAGGCTGCCATGATGGAGTGGGATTCCATCAGGTCCCAGCCACCTGTGGCAACTCCATCTCCAAAAGAAAAGGTTTGAGGCCTTCCTCTAGCAGAGAAAAAAAGGAGAAAAACTCTTGACGATAGCACAAAAACAGCCAACTGCTATGCTTGCCCCCTCTTTGGAAAGGACATCCACAGCAAGCTGGCATGCTGTTAGCACCACCCAGCAGTCGTCATCCCTCTTCTTGTAAAGGTGGCACCCATCCTTCCCTTTACATGCACCTGGGTCTCTGTCCTTTGTTCAGTCCCCGCATGGGTCGTCCAACCATGGAGAAAAAGGCAGCAGCCATTGTTACACAAGTCTCCGGCCGTACAAATCAAAGAAAACTTCACCTCCCTCTTCACACAGGAGGTGGTTGGCTGTCAGCTTCCACCACCCTTGTGCATAGGGGCCATATATCGATGCTACTAGCCACATATGCTGAGGGTTTATTCGAGGGCTTGTATGCCCATGCCACACACATGCGATGGAGTGGCTACTCTCATGCAGCCTCCCTTTTCTTCCTGCCCTGCTCACCCACATCCACCACCAGCATGGGGCTCGTCCCCTTCCTCCTGCAGTAGGATGGGAGGCTCCAGGTACTCTCATACATTTGCCCCCCAAACAAAAAAAAGGGACACGATGTTATGCATGTGTTTTACTTTCATCTCTTTTTGTTGTTGGTTTTGCTATGATTCTTTGCATATGTTGAAGAGCTCAGATATTTTTGAGCTTATGAAGGCATGCATTTAAGTTACTGCTTTCTGTAATGTGAATCATGATTCCTCTTTTATAAAGTTAATCAATTTTACTTATGAATCAGATGCAGCACTTGCCAACCTAGGCATTGACTTAAGGCGTAAGCACAAACTGAAGGTAATCACGAGTCAGGTATAGACAGACCTAATAAAAAAACATGAACTGATGCCAATACACATGCATGTATTCATATGCATAATCACTAATGCAGGAAAGGAAAAGTCAACTTCCACAGTAGTTCTGAATGTGTGATCCAAAGAGAAATACTTGCGGCCTGCAAGCATTGGTCTAGTACATCTGGTATTGTCCAAGGTCCAAAATGAATTTGAAATATTTGATGTATGAAGTTTTTTAGACACTTTCTATGCTGTGATTGACCAACAAGTTGATGAACTATTGTTTCAGTGTTTTGCACTTTTCATAACTTGTAGGAGTCTTACATCATTAATTGATTCTTATGCTGTTTTGGCATCCAAACATGGAGTCTCTCTTTATAATTGCATATTTCTTTGTGATTCATACTATTCTTTTGATCGCTTTCCACCAGAGGATGACTCTTACTCACATTTCCCCTTTCAAATGTGTACGCAAGGATAGGAATTGTATCAGCTTAGTGAATTCTTATTGAAATCAAGATTTCGAGCTTAAATTTTGTGTTTATCTAGTAGAAATGCTGCTCATAGCTTATAGTTTCTGGCTAGCCAGCATGGCCCAGTGCTAGTATTTTTGACTTGGTGTGGTTTCACACAGAGGTGGCAGGAACGACAAGTACATTTGTCGAAAAATTATGGGAAGATAGACATCAGGAACAGCTCTGGGCCTACCAAAATGTGTTCTGTCTTACCCTCCTCAGAACAAAACTAACTGAAGTCAGAATGTAATAGATGAATGGCTCTACACGTTTTTCTGTAAAATCGTACGATCATAAAATCTGACAACAGAAATTTTGTGGCACCCTGTGCCGCCTTACCTGAATTGAAACTCCCGAGGAAATGCAAAGGACTGTCTGTTCTGCCTTCTCAGTCTGAAGCCACCCTCAGTGCATGATCAACCATGAGTACTCCGGATGAATGGATTAGTGTTGCTATTTGAAATCTGTTCCTATGAATTTGGAATCTGATTCCGGCAAGTCTGTTAGTATGGTTTTCTATAAGAAGCATAATTTGTGAAACTGATTGCATGGTGAGTTACTGCAAGGTACTGCCAAAAGTAAAACTGTTTGTGGGACATCTGTCAAAATTACCTGTATCATCAACAGTCTGAAGGGATATAATATGTAACATGTTGGGAAAGTGATGTAGAAGTGATCTCTTCTTACATGTACCATAAGCCTTTCAAAAGGATTTGTGTGTAGCAATGACGACCTTATTTATATTTCACAATTGAACCAAATATTTTGGCTTCAAATTCATGCTATCAGAGCTCTTAGGGCACCATGGAGGTAGAGAATTGAGATTGTTTTTGGTAAATACAGAAGCAAGCAATCAGGCTGCACAGTAGCATTTATGTTCTCACTTGGAGTTTCATTATCTTTGTTTCACATCAGGACTGTTTATTAATATTGACAACAAGGTTCTAAATCTATCGATAAAAGAAGACTCTGCCTCAGAGGTTACCTCTTATACAACCTGCAAACATGGAAAAGCGAAAGCAAACATGCATGTGCTTCCCTAGTCGAGAAAGATAGACTGGACTTCAAATGCCGTTGAGAATAATCTGATCATGTTTTCATCTCTTCCATTGTACACCACTAATTGAGGTTTTCGTGGTGGGATCTAATTTAATAAATTATCCCTAACTGCAAGTAGAGAAGAAACATATATATAATTCACAGTGTAGTGTTTTTTTTGTTGTGGCACAGAATAATTAAGCTCTTTAGAGTGATTATTTATTTGTAGGCTTTATTTCGGATCCTTCTAGGAAAGATGAAGATTAGTGCTCTTAGCTTTGGGCATAATAGAGATGGAAGCAATCAGTTGATTGTTTAGTTATTATATTTTCTGTTCAATATAGAAGCACTATTGCAAGGAGTCTGGAACTTTGAGGTCAACAAGTTGAACAATTTGAAAACCCTATTTGAATTATTTATATTGTAAGATTCTTCAATTTAACAAAGATATTGAAAATTATGTTAGATAATATAATATGACGTTTTTATTTTGTAATTTAGGCTTTTAAATGATGATCGAAGAACAGTAAAAGATGACTAGGTGAGTACCTTAAACGGATACATCTTGTAATTAAATTCCATGCATATAGTACTATTTGTTTTTTTACTCCAAAACAATGGGTTATTGCCTAAAGCTCAATAATCATATCATTGATTCAAAATCTTAGTTCTTATTGAACTAATGCTACTATTGTTTCTCATGTTGTAGTGCCTAAACTTACATGTTTGCTTAGGATGATGATTAACAGTGTAAATTTGTGAACAAGGTCCTATGATATTCTCAAAATTGATCTTGTATAGTTATAGGCCCTTGAGAGTTGGGAGGGTGAATTTTGTGCGTTATTTATGTTCTTGTATTGCTAATATTAATAAAATGCACCTTTTAATATTGACAACAACAATGATGGATTTCTTGTGCTAGTCCATTGTGTATGGAGAAAAATGCCCTCTTTGTAGAGAACCTTGGGAGTTGAAAAGATGAATTCCTGTTGCATGATTTATATTCTGGTATTGGTATTATTTATGAAACATCCCTTCAACATTGGCAACCAAAGTATTTGGATATCCCCTGGTAGTCCATTGCGCTTGGCCCAACCTACCCTATAAAGTGTGCTCCACAGGTTTTTCCTCTTCTTTAATGGTTTTTGCACCTCACATGCTCATGTCTCCTTGGTGGAATTTGTATAGAAGCTTCTGTTTATTAGTAAGAATTTGTTTTCTTAGACCATCTTAGTACAAAACATAAGAAGAATATTTGAGTTACAGACATGTCTCGTTCCACTCTGCTCTCTAATCTGCTTGTTGAATTTCCTTCTCTTTGAAATTTCATGTTCATATATGTTCTTTGTTGTTCTATATAAAAAAGTAAAAGTCTGTTCATGTAATGAATCTATTAGACTATTTAGTACTTTTATGAAAGCTCAATGGATACCAAACTTATAAAGAAGGGTCAATTTTATTATAAAATGTTTACATTAGAACTTGATTGACCTCTTTTTGAGAGCAATGTGTTTGCTAGGCCATTGGTCCATTAGAGTAGTATGTGAGTGGGGTTGAAATTGTTGAGATGGTTTGTGGGATTTCATCGCCTCAACTTTTCCCTCCATATTAAAAGCTTATCAAGTAAGGACAAGTAGGAGATCACTCATTGTAAACCATATTTATGCTTCTTCATTAAGTGCTACATCTTCATCGTTGGATTGCACGATTCTAGTTATGAGGTGTGTGATTCCTATCTAGCTTTTATGACATGGTTGGAAAATGAATCATAAAGTATAATGCTAGTCATTTTTGTAACTGCAACACAACTTATTGGCATGTTCTTCTATCAACTTCCATTTCACAATTGAAAAGTACAAATTAAGAAGGACATTTGGAAACAATTAGCACAAGAAATACTATTATAGAAGAGTCACATGCTCTACTCTTCCTTATGCTCCAAGGGGTTGGAATTTGAGGTCTACGGAAGCACGCGAACAACACGAGGAAGAAGAGGAAGAAGCTTGGAGCACAACACACAATATTGAATGTATTACCACTCGAATGTACAAAGATAAGTAACCTGTTAGGTTAGTACGGGTATATACAAGCCTGGGAAAAAAAACCTCCTAAAGAGGGAAAAAAGTGCTCCGGAGATCCTAGAGTGTTCACACACATCACTACCTTAATATATCAACAAATCCCCCTTGGGTGATGTGGTGAACAAGGAGCTGGCACTCATGTATAAGGAAGTTCCAAGCTATGTGGAATCAATTCACAGAAGGAAGTAAGCCCAAAGCTTTGCGGAAAGCTTCAAATTTGTCCCTAGGCAGAGCCTTCATGAAAAGGTTCGCAATGTTCTCCTGCATGGGCACATATGCCAAGCTGATCTCTCAAGCAGAGAACCTCTCCTTGACATAATGATAATGCACCTCAATGTGCTTAGTGCGAGCATGGAACACAAGGTTCTCGCAACTGCTAATATGCTCTGACTGTCAGTGAAGATGGTGGTGGCAGAAGATTGACCAACGCCCAAATGAGCCATAAGGCATCTGAGCCACACACACTTAACAGTCGCTGTGAAAGCTTCCCTATACTCACCCTCACAATTGGAAGTGGCCATCGTAGGCTGCTTCTTGCTTAACCAAGATATACATGAGCTACCAAGCATGAAGCAATGCATAACTAAATCAAACATCCAAGAACCTACTGATAGAGGACAACATCAAATGCATCTCCAACATCATGAAGACTTAATCCCAAGCATGTATCCATAGGAGTGGTAATAGGTTTACAGTCTTCAAGGCCAAAATGCTGCAATAATGTGTCAATATATTTCGTTTGACACAAAGCCATTCCATCATCAACTTTCATGAATTGAATGCCCAAATAATGATGCAAATGCCCTAAATTAGACATCTCAAATGAGGCATGAAAATCAGCCTTAGAATCAGCAATATGCTTGTGATGAGGACCAGTGAGCAGCTTGTCATCAACATACACAACAATGATCAGAAGCACATCATTAGCACGCTTAACATATAATGTGCTTTCAGTTGGATTGTTCCCAAAATAATATGCAATTAGATAGGCATGTATCTTTTCATACCAAGCACATGGTGCTTGCTTTAAACCATATAATGCCTTCTTTAACCTGCATACCTGGTTTTCATGCCCTTTCTGCACAAAGCCACATGGTTGAAAAACACACACTTCTTCATGCAAGCCACCATTCAGAAATGCAGTTTTAATGTCCAACTGATATACATTCTTATGCATGTAGGTGCAAAGATCTCATCAAAATCAATGCCTCTTTCTTGTGCATAATCCTTGGCAATAAGCCTAGCCTTATACTTGTCAACTATTCCATCAAGTTTATGCTTCAGTGTGTATAACCACTTAGTGCCAATGGCCTTCTTAGGAGGCAAGTCACATAAAGATCATGTACCATTTTTCATCAAACAAAACAGGCTCAGTCTCATCACAAAGACTAGAGGCAACCATAGCATAGCAATCTGATGCAAAAGGGGCAGTATGAGAGCCTAAACGAATATGGTATGACAGAGGTACATATAATTTTATGTCATGCAAAGTCTGCACCAACCATTTTGGCATAGTTTTTGCCTCCTTAATATTAGTTCTCTCATCAACAAGTGCATCATGTAAATTTGCATCAGAAATGGAATGATCTGTAGCATCACATGAAACCTATAAAGGCTAAGAAGCTGCCTCATTAGGACTAGCACTAGACTGTCCACCTATGAGAAGAGGTAGCAAAGTATCATACATGTCTTTGGAGCTAACAGATGTCTCCTTCGTACATGAAAGTAAAGGCTGAATAGCATCTTCCATAAAAACATCACGACTAACCAAATTGTGTTTAGTCTGTGGATGATATTGACAATAGCCTTTGCTTTCAGAATTGTACCCAACCAAAATACATTTTACTGCTTTATCATCCAATTTCTTATGATGTTCAGGCACTAATGCATATGCCAGACAACCAAAAACACACAAGTGAGTTCAGGCACTAATGCATACGCCAGACAACCAAAAACACACAAGTGAGCAATAGATGTCTTAGGACCATGCCAAGCGTCATATGGAGTGATATATTGCAATGCTTTAGTGGGATACCTGTTAAGTACATATGCTGCATACATGACAGCCTCAAGCCAAAAACTATGTGGTAAAGCCTGACTCTTGACCATACACCTCGCCATCTCCATGAGTGACCTGTTCTTCCGTTCAACAACTTCATTTTGTTGAGGCGTATATGGCATTGTACACTGATGTTTTATCCCACATTCAGCATTCAAGTTAGAAGACATACATTCCCCCCCTCGATCAGAATGGAGGGTGCCCATTTTACATGTTGACGGAGTTTCAGCCAAAACCAAAAACTGTTTGAAGCACATAAACACTTCAGATTTTGCTTTGAGTGGATATACCCATGCATGCCTGGAAAAATCATCAATGAAAGTCACTAAGTGAAGATAGTCCCCAAAAGAATATGTCTGCATAGGACCACAGACATCACCATGAACAAGCTGCAATTTTTGAGTAGCTCGAACTAAACTATCTTTTGGGAAGGAGGAATGTTGCATTTTGCCCAAAATACAGCCTTCACAGACATGTTTTCCAGGTGCCTCAAGTTTGGGCAAAGAGGATACCATTTCAGATTTCTGTAGGCGTAGCAAACTAGCAAAATTCATATGACCAAAGCGTGCATGCCAAAGCTTTGCATCTAACATAGCCTGAGAAGCATGTACTGCACATGCTGAATCATTCATAGATTTTTCATAGTTTATGAGCTTATATAGCCTATGACATAAAATGCCAAAAGCAATAATCATGTTGCCATTTGATAGATCATGAACTGTACCTCTATCATCAACAAATTTCACAACCAAGCTAATCTTGGCTAATGCAAGAACTGATAACATATTTTTCTTGATCCCTGGCATAAATAAAGCATCTGACAATGTAAAAGAACTACCATCAATAGTAGTCAAAATGATCTTACCAACTCCCATAACATGATAAGAGGAGTTGGTGCATGTGATAGTATTCCCTATAGGAAAATGATCAAGTGAAGTGAAGAAATTGCACTGCAAGGCAATATGTTTGGTTTCCCCAAAGTACTAGACATGCCATTATTGTCTCTCTATCTTGAATAGAAGTGTTTATTAGAGGAAAGATACCAATAAGCAAGAGGAATTCATTCTCAAACTATCGTTTCAATATATAAAATGTTATTTGCAAAAGGAAATATATATATCTATGAAGAAACTTGCACGGCTGAATTTAAAATTCTCAAACATTTATTCTTTTGATGGCTCTTTTCATGGCATGTGATGTACTTGCTCTTCCTTTTGTGTATTTCCTAATATCAAGGACTAAAATATATCAACTTTTGATTTCTAATCATCCCTTTGTCTTCTGAGTGTGTTGCTTTCTGATCTAAGTTCTTCAATTTGTGCTTTCGTAGCTTGCAATTCTTCCTCCAATTCTTTGATCTTTGTTTTGTAGTTTTTGCTTCCTTCTTATGTTCAAAGAGATTCTTTATTTATAAGTTCATATCTTTAGTAACCAAGTTTATCCCTATGTACTAGTCATTTTAAATTACCCTAATATGATTTCGTAGTAGATATTCTTATCAATCTTTGCCAATTTGATTAAAAATTTCGTAAAACATATGCTTGGGAATATCCATCTACGATTTGCCTCCATGTTGATTTTGAACAATAGGCCATATATTCTTTTCCTACCTTTGTATCTTTAGCAATATCTCCAAATATTTTGGGTGAGTGAATATGATGAGCTATTATACCTAGTTATACCTCTACTGTGCTTGATTGAAATATGATCCTATGTGGTACTATGTGTTTATTTGTCCTCTCTGTAACTTCACCTTCCTTTTTTGTTATTTTGTTTTTCCCCCTTTCCTTGGAGCAATTGAGCCTAGTGTCTCCTTCATGGTGTCCTTCATTGTTACCTTCTGCTTTTGTGGGCGCATCATTACTCCAAAAAGTTCCTCGAGTTAGACCACTTAGGCACTTGGGGATTCTATGTTGTTCTCACTCATAGTCACCTTGATCATGTGTAAGGGACAAGAGTTCCCTTGGGTGGTTGTAGATGGGACTAATTTTGGATAGTCCTCAGGATAGCATATGATCCTTGGTGTCCTAATAATTTTTACATGGTGGGGCATCCTAAGGTAGTGAATGCTTACTCTAGAAACAACCATATTCCCTGCAATGGAAGCACATTATGGGCCTAGAAGGGCACTTTTGATGAAGACTTCCTTTTGTTCTCTATTGTCCTTGGTTGGTGTAAAAATTAGGAACTAGGGGTGCTCTTGATGGTTGCCCTCATAGAGAAGGTTGCACTTACCCATTGAGTAACTGGTGGTTGTCCTTGTATTATATTTTGGTTTTCTAGACCTTTCAAAAAATATTGGTCCTTTGATTCATGGTCTCCTTTCCTGCATAATTGGCAGGTCAGCCATCTTGGGCATTCTTGGGAGGTGTGTCCTTGATTAGCACAAAGGGTACACCAAAGTCCACTTCTTACTTCCTTTAATGTTCTCACTTCTTCCAATTATTGCTGTATCTATGTGAGGCCATCTAAAGTGCTCTTATCTTCTGCCCACTTCTTCTGAAGTCTTAGAGCTTCCAATTCTTTTCGCAATTTTAATACAACATCTTTGTTTTAGGAAGAACTCTTACCTTGTTGAGTTCCAAAAATGAACTCTTGTTGCTACAATACTTGTGATTGCTGCTTTGAATTCTCTTAGGGTGGCATTCGATCATAAAAACTCTCTTATTTTTTGTTAGATGGTTCTAGGAAAATCTTTTTCTACCCACTTTTTAATCATGAAATTGCTCGGTGCATTTGGCAATCTTGACACCAGTGATCTTGCCTTGGTCATCATTTCTAAAAAGGATTCTCCTACATGTAATATTAAAATTTGTAGCTCTTCTAGTGCCCTCTCTATCAAGATACCTAGCTTGAATGTCTCCATGAATTCAGATTTTAACACCTCCCATGTCTAACAGTGACCATCGGTGTAATGGCTAAACCACTTGTCTGCTAAACCATCCAATGTGGATGGAAATAGAGCAAGGAGCATGTCTTGTCTTTGTTGTAGGCCCTAACTCTTGCATGTTGAGAGAAACCTGCACACGTGGTCTTTAGGGTCTTCATTGGCACTGCTGTGGAATGATGAGGATCTAATATTGATTCTAGATAATAAGGCAAAAAGCTTAGCCATGTTCAGGGGATAAAATAATATAGGAGCAAAACAACCTTTTTTGGGGTGAGCTCTTGGGTTTAAACTTTGACTTTTAATCTTGAGACTATTTCCAACCTCTTGAAGGTGGATAGTCTTCTAACCGATGTTGAATAGGGGTCTTGTTGCCTTCTGTGATAGCTCTTGATGGTGTCTTCTTAGGAATCGATTGGTTCTCCTTACGGGCTCTAGTGTGTGTCATGGATCATCTTGGATGAGGGTTTACTTGAAGGTTCGTGAGGTTCATTTATCTACTGGGTATATCTTCCCATCTAGAGGGAGATGGTAAAAGTTTCAGGTGGGTATAGTTTTCCCAACTAGAGGAACATGGTATATATATATTTTGTGTTGGGTTTTCTTAACAATCACCATGCAAGGTTGCCCAATTTCAATGGTAATCCAATATTAGAGTCCACCTAGATTTTGGGTTGCCCTAGATGTTGTGTTACCTAATGCTTGAATATAGCATAGTCCTCAAAAAATATCTGATATGCCCAATTTGTTTGGTTGCCCAAATTTGGCAAATAGAAGGTAGCCCAAACTATAGTTGGAGGTGCCCAAGCTTCTAGATTTCCCAATGTGGCTACTAGTGTAAGTGATCTCCCAAAGTGGCTACTAGTGTGAGTGATCTTGAGAAGCCCTGTCCCATCGGGAATGCCAAAATTTCACCTATAGATGGTGAAATTTTACGGGATGTAGGGAATGCAATTGCACTACTCCTAGAGTAAATTTATTTTACACGTATTCCCTATAAATAGATTTTTCATGAATCAATATCATAGCACCACTATACATGTTAATGATCCAAGTAAATGCCCAAACAATGTCAATAACCTATGCCAACAATATGATCGAAAGTTATGCCAATAGTGTGAAGAGGTGATGGGAGAATTGCACATATGAGAGTGCGTTGGAAAAATCTTGCTCAACACCAACAAAAATAACTTAACGGATCCTTAGTAGATTCCCTAAGCTTCTCAAATATCCATTGAGATCACCTAAGTCTTTTGAAACATCATTCACAAATCTCTATCATAAAACAGATGAGTTTGAAGATCACAAATGCTTAGAAACTTTCTAATTTTGGATGACAAGCTCTCAGAGATTTGTTCGATGCTCACATACTGGTAAAAATTATCCAAAGAGCTTTTGAACAATTTCAATTAAAGTTTGAAGCTAACCAAAGCAAGTTATTTCATGAATTTAGACTCACTATGCACAAATCTAAAAGTTTCAGAACTTTGGGGGTTCACCCCCACTTTTTAGGAAGATGAAGGTGTGAAGACACAATCACATATATACATTCATATCTCAAGATCTACACATTAAATACTAATGAAATTTTGAATGGAAGCTCAAAACACTCCTAGCTAAGTGATCCAAGTGATAGATTAGACATTGAGTACCTACACAATAAGAAGTGATTGAGAGAAGATGATCGAGTAGCTTAAGGTACTATAACCATACATAGAGAATGGACATTCAATAAAAATGAATCATAATATGTGTTGATATTGAACATATGATATGAAGGAATTGTGAATTAATTCTCTCACTTCAAGATAGTAAAATGTATGCTCAAGAAATCAGATCTAATCACTTCATGATGCTCTCTTCTTCTGCGACTAGAGAAGTAGTGTTTATATACAATTTTTGATCTTGAAGGTGATTGGATCTTCCATCTTAAAAGTAGTCCTAATGCTTAGGATCAACTAGAAATTGAATTCAAAATAAATTCGTGGCTTTTGGCTCCCTTGAATCATGATATTCCTTCCACCTTTTACATTTACCTTTTGAATAAAGTAACATGAAGGAATTAACCTTTGAAACCTTAAACATATGTTCCAAGGGATTTACGTTTATGCTTGATTAATTTGAGAGAAATCCAAAGAGCATAAGTCAAGCTCTTAGGCTTTCTCCTTGCACCAACAACTCCCCCTCAAGCCTAAGATGCTTGAGTCTTCAGTTCTTCAATAGTCTTTTAATCCAATTCAATCCTTTTCAACTTCACTCCAGCCAATGCCTTAGTCATCATGATTCATGTCTTCACATTGTTGGTGAGAAGATACATATGACAACTGAATTTTGTTGCTTGTGATGTTCTCTCTGACATCGTGATAATGCACTTCTTTGTTCTTGGTCTTGGCATGGTAGATTGGGTTAGCAACAAGATGTAATGAACTGATGTTTTCCCCAAAGATATGAGGAGTAGATGACTTAAGACCTAAATCAGAATACAAAGTCCCTTTCCACATTGCTTCTTGAGTTGCATTGGCCAAAGTTCTATATTCAATTTCAATTGATGATAATGTCAAACTAGGTTGCTTCTTTGAGGACCATGAGATAAGTTTTGTATCTTCAAAGGTGAGCTACCCAATTTTCATAAAAGAAATGTTTGATGTCTATATTAGATGTGTATCGGTAATACAATACTTAATTGATTATTCCCTTCAAGTATTTGAGTATCCTCTTGGCTGGTTCCATGTGAGGTTTCTCAAGAGTATGACTAAATTGACTTAAGACACTTACACCATAGAACTTGTCAACTCTTGTCAAGATAGCATAGTTTAGGCTACCTAGTAAACTCTAATCGCTACTTATATCTTCAATTTTCTCTCCTTCATAAGAACTTAGCTTCATGTTCATCTCCATGGGTGTACCTCCAACCTCTGGTTTCTCCATTTTGAACTTAGCAAGGATATCTTTGATGTACTTCCTTTGAGTAAGATACATACCTTTTTCTGTATGCACTACTTCCAACCCTAGGAAGTATGTGAGTTGCCTAGGTCACTGATTTTGAACTATTTTTCATTTGAAGCTTGATCCTCCTTATACCTTTAGCATCATTGGCTATAATTATAATATCATCACCATGTACATAGAGGTATATGAGTGCAGATTGATTCCTCTTGATGAAGAGTCAATGACCTCCTCAGCTAGCAATGAATACTCTATCTTGCAAATAGGTGATAATCCTATGATTCCAAGTCCTTGGGGCTTGGTTAGGACCATAAAGGACTTACTTAACCTTCTTATATATTCAAGGAATGATGAATCTTCAAAAACAAGAGGTTAAGCCATATATACATCTTCACATATCCAACCATTTTAGGAATGCATTTTTAACATCCACTTGGTAAATCTTCAAATTCTCGGAAGCTGCAATGCTCATAATTACTCTGATAGGTTGCATCTTTGCCACAAGTGAAAAAGTCTCTTCATAGTCAATCCCTTGTGTTTGTGCAAGTCTTGCTTTGTACTTGTTGATAGTTCCATCGAAGTTTTTCTTTACCTTGTAACTGCACCTTGATCCTATGATCTTCATAGGTGAAGTCTTTGGTACCAACTCCCAAGTATGGTTTTCCTATAGGGCTTCAATCCCTTCATCCATGGCATTCATCCACTCATGTTTTTTCTTTGCTTCCTCATATGATGAGGGCTCCTGAGAGTTTGAATCTTGTGCTAAATAAATAGAGTGTTTAGTGACCAATGATGTATCATAGCCATACATTTTTGGCTTCTTCTTTTCTCTGGTTGATCTTCTAATTGTTTTTTGAGATGATGTTTCTACATCCCTCTAGTCTTACATTTTGGATTTTCCTTTGGAGTTCCATGAGTTAACATCTTTTCTTGGAGTCTTATGATCATCTTCTGAGTCACTTGATGTAAATATGTGATCATTCTTTCTTGACAAAGTTTGAAAGACTTCCCCTAGGTCATAAGGTAGATTAATTGTCATGCAATCATCTTCAGACAATGACTTATTTTCATCAAACACAACATCTCTACTTAGAATGAATCCTTTATTACTTGGATTGTCAAATCTATAACATTTTTTATTAAGGTCATAGTAATTGAATACACATTTCTCTACCTTAGAGACGAATTTAGTTCTTATTTTTGAAGGTATGTGTGCATATGTGGTGCACCCAAAGATCCTGCAATGATGCAAGCTAGGTCTTCTTCCCTTGCATGCCTCATATGGAGTTATGTCATCCAGATCTTTGGATGGAAGTCTATTTACCAAATAGGCCGCAATAGATACTACCTCTACCAACATGTAGTTAGTAAGTTTATTCTCATTGAGCATGGACCTTGCAACCTCAACAATTGTCCTATTTCTTCTCTTTGTCAATCCATTTTGCTCAGGAGTGTATTTGGTGGTGATTTCCCTTTTGATTCCTCTGTCTTGGAGATAAGAATCAAAGACATGGGAGAAGTATTCTCCCCCCTCCATATGACCTTTGTATTTTTTAGGGTTTTACCTATTTGATTCTCCACAAGAGCTAAGTTCTTTTTAAAACATGAAAATACTTCATTATTTGATTCATAAAATATAAGATAGTATATCTGCTATAATCATCAATGAGTGCCTCATAGTACCTTGATCTAGAAATTGAAGGTTCCTCGATTGTTCCTAAAACATTTGTGTGGACAAGCTCCAAAAGATCTCTGTGTACATAGCCTTTCCTAGTGAATGATTGCCTATGTGACTTACCAAATTGAAATGCACTACACTTGTATATCAAGTGTTGTTTTGATATGTTGGGTAGTTTAAGTACACTCCAATCTCTACTGATTCGTTTGAGGGCTCTTTTTCCAATGTGAGCTAGCCTCTTGTGCCAAACCTCTAATTATGATAAGGTTTGAGTGCCATAGTTGAACAAGGCAATGTTCTTAGTGTCTTGGATTTCAAAAGTGAATAACCTACTTCTCATCTCTCCATTTTTTATCTTCTTGAACCCTTGATATGGGTCTTCAACATATGCTCTATGATTGGTAAATATCACCTGCAAATCTTTCTCAAGAATTTGACCTACACTTATAAGGATCTTTGTGATGGTAGGCACATGAAGGAATCTTCTTAGTAAGTTCATATTACCATTTGATGACTTCAGATTACCCATCTTCTCAACTAGATGTCTTGTGTCATCCCCTATTTTGGATGTCATGTTTGTTCTTTGGATCTTGCAAGTTCGAGAGTAGAGCCACATTTCCTTCGACATGATTTGAGCATCCGGAGTCTATGTAAAACACATGCTCATGAGACTTACCATCCTTCATTTTCATGTTCATGAGTAGTAGTGAATACTTGAGCTTGATAATCTATGTAGTTGTTGTAGCCTCTCATTCATTTATATCCACCTTGATAATTGTTTTTGTATGAGTTGTTGTTATATCCATAAGAGTTGTTGAATCTACCTCTCGAATTTTCATAGCCTCCTTTGTTGTATCCTCTTCCTCTTTGATTCCTTGGGTTGCTAAAACAATCCTATGTGATGCGATTTGACAATCCACATATAACATAGGGTGATAAGCTTTGAGCTCTCACCCTGCCTTGTCTACCTCCTGAGCCTCTTTCTCTTAAGCCTCTATCCCTACCTGCAAAAGTGGCTTGATAGGTACTTCCATCATCATTTGATTTCTTACCTTTCCCTTTTTTTTTCCTTACCTTTATTCTTATCTTTGTAGAGGGTAGAGGATTGGTTACTCTTTTGGTTCTCAAAATTCTTCATAAGCTTTGCTTCATGTGTGAAAATTTTCCCCATGAGTGTGTTGAATTTAGACTTGCATGTCCATGTAGAGGTCCATATGTGTGGTAAAGGCTTCCCATTTGTCATCAACTTCAATCCCATTGATGACTTGCCTTACAATTTTCTCTTTATCAATGACCTTTACAATGCTTCCAAGTTGTTCTACAATATCCTTCATCTTGGTGATAAAATCAATCACACTTTGCTTGGGCATCTTCTTGAGTGTTGTAAACTCCATCCATAGTTGATTCTTCCTTGGATTTGGTATGTAAGGAGAAGAATGCTTCCAAAGCATTCCATGTCTATTGAGATGTCTTAGAATTCCTAATGTGTGAGAGTGAAAAGTCAGAGATAGAGTTGAGAACATATGACCTTGCCAAAGCATCCTTTGAACACCATGCATTCAACCTTTCTTGCTCCTCTTCTGTTGGTTGGCCCTTACTTGCGGGTATTGGCATCATCTCATCTCTAGAAATGTATCCATATAAGTTTCTTCCTTGAAAATAAGCCTCCATTTTGCAAAAACAACTTGAGTAATTACCTCGATCCATATTTTTAAGGAATGAGGGGAATCCATCAGCCGTAATGCCTAGTGTTTAGCTCTCCTCTGATACCATTGGGAAGAGGTGATGGGAGAACTGAAGAGATGAGAGTGTGTTGGAAAATTCCTACTTAACACCAGCCAAAGTAACTTTTGGGATATTTAGTATGCTCTCTAATCTTCTCAAATATGCATTGAGAATATCTAAGTTCTTTAAAACATCATTCACGAATCTTTGTGACAAAACAGATGAGTTTGGATATCACAAATCTTGAGAAACCTTCTATTTTTGTATGAGAAGCTCTCATTTGTTCAGTGCTCACAACCTGATATAAATTATCTAGAGAGCTTTTGAAAACTTTCAATTAAATTTTTAAGCTAACCAAAGCAATTTATTTCATGAAATTAGACTCATTATGCACTCAGCTATAAGTTTGAGAAGTTTGGATGGTCACTCTGACTTTTCAAGAAGATGAAGGTGTGCAGATATAGTCACATATAATCATTCATATCTCGAGATTTACAAGTTCAACGTTGATCAAACTCTATATGAAAGCTCAAAAGAGTCCTAGCTGAGAGATCCAAGTGATAGATTAGACATTGAGTACCTATACATTGACAAATGACTCACAGAAGATGATCGAGTAGCTTAAGCTACTATAACAGTAAATAGAGAATGAACATTCAATGGAAATGAATAATAATGTGTATTGATATTGCACATATGATACAAAAGAATTGTGGATGATTTCTCTCACTTCATGATAGTGCACTGTATGCTAGTGTAATTAGCTCTAATCTTTTTGTAATGCTCTCTTTTCTTCCACGACTAGAGAAGTAGTGTTTATATATAATTTTTTTATTTTTTAGTGGTTGGATCTTCCACCTAAAAGATAGTCCCAATTCTTAGGATCAAGTTGAATTTGAATTCAAAATAAATTAGTGATTTTTGGCTCCTTTTAGTTTAGGATTCCTTCCACCTTTTACATTTATCTTTTGACTAAAGTGGTATGAAGGATTTAACCTTTGAAACCTTAAAAATATGTTCGAAGAGATTTACATTTATGCTTGATTAATTTGAGAGAAATACAAAGAGCATAGGTCAAGATCTTAGGATTTCTAATTGCATCAATAGCTCCCCCTCAACCCTAAGATGCTTGAGTCTTCATTTCTTCAATACTTCTTGTAATCAGTTCATTGCTTTGAACTTGTTAACTTAAATCCATCCAGTGCTTTGATCATCATGATTCATGTCTGCACATTGTTCATAAGTACATACATATGGCAAATGAATTTACCTGCTTGTGATCTTCTCTCTGACATAGTGATAGTGCATTTCTATGTGTTTGGTCCAAGCTGGTGGATTCTGTTAGCATCAACATGTAGTGAACTAATGTTGTCCCCAAAAATATGAGGAGTAGATGACTGAAGACCTAAATCAAAATACAAATTCTAGATCCACATTGCTACATGAGTTAAATTGGCTAGTCCTCTATATTCAACTTCAATTGATGAGAGTGAAATAGTGGGTTTCTCACCCCAGCTTTCTAGGAAGATGAAGGGGTGCATACACAGTCAGATATAAACATTCATATCTTGAGATCGACACATTCAATGTTGATGAACTTTTGATGCAAGCTCAAAATAGTCCTTGCTAAGTGATCCAAGTGATAGATTAGACATTGAGTACCTACACATTAAAATAAATGATTGAAAGAAGATGATTGTGTAGCTTAAGCTACTATAACAATAAACAAAGAATGAACATTCAATGCAAATGAATCATAACACACATTGATATTGCACATATGATACAAAGGGGTCGTGGAGGACTTCTGTCACTTCAAGATACTACAATGTATGCTCAAGAAATCAGCTCTAATCACTCTGTAATGCTCTCTTTTTCTGCAACTAGAGCAATAGTGCTTATATACAATTTTTTATCTTGAAGGTCCTTGGATCTTCAGTACGTGTATTTGTAGTACTTGTATTCGTAGGTGTAATAGGATATCTTTCAACACCCTACACAATATTCCATAGTCCTTTTGCAACCAATACATGACGCATCATATGAGCCCACAATGGGTAATTCGTACCATCCAACTTATCCTCAACAACCAACATAAAAAATACATAAGTGCTTTCAACCATGGCCACTGACTAAAATACCCTGATGCAAAAAAATGATTATATCTGAAAAAGCTGAACAGAACTACCATGACAAGTTCTGCTAAACTTGTAGCAGACTTCGAGACGCTTATACTGGAGAACCGAAACTGGTATATATCTTTGGCACAAAAAGACGAAGTAGCCTACACAAGCACTACGATAGTGCATTCAGAGGCCGAAACAAGCTTAGATCGCGATTTTGACACCACACAACAAAGCTGTTTTGATCTCTAAAACACCCTGAGTATGCTTACCAAATTTTCGTGTGATTTTGAGACTTCAATTGGAGAGATGTCGATGATGCCCTAGATGAAGCGGCGACCTGCTCTGATACCAATTGTTGGAGTTAGACGTCTACCAAAGCACGTGAACATCACAAGGAAGAAGAAGAAGCTTGGAGCACAACACACAATACTGAATGTATTACTATTAGAATGTACAAAGATAAGTAGCCGTTAGGGCCATAGGCATATATACAAGCCGAGGAAAAAAAACCTCCTAAAGAGGGAAAAAAGTGCCCCGGCGGTCCTAGAGTGTTCACACACATCACTACCTAAATATATCAACACCTCCCACTTGAGAATGAACATTGCAATATGATCGAGCCTATTGGAAATTGTCTATGACCTTGCCCATGAGAATGGAGATAAACCAAGATCCAAAGCTATCTTTTAATCCATCAAGGATCTACTAGAACATCTGTCTAACATAAGATATGATAAAATTTCAAAATTTCTCCTTTAAAAATTGGACTCTAGAACCAAGAATTAGGAGCAAGAATTAACCACTATTGATCTCAATAAAATAATGCAAATATCAAGAGCCAATCAATAATCAAATGGATAAACCCAAAGCCAAGCAATGTAGCAAAAAAATGTGTATGAGGTGGGAAATTAGCTCATGTATATGCACAAAAACAAGAAACAAAAATGTTAAGCTAGATCCAACTTCTATAAATCATGCATATATGAAAATCAAGTTTGAATTCACATTGCATATGATCCAACATATGTTCCTCAAATAAATTTGATGAAGAATTCGAGCCTCACAAATGGATGCATGTTAGCAACTTTGGACATCTCAGTTAATGATTCCATGATCACAAAACCTTATGATAAAGAAGGATATGAAATTAGCATGTTGATGGTATCTACTTTGGAAGAGATAGATGAAAGAGATGATAAAAGGGAAGTAGGAGAGGATTAAAATGACGAACATGGATTCCATCATCATGCAACCAATATTTTCTTCAGATTTCAAGTTCTTAGAAGAAATTCAAGCTAGTGACTATATAAGAGATCTAGTGGCGCACACTCATCCCTTATACAAAAGTTGGAAGTGATTACACAAGGAATTATTACCTCATACAATATGACATCGGATGACTTTGAGCCATTAAATCATTCTCGAAATATGATGTTGAAAGTTGAGAGATTGTGCTTTAGACCCCAAAGAGTGTAAGTAGTAATACCAAGTCTCTTTGAGTACAAAAAAATGTGTTTTCATGGTCAAATAAGGTGAGATTTTGGAACATAGTTAAAAAAAAAATGTGTCCATTGATGAAGACAAGGTCAAAGCTGTTAGTAAACTTGGCCAAACCAAAAAATATAAAGGAAGTTGAAGCCTTCATAGGATATTTTGGATTTTATTGTAGATTTATCTATCTCATGGTTGCATGCTCCCTATATGTTTTCATCACTTATTTGAATGGATGGAAGAGTGTGATAAAGTGTCACATAGTTGATATGTGGAGCAGATTCTAAGTAGAAGAGGACGCTAATTCTTCCACATATTTCAGAGAAGACACACATATGAAGAAGATGTTGGATAAAAATTCCTTTTGTATAGTCATTCAAAGAAAAATTTTGTTGGTGGAGGTGATCTCTAGTTGATTGGCATAGACCATTGATGCAAAGAGGAATTTTTTATGGCTAGTAATTTACAAATAGATTTCCACAAATCATGAGAGTTCCTACTAAAGAGTTCAAGTGATGATCTATAGAACATATTTCAAGGCTCATGCATAATGTCTTTGTTGCGACTTTGATTCAACACATTTATTAGTGTTTTTGATTTTTGGTAACAACCATTCTTAGAAGCCTGGAGCCTAGCTTTTTATTCATGAATGATGGAGTTGTTTTTGCTTGATGTTTCTTCCCAATCTCGGACCACAAGATCTACAATGACTCCACAAGAGAAAATAAAAAAGATTTGTTGGTGAAAAAAAATGAAGGCATGGCTGCCTATAGAACAAAAGCAACAACCATTGATAAATCAAAGATTAATGCATGTAAAACTACAGTTTGAGAAACTAGTAAATTCTCAACTAAACAGATGCAAACATGCTATGGATGGGACCATGAGATTAGAACGGGCTCAAAATCCCGAGCCTTTATCTAGGGGTGAAATATCCTTGCATTTAGATGGGGCAATGGTTGAAGATGCAGATGAATCTCTCAGCATTGCATGCAAAATGAATATAAGAACTAGGCTTTGTCTTCATGATGGATTTTTTCAATTAGTAAGGAGTTCTCTACAATGAAGGAATGCTGGGAAGCATAGAGGATCCAAGAGAGAGAACTCTGAGCACAAGATCATGTACTACATATTTTTCTTCAAGCAGTGATCAATCTTGCAATCTTAGGAGATTGTGGATAGTAGATGACATTGTAGAGACAAAGACAAATCCCATGGGCATATTTATTGCTCATCTTTTGTTTCATAAATACTTTAGTTCATCTCATAAATCTAGGCACATAAATCATGTATGTCTCAACAACACTGAAAGCTCTCATCCAAGAACATCGAAACATCAAGGATGGGCTTTAAATGATGAAAAGGACTCCCAATCATCATCGGTTACAAAATGCTCCTCTATTACTGAAGAAGGTGGATTTTTGGAAGGGATGAATGCCATTCTTGGTTTACTACATGTTTTTTTTGAGCTAAATATGTTGTGGTTTCGTATGTTGGGGATTTTGGGCATTGAGATTGAGAACTACCTAAAAGACTCAAATATTGATAGTACGCTCACCTATAAGTACACCATAGTTGGGGATTTCAATGTTGCCCATCTCTCCCCAATTCATTCTGGTGATATGCAATAGAGAATTTGATGAAGTAGAGCTATCAAATGCCATTTAATTTTGGTAGTCACAATGCTCTGCAACAAGTTTGGAATTAGATGATTGCAAGAGGGTCTTAAATTCATACGAGATTGGAATAGAATGCATGAAAAAGAGTTGTGAACTTCAACAAAAAAGAAGACACTCAAAAGCATGGTTTGGCAAGGAAAAGACCAAAAAGCAATTCAAGCTTTAGGAAAATTTATTGTATTATTGTTAGTTTTTAGAAGTGAGGAATCCTACTTCATTTTTTAATTTGGCATATTTGGCACATGTTGGTGCCTTGGGGACATTTACATATGTATATTAGCACATGTTTATGGTCTTGAAACATTCATAATATGCCCCAATGTTGAGGGGAAACATGTTAATGCTTTTGAGAGAGAAAGAGGACAGATGAAGGAGGTGAAAGTGCATTTCAAGGCATCATAAAACACGAGAAGTTGTAAAGGCCAAGGCATGACATCTCTTGTAGCATGGAAGAACGATTTTGACATTGGAACTTTTCAGGGAAGCTTCCTTCACTCTTTATTTCTCTTTTGGTTAAGCACATGTTTGCAACATGTTTTGATGAGTCATATGCATGTGCTCAAGGGATATTATTCTTGCATGAAAATAAAGAAATCTCAAAGTATTTTAGATAATTTGATACTTCCTCATGTTGAATGATTGAACATTTATAAACCAAGGTCATTCATGCATTAAATTTATGACTACTACTCTTTTGTTTCCTATGTCACAAGGAATTTATTTTAGACACGGGATTATTTGTCTATCCACTTATTATACCATGGTAATTATGTTGATGAAGATCAAAGTCTCAAGAAGATATATATTTATTATCTATCTTATAAAGATAGGAATATCTCATTTATACATTAATATCTCACATGTACACATTAATATCTCACATGTACATTGGTATAAGAAAGTTTATGTGCTTACATTTGAGAGGAATAGATATCTTTAAGAGATACTTATGCTCAATTTCAAAGAAAGTGAAGGTAATGAACCTTCAAGGAGAGCCTCTTAGTAGGAGAGACTATGGGGTGTTTATACAAATGCCCACATGGAGTCGTACTTTCAAAGTTAGAAGGCAAAATAGTAAATTGACACATTGTCTAGCTATTCTAGATGGCATAGCTTAGATAGATACCAATTATGAAAGTTGGCATCACATATGGGTATCACAAGGAGCATTGATATATGCTCATAAAACTCACATAGGTCTTTGTATTGACCTTAGATCTATTAAGAGTGATAAATTCCAATGAAAGAGGTTAGATATGATGTCATATAGTAAGGGAATCTAGTAAGTACCTACATTGGTACTCAAGAACAAGCTCAACTTGGTAGAAGATGATCTTAGTATCATCAAAACCAAGCTAGTTTAGTTGTAGAATATTGGATTCATGAGAATCCACCATGTGGGATATACGAGAGTTCCATCTTAGTGGAATTATGCTTCCATGGATTGGAGATGAGAACCACTGGTATGGGACATTGGGGATTATTCCCTTTGATCACTCTTCTTCTATGGCAAGGAAGAAAAGGGCTCATCACCCATAGAGTATGATTTCTACTTGAATCAAACGAGATATTTAGAAGATATCTCTTAGTTTACACTTCAAGAGTAGATCTATGGCTCTATTTAGAGATTTATTGACTCTACCTTCAGTATGGTTTTCCTTCACATGGGAGTTTCATCCTCTACTTATTAGAAAGGGAAAGAGTTTGAGAGCTTATGTGTCTCATTTATGGAAAGTAAATCCAAATGAATCCATCCGATTCTCTTTTAAGGGAAATGTAAATTGGAATAGATTCCACTATTAGATCCTTCTTCCTTAGAAGAGATGTTTCATTTTACTGCCAAAGAATTCTTATATGTGAGCTAGATGATGGATTGGCATAGCAAACAAGGTAGTTTAACTAAAAACTATTACTTGTGAGTACATAAGGTTACGAAGAACTAAAATGGCATGAGGTCAAATATATCATTTAGTCCTAGATATGTTTGGAGTCAGTTTTTATGGGACTTCATTCTATATTTCATAGAATTATATGGTTTACTATCTTCATTATAGTATATCAAGTTTGGTTATCTTAGCACTCATCACTTATCTTAAATTTATTTAATCCATAAAGGAAACATCACAAGGACTTATGCCACTCTAGTGATGTTAGAGGTTTTGGAGAAATATATGGAAGTTCGTTGTATATGGAAGATAGTAGGCATCATAGAGATGCTTTCCCACCTTTGAGATGATCTCTTATGAGGTTATTAAGAGGAAGGATTTGGGGAAGCAACACACAGAGATGACCATGTACATAGATTACATGGGGTTTAGGGGAGTCTGAGCACTTTCTTCTACCATTATAGTCATTTCATATACATGTTCGAGGACAAAAATGTTTTCAAGGGGAAGGAAATGTCATGTAGTTGATCCTACAGGTGTGAATCACCCTTTAGTATTAGTTGAGAAGGTTTTCCACATGGCAAGTATAAGGGATATTTCCATATTAGTAAAGGGGAGAGCGCATGTAGAGATGCATGTAAGGTAATCCACACGGGGACGAGCTCGGCAGGCTGGGAGGTGAGAACATGAACAATGTTTGTGTGCTCTAGACGTTGCTATGTGAGATCCAAAGCAAAAGATCAAGTTTTGAATGCATCATAAAGCCTTTGAAGAGATTTTGGATCGACTTTTCAACTGTTACATGCCAATTTTGGAAGTATCATATTGCAATAAAATCTTCATTGTGCACATTAACTATGGCACTGATTGTATCTTAGCTCAATGAGTTGATGAAGGAAGAATAAACTTTTTTATTGTGTATGCAAGTGGGTAAATCAATGATGGAAAGAAGAATTATAATACGAAAGATGAGAAATCCTATGAATGATCTATGTGGTCTTGTAGTACTAAAATATTAATTTGGTGTTTTTTTCTATTGATGGAGTTTGACTTTGAGGTAGTATTAAAAACTCACAATACATATGTTTCATTATATTATCTTTCTGTATTAAAAAATGGTGAATCACCATAATGGATTCCATATTATTAATAGATTATTGATTTTTTATCTTAAATTCATTCCTAAAATGACTAAACCATATGTACCTATGTTGACCTATGGTCCATTGCACCACTATCTTCTAGCAGATAAACACATAGTGAGTTCTCCAAAAATCTTCAAATCATAGTTGAAAGCATCTATTGAAAAGATAAACAATGAATTCATTTTTGTTATGTAGAGGATGATGAAAAAGGGAACCTACTCACACAAGGCAATCAATAAAGTTTGGGAATGCTTTTTACCTAAACGAAGACCTTGCAAAACTTACAATACTTAAGACTTTATTGGTTTTACATGGCCAAAGATACTCATGGTTTCTTAGCATGTGTCAATTTCGCTAAGAGAGATCTCCTCATAGAAAATCTAACTCTAGATGAGATGATTATAGCATCAACATGGAGTAAATCAATAACCATTACCTAAGAGATCATACCTATCTTGAAGATATTAGTCGCATATAATAGAAGTTACTTGAAGAAGAAGAAAGAGGCTATGCATTGATTGATAATCAATTGTAAACGAGAGGAAAGGATCATTTTTGGAGATCCTATATCCATGAAAACAAGTATTTGCCATATTTGGAGATGATCCCTATAGGAGCTTCACAAGGATATTTCTCTCTTGTAAGGATAACTAAAAAAATTCTCTTTGTAGGATTATGGTGACCATAGCTCCACATGGATGCATGTAGTTTTCTAGAATCATGTGTCGTATGCCAAAGAGAAAAATATACATTGAGAAGGGACCAAATACCATTAAAACCAATGATGAGAGGATACAATTTTTATAAACGGACAATTAGTTTTTGTAGACTTATAAGCTCCCTTGTAAAAGGTTCACATGCAAAATATATGATATTGGCAAAATGTTACTTAAAGAAATGGGTTGAAGTGAGAGCAATGAGAAGATGTGATACACAAACAATGGCCAATTTTCTTCTTGAAGAAATTCTTATGAGGTATTGACTCCTCATAGAAATTATAAGTAATAGAGGCATGCATTCTATGATGAAGTAATTGAACACCTATTTGAAGCTCTGATGGTACAAAAGAAATATCCTCTTTCTCATCCACAAGCCATTGGTCAAGCTAAGAGTATAAACAAGATCTTGTGTATGATATTGATCAAACTAGTGAATAACAAACACATTGATTTGGACAAATAGCTTCATCATGCACTTTCAACATATATACTAACTTATACGATGATTCTAGGAATTATACCATTAAATATAGTGTATGAATGGAATGTTGTTCTATCTCTATAATATTTTAGTTCCTACATTATGAGTGGATGAGAAGTATGAACGGGCAAGACATGAACCAACTCATCATGTTGAGCTATTAGAACAATTACAAGAGACTAGACTTATTGCTCCAATAGACATTTATATTTATAAGAAATGATAGAAAGCATACTTCAATGTTTGCATCAAAGATGATGACTTATAAAAAGGGGATCTCCAACAAGGGGATCTCCTGTTGGTTTATACGTTGAAGCCGCATGTTAAGAAGCATTAGAAGAGAGGCTAGAGACCTTTTTTTCTTTTTTGGCTCATAGTCTAGGGCACACTCACACACTTCTAAATCATCTACGAGTAGACTTCAACCTAGTCGTACTCAGAGGCATAACCATATGTGATGGATGGGACTCATGTCAAGTAGTAGAAGCACATCATCACCCCTCAAAGAAGTTCCAAACATGATCTAGTTCCTCGATTCCACAAGAGAAATTCCTAAGCTTCCTGATCCTTCCACAATGGATGACCATTGATATCCAAGGATAATTGGAACGGATGTCACAAAGTAGAAGAATCCACTAATCCACTAGCAATCATGCTGGTCATGTAGATTGGAACTTGATCACAAGAATCATCTTCCCCAAGTCCATGATAGCTTTTCCATGATGGTGTCAAATACTTGCATTTGAGATGGTGTCAATCCCCAAGTACCTCCCCGACTGCATCAACAAATTTCTCGATGGTATCAAAAAACTTTTCGATGGTGTCATAGAGTTGGATCACTAAAATGGTTGTATATACCTCATTAGAGATCCATTTGATGCATGATATAGCTTGTTTTGAATGTTTGAACGATTACCACAATCGACAATAGGCGAAAATACAAGAAAATTCGGTATATGGCTCTATATAGAGCTCACAAACCTATGGAAATCCTTCTTCTCAAAATTCAATCACCTAAAGAAGCAAATTACATATCAAATCACTCTAAAAAGATGCAATCATAGTAGATAATGCTTTGAAAACTCTAAACATAGCCTCACATACCCAAAATCAAGAAATATACTCACTCAAAAAGCATGGAAAAGCAAAAATACAAGTTTTACAGAAAGAGAGCTCACATTACATTCAACCAAAAAGTCCTTGGACAAGTGAGGTCTTCTTCTTTATATAGGCTTCTCTCAAGTCCCTTATCTTTTCTATTTTGAAAATTTCCTAAAAATAAAAAGAAACAACTCTAACTTTTCTTTCTTATGAGATTTTTGATGGAAGAATCTTCCCTTCAAATACAATGTAAAGCTAACAAAGCTTCAACTATGTACAAGTCTTCCATACTACAAAACTTGATGAGATTATTACAATGGTTGATTGAAAACTACAAGGGTTTCCTAACTAAAAATGGATGAACTAAAAAAACCTTGAATTTTCTTTTGGGTCTCGCCATAGGTATATAACACTCCCCCCCACTCTTGGACCTTGTGATCATCCACAAGGCTACTACTAAGTCAGGGTGGGTGGTCATGTCAAGTCTAGTTGTCTTGTTTTCATCTTCACTGTGTGAAGCGTTGTAAACAATGTGGAGTCTGCTACAGAATGGATGATGTTTTGGGGTCCTTTAGCTGCTTGTAAATTACTTCAATATCCTCCATATTTGAAGTTCTAGAATATTGGAAGTGGATGGGTAATATGAATTGGATGCCTTGTGCATGGACATGTAATCTAACCCTATGCATGCGCACTCTAGAATGCAAAATAAAATAATGGTGCAAAAGATGGGTTTCGGGCCCAAGGCATGTCGATGAAGCGAATACATAAACTAGTAGGTAAGGGTTTACGAGAGCATACTTGAAGTGAAGTTGTTCGTCCTCCAACATTGTCATCTCTAAGAAAGAAAGCGTGTAGGTGGATGGCTTCTCCAACTCAATGATGGTCTCCTACTTGATGAGTATAATGATGATTAATCTCAAACTTTTTTCTTCGTTTTTTCTGTTTGCATTTCTTTTCTTGTTTTTTTCTTTTTTTTTCTTTTATTTCTTTTTTTGATAAAAAAATACGTGAGCATAGCATGACAAAGGTAAAAATAAATGCAAAAAGAAAACTACAGAAATTATTGCTTCTTCAAGGAAACTATTAACTCATAGGTGGTGCTCATTGCTGATATATTTAGGTAATGATGTGTAGGAACACACTAGGACCGCCGGGGCACTTTTTTCCCTCTTTAAGAGGTTTTTTCCCCTCGGCTTGTATATAAGCCTATAGCCCTAATGGGCTACTTATCTTTGTACATTCTAGTGGTAATACATTCAGTATTGTGTGTTGTGCTCCAAGATTCTTCTTCTTCCTTGTGTTGTTTGCGTGCTTCCACAAACCTCAAACTCCAACAATTGGTATCAAAGCAGGTCGCCGCTTCATCTAGGGCATTGTCGACACCCCTCCGATCAGAGTCTCAGGATCGCACGAAATTTGGTGAGCATACTCAAGGTGATCTGAGCTCATTTTGGCCTCCGAATGCAGTACCACAGTGCTTGTGCGTGCAATTTTGTCTTTTTGTGCCAAAGATATATACATGTTTTTGTTCGCAAGTATAAGTGCATTAAAGTCTATTATATGTTTAAAAGAACTCGTCAGGGTATTTTTGTTCAACTTTTTCAAATACATTCATTTTTCTGCATTAGGGTATTTTAGTCAGTGGCCATGGCTGAAAGTAGTGATGTATTCTATATGTTGGTTGTTGAGGATAAGTTGGATGGTATGAATTAACCATTGTGGGTTTATACGATGCGTCATGTATTGGTTGCAAAAGGACTATGGAATATTGTGCAAGGTGTTGAAAAAGTCCTATTTCACCTGCAAACATAGTTGCTAAAGGTGATGCAGACAGATGATGTTGAAAATGATGATATTCGCCATGTTCCTATTCATGTTGTAGTTCCTGCTGCACCTATTGCAAATCAAATTTGTTGGGATGGCAGAGATGCTCGTGCACATGCATTGATAATCTCGATGTCAAACGTGCCATTATTCCTCACATTCGCTTTTGTAGAACAACCAACAATGCTTGGGATACAGTTACCACTTTATACTAGGCAAGGAATGAGGCTCATGTTGCTTACCTCCGAAAACAGTTGGAGAGTGAGCACATGAATGAAAGTGATTCCATGGATAGTTTTTTGACAAAGATCAAAGATTTGAAAGAACAACTGATTTCTGCTGATGAAATCTTGCCTAATAGTTCACTTGTGCAGACTGTTCTGAATGGTCTTCCCGATTCATATCAGAGATTTTCTTCTATCCTTTTTTTGATGATGAAAGCCAATCCAAATGTCTTATCATTTGAGGAGTTAGTCTCTGTTCTATTGCAAGAAGATCAGTCTAGGCAGAACAGGTCCATTATGCATGTTGCAGATCGAGCTTTCTTGGCTACTCAGAAGGGCAAATGTAAATGGAGATCTTCTAGTAGTAAGCAAAAATTTGCTAATTTTGCACAATCAAAGAAGGATGACAGAGACGAGAAGAAAATAGAAAAGTAGAAATTGTTTTGCAAATATCGTAAAGAAAATGATCATGTCATAAAGAGTTGTCCAAAACGCATTGCTAAAGAGGCAAGGAAGAAAGAGGTTGGAATGTTTGTTGTAGAGACCTCTACACCCAAAAGAGAGTCTGCTAATCTTGTGTAGAATGAAGAATGGGCATTTACCACTGTTTGAGTTATGAACCATCTTCTCATGAATAAAGTATGTTTGCAAAAGACTCAGATATTTGGTACTTTGATATTGGGGCAACCAAACATATTACCTCGCAGTGCAGTTTCTTCACTTCACTCGAGCTTGCTCCTATAGGGAATATTGTTACATGCACCAACAACTCCTCTTATCTTATTATGGGAGCTGGTAAGAGCATTCTGAATACTCCTCATGGTAGTTCTTTTACATTGTTAGATGCCTTATTTGTGCCAGTTATCAAGAATTATCTGTTATCAGTTTTAGCTTTAGCCAAGATTGGATTGGTTGTGAAACTTGTTGATGAAAGATATATAGCTCATGATCTGCCAAATGGCAGTGTAATTATTGGTTCTTGCATTTTATGTCATGGGCTGTATAAGCTCATAGATTATGAAAAATCTGTGAATGATTCAGCATGTGCAGTACATGATTCTCAGGCTTTGTCAGATGCAAAGCTTTGGCATTCATGCTTTGTTCATCTGAATTTAGCTAGTTTGCTATGCTTGTAGAATTCTGAAATGGTATCCTCTTTGCCCAAACTTGAGGCACCTCGAAAACATGTATGTGAAGCGTGTATTTTGGGCAAAATGCAACATTCCTCCTTCCCAAAAGATGGTTCAGTTTGAGTTACTCAAAAATTGCAGCTTGTTCATAGTGATGTATGTGGTCCTATGTAGACACCCTCTTTTGGGAACTATCTTTACTTCGTGACTTTCATTGATGATTTTTCCAAGCATCCATGGGTATATCCATTGAAAGCAAAGTCTGAAGTTTTTATGTGCTTCAAAAAATTTTTGCTTTTGCTGAAAATCTATCAGCATATAAATAGGCACCCTCTATTTTGATCGAGGGAGGAATATACATCTTCTGACTTTAATACATTTCTGGCTGAATGTGGGATAAAACATCAGTGTCTAGTGCCATATACATCTCAACAGAATGGAGTTGGGGAACAAAAGAGCAGTTCATTCATGGATATGGCGAGAGGTATGGTCAAGAGTCAGGCTTTACCACATAGTTTTTTGCTTGAGGCTTGTTAGCAGCTGGTGTGGACAACCACATTATTTGTAAAATGTATTTTCTATGTAAAAGTTTGCTGATGAAGATGCTATAGAGCGGTGTAGTCCAGAAGGATCTGATAGACGTAGATTTGCACTATGAGATGCAACCATATTGTATTCCAAAATGATGTACCAATGGTCTAATTAATTAAAGCATATTGTTCTTATCGAGATCACTTTGTTTTGTAGTCTACCTATGAGGTAAAAGTCTTTCAGTATATGCAATGTTACTATTCTGGAAGTATTGTGTGATACAGTTTAAATTAGCAACGTAAATGCATGTTGTGATTGTGGTATTACAGTCATAATCTTTGTTCCCGATCCTAGTCCTTTGGAAATTCGTTTTTGTAATTCACTAAAGTACAATAGCATCTAAACATTTGGCGAACATGGTGGGATGGGGTCAGTGAAATCATAGCATAGTAGTTTTATGCCTTTGCAAATCAGTAAGGAGTACCTGACAAGTAATTCCCATCACGAGTATTTGGACGAGTTTTTTCAGTAGACTATAACAACATTAAACCTAGAAGACATTACCTCGTGGACACACTCACTATTTGAGAAGAATTGCTATATTGGGTGGAAAACAGAGTGTTACCTCCAAAACTCCTATAGGAATGGATTTTTGAGTGGAGAAATGGCAAGTTAGCCAAGGCATTGTGGCATGGGGAAGCGAGTGGAGCCGAACAACAGAGCCACCAATTGGGGAAATAGGCCACAGTGACGGCAGCGAACCCCCACCCAAAGTTGGCTTTAATTCTAGTTCCTTCGACTCAATTCGGTACCTTATAGGAGTTTTCGGACAGGATGGTGCACAGAAATCAGTCATGGAAGGGTTGATATATATTCATTTTTATGGAAGAATAGACGAAGACCTGGATGTGCACATCTGCACATTCGAAAATAAATACATCTATAATCAGAGTAACTTACAAGATGATAAACATAAGTTTCAGTATTTCAAGCTACACTGGTAGGCGACACACTTAAATGGCTCATCGAGTACCCTCCAGATCATTTCTCCTCCTATAATGAGTTAAAAGAGGTTTTCTTTGAACGATTCCAGATCGCCAAGAGCATTTCAGACCTCTATGCTACTCTCTAGTATATGATCTAGAAAGGAACGGTAGAATAATACACGTTAGACTTTAGATCCATGATGCGGCAGTTCCCGATAGACAAATGTCCTTTAGAAGAAATATCGCATGAATTTTTTGTTTATGGACTTCAACTAGCTATTAAAGAAAAGATTTACATTTAAGCACTAGACCAAACACATACACTTGACCAAATAATTGATTTAGTGACAAGGATGGACCAAAAAATATAGTTGGCCGATTTGGGCTCTGAGAAGATCAATCCGGTGATGATGAAAAGTACAAATCTAGTGTAGCATTTTTATTGTTTACGGTGCAAGAATGTCGGCCATATTATGACTGATTGTGCGTTGAATCAGGTATTTTGTCTAATCTGTAATAAGAATAATCATAGTCTAGACAAATGCCAATTTAATGTGAAGAACACACTAGTGGCTATTGCACAAGAAGATGTTCCTTCATGGAAAGGAAATGCAACATGATACAAGCGACCAGTTCCCTCCGGACAATGGCAGGATAGCCAAGATATTAGAGTATTAGGACCATTGCAATATTCGGGTCCACAACAATTTCTAAAATAGCGGTGAGCTTTCTGATGAAATTTTCAAGAATTTGGCAGAGGTAGGAGGTTTAAACCACCAGACCCAAGTAATTCAGGGGATCGACCGATAGAGTGTCAGTTTTGCTTGCAATATGGAAATAGAAGATGGGAATGTGAAGAAGCCAAAGAATACGATTAGCGGAAACAGGAGGCTAAGCTTAAGGCACCTATGGCTAATGTGGTGTCCTTAGAATATTTGGAACCCTCAGCATCGATGGTCATTAGGTCATAGAAGGAATATTAGAGTGGCTAGAAATCATATTATTTAGTACCAGTGGAGCAGAAGCAAAGATTTAAAAAAGTAGTACAATGGGCCTAGGAGTACCCACCGCATTACATAGACCCCAATTTGGTCCCAACAGAATCTTGTAGTAAAGAATGATAGCATAATTGCAGTAAGAAAACTATTAAACCCACTCCAAATATAAATGAAATAGGTAAGGAAAGGGAAAATTTTGGACCTCTAGTTGAATCTGTTCCAGAATTTTGGCCATCATTGGCTAATGATCAAGAGCTTGCCATCATAGTTCCGAACCAGCGGTCTAGATTAGGATGGAGCCAGGGCGATCCTGATCTTGAGGCATTGATGAATGGTAATTCTTGTGAGTTATTGCAAGATTCACATATTAAGTTATGAATAGGATCCTTACTGGAACTCATTACAGCCTTTTGGAAGCAATTATCAAAGCACTTACAAGAAAGATATTCACAGTCTCTGAGTCCAGAACCCTGGGTTTTGATGGTAAACGATGTTCCAAATAGAATAGTGGATTATGCGCTTCCCGCAATAACAGTCAGATATAAGAACAAAGCCATCCCCAAGGTCCTGATTGATGGAAGATCAAGTATTAACATCACCTCCACATCTACATACAAACAGATGGGTTGGAACACTATTGAGCTAGCCCCATTTTTTGTTCGGATGGTGGATTAGTCATGCGTACAATCAGTGGGGCTGATTAAGGATATCCCTATCAAAATTTCATAGGTGTTGTTCAATATTACATTTGTAGTTTTGGAACTTAAGGGGCAGAATCTAGATTATAATTTATTGTTGGGACGACCCTAGGACATGAAAAATTTTTTGTTCCATTAGAAGAAGAGCAATATTGTCTTCCGGAGCAAAAACCCATAGTGGCAGAACCTCCTCACATGTTGGACGGATTAGAGGAAGACGAAGAACAACAATTTTTGGAAGCTAATAGAGATCTTTTATCTTTCAAGGTTGTGGATATAAACATAGTTATCAGCCCAGATTGTGATAATATGGTGGACACTATTTACACCAAGCTTATGGAAACAGAAGGGGATATTGTGGATATAGTAATGAAAGATCCCATGGAGCTGGGGAAAATTTGGGTTGAAGAGGATTCATTAGAAGTTGCGAACCTCGACAGTGCGAAAGACCCAAAGCCTCTCCAAATCTCTTTGGAGCTTGCTCCAAAATTTCGATTGGCACTGATTGCCCTTCTACATTAGTACAAAGATGTATTTGCATGGACATATGCAGGTATGAAGGGTCTTGACCCCAAGTTATATCATCATCAAATCCTGCTTAAACCAGATGCTACCCCAGTCATGCAGCAGCGATACAAGATGAATCCAGACTTTGCGGAGCAAATGAAGCACGAGCTGGATAGATGAATCAAAGTTGGATATATTGTACCCATAGATAATCCCGAATGGGTCTCTCCCATCATCATCGTACGGAAGAAGAACAAGCAATTACGGATTTGTGTGGATTATAGGAAATTGAATGCAACGACAATACCAGACCCTTTTCCACTGCCATTTTCGGGCAATATGCTTGATGAGGTGGCAAGCCATGAAATGTATTCTTTCCTTCATGGTTTTACTGGATACAATCAAGTTGAAATGGTCGAAGAAGATATACATAAAACAACCTTCATTACAAATTGGGGGTTCTTTGCCTATACGGTCATGTGGTTTGGGTTGCGGAATGCACCAAGTACTTTACAGTGATGTATGTAGCAAATCTTTGCCCCGTACCTTACATCTTTTATGTGAACTTTTTTAGACAAATTCTCAATTTTTGACAAGATGGTCGTGCATCTAGAACACTTATGGGCTTGTTTTGAGTCATGCAAAAAGGTACAGCTCTATCTTAACCCAAATAAATCTACTTTTGTGCAGCAAATTGTTGGGACACATCATTTTAGAAAAGGAAAACGCAATGGATCTTAATAAGGTTAAGGTCATCATGGGAACTCCGACACCTCGAAACCCAAAAGAAGTTCTCCGGTTTCTTGGGCAAGTATGGTGGCATGGCCGGCATCTGTGTGGATTGGCACATATTGCCATCCCATTGAATAAGCTAGCCCATATTCGACCAGCAAAGTTTGTATGGACAAAGGAACCCCAACTTGCCTTCGAGCGCTTACGAAAGATGTTAGCCACTATGCAAGCTTTGAAAGCTTCAGACTGGAAATAGCCTTTTGACATGTTTATGGATGCTCCAGATAAATCTATTGGTAGTGTATTGATGCAGAAGGAGGGCCGAAATTGGTTTGGACCAGTCTTCTATGCTAGTCATCGCTTAACCAATGCACAATAGAACTATTCCACAATTGAGTGTGAATGTTTGGGTCTCATCTACTCAATTTAGAAATTCTACAATTATTTACATGGTAATTCTTTCACCTTCCATGTCAATCACAGTGCTCTATTGTATTTGGTGAAGCCTTAGTTGGAAGGCTTGCAAGGTGGGTCCTTTTGTTGCAAGAATTTGAGTGTGACATTGTTCATCACCCCGGAAGCAGTCACGTCATTGCAAATTTTCTATCTCGCATAGATCATGGAGAACCCCCTGAAGGTGTTGATGATACTCTCTTGGATGCAGAAGTCTTTACTATGGCCAAAATCGAGCATGCTCCTTAGACTTTGCCTACTTGGTATGAAGAAATGTTAAGATTTTTAGAAAATGGCATTTCTTCATCACATTTCCGATCGGCAGCAAGGAAGAAACTTGGACTCCGAAGTCGTAGGTTTATTATTATTATGGGATAGTTGTACCACAAGGACCCGACCTGAATTTGGTTATGCTGTGTACCTCCACATGAGGTGTCGGTAGTCATTACAGAAGCTCATGCAGGTGAGGCCAGTCAGCAGGTTGGACTATGGTGGCCTACCATGTATGTACATGTTCAACACATGGTGCAGAACTGTGACCTGTATCAAAGGACTGGTGAACCTCACATCAGTCAGCATTTCCCACTCCAGCCCATTCTTCCATTAGAACCTTTCTAGAAATGGGGCATGTACTTTATGGGTCAAATCAAACCACCACTAACTAGAACAGGAGCCCTATATATTTTGACATGTATAGAATATTGCACTCGATGGGTGAAAGCCTGTGCAACTAAACAAGCTACACATGAATAGTAGCAAAGAAACTTCGTAATGAAATCTTTCCTCGTTATGGGCTTCCTTTGGAATTAGTATCCAATAGGGGAACTCATTTCTTGAATCAATTAACTTTAGAGCTCACTTTGGAGTATCAGATTAAACACAAATTTAGTTCTCCCTATTACCCACGAGCAAACGGATCAGTGGAAAGTACCGATAAGGTCTTGCTCCACATGCTACAAAAGATGCTACTAGATTCAATGGATCAGTGGGAAATTATTCTTCCCACTATCCTCTGGGTGTACACGACTTCCTACAAAGTTTTAGTTGGTAGTACACCTTTTAAATTACTTTATGGACATGATTCAATTCTTCCATTTGATTTTGTGGTACCAAACCTTCAAATTGCAGTCCAGAAGCAGTTAGTTCGAGAAGACTCCGCTTACCAACTGGATCAGTTGAGATAGCTAGATGAACAACGGTACCAAAGCTTTTCCTCGAGCTTGAGGAGTCTAAGTAGAAAGCTCACACCAATTTTTGTAATTTTTGGAAGCCGTTAGATAGTTCAAATTAGAGCTAGAACCTATTTTTTAACTATGTCGGTCACTAGATGTGAAACCGATCAAAACTAGGCAAAAACTATAAATAGAGCTAGAGAACTCATTTTGAGGTTGTTGTTAGTTTATGATTGAACCTATGAGCTAGAACTAGAAGAGCTATTGTACCTAGATGATTATGAGTCCGTTTCTTGCCTTCCATTGATCTCCATCGCGACTTTCCTAGTGTGTGTGTGTATGCATGTGTGTATATGCTCTTGCATTTCAAGTTGGTACTTTCCATTGTGCATCATGTAAATTTGCATCAGAAATGGAATGATCTACATCATCACATGAAACCTTTAAAGGCTGAGAAGTTGCCTCATTAGTACTAGCACTAGGCCATCCACCTATAAAAATAGGCAGCAAAGTGTCATACATGTCTTTGGAGCTAACTAATGTCTCCTTATGACATGAAAGTAATGGCTGAATAGCCCCTTCCACAAAAACAACATCACAGCTAACCAAAATGCATTTAATTTATGGATGATACAAATGATGGCCTTTGCTTTTAGAACTATACCCAACAAAAATATGTTTCACTACTTTATCATCCAATTTCCTATGTTATTGTTCAAGCACTAATGCATATGCCAGACAACCAAAAACATGGAGATGAGCAACAGATGGCTTGCGACCATGGCAAGCCTCATATGGAGTGATAGACTGCAATGCTTTAGTGGGACACCTGTTAAGTATATATGTTGTACACATAACAACCTGTTTAGACGTTATTGTACTTTAGTGAATTACAACACCAAATATCCAAAGGATTGGGATCAAGAATAGGGATTATGATTGTAATACTACAACCACAACATGCATTTATGTTCCTGATTTCAATTGTATCATCATCACTTCCAGAATAGTAACACTGCATATACTGAAAGACTTTGTACTTAGAGATAGAATACAAAGTGCACAACAATATGGAATACAATATGGTTGCATCTCATAGTGCAGAACTATGTCTATCAGATCCCTCTAGACTACACCTCTCCGTACCATCTTTGTCACTAGACTTTGTTTCTTTTCCACACACCGTATCACAATGAACCACATCGCTCTTTTTTGTAACCTTTGCACCATTCCACACCTCGGCAAACAGAATCAACACTTAGAAACTATGAACTCTGGAAACTCTTGTGATCTACGTAAGAATCCCATTTTCCCATTACATAGAAAATACATTTTACAAATAATGTGGTTGTCCACACTAGCTGCTGACACTGACACGCACAATGGATCCAAACCCACTGTTTACAAAATGAGATATTACAAATCATCATCATGGTTCTACATTTTTGGGAAAATTATTGTTTCTTTATCATACCGCAACTCATTAAACATCTCTCCTATATTCTCTTCCACAAGTCTGATCTCTGACTAGCACTTCTACAACTAACGAGAGTTGCTTCTAATTCTGGTATTCTCTTTTGAAATCCTTCTAATAGATTATCAAAAGCTATGGTTACATCAAATAATTTATTTATATATCCTTCTGTTAATTTCTTCGCTTCATCTAACTTTACTTTGTGAGTTATCTCCAAAAATGAAACATCCTTCTTTAACTTTTCCACCTCCTTATCTTCTAAGACTGTGTTGGCATCAGCACAGTGCTGCTTCCACTCATTGATCTGTCTTTCCAATTCTAGAATTCTAGCCAGCTATGTAGACATTGTATCATATTGTTCTTGGACAGCACAGAGTCTTTCTTCAAGAGCTTTGAATTCAGAGTTTCGTACTGCCAATATCTCTTCTACTTCCGCAGTTGAAATACTTTACCTTTTGATTTCTCCACTCTGCTCCTTGACCTTCATCTTTGTAGCTCAACCATAAGCACCACCTCCTTTACTTGTCAATCCACGGAGAAGTGAGGACTGGTATGAAGACCACGAGTGAGTGAAGGCACAAGTGTGTGAGTGAAAGCACATAAGCATGCACACACATACACACACGCGTGCACAAGGTAAGAGCAAAGAGAGGAACAATGGAAAGCTTCGATTACAAAGGAGATCTCTTACAAAAGCTCTATTCTCTAACAAGCTAACCTCAAAAATGAACTCTCTAGCTCTTTTTATAGTTTTTTGAGTAGTTTTGGCCCTGTCCAAATCTAGTGTCCAGCCTAGTTAAAAGTTAGGTTCCATGGCTTATTTGAGGGCTCAAACGGAGTCTAAAAATTATGAAATTTGGTAGGATGATACTTCTAATACTCCTCAAGCTCGAGGGAGTCCTCAGCTTGAACAAAATGGAGTTACAAAAAGGTGAAATGATATTTACAATGGTTCGAGTGATCAAAATCACTATTTTTGTAGGGGATTCTTCTGAAAATTTGACATACACTTATTGGAGCTCCCTACTTGCTCTTTCTTCTTGTGTGTCCACCTTTTTGATGTTCTTCCATGCTTGTGCTTGAGCTTGAGTTCCAACACTCCCCCCCCCTCTCGAGTCTGTTGTCCCTGACAGACCCTTGTTGTAGTGGTTGTTCCATGTAGCGCCTCGAGAGGTAGTGTCCATCCTTTGTATGTGCTTCATCCTTGTATTCCAGTGACAATCTGTCATTGTAAACTTCCACAAATTGTTAGTTGCTCAAAGGAGGTTGTCAAGGTTGAGTTGGAGCAATTGCAAGCTACGAATTGCGTCCTAGGTATTGCTGGTGTCCCCGTGATGTCTTCTCAACCGTCCAAAGGTGATGTTCATAGTAGTCATGCCAAGTGTGCATAACCCATAGTGAATGATGGGTAAGTGTGTTAGTGCCTAGGTTGAAGAAAGTATGTGCCTTGTGCATGGCCTTGTAAGGTGGCCCTATACATGCGTACTCGAAAAATGCATTGGAAGGAGTATGGTGCAAAAATTGGAGGTCTTGAGCTAAGTGCTCAAGGGCATGTTGACGAAGAGGTTTCCTAATCTAACATTATTATGGTGGTGCCAAGGTAAGGATTCTTACCATGGTGAATTGTCGATCGATGTTTATCTCTTGGTGTTGTACACCCCTCCTTGCGATGGACCATGGGTTGGTCTATCGTTGTCAATGAATGCTCTTTTTGATGGTCCACTGACGAGATTCTTCGAGCACCTGGTCTTGTCCCCTCTCTTCAAAGTGACATTTTCCAAATACTGAGAATTGAATTTCTTTATATTCCTTGACAAACAACATTGGGTAACTACACCAAGCTTATTTTCGCATATTCTCTTTAGCTCACCATAAGCAGGAGTCTTCTCACCCAATATACATACAAGGATTTGCAGGGTACTGGAACTACCCCTTGGAGATATTTCCTTGGATGCTCTCGCACATACAGTAGTTAAGCATCGCTCAAGTTGCGGACCTTCCAACTCGTCCCTCCTACCATGGTAAGGGGAAACAATAGTTGTGGATGCCAATGTTCATACGAAATGCTTGACATCTACTAGATAAGGTAGCGATAATATCATCTGCTAGCCGATACACACTTCTATGCAAACTGATAAATGTCCAGTAATCAACGGTTCCACCTTCACATAAGCATGACTCATTCATGTTCCATGAGCCAAGCGTGGAAACAAGCTCTTTCTCTTTTTTTTTTTTGCTTTTTTTTCTTCCCTTTTTTTTACAATGTCACAAGCAAGAAGAGAGATGTTAGTATCAGAAAAAATAGTTGATATATGTCAATGTGCTCTTGTGCATGGGACTCTCAAATGTGTCTATGCACAGCCATGTAATGTGGCCCTATATTAATGCATATTTTGGAAATGCATGACCAGAATGGTGCAAAAGATAGGGTTGTGATTGTCATTCGTCGAGGCTTTCGATGTTATTTGTGGATGTTGATGCCATCTTATTGGTGGTATCCATTGTATTTCGAGATGATAATTGATCATTCCTCCTTATAGGGATCCATTTGAGAACCATGTTCGATTGCATAGAGATCACCTTGGGTTGCTTCATGTTTGGATGGTTTCTTGGCTTTCGTGTCCTTTGTGGTTGGCTCTTTGGTTTGGTAGGGGCTGCCGGTGATTTTGGCTTCCAAACCCATATCCTTCATGATTGTCTTATTACCATTTCCAAAGAGGTGAGGTGATCTTCTTTGGCTCTTTGTTTCGGGTTCTGACCCTAGCCTTTCCTTGACTTCTTTGTTGAGACTTTACGCGTGTGGGAGAATATAGGTTGTTGTATACGTAAGAGCTTCTTGGGTACCCATATGCATGACTGACCTTGTTGAGCTACCACTAATTTCTTAGGCATCAAAACTTGTCGAATACCTTGTGGTTTAACCTGCCCTAATTGCTTCGTTCTTGTATTGGCATGGTTGGCCTGCCTAGATGGGAATTGTTGTAGCAAGGCGGATGGTTGCTCTCCTTTTTGTACCCAAATCTGCTTCATGCCCGACACTACTTTCTTCGTGAAAGCCCATTATCTATTTGATGCAGCAATTGTCATGTATTGTTTCTCTTCCTTGTGTGATTGAACTACTATAGATGGTTGAGACTTCGTACAACGAGGGAGTCTCAATGGGTCTCCGACTGTTTTGTTGGAGGTAGCATCCTTTTGCATCATAGATTTTTGGACACATACAACTTCTTCTTCTCTAAGATTAGTCCTAAGAGAATGTGTGACACCATAATCTGTGAGCATCCAGTTTTCTAACTCTAATGTAATGCATTGTTCATGAACCCAAACTTGAAGAATTTGGCTCCTTAGGTTTAAGTTGACCGCATGCTCATAGATCCAATCTTGTCCCAAGACAAGTGGTTCAGTAAGGTCCTCATCTTGACACACTAGCATTTTGACTCTCATTGGAACATCATGAAGATAGATGGGAAGCTCTACCTCACCCAAACAAGGGGTTTCCACACCTCCCAATCCTATGAGATAGGCTTCTATGGGATTGATGTTCAACTGCAAGTCTTGGTAGTATGAAAGTCTAACTGCACTAGTTGTTGCACCTGAGTCAATCAATGCTCTCACAGTCCTTAAATTCTCTCTGTGTCCTACCTCTAAGGTCACAAAGGGACGTCGGTCAATTATTCGAGAAGTAATTATGCCCGATTTTTGGCACATGTCCATGTGATATTTTGGGGCTTTCGGGTTGACATCTAGGCCTAGTCACCTTAACTTATTTTGCCTTATGCGCTCTCTAGCCTCTGTCTGTGCTTCTTCTCTAACTCTTAACTCCTCTTCTTTTCGCTTCTTCGCAATGTTGAGTCTCATTAGCATATCTTCTGTAAGAGGTTCTTGATATAACTTGACTCGACAACCACTTATATAGTTTGGCAAGATATCACCTTCTAAAGTGGCCACTTGAACCGCACCACTAGTGGAAATTCTATTAATGATCATGGGTCCATATCCTCGCTTTTCCAATTTACGGGCATGTTGCTTTAGTGTATACACGAGCACTAGATTTCCCTCTTTCAGTCCCTTATCCTTGATGTGTGCATCGAAGTATGCCTTTTGCCTTTTCTTTGCAGCGTAGATACCTGCTACCGCTCATAGCCTCGTCTCACCTAAGCATTCTAAATCAAAGATCTTGGATGACAATTCATGTCCATTCCACTCATGCTCTTGTGCTACCTTTAAAGCTGGGATTAAGAAATCTAATGGTAGCACAACATTCTATCCAAAGACCATCTGAAATGGGGTGGCATTGAGTACCATTTTGTAGGCAACTCGGTAAGCCCAAACAGCATGATGAAGTTGTTTACCCCAATCATAGCGTTTTTTATTTACAAGCTTGGTCAAGACATTACATAGGATCTTGTTTGTGCTCTCAGCTTGTCCGTTAGCTTGTGGATGATAGGGAGCAGACTTCTTATGTATCACCAAGAATTCTTGGAGAAGATTTTCAATGACTTCATTCAAGAAGTGTGTGCCTCTATCGCTCACTAACTCTATTGGTAGTCCATATCTCATGAACACATTCGCAAATAAGAACTTAGCTGTTGTTTGAGCATCATTCTTTGTTGTGGCTTTTACTTCTACCCACTTTGTAAGGTAATCTGTGGCTACAATAATATACTCTGCATGGGAGTTTCTAGCTAGGGGGTTAATAGGACCTACAAAGTCTATACCCCACTTCAAAAATGCACGTCCTCCCATCATTGGCCTCAAAGGCATCTCGTCTTTTCTAACCGAATATTGTGCACATTGGCATGTGTCACATTTTTTCACATAGATATGTGCATCCATATGAAGAGTGGTCCACCAAAGTCCTGATAATAGAATGGTCTTAATTACTCAGTTAGGGCCAAAGTGTCCACCTGCCACACCATTGCTTGCAGTTTCTAAGACTTTCAAATAATCTGATTCATGAAATCTTAAGTAACCATCTTTGCCTCTTTGGTATAGGTTGTCTCCTACTAAGGCATAGTCTTGAGCCTCTTGCTCCATGCTCCATCCTCTTGCTAGACTAGCCTCTTTGGGTAATGTTATCGATCGCATAAATTCTACCAATGGAGCACTCCAATCTGGAATTAATGACATGTGATAGCCTCTTTAACGTTCCTTGGCCTGGGCAATTCTGCTATGGTTCTAAATTTGTCCTTGTCTATTGATATTCCATTCTTCAAAACAATATGACCTAACATTTTACCTTGTCGTACCATGAATACACACTTCTTTGGGTTCAGACACGCTCGATATTCTCTACACTTGTTGAAAATCTGTATGAGCTCAGGGATGTGGTATTTCCTTTGTTGGGAATGAGCACATAAATCATCCACATATACTTCTAAGATTTTTCACAAGAACTCTTTGAAGACATGACACATGAGCCTTTGGAATGTTGCAGCTGCATTTGTGAGCCCAAATGGCATCACTCGGAATGGAAAGATTCCCCACTCTGTGGCAAAAGTCATCTTGTGTTGATCTTCTGGGGCGATGGCTACTTGGTTGTAACCTGAAAATCCATCAAGAAAGCTATAAAATTCCTTGCCTACAATGCACTCCAATAAATGTTCGGTGATTGGAAGTGGATAGCTATCTCTAATCGTCGCAGCATTAACTTTTTTAAGGTTAATACACACCCGCAACTTTCCATTCTTCTTGGGCACCACTACAATGGGGGACACCCACTCAGTATGCTCAATCTCATAGATAAATCCAGCTTCAATCAACCTGTCAATTTCCTCTTTTATTTTAGCTGCATAAGTGTCATTATATGTGTAGGGCTTCTGTTTGGTAGGCTTGGCATCAGCACTCATGGGGATTGTATGAGAGCATATCCTCAGATCTACTCCCTTTAAGTCTCTATAGTGCCAAGTAAACACGTCCCTATATTCCCTTAATAGAGCTACAAGCTCTACTTCTTCTTCTACACTTAGGTCTTCTCCTATGTATGTACATCGCTCTTCGTTACCTTTAATGGTCACTACAATTTTCTTGGTCTTTTCTTTGTTATCATACGCTTCCCCTGTGATGGCCTCTCTTTTAGGCATTCGTACCAAAATTTTCCGGTCTTCAACTTCATATTTCTTGAAGTTTTTGGTACTTGAAACAATTATTCTTCCTCTTCTTGTTTTACTGCTTTTCTTTTCTTTTTCTTTTGACTACCCTCACTTTCATCCTTTGAATTGATGGTTTTAATGCTTGTGAGAGGGTCTTCTTCTTTTTGAGTAAATACTCCAACATCTTCTAGATAGTGCTTCTCTGAATTAAAGCAACTATCCATCACAATGGACTCTAGATCATCATCGTTCTCTTCTTCTTCCATGAAGTCACTAGGGTCACATTCTTCTAGCAAGGGCTGACACATGAACACTGAAATGTCATAACCCTCCTCATCACAATGAGGTGTCCATTGTTCTTCATTCACTGTAATGTCCATGGTAGCTAAGATTTCTGCCCAACCCTGAGGCTCAAATTCCTCATCAGGAAAGATCATCGGTGTATAGGCTGGGTCTTTAATTGGTCTTCCCCCTTGAGAATTTCCTTCTTCTCTTGCTTTTAGGCATCTCTCCTCTTCCTCTACAACCTTGTACATCCACAAATGAGTATCTTCATGCAGCCATGATGGATTAGGTGAACTTCTAGAATGCACAGAGATGGAATCTTCTTTCACTTTGTGGATAGGATTCCACTGTAGGGGTGGTACACCTATGAAGGTGTAATCCTTCAAATTGACCTTGGTTGTAACCCCTAAGTGTTGTAAGTACAAGGAGTTGGTTCCCCAATCTCGTACTATTTGCAGTTGTCGTAGGAAGGGTCTTCCTAGGATCATCTCGTAGACATTATTTTTCTCAAAGTCACATATAGCAAATGTGTGTTCAAACTCTACACCACAAGTGGCTAGAGTTATCCCTTCAAGCAATCCTAGAGGTCCTTCAAAATGACCGTCTACCATTTGAAGCTTCATTCTAGTTGGTCTTAATATGGGTTTGCCCCATTGCTTCCACAAGGAGGTGGTCGTAATAGCAACACCAACATCTGGGTCTATGATTGCTTTGGTCATGTAACCTTGGTAGGTGATTGGAAGATAAGTATTACCGTCTTCTCCTTCACTCATGTTTCCTATTTTGTCTAGAGATATCTCTGGTACTCTTTTCTTAGAGCCTGCTTTTGGCATATTGGAATCAAGTTATGGAACCTGATGCTTCACATGATTCCATATCTTAGGTTTTGCTTTGAGAATCTCTTCTATAGTGAGATGACATTGAACCTTAGTGTTCTTCACAACATCAGTGTTCCTTGGAACCACTGAGTCTTCATTTCTTACCAGTATTGTGGGAGCTCTGATTTGAAGAGATTCAGATTTCTATGGGCCTCTGAATTGTGGCAATTCTTGTAAGGAATTAGATTCGAAATCTAATCTTTAATCTTCTTGTTGCTCTATTTGGTCTTCATAGATAGACGGAATGACTTGGGGAAATTGATCATGAAGATCATCAATCTCAAAAATAGGAGGGGGATTACCCTTCTCCTTGGCCCATTTCTCTTTTTGTATTTCCCGCAAGAACTCTTGAGAGTACTCTTGAATTGAAAGAGGTGTTCCAACATTCATGAAATTAGGAACATAAGCTTTCATTGGTGGAGAGCTTTCTCTCTCAACAACTGGGTGAGCCTGTGGAGGTAAAGAAATCTGCGATTTGTTTACCAACTACTAATCTTTCTAGTAAACCCTAAAAATGCAAATCCAGTTTGGTAGAGTTTATCTGATTGAATGATTGACTAGTCTCAAGCATAGCCTGAGCTAGCTTTACCATTTTCATGCACATTTTTGTCCATTCAATATCTGAATCTGCTCTAGGGTAACTCTTGTCTAGGTTTGCAGTTATTGGCCCTTCTTGAAGTCGAGCCTAGTAGCCCTTGAACATCATGTCCAAGCCTTCTGGGGTTGGATCTGCAAGAACAGACCCTGATTGCGGTCTATTTACAATGGGTGGTGGGGTGGGATGAGGTGGTGTGGATGGAGTTTCGGCATGCGAGGGGTTTTGAGAGGCGATATCTTCTATTTTGCTTTTCGCTTCTTTCAAACTGTCTTCTAGTTCCGATAACTTTCTATTCCACTTGCGATTGGCCTTCTCCCTGGTATCTTTCCATGTTCTTGTTTTCCTCTTACTAGGCTCTCCTGATTCACTTGACTCTAATTGTTCAGCTGGCTTATCTTGTTTTAAGGCTTCTGCCCTGCTAACTACCTGTATAGGAGCCACATTATTGCTACTTGAACTTGAATCGACCACTAAGCCTACCACATTAATGGGTGTAACCTTGGGTGCACTAGAGGGGTTTCTTAGACAATCTCTGGGGAGATGGTCTTTGCCACACTCAGGACAAAAAGCTTGTATTATGATGGCATGTCCTTGACCCGGAGATGGCGGGTGGGGACAATCACGAATGAAATGGTCGCCCTGACATCTGAAACATGGTCCTCTAGGGGCTTGTGGTCTCATTTGTCTCAATTGGGGCCTAGGGTTAGGATTTGTATACATGACATTCAAGTATTCAGGCTCCCAATGTTGTTCCATAGGTGGTGTCTCGTAGTGATAAGGATAAGTCTCACTATGCTCAGGTGACTCTATGTAATAAGCTTGTGGACTATCTTCATAGGAGTAGTCAGAACTCTAAGCATGATGGTCATTCTCCAAGATCAGTGGGGTCACTGGCAACAATCCTCTATTAGGGTTTTCCTCTACCATTGCATACTTGACTAGAATCACATTGGCAAGAGCTAGTGGTTGGTTTCCTAGGACTGGTTGTGGCCTATATTGTGCCTGATATTGCTGTTGTGGTCTATGATATGGCTCTAAGACTTGGTATTGGTTCTGATACCTACCCTGTTGGTAAGGTTGCTGATAAGTTTGTCTAACAGCCAGCCTATTGTATGGACAATCTTGAGCCGTATGGTTCGTGTATTTTCTCTCAATAGTACAATATGGGGCATTCCTTTCTCTTACGTTCTGGTTTTGCATTGGGCAAATGTTAGCCATGTGGTCGCCTCCGCAAGTATAACCCCGGTTCAATGAGGTGACTCTTGGTGTTTGTCTATTTTCGACTCCTAGCTTCTTGGCAACTTGTTAACCTATATCATCTATCTCCATGGAGGCCTTGGAGGTATGACTAGTAGAACTGTCAGAATCGTTATAAAGTTTGGACAGCCCTAACTCCTCACCCAAGTTGTCTTCTATGTCAATGCATGTCCTCACACACTCTTCTATGGTTCTAGGCTCTTTCAAGTACACATATGATCTCAACTTTGTGCTTAGTAAGCCATCTAAAAACAAGGCCATTTGTTTGGCCAGTGTGGGTAGCTCGGGCACAGGGAATCTTTCTATGTACTGTCCAAACCTTCTTCCTGCTAGTCACACTATTTCTTCGGGTGTCTGCTTGAAGTTGTGGATCAAGGATGATGTATTATGCCTGATACCACTCTTGGAAAATTATACAATGAATTCCTCTAGCAATTGACCTATATGGCGATAGTTATGATTGTTTAGGGTTTGAAACCAAGCTAAGGCAGTGCCCTTGAGAGTCAAACCAAATGCCTTGAACTGGGTGAACAAGTCCTCAATCTGTTCAGCTCTTAACACTTGTTTGAACTCGGCCACATGATCATAAGGATCTCTTGAACCATCAAAGTAATTTTTCATTGTCTTGACCACTTCAGAGGGTCTAAGGGTTCTTGGATACTCTCGGGGTCTAGGCAATGGAAAATCATGTTCATTTCTTTGATGCCTATGTGCTTGATGTCTCTCTCTTTCATGTCTTTCACCTTCAAATCTTGATCTATCTCTACCCACATTGTGTGTAAAGCTTACCTCCGGTCTCTCTCTAGTCCTTTCCCTCTGGTTTTCATGAGCCTTGGATGATCCTATGCCTTGGAAGCCCTGGGAAATATTCGACCATGGTGGGGGAAAGATCAATTCACTCTTCCAAGTGTATGCATGCCTATCATGTTGTGTTACCAAAAACATTTGCTCTGACGTGTTATCCAGGTAGACAACTTTGCCTGGTGTCTCGAGATCTTTATTTCTGAGCGTCGAGCAATGGTGAGCTCCATATGTGCAGAAAATCGTGAAAAAACACAGGGGCATGCTCTCCCTTACACTTCCTAACTCCTTCTCACATACTAATGCATGAAAAATGGTATGAAAATGGTGAAAATGCACTAAAAAACAAGAAAATTCTATGAAGAAGAAAATGTAAGAGATGGTGATGATGATGATGATGAAGATAAAGAAGAAAAAACAGAAAATGATAAAAAATGATAGTTTTTTTTACCTTCGAACATTGCGAATCTACAATCTTACCATCACAATGCTCGTCCTCGAAGCTCTCTCCCCGGCAATGAAGACAAAATTTGGTGTAGCTCAAGCGTAAGCACCACCTCCTTTACTTGTCAATCCACAGAGACATGAGGATTGGTATGAAGACCACAAGCGAGTGAAGGCACAAGTGTGTGAGTGAAAGCACATAAGCATGCACACACATACACAGACGTGCACAAGGTAAGAGCAAAGAGAGGAACAATGGAAAGCTTCGATTACAAACGAGATCTCTTACAAAAGCTCTATTCTCTAACAAGCTAACCTAAAAAATGAGCTCTCTAGCCCTTTTTATAGTTTTTTGAGTAGTTTTGGCCCTATCCAGATCTAGTGTCCGGCCTAGTTAAAAATTAAGTTCCAGGGCTTATTTGAGGGCTCAAACGGAGTCTAAAAGTTATGAAAATTGGTAGGATGATACTTCTAATACTCTTGAAGCTCGAGGACTCTTCGGCTTGAACAAAATGGAGTTACAAAAAGGTGAAATGATATTTACAATGGTCCGAGTGATCAAAAACACTATTTTTGTAGGGGATTCTTCTGAAAATTTGACATACACTTCTTGGAGCTCCCTACTTGCTCTTTCTTCTTGTGTTTCCACCTTTCTGATGTTCTTCCATGCTTGTGCTTGACATTGAGTTCCAACAATCTTCAACTTCTAAATCTCTTTCTCCGACTTCTGTAGTTTAGGTGCCAATTCTTGGTTGGTCTTCTTCAACTTCTATTGTGCCTTCTAGGTTTGTCCTACTTCAGCTTGAAGTTGAGCTATAATCTTTGATTTTTCTTCAATATTTACCTTTAGGGTATTATTCTCTACTACAGCTTCATTCAGCTTTTCCATCTCCTCTTCTTGAATTGCCCTATCTCTTCTTGCACTCTCTGTTCTAGCTTGTTCTGCATCGGCCCTGAGTCGGCTGATTTCTTCGATCATTTTTTCTTTCTTCGCCATCCACTTATCTTTTTCTAGAATCATGGTGTTATATTTTCTTTGAAACTCTTCCAACTTAGCTGCACTCCATTGAACTCCTCTAGCTAGATCCCCAAGAAGTTCCAGACGAATCGTTTCATTATTATATATCCAGGGGTAAATGTAATCACTCCATCTTATTGCAAGCAACTTTACATTGCCATCATTCTATTTCCACCTATCGTTCAGTCCACAAGAAGAAAATGTGTGTAATATCAAAATCTTTTGAGATGTTTCTCCTGTATGGTCTCCTTGTTCCTGCTGTTGTTGTCTATGTCTTTCTTCCTCCGTAGCCCTTTTTTCCCTTTCCTCCCCTTCTCTTGTCCGAGATTCTTCTTCTTCTTTCTACTTCTTTCTTCCTCCATTTGTTCTTTGGCTGCATCTTCCTTGCTTGCCTTCCTCTTAGCTTCTTCTCTGGCCTTCCTCCTAGCTTCTTCCTTGGCCTTTCTCTCAACTTCCGGCCTTTGGTTCTCCTCCACCTCTTGCCTCTCGGACTCTTCTTCTTCATCTTTGTCATTCTCTGTCTAGTCCTAGGAAGTTCCTTCTACTGGTTTCTGCTGTGCAGCCCTTTTCTTTAAAATTTGCAAGAAAACTTGCACCATACATACTATGTATTCTCGAGGTATGAATATTGGGCTTTAAGTAAATAACAAAGTGAATACGACTCCCATTTTGGAGTCTAGCACTGTGTTAACTACTCTTTCCGACCACCTGAAGAGTCTTTGCACCTCTTTCTTCAATTTTTGGAAAATAATTTTGGCCCAATTTACTTGTGTTTAAGTTGATTCCTTCTTCAAAGCAAAGAGTTGCTGAGACACTCCATAATGTTTCGCCTACAAATTTATAATCATTATCATTAAAAGCAACCCCAGTTTAAGTGGGTTATCATCCGAAAGTTGGGCAAACCGATATTTGCTAGAGCAGGGTTTGTCCAGCAACTCATAGATTTTTGTTGCATCCATTGGCTCGGTACGGGCTGTTATTCCTATGCTAGCCACATGAATCTTTCTGTGATTAGAGTTGGTGAAAGCTGAAAGGTTTCCTGCCCTATCGACAAGTTAATCTCCTGAATATTGATGTCGTTCCCATCTATTTGTCGAGTTATCTCTTTGCCAATATCTTTAACCTGTGGATAAGGACGAATACTCCTCCAATCCAGCATTGTGCACTACAACTATCCTCTGCACTCGAACCAATCCTTTTGTTCCTGTGATAATTTCTTTGGTATGTTTAGCAGATGGCAATCAGAGAATGTGACTGCCATATCTGCGCTATTGCATCATGTGCTAACTACTATAGTATATTGATGCTCTGCTCGATCTATTCGCTCTGCTCGCAACTTAGCCAAATAAGCCGGATTAGTCCTGGTCCTCAGCCTTTTATGGCCTACATTTCTGTGTTGAGAGTGCTAGGTCTGCATCATTATTACCCTAAATGGTATCTTAACTCCAATGATTTCGCACTCATTGTGGCTCACAAAATAAGAATTGCACTACTAGATTCGAAATGTTAAAGTTTTCACCATTGTTGATTACATCTACGTCTTGCATGCATATTGTTAATCCGCTTATTATTGCCGATTAATGCATAATCATGTATTTTTTATTTGGAGATTTTTTTTTTTATTTTTTACTCGTGGAATTGTAATTTATCCTTCGAAAGTCTGATAGGGCTATAGTTTAGACCCATTAACGGCTATTGGCAATAGTTTGCCCACCAACATGGATAACTCGAAGAAACCTAGACACAAAGCTCGTGAATCTGGAACAAACTGGGCCACCGTAATTTGAGTTTCCCCATTTTCCTCTTCATTTTGGAATGGAAATACAATACTAGATCCTTGGGCCAAAAATTCTTGGTCCGTAAATTTTGGTTGTGCCATTTCTTTTGACGATTCTAGACCTCGGCTTGCACAAAATGGAGTCGCATTCACGATAATTGGATGTATATACATATAATACATTGGTTTAGTGATAAAAATCATTGTTTTCATGATGAAATCTTCTGAGTAACTTTAAGTGTTTCCTCTTCTTCTATGATGAGAGCTAGTACTCAAACCTTTGCCTTGAACACTCCCCTCCTCCTCGTTTCTATCATCCCTGACAGAACCTGATTTAGCGTGAGTAATGTAGTTTGTGAGCAGGTTTGTTGCCAAGGTGTGTTTGGTGATGCAAAGTCCCCGGATAAGATCACGTTCAAGTTTCTCCCAATCAATGGGCTGGGTTCATCTAGAGTTGGGTGCATATAATGTTTTGAATACATGATTCGTTGACAAGCAAACAAGTGTAGCAAATGCGTTGGACAATTGATAAACACTTTTGAGTGATATTCCCAGAAGCCGGTGGTGAACATTTCTTCAAACGTCTGCTTGTAGTAGGCGGGCATATACTTCAATCTGCAATGCCAAGCATAGCACATCTTGAGGGACGGTGTCATGCTCATGTCATAAACTAGGTCCAAGTTCCCATATTCAAAGCCTGGTGTATTCACAGTGGGAGCCTTGACATGTCGAAAGGTCTTGAATACAATCTGCATCATATCAAAAATCTTTACAGTCATTTGAGTGGCAATATCTGTCATTTGTGTAAACGAGGCAACCAATGACTAATGGTGGCCATCATATAGCCGATAGTCGAAGTATTATTCATGGGAGGTGCGAGGTAGGGATAATTAAGCCAATCTTTGCATTGTCGATTATTTTGAACCTTAATAGCGAATGCCTTCCAAGTACGTCTGTGCGGAACCGATCCATAACATGGGTTGTACTTCAAGTGTGTCGGTGCACACATCCAGGTATGTATCATTTCTGGGTACTTTTGAAGTACGTCTGCATGCCAAGTGGGTTGATAAACGTGGCCTCACTCTACTTTTGGTGGAACATCTTTAGGCTCAAATTTCATGGCATGCATGGGGCGCTTCTGAGTCTCTTTCTCCACTTGAAAATTATATTCCTCTAGAAAAAGGAAATATGTCTTATACTATAATTCACTGTACATTATATGTCTGCATGGGGCGATAGCGGCAAAATAACGTGACTTCAAAATAATTTCTTCAAGATTTGCCATCGCGTGGAGTTGCGCATTTACTCGAGTAGAGTGTATCTTACCCAATTCTTTGATGGTCTTTAACCAAGCTGGTAGAGGTAGTTTGTAGGTGTCATGTCCTTCAGGGGATGAGCAACCACCAACAACAGGTAAGGGTACATATTCTTCCTCGAATGCATCCTCAATAGGGATAGGTATTGTTTCTTCTGGTTTCGGTAGATCAGGTGGTGACTCGGGTCGAGAGGGTTCCATCATGTTAGATACTTGAGTATGTAACTCTTGTCCTTTCATACGTAGCACTGTCAATTCTTTCAAGAGGGACGGTGGTGCCACTTCTTGTAGGATAGTGGGTCCCAAAGAATCTTTAAGCAGCAAAGTTTTATTGGTTTCCTTGAGGGTTCAGCATTCTTCCTATAAACGGTCATAGTCCTCAAGCACACGTGCATGGTCTTACAATAGGATCTGCATCGATTCAGGGGGAACGGCTTGAAAGGGAGACGTACTAAGAGGCATATCCAGGTTGTCCAATGTAGCTTCAAAATTCTCTCGATTTTTTTTGTTGCAGACGTGATTTTCCTCCTTTGCAACGTTGAGGTGTCAGTGAAGAAGCGCCATCTTGCATGATAGTTGGGCATTTTGCATCAAGTGAACGTCTAATTATGATTCAGCTTCCTTGACCCGTTCCTATATCTAGGCTTCCAAAGTTTGTTGCTACCTCTCATGTTCGGCCTCCAAGTTTTGATACTTTATGTTAAGCTCCTCATTTTGTAGTGTGAGGGCATCTAAGCGTACCTGTAGATCTTGTGTAGTGCATTGTAGGGTGGAATGTTGTTGCCCAAGCGATGAATATTCTACATTAATTTGTTGCATACACTATATCATTTGCTAGAGAGTTGCATCAACGGTGGATGATGAAGAAGATGCAAGGGTGGGGAAGGCAACATGCGGGGTAGTTTGTAATGTGATATGAGTGGGAGTGGGGATTGGGATAGTGGATGCAGTGGCAAGTGACGGAAGTGATGTGCAAATAGGTGACGTGTGAGATGTGGTACATGGTGTGGTGGATGTTGGAGCAAGTCTATGACAAGCCTAAGTATTGGCTTGAGTCCCACAAAGTCATAGAAAAAGCCTTAAAATGAACACTATGTAAAGTTCACTTGTGAACTACCTCTTGTAACTTTTGAAGAGTTTACTTAATGTAAAAGTAAGAGAATCTTAAGTGGTTGAGTCCACTTGATCAAGAATGGAAAGAGGAGCCACGAATTTGTGATTTGTGGTAGGTAGAGAATCAAATCAATCATTGATTGATTGGAGAGTGATTGAGGGAAGTTAGCCTCCCAAACTCAACTATAAATAGATGGCAGTTTTAGTCGTGGTTAGAGAGACCTATGTGAAGACCTCCAAGAGCTGAGCTTTATGCCATATAAAGGTGTGATTACAAGGCACACATATGTATCAGTAATTCATTGTATTGTACAAGCAATATACTTTCATTTTCATGATTATTTGAGTTCATCTTTCCATGTTCTTGTGAAGTGTACTACTCACTGCCATTACTCTCAGTTTTCTCAGTCAGCTTGCAGAGATGTTTTCTCTGAGCTTGGTGCATCATTTTCAGTGATTTAACTTGATAAAGTTAGCTCTATAAGTCTACTATATGCTCACAAATTTTCAGGTCATTTGGATGTTGAAATCTTCAGTTATGTTCATTTGAAGTCAACAGGGTCTGTTCATCTTCACTTCTCTGTCAGGTACCCGACTTTTTCACTCATCTTGTCAGAGACATTTCTCAGTGGTTACTTATCCAAATTCAGTGATTTAAATCTTGTTGGATTCAGCTTACTGTCTAGTATAGCCATACAAATTTTCATAATCATTGGATTTCTACATTTTGAGTTATGTTGATTTTTCTGCGCACTAGTCTACTTTTGTAGCAGCCCGTGAAAATCGGGATGATGTCATCACTTGTTAAAACTCATTCTCAGTGTGTGGTTCATTATTTTTTATGAGATTACTCTTGAAAGTTAGCTCTTTAAGTTACCTAGACTTCCCTAAGAGGAATTAAGCTAATTGCTGCTGTGCTCAGAGAATTATGTAAAACACTGGACAGGTGTATGTACCAAGAATAGCAAGTTTTCACCTCTGAGCTAACTCCAACTTATCTGTTTTGATCTATCTTTTTGAGAGTGATCTTCCAAGGTACATAGGGTGTCTAATACATCAATTGGCAAGCTAAAAGGGCCCACCATATACTTCTAGAGTTCATTTGGCTGGTGTAGATCAAGGATTTTGCAAAACCTCTTCATCTTCAAGCACATACCTATCCATCTCTTCACAGTGGTATCAGAGCAAGGATGGACAACATGGCAGATGGATTTCCTTCATCAATTGACAAATTAGACAGAGGTAACTACTCAGCTTGGTCATTAAGAATGGAAGCTTATCTCCAAGGTAGAAGTTTATATGGTTATGTGGCTGGAGATGAAGTTATGCCAAGTTTCAGGAACAAAAGTCAACCAACACAAGAAGAGCAAGAAAGATTGAGCACATGGTGCTCCAAGGATGCACTTGCAAGGTCTTATCTCCTCAACTCTATCTCAGATTTTTTGTTGCCTCACATTAGAAGTTGTAAGACATCTCAGGAAGTGTGGGATGCACTTGAAGCTTTCTTTTCTTCAAGTACCAAAGCTAGGAAGCATCAACTATGGCTGGAGTTCACAACTCTCAAGAAGGCTCCCAAACAAAATGTGACTGATTTTGTCACAAAGCTCAAGGACATAGCGGATCAGTTGGGAAGCATTGGAGAGGTAATAGATGAAGAGAAAATTGTAAGGCAGGTCATCAATGGCTTGAAGGCAGATGATAAGTGGGAAGCATTCACCACAGCTATGGATTTGTACATGGACATGCATGTACCTGATTTCAACACACTCATTGGACAACTACTTACTCAAGAGGCAAAGCTTATCAAAAATGGAGAAAGCTCTAAAGGTAATCAATCTTCAGCTTTATACACGGATAAAAGCAAGTCTAAAGATAACAAAGGAAAGGCAAAGAAAGTGGATGATGAAGCAGGTACATATCAAGCTAACTATGCAGGTAGAGGAAGACATGGCAGAGGTAGAGGAAGAGGAGGTAGACAAGGCAGGGGGAGATCCCAAGACTCCAACTCATGTTCTATTTGTGGATTAACTAATCATACAACTGAAAATTGCTTTAGGAATTCCAGGAATCAAAGAGGCAGAGGATACAATAGAGGAAGTTATGGCTACTCAAGAGGAAGGTTCAACAATTACCATGGCAACTACAACAACTACAATCATTCAAACTATCAAGGAGGCTACAAAGGAAGGAGAGACTACAATAATTACACAGAAGACTCAAACAAAGAGGATTCATTATTGATCATGAACATGGCTATGCCACAAGGTAAATCTGATGAGCATATTTTCTACATAGATTCAGGTTGTTCAAATCATGTGGCAGGAAATGTGGCACTCCTATCAGATTTAGAAGATCCAAGGAATAAGCATGAGGTACAAACAGGAGATGATACAAAACATCCAGTGGAGAAAATAGGCAATGTCAAAGCACCTGATGGAAACATCAACCTACTCAGTAAGGTACTCTATGTCCCTACCATTACAAAGAATTTGATAAGTGTTGGGCAGATAGTAGAGAAAGTGTTGCAAGTCAGGTTCACAAAAGCAGGAGCATTTGTTGAAGATCCAAGTCAAGGATTCAGAAGAATTGCAAAAGGTGAAAAGACAGGTAGATTGTTCACATTTGAATTACAGGACACCAGAAACATTGCTCTCTTTAATTATGGTAGTCAGACACTCACAGAATTGGAAGTATGGCACAAAAGGTTAGCACATATTGGTGAAAGGTCATTAAAGCAAATCTGCAGGGACCAAAGTGTACTTGGACTTCCTAATTTGTCAAAACAACATATGATGTATAAGTGTAGTGCATGTCAATTTGGAAAGTCTCACAGGTTACCATTCATGAAGAAAGGTTATATGCATGGAGATCTCTTGGAGTTGGTTCATACAGATGTATGGGGACCTAGCAAGGAAGCTTCATTATCTGGATCAAGGTATTATGTTTCCTTTATTGATGATTGCAGCAGATGGACTATCCTATTCTTTATGAAACACAAAGATGAAGTTTTTTCATGTTTCAAAAGATATTTGGCTCTTGTGGAGAATCAAACAGGTAAATCACTAAAAAGGCTAAGGTCAGATAGAGGGGGAGAATACTTCTCCCATGATTTTGATTCTTTTCTTCAAGAAAGAGGAATCAAAAGAGAGGTAACTACAAGGTACACTCCTGAGCAAAATGGAGTGGCAGAAAGGAGGAATAGGACAATTGTTGAAGCTGCAAGGTCTATGTTAAATGAAAAGCATTTACCTAATTATTTATGGGCTGAGGCTGTATCTACAGCCACTTACTTGATTAATAGGTTGCCTTCAAAATCCCTTGATGGGATGACTCCATATGAGGCTTGGAATGGAAGAAGACCAAGCTTAGATCATTGTAAAATTTTTGGATGTACTGCTTTTGCTCATGTTCCTTCACAGGTTAGAGGCAAGATGGATCCAAAGGCAGAAAGGTGTGCATTTATTGGATATGACAACAATCAAAAGGGCTACAAGTTATACAACCCTACCAACAAAGGATTCTTGGTAAGCAGAGATGTAGTTTTTGATGAGAACAATTCATGGTATGAAGATTCATGCAGGAAGATCAATTTACCATATGATCTTGAAGAAGATTTTCCAAAGCTTGGTAGAGAACAATCAAAGATTGAAGAACAAGACACCTCAGAGGATGATGAAGAATCTCACATGGAAAATATCAAAGCATGGAAGTCTAAAGGTAAAGCAAAATTGCAGGAACTTGGACATGAGGCAGAATCATCACATCATGGCCTAAGAAGATCTATGAGGGAAAAGAAAAAACCAGAAAGGTATGGGTTTGACACCTCATTAGTAACTAAACATTCTATCTACATAGCACAGGACATAAACCAAGAGGAGCCATCATCATTTGAAGAGGCCAAAGCAAAATCAGAATGGAAGCATGCAATGAAGGAAGAGATTGAAGCACTTGAGGAAAACAACACTTGGGATTTGGTGCCCAAGACTTCATCCATGAAGGTAATAGGATCAAGATGGGTCTATAAACTCAAGAAGAATTCTGATGGTTCCATTAACAAGTATAAGGCAAGGCTTGTAGCAAAAGGCTTTGCACAAACTCAGGGAATTGATTATGAGGAGACCTTCTCTCCTGTGGCAAAGATGCCTACTATTAGGGTTTTGCTTAGTATTGCCTCTTCCAAGAATTGGAAGATACTTCAACTAGATGTAAAGAATGCATTTTTGAATGGTTGGATAACAGAAGAGGTATATATGGCACAACCACCTGGTTTTGAGAACCAAGTTTATCTTGATTATGTGTGTAAACTTAACAAGGCATTGTATGGTCTCAAGCAAGCTCCAAGAGCTTGGAATTTCAGGCTTGTTTCATTCTTGCAGGACAAAGGCTTTCAATCAAGCAAGGCAGATCCTTCACTCTTTATCAAAAAGAGTAATTTCGAGGTCATCTACCTATGTGTATATGTAGATGATATTATATTGACAGGAAATGATGCAGATGGTATGACGAAGATCAAAGATCAGATGAGAGAAGAGTTCAAGATAAGTGATTTGGGTTCACTTACCTACTTCCTAGGTTTGGAAGTTGTCTACAAAGATCATGGTTTGTTTCTCACTCAAAGGAAGTACATTAAGGACATGTTGGCAAAATTCAAGATGCAAGATTGTAAGATTGCAGGTACTCCAATGGAGGTCAATCACAAATTGAGCTCACATGAAGGTGAACTCATAGAGGACATCACATCATATCAAAGTCTAGTGGGTAGTCTCAACTATGCCACATTGACAAGAGTAGATATATGTTACAGTGTGAGTGTGCTAAGTCAATTTATGCACACACCAAGGAAACCACATATGGATGCTGCCAAAAGGATTCTCAAGTATCTCAAAGGAACCATAGATGAAGGACTTTATTATCCTTATGTATCTGATTTAGGTTTGAAGCTATTTTCTGATGCAGATTGGGCTGGCTCCAAGGAAGATAGAAGGAGCACTTCAGGTTATCTTACCTTTGCAAGTTCAAAGCTTATTTCATGGTCATCCAGGAAGCAACCCACAGTTGCTCTCTCTTCTACTGAAGCTGAATATAGAGGTCTTGCCATAGCTACACAAGAAGCTATGTGGATGAAGACATTATTCAAAGATCTTGGATTGGAGTTTGGAACTCCAACTATTTTTGGTGACAATATGAGTTCTATTCACTTGGCTGCTAATCCTATTTTTCATGCAAGGACTAAACATATTGAAGTTCATTATCACTATGTACGAGAGAAGGTTCTAAGCAAAGAGATTCAAATATCATATGTGTCCACTCATCAACAATGTGCAGATATTCTAACCAAAGCATTGGATGGTACAAAGCTTTGCAAATTCAAGGCTATGATTGGTTTGCAGGTAATCTTGGAAGATTGAAGACCTCAAGCATACTTGGCTTGAGGGGGAGCTGTTGGAGCAAGTCTATGACAAGCCTAAGTATTGGCTTGAGTCCCACAAAGTCATAGAAAAAGCCTTAAAATGAAGACTATGTAAAGTTCACTTGTGAACTACCTCTTGTAACTTTTGAAGAGTTTACTTAATGTAAAAGTAAGAGAATCTTAAGTGGTTGAGTCCACTTGATCAAGAATGGAAAGAGGAGCCACGAATTCGTGATTTGTGGTAGGTAGAGAATCAAATCAATCATTGATTGATTGGAGAGTGATTGAGGGAAGTTAGCCTCCCAAACTCAACTATAAATAGATGGCAGTTTTAGTCGTGGTTAGAGAGACCTATGTGAAGACCTCCAAGAGCTGAGCTTTATGCCATATCAAGGTGTGATTACAAGGCACACATATGTATCAGTAAGTCATTGTATTGTACAAGCAATATACTTTCATTTTCATGATTATTTGAGTTCATCTTTCCATGTTCTTGTGAAGTGTACTACTCACTTCCATTACTCTCAGTTTTCTCAGTCAGCTTGCAGAGATGTTTTCTCTGAGCTTGGTGCATCATTTTCAGTGACTTAACTTGGTAAAGTTAGCTCTATAAGTCTACTATATGCTCACAAATTTTCATGTCATTTGGATGTTGCAATCTTCAGTTATGTTCATTTGAAGTCAACAGGGTTTGTTCATCTTCACTTCTCTGTCAGGTACCCGACTTTTTCACTCATCTTGTCAGAGCCATTTCTCAGTGGTTACTTATCCAAATTCAGTGAATTAAAGCTTGTTGGATTCAACTTACTGTCTAGTATAACCATACAAATTTTCATAATCATTGGATTTCTACATTTTGATTTATGTTGATTTTTCTGCTCACTGGTCTATTTCTGTAGCAGCCCGTGAAAATCGGGATGATGTCATCACTTGTTAAAACTCATTCTCAGTATGTGGTTCATTATTTTTGATGAGATTACTCTTGAAAGTTAGCTCTTTAAGTTACCTAGACTTCCCCAAGAGGAATTAAGCTAATTGCTGCTGTGCTCAGAGAATTATGTAAAACACTGGACAGGTGTATGTACCAAGAATAGCAAGTTTTCACCTCTGAGCTAACTCCAACTTATCTGTTTTGATCTATCTTTTTGAGAGTGATCTTCCAAGGTACATAGGGTGTCTAATACATCAATTGGCAAGCTAAAAGGGCCCACCATATACTTCTGGAGTTCATTTGGCTGGTGTAGATCAAGGATTTCGCAAAACCTCTTCATCTTCAAGCACATACCTATCCATCTCTTCATAGTGGATGCATGTAATTGTGCGTCTAGTGAAGCGATGGGTGAGATGTCCATGTCACTAGTGGAACTTTCTGTGACTGCCACATAAAAGAGTGATGTCGGTGCTATGGTGCATGGTGGTGGGTGCAATTGTGTGGTGAGAGGTGAGTGAGGAGGGATGTTGGGTGGCCATAGAAAAGGAACCTGTGAGCGAAATTCTTGCGAGGGTCTCATGAATGGAAAAGGTGTAGATCGGGGTTGCAAAAAGGAAGTGAAAGAAGTATAGAAGGAGGTTGGTTGTGTGGAGATGTGAAAGGAGTATAACGAATTAGTGGTATATGAGGGGAAATGCGGGGGAGGAGAAATGATGGGTGGTGTCATGATAGGTGGAATGGAAACTGGGGGAATGGGAGCAGTAGTCAAAATGGGGTTAGATTCAGGGCGCCAAACAAAAATAAGGGACGGAATGTGCACCTCACGGCTATCTACAACATCAGGGGAGGCCGAGGTTGGGACCGATTGAGAGGGGAGGGTTTTGCTAAGGGTATATACAGGTGAAGTGTCTTCCTCGGTCAAGTCGATTGTGGAGGAACCCATGGGGGGTGCTAATGTGATGGGACCAATAGGAACGTGAATGTATGTACCTGGGTGTTTGAGAATACGAACCCCTTGAGGGTCGAACTTGGGTAAGGTCTTTCGTAACAAAAATCGTAACGCTTCTGGTGCACCAACAGCTTTAACCAACTCTTGCATAGCAGAGATAAAAGTCTCTTCAAAGCCACAGCTGACCAGTTCCTGTTGTAAGATGGCTTCACTTTCTTCTTCAGTTAATATGGTTCATGCCCAAACTTTATGCATGTTATTGTAGAGCCATCAGATGGCGATTGTGTAAGCTGCTGCTTCAGCCATTTCTTCTTCATACATGCTTTCTTCTCTTGAAACTTCAGCATGTGCTTCTGATAGGTGTACTTCTTCCTTGCTAGCTTCAGTATCAGCTTCACCTTCGTTGGTCACTGTGCGGTCATCGTCTTCATCTTCAGAGCTAGCATTCGCTCCCTCTGATGGTGTAGTGGTGTATGTTGGGTGCTCAAATTCTTGCGAGACAACATGGGTATGTGAGAACTGAAAATCACTAGATAATATATCGGGCATCTCAAAATCAAACATAGTATTGATGTCTTTCGTGCTCAAACTTGTAACTGGGAAGGTGAAGGAATTAGAGACGAATGTAGAAGTTGTAACGAGAGCATCTACAGTCATGATGGCCATAGTCGTAATGGTGGTAGGCACGGTGGTCTCTGCCTAGGAAACTTCATGGAGTGTGGCTGAGTGGCTCAGGTGAACATGGAGACGGGGAATCCTCTGCTGTGGTTGAACTGGAGATTGTTGGGGCGAGGTTTCAAGTGTAGGCTGAGGTGATGGTGACACCGGCACTTGTAGGCATGGAATGGTGCCATGCATGTGCTTAACTCAATGGGGTTTGGGGGGTCTCGTTGTCTTCTTGGAACCTTTATATTGTTTCAATTGCTGAGTCAGTAGTGCTCTCTCTATAGTAATATCATAGGCCAGACACATGTATATGACGCGTGTGAGAGCACAACATCCATGAACAACTTTCTTCTTCTCCCACCAACGTCTGGCCAATACAAATCGATCCTGAATATAGGCGGCAATATCAATTGTTTGAGGCCCTGTGGTGGCCAAATACAAACCAAACCAAAGACGCTTATGTGGGATCGTGAATCACTCCTGTCCCGGGAAGGCAAAGTGATGTAGACAGATTCTGAGCAGAGTGGTCAACTGAGGGGTGATGATGGAGATGGTGGGTCATTTATCAACATCGCTTTGCTTCATTGGTTCTAAGATGAGACGCTCCTTCTCGGTGGGCATATGAGTGCCGTGACAATGTGAACTTCTTGAAAGGTGGGTCATTCACCAAGGATGGCAATATGAAGACAGGGTCCAATTGCTTGTGCTCCTGCTCTCTAATAGAGGCCACTAAATAATAACACCGATAAAAATCCAGTTTCGGGAGTTTTGCACAAAAATAATTTGCAAATCTTGCCCTCTGCCATATAGTTTGAAGATCTTTGCTATTCTAGAGATTCTCAAATTCTTGTGAGAAGAATTGGTAGCATCCCCAAACATTGGCACCATATGTTAGGTTAGCTTCATATATGAGTCTCCTAGGGGTCCTGCAAGCCCTTGGAACCAGTGTGCCTTGCTGCTTACCCTTTTTGTCTGTCCTTGAGGAGGGTCTTCAATGGGCATCGGTCCTGTAAAACCTTGGAACTCCTCCGAAATAGCCTTAGGAAATCTCTCAAATGGAAGAGCTAAGAAATCCACCACTGGCTGCCTGAGCGTTGCGCTTGTCAAACCTTCGGCTTGCATGATGGAAAACTGGTGTGACCGACCTAAGCTGAAGTGAAGAGGAAAACGCATTAGTCATGGAAAATAATTAAGACCAAGAAGATGAGACCTCCATTCCTTTCCACCACCAACATGCTTCCTGTGCAATGTGTGATTTTAACGATGTGAGCAGTGTGTGCTTGACTGTGGGTGGGAGTGTGTGAGGTGCGTAGCTTTACAATTGATTTCGAATGAGTACTACCTATAGAGTTAGTGTATGTTACAAGGAGGGTGGTGATATGAAGTTGTCTAATTGGGTATGCGCGCAATGGTTAATAAGAGTGTTAGTTTCACTAAGTTGATGGTCAGAATGAGCTGGGTCAAGAGTTTTCGTGATTACGGAAGGCTTAGGGATCCATTTTTGTGTTACACGGGGGGTTAGAAGAGATGAAATGTTATTTACAAAAGAAGGTGTGTAAGGTCTGCTAGTAGTCGCAGAAAAGGTTTTCTTAGAGCTGACTAAGGTTGAAGCATAAGCTAGGCTCTTTTTAGGTACCCAGAGTTGGCAAGACTTGGACTAAGCTGTCATCATGGACTTGGGCACTCAAATTTGCCAAATTTATTGCCTTGATCGAAATTGAGAGGGCTACTGAAAATCTCGAGTGTTTGACTTACTGGGTACAGTCACCTTGCGTGTCCACCTTGGTTGAGGGTATGCCTGAGTGGACTGTCTAACGAACCATGATGATGAGCTGTGCCAATGCGTACATGGAGGATGTGACCAAGTGGCTTGTCGAGGATGAGATATCGTATCCACATGCTATTTTGGAAAAGAAGGGAGATCCACTGCAATCTTTCTTGGAAATGGTGATTGTTGACATTCTCCTAAAGATTGAGTCTTATGCCGCCATACTTGTCGGATTCCTATCAGTCTATCCAATTTCCGCTCTTGGATGGGTGGTAATTCTTGTGTAGTCAAGGGTGTGCTGATGTGCACAAGGTTGGGGAAACTTCTTTCACATCCAACACCTCTCTGTGTCGACTTTGGAGGGGTAGCTCATGATACTGTCCTGCAAGTTCCAACTGAAGCACACTTCTACGAAGATTTAAACTTGTCGAGTAATGATATAACCAATCCTGGCCTAGGATCATAGGTTCTATTAGATCGTCATCATGACAACCCAACAATTTTACGATTATGGTTACATTTTCTATGGAGAGGGGTATGCCTATGCAAGGGGTTTTTAATCCACCTAGTCTAATGAGATAGGCTTCAAGAGGCTTAATTTCATATTCCCTACAAAGAGAGAGTCGAATTGCATTCGTGGCTGCACCGGAGTCAATTAAAGCCTTACACTGTATGTGCATGGGTTCCTGGCCTAGAGTGACATTAATGAATGGTCTCCTATCAATGATATTGGGTACATCTCTTCCTCCAAGTTGGTACATAGCTGCAAGATGTCGTGGGGCGTCCACCGATTGAGGTTCTCTCTCTAGTCCTCTCCTTCATAGTCTCATTTGCCTAATGCATTCCAACACTTCTGCTTGAGCTTTAGCCCTGATTCGTTCCTCTTCTTCCTTTTCCTTCTTGGCAAGAGTTAGTCGTTTAAGCATGTTTGTAGTGAAAGGTTCTTGATATAGCTTAACACGGCATCCACTAATATAATTAGGCAATACTTCTCCTTCAAGGGTTGCTAACTGAACCGCACCGCTACTCGATATTCTATTGATGATCATGGGTCCGTAACCTCGTTTCTCTAACTTGCGAGCATGTTTTTTTGGGGTGTAAAATAGCACCAAATCTCCTACTTGTAATCCCTTGTCTTTAATATGAGCATCAAAGTAGGCTTTCTGTCTCTTCTTAGCGGCATAAATTCCTCCTGCTGCTCGCAGTCTTGTCTCACCCAAACGTTCTAAGTCAAGTATTCTTGAGGAAAGCTCATGACCTGTCCATTCATACTCCTGAGCGATCTTGAGTGTGGGTATCAAAAAATCTAAAGGTAACATGGCATTCTGGCCAAACACCATCTGGAATCGTGTAGCATTAAGCACTGTTTTATAGGCTATGCGATAAGCCCACAAAGTGTGGTGTAATTGTTAATCCCGATCCAATGTTGATTATTCACTATTTTGGTGAGAATGTTGCACAAAATTTTATTAGTACTCTCAGCCTGTCCGTTAGCTTGTGGATGGTATGGGGCTGATTTCTTGTTTACAGCCATAAAATCCTATAATAGATATTCAATAACCTCGTTTAAGAAATGAGTACCCTTATCACGTACAAGATCAATAGGAAGTCCATATCTTGTGAAGAAAATTCTCGAACAAGAACTTAGCAATGGTGCATGCATCGTTTTTCCTAGTGGCCTTAGCTTCTTCCCATTTTGTAAGATAGTCAGTGGTAACTATGATGTACTCAGCACGGGAATAGAATAGTGGGGGCTCTCACTTGAACTGAACAGTCTTCCCAAGGGCCCGTAAAGTGAGGTAACTCTTGCAAAGAGTTAGATTCAAAACTAGTGTACTCACTTGGCCAATCATCCACTTGATTCCCATAGATGGATGGGCGTGTGAATCCATATACCCCGTTTGATGATTTTCTAAATCTGACCTAGCCTGTTCCAATAGAGTGGTCTTCAAGGGTTTCATTGGGCTAGTTTGTGTGCTAGAGCTGACTCTCACGGGGTTAGATACAACTTGCCCTAGTTTTTCTCGGAGCCCTTGAAAATGTATCTCAAACCTGGCTAATTTCCCAATTGAGGTATTGTGAGGCTTCAAACATTGCCTGGGCTAATTCCACCATTTTCATGCATAGTTTGGTTCTCTCAATTCCTAAGTCAGCTCGAGGATAACTCTTGATAGATTCTCCTACTTGGGGTCCTTCTTGTATTCTTGCTTGATAGGCTTTGAACATCATCTCGGTGACTTCGTGTAATACGCTAGTGGGCTATCCACATGAGTGGAGTCAAAATTGTTTGCATTAGGGTCATTCTCTATGATTAAAGGGGTCGTGGGTACTAATGCCATGTTGTAACTCTCCTCTGGTGTAGCATACTTTACCAAAACTACATTAGCAAGGGGTGGAGGTTGTTGTCCTAGGATAGGTTGCAGTCTTGGATGTGTTTGATATGGAGTTTGATACTGATGTGGGGCTTGATAATATTGTTGTGGCCGGTACTACCTTGGTATCTACTTGGCTGATATTGTTGAGGATAGTTCTGCCTAACCACTTGTTTGTTATATGGACAATCCGGAGCAGTGTGATTTGTGTACTCTATAGTACAATACACTGCATTGGAGTTCCTTATGGGTTGCAATGCATGTGGACACATGTTCCCCATATGGTCGCCTCCACAAGTATAACACCTTCAAGGGGGGGCTAATTTGATGCGTGGTTTACTAGACACTCCCAATCATTTGGCCACTTGTTCCGGTAAGTCTTCTATGGAGTTGGCATGCCTAGATGAAGTTTCTGTGGTGCTATTCGAGTCTTTGCGAACCTTAGGAAGTTCTAGCTCATCTCCTAAATTATCTTCTATGTCTACACAGATCCGTAAACATTGATCCAAGGTTCTTGGCTCCTTCAAGAAGATGTATGATCTCCGCTTAGCACTCAGTAGGCCGTTGATGAACAAAGCTACCAATTTAGCTTGAGCGGGTACTTCCAATCGGGGACATCTTTCTATTCATCATCTAAGTCTTCAACCGGCCATCCTCACTATCTCTTGAGGGGTTTTTTTGAATGTGTGTATCAAAGAAGACGTGTTGTGTCTGATTCCACACTTGGAAAAGTCTGTAATGAAGGACTCCAACATGTGGTGGATGTCTCCAAATTGATGTTGGTGCAATGGTCAGAACCAATCAATGCATCACCCTTTAGAGTAAGTCCAAAGGCATTAAAGTGTGTAAACATGTCTTCAACTTGTTTGGACTGTAGCACCTACTTCAATTCTGCCATGTGCTCATAAGGATCTCCCGATCTGTCAAAACAATTCTTCATAGCCTTCACTAATTGAGTAGGCCTCAAGATTCTAGGGTGGTCTCTTGGTCTAGGTAGGGGAAATCCGTCCCCATCCCTATGTGCCCTATTATCCCTAAGAGGTTCTCGTTCAATCCGTGTGCCTTTGATAGGGGCCCTCTCCGTTCCTACACGATGGATGAAACTACTCTCTGCTCCTTCCTTGTTCTTCTCTCTATGTCCTTGAGATATGCCTTCACCCAAACTATTCTTAGGTGCTTGTGATTTCGCTAGAGGAAAAACTAATTCTCCTCTCCATGTATACACATGTCTTCCATGTTCTGTGACCTTATACATTCGTTCTGAGGTGTCATCTAGGTATACTACCTTTCCTGGAACCTCTGGGTCTTATAATTCATAAATCGTGTTTGATCTTGCCATAATAGGATGCTCTGGCCTATATCTCCAAAAGGCTTCGTCCGTCTCCTTATTCCAAAAAAAATCTATACTCCTATTGACTTGGGGCATCCACTTAGGAGTTGTCACCCTTGTCAGTACGGATTTTCCTCTTGGTGTTTTGGGTTCCTCAATTTGTTTAGCATGTCCTTCCGCATCTATGTCTGCATTCTCTACCATCTCTTCCTACCAAGTCATTGGTTGAGTTCTCCCTAATTGCGATGATATACATGGTTCATTCCTTCTCGATGTAAACCTCGTCTTCAAACTTAACGGTTGTGTTCCAATCCCATAGGTTGATCGAGATTATGTAGCGATCGCGACCACGTGAGCCAATCACCATGAAGATCAGTGACCGTCGCGATGATCAAACACAATTGTGATGATGTGTCATCATCGTGATGGTCAGAAAACCATGCAATTTCTCAAAATCAAGCCTAGATGTGTGCAAGCACTTACCTAAGGTCCTCCTTCATGCACAAAGTTTGCTCAAATTCTTACCGTCCGTGATAGTCATGATGGTCAGCTTCAACGGCAATTTTCTAAGAAAAATGGAGTTTTTACCTATGTTTCCAGCAAATCCGTGGTGTCCAGAGGCTGCGATGCAAGATTAGTGCACCAAAAAACATGAGCATACACCTGTAAAAGCTCTCTCTCACTCCCGCACACACACAAATGAGGGAAAGAGAAGAGAAAGGGGGAATATGACTGATTTTTTGTGATTTTTTGGAGTTTGAGATAATGATGGGGAATGATACTAGAAGAATAGAGGAGTAAAAGTGTGTAAAAACTAACTACAAACAACAAAACAACAAAGAAATTTTACCTTCCAAGGATTTTCTCCAATATGCTTACCATCACGCGCTCAACCTAGAGCTCATCCTCGGCAACGGCGCCAAATTTGGTGTCACTCTCGCACAATGGAAAGCACCGACTTGAGGAGCTTCACCTCGTAATTGTCAATCCATGGAGAGGTTAGGCTGATATGCAGATCAAGAGCGAATGATGTGTATGAAGAAGATGGTGAGAAATGCAAGAGCATACACACACATGCATATACACACACACTAGGAAAGTCGCGATGGAGATCAATGGAAGGCAAGAAAAGGACTCATAATCATATTCATCATCATCTAGGTACAATAGATCGTCTAGCTCTAGCTCATAGTTCAATCATAAACTCACAACAACCTCAAAATGAGCTCTCTAGCTCTATTTATAGTTTTTGCCTAGTTTTGACCGGTTTCACATCTAGTGACTGGCATAGTTAAAAAATAGATTCTACCTCTAATTTGAACTATCAAACGGCTTCCAAAAATTACAAAAATTGGTGTGAGCTTTCTACTTAGACTCCTCAAGCTCGAGGACTCCTTAGCTTACACAAAATGGAGTCGCATTTGCGATAATTGGATGTATACACATATAATACATTGGTTTAGTGATAAAAATCATTGTTGTCATGATGAAATCTTCCGAGTAACTTTAAGTGCTTCCTCTTCTTCTATGATGAGAACCAGTACTCGAACCTTTGCCTTGAACATAGACTTTGCATGAGAGCAAATTAGATACACCTCTGTCATATCGTACTTGTTCAGGCTCTCATTGTGCTTCTTTTGGATCAGATTGCTATGCTATGGTTGCCTCTAGTCTCTGTGATGAGAATGAGCCTCTTTCATTTGATGAAACATAAAATTCTGAAAATTGGATGGCTTCTATGCAATCAAAATATGATGCTATCATGAAAAATGGTATCTGGTCTTTATGTGACTTGCCTCCTCGCAAGAAGGCCATTGTTACTAAGTGGCTATACAAGCTAAAGCATAAGCCTGATGGAGCAGTTGATAGGTATAAGGCTAGGATTGTTGCAAAGGGTAATGCTTAAGAAAGAGGAATTGATTTTGATGAGACCTTTGCACCTACATGCCGAATGACTACTAATTGTAGCATATGTGCACTTGCAGCTCATCATGGTTGGAATGTACATCAGTTGGACATTAAAACTACATTTCTAAATGGTGACTTGTATGAAGAAGTGTATGTTTTTTAGCCTTGTGTCCTTGTGCAAAAAGGGCAATAAAATCAAGTGTGAAGATTGAAAAAGGCATTATATGGTTTGAAGCAAGCACCACATGCGTGGCACAAAAAGATACATGTCTATCTGATTGAACATGGTTTTGAGAACAATCCAACTAGGAGCACCTTATATGTTAAGCATGCAAATGATGTGCTTCTGATCATTTTTGTGTATGTTGATTGTTGAAGAATCACTCACAAATTTGACATACAAACAGACATAAAGATAAAGAAAGATAAAGAGAAGCAGAATCAAAGTAATCAGAAAATCAAAGCCTTAGTGAAGGGACAAATTCACGACTGTAATGTACAGTGCAGAATCTTCCAGAATCAGAGTTTGTTAGAGTTTGTTACACCGGATCAAAACTGTATATAAAGAGAGACGAGAACAGGAAAAAGAGTGTGCAAGCATGAGCGAGCAAGAAAGTGTGTGAGTAGAGCGCATCGTATGAATAGAGCGCATATAGAAATCAAGAATAGGTTTAGAAGATGCCAGAGATCGCGTATGTAAAGATGAATAACAGAAACCTGAAATGTCAAGTATTCATCTGAGAGAGATGGTAAGAAGAAACTACTTAGTGTAGGAGAGTTTCCATAGCTTGAGCAAGAAGAGGCCAAGCTAGTGTTTGTACACATCTTCTCTAATAGAAAACACATGTTCATGTGGAAGCTTGCACACATTCTTCATATGTGAAGAAATTTGAATATTTTTTTGTTACGATATAAATACAGTTACAATTCTTTCAGTAAACGTGTTTCTCCGGTACTTTCTCAGTAAACGTATTATTCGGTTAGTTACAGTTTTCTCAGTAAACGTGTTTTCCGGTAGAACAACGAAGTATATCTCGTAGAATAAATTAAAGCTTTGTATGAGAGATAGTTGATCTTGTAGCTAGACATCTCTACTTCAGCTCATCAAAGATTTCGGTGAAATGGATATGTACACACAGTACAAAGTCTGACCGAAAAGATCTGAACTGGTGAAGTTTTTCCCTTAAAACTTCAGAAACGGTTCAATCAGTGGAGGAAGTTCACGCATCACTTCCTTATAGACTTGAAGTAATTACAAACTGAATTGCAGTTGATTCCGGTAACATTCCGGTGTAATTACGGTGACAGTCCGGTGAAGTTCCAGTGGAATTTTTCAGTAAATTCAAAACGCAGTCTTATATGTTGAGTGATAGAAACCTTGCTAAGCTACTGCTGATTATAGAGATGTTCTAATATCACTTTAGCTTAGCACCCTTCGGTGATGCGGCGAATTCCGCAGGCTTGACAAGGCTCGGGCCTTTGCCGCGATGTCGCCAACACGTGGTATCAGAGCACGCTAACCACCACAAGTGGTATCAGAACAAGAAAAAGTCATGAAGAGCAGAAAAGGTTTCTCAGAAGAAGAAACGGAAAGAGAATTTGAAGAATTCTCATAAAGGAAGGTGAAAGCTAACAAACGGTATCAAGAAACGTTCCAAAGTCAATTTCAAGGGCAAAGGTTTGTAAAAGGTAAAACCTTTTAACATTACACTCACTGGAAGTAACAGAAACAAGAAGATTATGGCAGATCATGTTTCTATTGACAAATTGGACAGAGATAATTATCCCGCATGGGTAATGCGCATGGAAGCCTTACTTATGAGTAAGGACTTAATGATGTATGTGACCGGAGAAGAAAAGAAGCCGACTTTCGAAGATGATAGTCAATCGGAAAAAGAAGAATTAGAAGCCTTGAAGCTGTGGCAGAAGAAAGATGCAACGACAAGAGCTTACATTTATAATACCGTTACAGACCATCTACTACCGCACATTAGAGGTCTGGAGAAAGCGGAGGACATATGGAGTGCGTTGGAAGATCATTTCCAAAATACTACGAAAGCTAGGAAGGCTAGCTTATGGTCCGAATCCACAACGTTCAAAAAAAATTTGAATCAAAGCATTAGTGACTATGTTACTAAGATGAAGGATCTAGCAGATAGTCTTGGATCCATAAATGAAGATGTTGAAGATCACAGATTGATAGCACAAGTGCTCACAGGTTTGAGAGGAGATGAAAGGTGGAAACCTTTCGTACTCTCAACTGAACTTTCTTTAAATCATTTTGTACCAGATTTAAATCAGTTGCTTGGTTTGATGCTCACATATGAGCAAGACCTGAAAGGAGATGGAGATAAAGGACATAGTTCTGCAATGTACATGAAGAACAAGAAGAAAGGAGATAAAGGCAAGTCAAAAGATGAAGAAGAGCCGAGTTCTCAGGCTTATTATGCAAGAGGTAAAGGCACCGTCAGAGGAAGAGCAAGAGGTTTTGGAAGAGGAAGAGGTAGTCAGAATATCAACAAGAAGCCATGCTGGATTTGTGGATTAAGTAATCATCTGGCTCATGATTGTTGGCACAATCAACAAGGATCAAATCAAAATCAGAACAGTAATAGCAGAGGCAGAAGCGGAAGATATCAGAGTAATTCTCAAAGAGGTAGACAGAATCAAAGAGGAGGCTATGGTAGAGGTGGAGCAAGAAGTTGGGGACAGAATCAATCCTACAACACCACCTACAACAACTACGCAAATGACACACAGAATGAAAGTCATACATCATTGATGATGAACTCAATCGGCACATCAGATAACGAAGATCTAAAGGTATTTTACATTGATTCTGGATGTTCCAATCATTTGTCAGGTAATATAGAACTGATGTCAGAATTGGAAAGGGGTAGTTCCAATCATACTGTTCAAATAGGTGACAACACGAGACACAGTGTACATTCAATTGGAAAAGTGAATGTAAGAGTGGAGCCGATTTGATAACCAATGTTTTGTATGTTCCGACAATACCTAAGAATTTGATTAGTGTGGGACAGATAGTTGAGAAAGGCTTTCAGGTCAGATTTACAAATGAAGGAGTATTTGTAGAAGATCCCGAGAATGGATATCATCAGATCGTCTCTGGTAAGAAAGAAGGTAGACTCTTTACTTTAAGAGTACAAGGGAACATTGGTCAAGCGTTGCTCACACATGGTGAAAAGGTGATTACAGAACTTGATCTTTGGCATAAGAGATTAGGTCATTTTAATGAAAAAGGAATTAAAGCTATGATTTCAAATCAGTCAGTAATGGGATTACCGAATGTACAGAACCAACATATGATTCATAAGTGCGAAGCATGTCAGATGGGAAAAGCCCACAGGTTACCTTTCCAGAAGAAAGGATTCAAACATGATGGAGTACTTGAACTCATTCATACAGATGTATGGGGTCCAACAAAGGAAGGATCAATCAGCGGATCGAGGTATTATGTTTTATTCATTGATGATGCTACAAGATGGATAACTCTTTATGTTTCGAAAGAGAAATCAGAAGTGTTTGGAGCTTTCAGGCATTTTCATGCATATGTTGAAAGACTCACAAGTCAAAAGCTTAAGAGACTGAGGTCTGATGGAGGGGGAGAATACTTCTCCCGAGAGTTCAATGATTATCTTTGGAATGCACGTATCAAGAGAGAAATAACCTGCAGGTATACACCACAACAAAATGGTGTAGCAAAAAGAAGGAACCGAACTCTAGTTGAGTTTGCACGAGCTATGCTAAAAGAAAAAGATTGTCCAAATTATCTTTGGGCTGAAGCTGTAAATACAGCTACATACTTGGTAAACAAATTACCGTGTACAGCTTTAGATGGAATGACCCCTTATGAAGCTTGGTGGGGAAAGAAACCAACACTTGATCATTGCAAAGTGTTTGGATCAATAGCTTATGCTTATGTACCATCACAACTCAGACATAAGCTTGAACCAAAAGCAGAGAAGTATGTGTTCATCGGATATGATGAAAAGCAGATGGGTTACAGGTTATGGAGTCCTCTAACAAAACAGTTTACTGTTTCCAGAGATGTTACATTTGATGAATAGGAAAGTTGGTATGCAGATCAAAGTCATACAACCGAAGAATTTGAAGAAGAGGTAAGAAGAAAAGAGAAAGGGAACTCAATTGTGCAGGTGAATAGAGATGAAGACTATATGCAAGCAAGTACGTCCAGGAATGGATTAACAAGAAGGAATGAAGAAAATCCTATATTTGATGAAGAAGTGTATTCAGACACTTATGAAGAATGTGAACCAAGAAGGTCAAGCAGGACTAGAAGACAACCAGAAAGGTATTCTTATGATACTTCGTACATAACTCAGAAAAATTATGCATATATGGTCAAAGATGATGAAGAACCTCATAACTATGATGAAGCTAAAGGCAAGAACCAATGGGAAGAAGCAATGGAAGAAGAGTTCAGTGCACTGGAGGAGAACAAGAATGGGAGCTTGTTCCTAAACCAAATGGTAAGAAAGTAATTGGAAATAAATGGGTTTTCAAAGTTAAGAAACTTGCAGATGGAAGGATAGCCAGACACAAAGCTAGACTGGTTATCAAGGGCTATGCTCAGATGCATGGCATAGATTATGATGAGACCTTTAGTCCGGTGGCAAGGGTGTCAACCATAAGGACAGTGATTGCTATAGCAGCATCAAAAGGATGGAAGCTAAGTCAGCTGGATGCATTTCTGAATGGATATATATCAGACGAAGTCTATATGGAACAACCTGAAGGGTTTGTAAGTTCCAGATATCCAAATTTTGTTTGCAGATTAAGAAAAGCACTTTATGGACTGAAGCAAGCTCCAAGAGCTTGGAATTACAGACTTGTAAAATATCTCAATGAACTTGGATACCAAAGTTCGAAGGCATTTACATTTGTATTTATGTAGATGACATTATAATCACAGGGACATCAGACGAAGGAATTAAAGAAGTAAAGAGATTGCTTGAAAAGGAGTTTAAGATCAGTGATCTAGGAAAGTTATCATACTTTCTTGGAATGGAAATTTACATACACAGATCATGGTGTATATGTTTCACAAGAAAGGTATCTCCTAAACTTACTGAAGAAGTTTAATATGGAGAATTGCAGAGAAGCTTCAACACCGCTTGAAGTAAATCATAAACTCAACAAATATAGTGGTGCAGAGTTTAAAGATATGAGAAAGTATCAGTCGTTAGTGGGAAGTCTAATTTATGCTACACTAACATGACCGGATCTTAGTTATGCAGTGGGAGTTCTCTCACAGTTTATGCATTGTCCGAAAGATCAACATTGGGTTGCAGGACAAAGAGTTCTTAGATATATCAAAAGAACTATAAAGGAAGGATTATATTATCCCTTTACGTCAGATATAAAGTTGAGAGCGTTCAGTGACTAAGATTGGGCAGGAAGTCAAGATGACAGAAGATCAACACATGGGTATATGATATACCTAGGAGATAAGCTAGTGAGCTGGTGTTCGAAGAAACAACACACAGTGGCTTTATTGTCAACAGAAGCCGAATATAAAGGACTTGTAGAAGCAGCTAAAGAAGTATTATGGATGCAGACCTTGCTCAAAAGCTTGGGTATTGATCAAGGTATACCTATCATACATGGAGATAATATGAGCTCGTTGTATCTTGCAGCAAATCCAGTATTTCATGCAAGAACAAAGCACATAGAAATTCAGTATCATTTCCTAAGGGAAAAAGTGATGGAGAAGGAGATAGAAATAGTATACACTCCGACAAAAGATCAGATTGCAGATATTTTGACAAAAGTTTGGATGGAACAAAGACAAGCAGATTCAAAGAAATGGCAGGTATAAAAGAAAGAAAAATATATGAAAGACAAGAAGAGTCAAATTAGTGATTGAGGGGGATCTGTTGAAGAATCACTCACGAATTTGACATACAAACAGACATAAAGATAAAGAGAAGCAGAATCAAAGTAATCAGAAAATCAAAGCCTTAGTGAAGGGACAAATTCACGACTGTAATGTACAGCGTAGAATCTTCCAGAATCAGAGTTTCTTAGAGTTTGTTACACCGGATCAAAACTGTATATAAAGAGAGACGAGAACAGGAAAAAGAGTGTGCGAGCATGAGCGAGCAAGAAAGTGTGTGAGTAGAGCGCATCGTATGAATAGAGCACATATAGAAATCAAGAATAGGTTTAGAAGATGCCAGAGATCGCGTATGTAAAGATGAATAACAGAAACCTGAAATGTCAGGTATTCATCTGAGAGAGATGGTAAGAAGAAACTACTCAGTGTAGGAGAGTTTCCATAGCTTGAGCAAGAAGAGGCCAAGCTAGTGTTTGTACACATCTTCTCTTATAGAAAGCACATGTTCATGTGGAAGCTTGCACGCATTCTTCGTATGTGAAGAAATTTGAATATTTTTTTGTTACGATATAAAGTCAGTTAACAGTTACAGTTCTTTCAGTAAACGTGTTTCTCCGGTACTTTCTCAGTAAACGTATTATTCGGTCAGTTACAGTTTTCTCAATAAACATGTTTTCCGGTAGAACAACGAAGTATATCTCGCAGAATAAATTAAATCTTTGTATGAGAGATAGCTGATCTTATAGCTAGACATCTCTACTATCAGTTCATCAAAGATTTCAGTGAAATGGATATGTACACACAGTACAAAGTCTGACCGGAAAGAGGCATTCTGAACTGGTGAAGTTTTTCCCTTAAAACTTACAAAACAGTTCAATCAATGGAGGAAGTTCACGCATCACTTCCTTATAGACTTGAATTAATTACAAACTGAATTGCAATTGATTCCGGTAACATTCCGGTGTAATTACGGTGACAGTCTGGTGAAGTTCTAGTGGAATTTTACAGTAAATTCAAAACGCAGTCTTATATCTTGAGTGACAGAAACCTTGCTAAGCTACTGCTGATTATAGAGATGTTCTAATATCACTTTAGCTTAGCACCCTTCGGTGACGCGGTGAATTCCGCAGGCTTGACAAGGCTCGGGCCTTTGCCGCGATGTCGCCAACATTGATGACATGCTGCTCATTGGTCTTCATGACAAGCATATTGCTGATTTTAAGGTTGATCTACATGCCTCATTTGAGTCTGATCTAGGGCATTTGCATCATCATTTGGGCATTGAGTTTATGTAAGTTGATGGTGGAATAACTTTGTTTCAAACGAAATAGATTGACACATTATTGCAATGTTTTGGCCTTAAAGACTGCAAATCTATTGCCACTCCTATGGAGATAGGTTTATGATTGAGTCTTCATGATGTTGGAGATGCATTTGATGTTGTTCTCTATCAGCAGGCTATTGGATGCTTGATTTACTTATGCATTACTCAGCCAAATATTCATTTTGTTGTCTCACAGGTGAGCAGGTTTATCCATTGCCCAGGTGTCAAGCGTTGGTAGGTGGTTAAGTGCATCTTTCGCTACTTGAGTGGTACTCAGCTACTTGGATTGTTTTATCCAAGGGAGGATCACTACCGCCAGATTTACATGCTTTTTCTGACTCTTATTGGGTTGGTTGCTATGACAATCGTGTGTCCACTAGTGGTTTTTGATTCATGCTTGGTAGCTCATGCATATCTTGGTTGAGCAAGAAGGAGCCTACTGTGGCCACTTCCAGCTGTGAGGTTGAGTATAGGGCAGCTTTCACAATGAATGTTGAGTGTGTGTAGCTCAGATGCCTTATGGCTGATTTGGGTGTTGGTCAATCTTCTGCCACTACCATCTTCACTGATAGTCAGAGCGCATTGGCAAGTGTGACGAACCCTGTGTTCCATGCTCGCACTAAGCACATTGAGGTGCACTATCATTATGTCAGGGAAAGATTCTTTGTTGGAGAGATCAGTTGGCATATGTGCCCACATAGGAGAACATTGTAGACCCTTTCACAAAGGCTCTACCTAGGGAGACGTTTGAAGCTTTCCCCAAAGCTTTGGGCTTAGTTGATTCCACATAGCTTGGCACTTCCTTATACATGAATGCCAGCTCCTTCTAGGGGGGATTTGTTGATATACTTAGGTAGTGATGTGTGTGAACACACTAGGATTGTCAGGGCACTTTTTCCCTACTTAGGAGGTTTTTTCCCTCGCCTTGTCTATATGCCTATAGCCCTAATGAGTTACTTATCTTTGTGCATTCTAGTGGTAATACATTTAGTATTGTGTGTTGTGCTCCAAGCTTCTTCTTCTTCTTCCTTGTGTTGTTCTTGTGCTTCCATAGACCTCAAACTCCAACACTCATATCACTACTAAGTGCTTTGCTCCACCCCATCTAGCATGCATCATACATGAAAGTGTGAATAGGTTTCTTCAATGGGGTGTTCCTAACACATTCTTGATGATTCTTTTTAATCAATCTAGAATGCATAACTTGCATTTGTTGTCATTGATCATAAACATATCTGATATGCCTTGAACAATCTTCTCCCAAGAGATGCCAATTCTACTCCCCTACCTTGGCTTAACTTGTAGCATCTGTTTGTGCTCTGTCTCCATGTATATTTCATACCCTATAAATATTTCACTAAGGACTATAGGTCCCTGAGAAAATACATGAACAATATGTGCAAAAAACCTACTAAAAAAGGCATAATTGAAAGTGTTCATGTAGCAGGATGAAAGAAACCTCAATCATGAGTAATACGCACACAATAATTCCTTCCTAGGTACCATAGATAAATTAAATAATAGATAATTATTTCTCTAAAATCCAATGGCCTCGATGTCTTAGGTGCTTGAATGGAGTAAGATGCACCTCTAGCAGGTTGAGAATTTTGTGTGTCATATGGAGTGTGATGTCAGATACATGTTCCACCTTGTAAGTGTACCTAATGACCTTGAGCGTATAGACATGGGTGAGTCATTCTTTGGTGGTATTGGGAGCTAAGGATAATATATTCATTGCTTCTCAATGGTACAATCTAGTTGGTTTTGAAGGAACTCATAAAAGCTTCTATCCTAAGGGATATAATATAACAATAACCAAAATTCTTTTGTAAGAAGGGTGGAAAAAATGTGGAATGAACATGATAATTTGGGTTGTTTTCCAAAAATGCATTCTTTTAGGAGGCACCATACATATTCTCTACCAAGTGTGCAAGGTCTTCTTCATCATATAATAAGTTATCATCTGGTGCTTTGCCAACTCTATGTGTGAGGTGCTGGCTCTTGTGCTCTTTCATGAGGATGAAAGATGCTAGCATAGGGTACAAAACGTGTATTGCTTTCCTGGTTGCAAGTAAATTTTCCAATCTAGTAGACAAGATTTCTTTCTCAATCTTGATTAAACTTTCATCCATACCTTGTATAAATAATTTCTTTCTACATGTTTGTAAGTTCTCAAAGGTTGGAAAACCTCTAAACTACCACTCTATAAGAAATACTAGGTCATACTTCCTTAATGCTTCATCAAGATCTGATAGAGTGGGTGAGGCATGGTCATTTTGAGGAGATGGAGCTGGTGTGGGTGATCGAACAACTTCATTTGCAAGGGTAGTTGAAGGTTGAGGATCCTAGGCTCTTTGGAGATCATCCACTTGAATCAGTAGAGCCTCATTTTCATCCCTGTATAGTTCCAAAGAATGCCTCTATTCATCAATCATTGCATGTAGTTGCGATATATTCTACATGTTACCATGGGCTACTTCAAGCATAGAAAGTTCACGAGTGGTTCCTTCTTCATATAGCAAGCTCCTTAATTCATCTTCTTTATCTTGAAACTCTTTTTGTTGTAAGCATCATTGCTCTTCAAGTTAGGAACATATGGTGGACACTTCAAAAGGTGAACTTTGAGTAGACTTTGGTGGTACTTCCATGAATGATAGACTCTACATATTGAGTGATTATTCTAGAATGTATTAATTAATCTCTTTAACTCTTCTCTACTTCATTTTCCTTCATCTACAGTTCTATCTTTCATAAAGATTCCCTAGCAGAGAGACCACTTACTTGAGTAGTCAGTCTCACTACATCTTCCTGCATTATTGCCATTTGTGCCTTGATTTCATCATATTGCAATCTTTCTTCATATAAATCCTATGTATCTTAAGCTTCAACCTCAGGCTTATCTGCTCTTACCTTAGTCTTTTCAAATTCCAAATGATATTCTCATAATAACATAAGTATCATCTGCATCATAGCATCTGAATAAGAGAAGGGGACTTCAGATGTATGGAATAAGGACAATGTTGTATTGAAAGGTGGTGATTGGTAAATGGATAGGTATGGATGGGTATGGTATGTCACAGATTTTGGAAGTTGGTGCAATTGATGAAGTATCTATTGTTGCCTTGATAGAGAGTGGTGGTAATGGTACCTCCTAAGATGTTATCAAGGCTCTCTCAACATGATGTTGTAAGATCTTTTGTAATGGTGCAGCCTATGAAGATGATGATACCTATTTCAAATGATTCAATTGAGGAAGAAGAGATACTTACTAAGGTATTTGGTGTGGGATTCCTCTACTTCTCCACTTGATACTCTTGTTGATTCTTATTGGAAGGCTTCTTTGGAGTAATTGGCCTTGTCTTAGCATCTACAATTATATTATGTACAACCATTGGTTCCAATGCTACTTGTGGAGGTTGGTTAGGAAATGCTTTAGCTATCTCATCCTCTGAACCTTGATGGAGTATATCCACCCCTAATTGCAGCAGAAGAATGATAGGCCCTTCCTAGGACAAAACTGTTCACTATAATAGTCCACCAAAAATTGAATTGCTCTTTGGACTTGAAGCCTCAACCTATGAAATTTTGCACAGTAGAAATAGATAGTATGGGCTTTCCAAAAAGCTGAATATCACTAAATTTGAAGAATGTTAGGGGTATCAGCTTCCTTCCAAATACAGACTAGAAATTGTCCAAATAGGTAGCTTGCACATATGTGTACCTTCCAACACACATACACTTGAGAATATGTAGAGATCAGACCAAATATCTTTCAAGCTCAATATAATCAAGGATAATGAACAGTTAATACTAAGATTATATCCAAAAGAAACTTACAGTCATAGGAACAAAATAAGCTATCTTGCAAATGAATCAGACAACTACACAAAGAGATATGGGTGATCAAATGTCACTTCCTATGAGAAAATTCCAACAAGCAAGGGGCTTGCTTAAGCTAGGGCTAGCTTAGGCCTGGTTTAAACAATCCTAATGTGAGCCTACAAGTGCTCAAATGGAAGAGGAGGATGGCTACAACTTTGCTCCATCTATTTGCTTATATAATGCTCAAAAAGGTAGTTGTAAATTTGAATTCAAAAATGCCCTCCAAATGATCCCGACCTTTCTTCCATCAATTACTTGAGTAATGATCTGCGAAATCTCGTGGAAAAGCGGCTGTATATCCTATCAAAAAGTGTGATTGATGTGGCACTTGAATTTAGCATGAGTTCCCACATTTGAGATTGCTAAGATTCTAACAAACATGTGCTCATAGATTCGGATAGTTCTACCAATTGGGGCTTTTCTTTGTGATGCGAGCCTTTGATCGAGGTATGTTTAGAGGCTCAAAAAGCCTCTACTATGAACTTTGTTGCCTATTAGTCTTCCTCTTCCTCTCTCCTTTGTGAAATGCACATGTGTGTGCAAGGCTACAAAGGAGAGAGGCCTTGTCTATTGCTATTAGAAGGTTCTCTTTGCCATTTAAGCATTGATAAATCATTTAAGTTAGCATTGTACCTTCTCCAAATAACTTGAATGAATGAAAGGATCCCTACCCTCTCAAGAGGTGACCAAACACCATCTGATTCATGTATATATATTGCAAACTCAATTGCATGCAAAAAAGCATTAGCAATGCTCTTGGTAGGTTTTGTGTACATGTATTATAGGTCCATACAGAAATAGGTGTGAAATAGTTTAATTCCCAATTCTAAATCAACAAGTTGCAAATTCTAAAAGGACTTGAAATAATTTAGACTTGACAATAGTCATGTTTACATTTGGTATTGAAAAATTTAATGCACAAGCTATGGTCTTTCTATCTATGGTGATTTCCTATCCTTGGTTTGAGAAGTTAGTGATAGTAGCAATCCCTATTAGCTTCTCATGAGCCTCAAACATAGAGAAAAACCCCACACATCTCTCTAGATCTATTTGTAGATTCTTCCAAGCTGCTACTACTTGTGGGTCTTGATTAATCTCTTGAAACTCACATATGAGGTATACTACCTTGACAAGATATTGTGATGTATCATGATGATATACATAGATGTCCGATGTAATAAGATGTAGTGGTTTTTTATCTCTTGGCCAACCAAAAGTGTGGTATAGCAGTGATATTGTTCTCTAGTAGGGTAACTCCTAATGTCTCTAGTTCCAGCTCTTTTCCTAGTCTTTTAGATGATGTAGCTTCCATGGCTGAAGCAAAGGTGTTATCAGAACTACTTCAAAAATTAGGTTAGTTAGGTTAATAGGGTTAGAGAATGTTAGTGCTAATAAAAATACAAAATATGTACAATGAACTGTGTAAAATCCTCTAGTGCCTAGAGGCTAGGATCCACAATGATGTCTTGTGCATCATAGGACAATGCAAAAAAGAAAATCATGGTACAAGAAACAAGGTTTTGGCTATTGAGATCAAGGGTTTCTAACTTGGAGGCTTTACTATGGTCTAATTAATTTGAAGAAATATGTTTGGTGCATCAATTTCTGTTTTTAAAAATTCTAGAAATTCTCTTATGATGGGAATATCTAATTAATGTTGATGAGTACTAGGCTTTGGTGCTAGGCCTTAGGAGAAATTGCTACTTGATTATAGTGAGAAAAGTGATCAAGGAAGTTGTACACTTCCTTGCATGCTATTCTTTGCAGAAGATGGTCAATGATTGGCAATGGGTAATTGTCTTGAATGGTGGCAGCATTAACTTTATTTAAATTAATACAAAACCTAAGTTTTCTTTTAATTTTTGGGCACTACCATAATGGAGAAACCCATTCCATATTTTCAATTTCATAAATGAATCATTTAGCCAATAGCTTTTCTTTTTCCTCTTTGATCTTGGTAGAGTAGACATCATTATATGGCTATGACCTTTGTTTAGAAGGCTTTGCCTTAGGATTTAGAGGAATTCGATGAGATCAAATCTTTGGATCCACACACTTTAGGTCTTTGTAGCTCCAAGCAAGGACATCCCGGTATTCTTGCAATAATTCCACAAGCTCATGTTCTCCCTCTAATGCAACATCTTTTCCAATGATGGTGCATTTTTCCTCATTGTTTTCTCTTGTTACGATTTTTTTTTGGTTTGTTCTTTATTGTCATGTGTTATTCCTTCATGTGCCTCTCTTTAGGCATTTGAATAGGTGTCTCTCACTCTTCTATTGCATATTTCCTTAAGTTTTTAGGAACTTCAAATATTCCCTAGATGGATCCTCTCCTATGTTGTCATTCTTCTGGCTCGGTTCTTGGGGTACTCTTCTACTGAGAATATATTGTAGTATCTCCAGTACTAGGTATTGCTTTTATATTTCTTAAATATTTTTCTTTGAAGTCAAAATGTTTTTCCATTATAATGCTTTCATTAGTGCAATCTTCATCGCAATCTTCTTCATCTTGATTCTCTTCCTTGATCATTACCATAAACAAGCTCATGTCATAAGTTTCTTCATCCACACATTCAGTCATGGTAATGACTTATACATTGACACATATGTCTAGGGTGGCCAATATTTCCATCCAACCACGAGGATCAAAAGCTTCATCTATAAATACTTGTGGCATGTATGTTGGATCCTCGATTGGTCTTTCCTCATTAGTCCATGGTTTCCACCAGTGTAGTCACTTCTCTTCTCATAAGGTGGCTTTGAAAATCCATAGTTGTGTATCCTCATGCATCCAGGATTGGTCACTAGATCCCCCACTATGGATGGAAACATCATCTTCCTCTTTATGGATGGGGTTGCTTTAGATTGGCTCTTGCTACTATTCTCAATTGATAGGCTTTCAACATCATTTCTAAGTTTTTGGGCACTTGTTCCTACATGTGTTCTTCATTCACCACATCTTTTTTCCCATTTGTTTGATTCTCCTCTGAAGGTTCCTTTGTTGTTAATGATTTTTTATTTTCTTTTGCCAATTTCTCATCCATTTAGTATTTATCTTTTCTCTTATATTTTTCCATTTTTGTGTTTTTTTATTTTTTGATCTTTCTGATAATTTTTTGGAGTCTTCTACCACCACCAGTGAAGGTTCTTTTCCTTTTTCATTTGTAGCATTATCAGATTGATTTTAAATATGGGTTCCTTCCTTTTCCTTGGCTTGGGCTCATGAGATCACTTTTAGAGCTAGTGTGTAATCTCTGTCACTCCCCTAGGATTCAATTACCTTGATCACATTGATCTTAGTAGTTGAGGATACTTTGGAAGGGTTCTTCAAACAATCTTGGAAGTGATGTTCCTTTCCACATTCTTTGTAATATCCTTCCCAAGGCCTCTAGGCAATGGACTGAGCATTCTATATTCCCTAATGAAATGGTCCCCTCTACATCTATAACATGGCCCTCTTGGAGTAGGAGGTCTCACTGCTTGTCGTGATTGGGTTGTAGCCCAAGCTGTAATGTACATCACATTGGCATAGTTAGACCCATAAGAAACTTCATAACCATCATACTCATAATATTGTTGCTCATAAGTTGCCTCGTACTCCACATGATTTTTCTATAAGCATAGTACTCTCCATAGTTTCGCTCATAATCTTGGCTGAGAATCTTTGTGTGGGTTAAAGGATTTATTGACACTACTACTCTTTCTAGGTTCTCTTCAGATTGTGTGTATTTTATGGGCACTACATTTTGTGGGTGGGGTGGTTGTTGTCCCAATATCGGTTGAGGTTGAGGATATGGTCTTTGAGCCAACGGAGTCTCCGATATGGAGCACATCTTAAAGCCTCCCTAGCTTGTTCCCTTGGTGGATAGTTATAAGGTCCATAAAGTTGGGGTCAAGATGGTCCCTTGTTCATTGTATGGAAAATTGTCTATGGTGTGATTGGTATACTTTTGCTCAATATGACAGTAGAAATTTGATCCTTGCATGGGTGGTCATCCATAAGAATATTATGGTGGGTGAAATGATCCTCCTCATGCACAAGCATGATTTTGGTGGTCACCTCCACACCATAGGAATCATCTTAACATTGGCATTCTCATGGGTTGAGCTTGATAGTATTTGGGCCCATATTAGTTTTGGACTCCAAGTTTCTTAGCCACTAATTCTATCAATTCCTCTACATTAGAGTGAATTGATATGTTGTTAGAAGCATCTTCAAATGTCAATGAGGTATGAGGGATCTTTAGGTTATTGGATAGATTATCCTCTAATTCTTTGCACTCTTTTAGACAAGCATCCAAATATTCCAACCTTTTTATGTATACTAAAGTTCTTAAACCTCCATTAGTCAAGAAATCCAAAATAATGAAATCGTTTTTGGTTCGGTAGGCCTTTCAGCCTCTGGACCACAATCCACATATTTTTTTAGCCTTCTAGCTATAATCCTTACTGAATCATTGTTTGCTTGTTTGAAGATATGGATCAAAGAAGAGGTATTATGTATAATCCCTCTCTTTCCAAATTCACCTATGAATATTTTTGACAATTGATCAATATTGGTGAATCCATTGCAATTCAGCGGTTGGAACCATGATAAAGTTGTTCCAAGAAATGTGAATCCAAATGCTTCATACTGAATGAAAAATCATCTAGCTATTATGCTCATAGAACTTTCTTAAAATCAGTCGTGTGGTCATATGGATATCCTAAACCATCGTAATGATTCTTCATGCACTTGGCTACTTGGGATGGTCTTAAACTTCTATCCACATCGAATGGTCAAGGAATTACCTAAACAATAGGACACACACCTTGTCCTTGTCCTCGTGGAGGTCTTGGAGGAAAGGGTAGTCTGTTCAATGTCTCTCTCCCAGGTTTGGGTTGGGCATAGCAGTATTGATTAGTATGGAGAACTGCACAGGAGGTCTCTGTGGGGTATTCTACTAATTTAATTACCGTAAATTAGGGTTCTCCTAGAGGCTATGGTGATCTTGGGGGTTGCTCGAATAAGTTGCATATTCCTTGAGAGGAAACATTGGCGACCCATACATTGGGTTTTTTAGACTCTGGGGGTTCTCAATATCTCTACTTTTCCTAATCCATATTGGTGACCCTTGAGGAATCTTTAGGATCATGTAATTCATAAATCATGGCCGGATTGAAACTACTACTCGATGAAGATGAAGTTACCTACAATGCCTTGTGAGTTCCCTCAATCAAATATATGTCACTCAAGTCATTGTCTTGAGGAGTTCGATTATCTCTCAAGACATTCACTATGATAGGCTTCCCTCTAGGAATGGTTATTGCTTTCCCGCTTCCCATGTTGATTGAATTGTGTGCGTCTTAAATTAGACCCATGCCATTAGTTTTTTTGGCTAATTTGTAACCATATACAAACTTCCTTTGTTATCCACATACAATCCACCTTCAAATTTCATAGTTGGCTTACTATTGCTTTAGGCATGGATGACTTATTTGTTGGTATCTATCTGCATACGGATGTACAATTTGACTTTTTGTAGGAACCCTCGGAACTTTGTGCGATCACCATCGAACTTTTCTGGCATGCAAATTTTGGGTTCCTTCATGAAAGATGGACTAGGAAGTTGGTTCACTTGAATGCTTCCTTGATTTGCTTGAATATTCTCGACTCGTTCTTGTAGTTCCTAGATGAGTGTGCCCACATGCCCCGGATGTTCCATCTCGACTTGTGTCTATCTATGAGTTAGGTCCTTGATTTGTTGTTTGAAGACTTTGAAGTGATGCCACAATCTGTTCATAAGCATTCTCCATCATTCCTAGTCTTGAATAGGATCTAGTCTTGCCAAAATGTCAAGGGAGCACTAGATTGTGCTCTTTAACTACAATAGACAAGATTTCGAAAATATACTTCTGATTACAAGAACACCTACTTAGGGAAGTGATACAAGAATATGTGATTGATACAAGACGTCCCACAACCCGGGACTGATAGGTATGGATAAGTCAACTAGAGATGATATACGAGATCCCACAACCCGAGATCGTAAGTATGAAACAAGATATCAAGATTATAAGAATTCCCTTTAGGGAGATGAACTAGATACAAGAAATAACTCGACAAGATCTCATACTAAGAGATTACAAGAGGACAAGACAAGATGTCCAAGAACTAGACTAGACAAGACTGGAACAAGGAACAAGACAAGAACTAGAATTGGAACTTGGAGAGTACTTACTTGGCGTTCATGACTCCCAAGACTAGTATTGGCAAGACTGAGAATGAATGTGGCCAACCCCTCCTTTTATAGGTTTTCCAAGGGCCGTTCAAGGGTGGTTACAAATTGATGATATCATCAATTCAAAGCATGGTCTCCGGATGTCAGAATCAAGTAAGAAGACAGTTGATCTTAGGGTTTTGCATGTTTTGGACGCAATGGATGCATTGGTTTCTCCTAATTCTGAACCAAATCATGAGATATAGGATTCACATGGAGTTTGAGGTTCAGGATGGTTTCCTTTGTCCATGTGTCACTAAACATGTATCATATTCTTTCATTAAGCCAACTGAATCTATAGTTATCCACCAGTCTTAGTTCTATGAGATTTTAGCGAGCTTCCCTTGCCTTTTGTGGAATTTCTTCAATAGCAATTAAGATTTAGTGCCTCTTTCACCTTTAGGGAAATGCCTCTTGCCTCTTTCTCCTATGTGATTGCTACACTCACGAAAATCATTTCTAGCTCCCCTTGACTATTATGTGTCTGAAATCTCGAAAGAACTTGAATGCTTTATATCTTTGCAATAGAGAAAGAGGATGAAATCAAAGGCTACATCTCTATGTTATGCCTTTGCATTTCCCCTTGGTTTATCACACGTCTGTATCTTGAAACTTGTAATGATGACAAGCACCTTAGCTACAGGATCAATTGTCAAAGGAAATGCAATGTGCATCTTGCATCACCTTCATCAACACCCCTTGCTTTCAATGTTAAATACTATTTTGCATCTGTTTTATCCAGAACATATAGGATTTCCATGTGTTGAAGACCGAATTCCTTTGCCATGTACAAAGAGAGAGAAAGAGAGAGGGAGGGAGAGAGAGAGAGAGTACAATGTCTTCACATTGCCATGGAATAGGACAAGGAAGCAAGAATTAGAATATAACTAGGTGCTAAGAACAAGAAACAAAATACTCACATCATAGGCCATCATGTGGCAATGCAAAAAATAAGGATGTGCTCATTAACATGGAAGGATCCTTATACAAAATTTATGGCCTTAGAGGCTATTTAGACTATGCCTCTCACTCAACCATCAATGAGACCGTAGTCTAAGATTTTCTCTTACAAGAAGGTGTTACCCACAATTTGTGTTTAGAGGCAAAGACTCATTTCCCTCAGAGATAGTGTTGGCATACAAGTCAGATGAAGAGCATACCAGCGCAACAGAGCGGTCATGCACAATACGGCAACAAGGCCTAATCATTTTTTCCATGGACCCTTCACAACTCAAGTGATTTTAATCACTACACAAACATTGTAAATTCCATTTTTGGTAGAATAGACTCCATTTTGTTCAAGCCGAGCATTCCTCGAGCTTGAGGAGTATTAGAATTAGCTACATACCAATTTTCATAATTTTTAGACTCCGTTTGAGCCCTCAAATAGGCTCTATAACCTAATTTTTAACTAGGCCGGAGACTAGGTCTGGACAAGGCCAAAGCTAGTGAGAAAACTATAAAAAGAGCTAGAAAGCTCATTTTTGGGGTAGATTGTTTGTGAATTGAGCTTATGTAAGAGACTTTTTGACTAATGCAAAGAACTCCATTGTTTCTCTCCTTGTTCTTGCCTTGTGTGCGCGTGTGTGTGTATGTGTGTGCATGTTTGTGTGCTTCTCACTCACGCACTTGTGCCTTCACTTGCTCATAGTCTTCATACTAGTCCTCACGTCTCCACGGATTGACAATTATGAGGTGGATCTCCTCGTGTTGGTACTCACCATTGTGCTGGAGTGACACCAAATTTGGCGTCGTTGCCGGGGAGAGAGCTTCGAGGATGAGCGTGTGATGGCAAGACGTCGAGTTGAGACATTGGAGTTATAGGTAATATCCTTTCTTTTCCTTATTTTTCTTCATTTTTTCTTATTTTTGCATCACCATCATCATCTCCACCATCTCCCACCTCCATCTCCATCTCCACAAAAATTTCAGTTTTTTGGTCATATTCCACTCCCCACCTCATTTCCCTCATTTCATTGTGAGAGAGAGCGAGAGAGAGCTTGCATGCGATCCGTTTTTGTGTGTTTTTTGAGCTTTTGTTGCAGGAACTAGCTGTACCACCATCTCCAGCAGCTTGCGCAGGTACGACAGACTCTGCACAGGTCTCGGGACGACTACCTCTATCTATCGCGACAGACAAGAAAACTTGATATTTTTTGAATGTGTGTTTGGCACGGTAACCTACACCATTAGAGCACTCCAAATCACTAGAAGTTTCTAAAAAATTTGCATTTTTTCAGTCTATCGCGACAGACACCGTCTATCGTGATAGACACAGTCTATCGCGATAGACACAATCTATCGCGATAGACACCATCTATCGCGACAGACCAAACCACGACAGACGATAGACCCCGTCTATCGTGATAGACACCCATCTATCACGACAGACAGAGACCCAAGATAGACCCCGTCTATCGCGACAGAGACCCGTCTATCGCGACAGACCAAATTCCACGACAGACTCAGTCTATCGCGACAGACACCGTCTATCGCGACAGACCAAACCACGACAGACGATAGACCCCGTCTATCGTGACAGACACCCGTCTATCGCGACAGACAGAGACCCACGATAGACCCCGTCTATCGCGACAGACACCCGTCTATCGCGACAGACCAAATTCCACGACAGACTCAGTCTATCGCGACAGACACCGTCTATCGCGACACACCAAAACCACGATAGACGATAGACCCCGTCTATCGCGACAGACACCCGTCTATCGCGACAGACAGAGACCCACGATAGACCCCGTCTATCTCGACAGACACCCGTCTATCACGACAGACCAAATTCCATGACAGACTCAGTCTATCGTGATAGACACCCGTCTATCGCGACAGACCATATTCCACGACAGACGATAGACCCCGTCTATCGCGACAGACACGCGTCTATCGCGACAGACACCCGTCTATCGCGACAGACAGCCCCACGCGACAGTTAGTGTCTATCGCGACAGACGCCGTCTATCGCGATAGACAGACATTTTTGGCAAAAAAATAAAGGGGTAATTTTTTGGAAATTTAGGCTAAATTTATTTACATACCCACTCACTCATACACTTAATAGGCCTTGGAAAAAATGCCCTAGAACCCTGAAAGGTCCTGTTTGTCTGTTTTAACCCCCTAAACCCTGAACAGTCATATTTTTTTTCATTTGAATTCCGTGTTTTGAGCTCTAGGGCTTGTCAGAAAGCTCGTGGCATATACTACACGCCCTCAACTGTTTTTTATAAGAATAATGCATTGATTTTCAGATAGGGTATTTTGAAGTTGACCTACTGAGGGGTAGGTACACCAAGAGAGCTCTAGAGGAAAAAAAAATTTGACAATAGCAAAGGGGTAAAAAAGGGTCATTAAGAGTGTCTGTGATAAATTGTCTGTCAATTGAAGGATCAAGTTGGAGCTAAACTTGGGAATTTTTTACAAGATTATCGAGAGCTCTTGGAGAAATCAAAGTGAGTGCCATTGTGTGCAGGCTTGGGAACTTGCTTCCTGGGCAGAGAAGCATAGCAAGGAGGAGCGTCTTGAGGTTGGAACATCTCTTAACCCCCTCAGTCCATTCTTAGCATAGGCTAAGTGCGAGTAGTTGTCTTGTTTGAATAGAGGTACGATAGGAATACTCAAGTTCTAAGAGTCTTTAACTTCTCAAGTCCAAGAATAGTCTAAATTGCAGTCAAGGGATAACTTAAAGGAAAAGAACTTAAACTAAGCGGACGCAGAACATCAAGTACGACACACTAAATTGCTCCTTACGACGCTTAATTAAAAACAAGAAAACACATCCAAAGGAACTTAAAAGGAACAAGTGACTGGTACCAAAGAAATCAGCAACGTACAAAGGGCATATGAACCTTAGATCAGGACGACATCTAGGGAGAGATAGACAAATTCTTAGGTCTTCAGAAGCTAGTGTCAATCACACTGCTAGGTCTTGGGCCCAGCAGCTTAGCCACTTTTCACATTACCCTAGCTCTGAGACTAGTGAATCAGAGATGTCTCAAGGTATGGAGAGACCTATGGGGAGTTTAGGTGTGCCATATTTGTATAGGGTGGAAGGCCCCTACAAGACACAGTTGGAATACCTTATGACCAACCGATTAGGTGCTAGCATCTATGAGGACGGCTTAGGAAGGTCTGTGGTACAGATCAAAAACCCAGATCAATCCATTGGAGTGGAACACCTAGCAGTCAAGTTTGAAAACGGAGCATACTTGGACAAAGAAGGAACCATATATGTAGTCACTAGTCACCCCGATAGGACAGATGAATTCGGGAATGTGATCCCTGAGACGGACATAGGTGACCTAGAGCAAGGGAACATAGGAGGAGAGCCGAGGACCCCTCGAGGAAAATCTATTCTTACTAGAATCCTTAATCCCGAGTGGGTTCCCCAGGACAATAAGAGTATAGATCTGCTCCTGAACCAAGAGACTGGTGAAGCCTTTTGGAGGTATAAATCTGATCAGCCAAATGAGGTAGGAACAATCATGATATATGAGTTCAAGGACCCGGATAGCCCAGGCAAAGTGACTTACCTAGACAATGCATCAGAACGGATCTTTGTGGTTACAGAACATGATAGGCATGCTTATACTTGGAAAGGTGAATTTATTTTCCCCCAACCTAAATCTAATGTGTCCTTTGGTCACCCAGGAGCTGGAACATCCCAAGCTCATGGAGCTCAGAGAGACAGAAGTAGAGATAGACCTGAGGTAAGCTTTACCAACCCAGGGGGCAGAGAAAGAATGAGAACGGAAACAAATAGAGGGGAACCTGAGGTACTTAGAGCTCCAAGGAACCAAAGGAATGTGGATGAATTCCCTCTACCAAGACCTAGAGAGCATACAAGGACTTTGAGACCTACCCAGCTAGTTAAGTCCTGAAGAACTACTTCGATGGCACAGGAGACCCATATGATCATGTGGCTGAGTTTAGGCAAGTCTTGAGAGCTGAACAAGTTGAGGACCTATTCACGCAATATAATGCCTTTGGTCTAACCCTTAGGAACACAGCCCTTACATGGTTTCAACCATTGAATGAGAGACAGTTTAGGAGCATAGACCAACTCTTGGAGGCTTTCATCACGGAATTCTCTAAGAGTGGGATAAGGCAAAATACTTCCTCATTGATACATAGCTTCAAGCAGACCCCTCAAGAGACCGTGAGACTTGCAGGAAGAAGATTTAGGCAATATCTAGAGAGATGCCATGTGCCTGAGTTACCCACACCAGCCAAACAAGTGGCTTTATTCTTGGATGGATTGTCAAGTACCAAACTGAGGTCATATGTGTACTTGAAAGACCCTAGGACCATAGAAGAGTGTGTACGCATGTGCATCGACATTGAAGATAACCTAGGGGATGAATTAGAGCTCTCAAAAATCTATAAAGATTCAGATAGTTCTAGTAGCCTCATTTCCTCACAATCCACATCAATTGAGGATCTAGCAGAAAAGGTAGCTCTGAAACTAGGTGTCTCTAGCAAGCAGATTCCAAGATTTGCCCTTGTGAAAAGATGTTACACTTGCGGAGGTGACCATATGGCGAACGTATGTCCCATCATGGCTCAACCCCAAGTGAATCCCAATAGTCAATATTGCACCATAGAACGGAGGTACACCAATCACACTACGCAAGATTGCCCCTACAATAAGCAAGCAGTTAGGCAGACGTACCCACAACCATACCCTCAACAGGGCAGGTACCAAAACCAGTACCCACCGTAGCACTATGCGAGACCTCAACAAACCTACCACCCACAATACCAAAACCAACAAAAGCCTCAGCCTGTGTTAGCACAACAACCCCCTGCCCCAGCTAATGTAATTCCTGTAAAGTACGCAGCTGCAGAAGAGAACCTGAATAGAGCCATAGTACCAGTGTTGGTGCAGATCAATCACCAATTGAAGGCTTGGAAGACCAAATGATGAAGAAAGAATCAATTCCTAAAGTGTGGAAGAAGATTACATTCAGAGGACAAGAGAAGTGTACACATATGTACATTAGCATAGTCATAGATGACTTAGATCATTTTGTTCAGTAAGAATTATGTACAAATTATCTATAAATACCTTGAGAAAAGTCGGGGCATGTATGAGAGCATATGTGGCAACAGTTAGAAGTCAAGAATTAGGGAGATAGAAGCTATGAGATAGAGGAAAGTGAATTTGAGTTAGCTCTCATCACTCAGTTGTAATTTCTCTGAGTAAATGAAAAGTTTTGCGCCCGATGTTTCTGCGTGTTCTCCTTCTACAGTGAATCAATTGTGAAATGCTTTTGTACAAGTCTAAGTTGAGAGTTGCTTGACCTCTGTGCAAAGTTTTAGCTTCCAATTGCAATCAGGCTGAGTGAATTAAGTGTAGGAACATTCATATGTGAAGCATGTTCACTAGTTCCTAAAACAGGCGCAGATTTCGAAGTCAATGTTTTGATTATTTCTCCTAGCACAGTTTAAAGTTTTGCATGAGTGAGGGCTTAATCTTTAAGTTGGAAGATAAGCTACTCATGTCTAGAAGCATTTTGTAAAACGGGTTCTATTCAAGGAGAACCAAGTCTTAAAAGTTACAGGTGTAAAGTCGACTGTTTTTTATAACAGTTTCTGACATAGGTAACTTGTGAAATCAATTTCTCAAGTTATACTTAACCTTTTGAAGTGATTCAACTTGGAGTAGATGCGCAATCTCTAGGAGATGATTCGTACAAAGTTTCATCAAAAACTTTACAGAATTGATAGGTTAATGTGAATGAACAATGCAGCAGACTTTTCTGTGTATCATCTTCTTCACAGATTTGTTAATTTCAGATAAGTTAGCAATTGATCCTCTAAATTAGTGAAGTGTTTGACTTACTCTTGGTATAGAGGTGCTCTAATCACAAGAGTAAGTTGTTCTTTTGGAGATTAACATTCTCCATCAACCAGTAACGCCATTGCGATCAGAAAGTGACCCGAGCGACCATAGCTTTGATTCTACACATATAGATAGCCCCTAGGCCTACTACATGCAATCTCCTGAACATGGTGAGTCCTACTACAGTGAAGAGCCAAGTGAACCTAGTTGGGAGCCAAAATATGCAAATCTCATGTACACAAATCCCAACACTAGACCTCAACCTAGGCAAGTAAGACCCCCATTCCCTAGAGGACCATGCTACAGATGTCAGGGAGATCACCTCATTCGCGATTGCCCCTTACCTCCACCTACACAACCCCAGTCAGTGGCAATCCAAGGCTTTTGTACAGATTGTGGAAAAGAGCATCTCTTACGAGATTGCCCAAAGAATCCCAATAATATGCCAAAAATTACTCCTATCAATGTTATTGGGTTAGTAGTAGACTCTATAGGAAGCGTCACGTCCACCGCGCCAATACAAGTGGTCACTAGAGCTGAAGCATTGCAACAAAACCAAGACTTAGGCCAGGAAAAGAATGCGGAGGTTAGCGAGACTGAGAATCAGAATAAGAAGAGAACAAGAGCTTGGAGAGATAGCCATGAACGTATGAAAAGGCAATGGGCAAAAAAGATGAGCGAACTTGAGGAAAGCCTACGAGAAACCAAAGCCAAAATCATAGAAATCACATCTCAAACGCACTCTCACACATCCCCACCACTATCATCCCCTTCACCCTCCATTTCTCAACCATCTAATCCACCACACATAACCCACCCACCACCCCGAGTAGGATCAGTTTTAGCAGATCCCACTCCCGAAGACATAGATATGATGCTCAGAGCATATCAGGCCAGGATCCAGGAAGGACCAACTGTAACGGATCATGAAAGATGTTACCCTAGAGCTGACCTAGAGCTTGAACGAACTAAGTTGTGTGCCAAGATGGTGGAATTGGCTCAAGCCATGTTTGAGACCAATCGCCTTTTCACTTGCTCTAGCTCCACTAGAACACCATTGCATTTTGATGGTCTGTTACACAGATTGGAGAGGTTAATTGCAAAGTCTGGAAAAGGAGCCAACTCCCAGGCTAAGGAGAAGGCAAGTGATAGAATAAGCATTCCTCCCAAGGAATCTTATGTGCCTAACTCCACTGAACCAGACACCTCTTCTTCTATGAATCGATACACACCAGAATTCTTGCGAGAGATTCAAGAAGAGAAATGGGCTAAAGAGAGTGAAGTTCCTCCTCCCATTGAACTTGTGGATGACACACACGATCAATTCCCACAAGACCTTCCTTCCATTTATGGAGAGCAGGAGAGTGCCCAATCTCAAGAGAGATTAGACTTCGAGTCTAATTCTTTACAGGAACTACCCCATTTCACAGGCCCATGGGAAGCAAAGTCCACTTGTATGAGAGCACCCACAGTCATGGTAAGAAACGAAGATTCAATCATACCTAGGAACACGGAGGTAGTGAAGAACACTAAGGTGCAGTGCAATCTCACTTTAGAAGAACTACTCAAGGTTAGGCCAGAGCTATGGAAACATGTAGCCAAACAAGTACCAGAGATAGCAAAACCTCGTTCCTAGGTAGGATCCCAGAGAACAGTGCCAGATTTACCCTTGGACAAGATAGGAGACATGAGTGAGGGCGAAGAGGGAAACACATATCTTCCTATCACCCATCAAGGATACACCACCAAGGTCATTCTAGACTCAAGTGTAGGAGTTGCAATTGCCACCACTTCCCTATGGAAGCGTTGGGGCAAGCCAGCACTCAGGCCCACAAGGATGAAATTGCAGATGGCTGACGGTCACATAGAGAGACCCTTAGGGCTGCTAGAAGGAATAACTCTCACTACATGTGGTGTTGAGTTTGAGCACACCTTCGCCATATGTGACTTTAGCAAAAATCATGCCTATGAGATGATTTTGGGAAGACCATTTATGCGACAGTTGCAAGTGGTACAGGATTGGGGAGCCAATTCCTTGTACCTGCAACACTTAGGTGTTACGACCAAAGTGAATCTCAAGGACTACTCTCATAGAGATGTCCCTCCTATCCAATGGAACCCCATCCATAGAGCCAAAGATGATACGGAATCGGTGCATTCCATAGGATCAGGATCCTCATGGATACATGAAGATACCCACTTATGGATGTGCAAAGTAGCAGTAGAAGAAGAGAAGAGGGAAAAAGCCAGAGAGGTAGGTGCGAAGGAAACACATAGATCAATTCAAGACCCAGCCTATGCACCTGTAGTATTTCCGGACGAAGAATTTGAACCTCACGGCTAGGCAGAAATTCTAGCAACTATGGATGTAGCCATCAATGAAGAGCAATGGACACCCCACTGTGGAGGATGGCTATGACATTTCTGTCTTCTCCATAGAGCCAATCATGGGAGATGCAGTTTTAGAAGAATGCGAACCTAGCCCTGATGCATTTGAAGATGCAAGTGACTCCGACCTTGAGTCAATCATCATGGACCCACCCTTTGCATCAGACGAAGAATATTTCTATGAAGTAGAAGTTTACCCTCAGAGACATGAAGATCTCACTAATGATGTGAGATTAACCACACGAGTGACCACTAAGAGTGAAGGAAAGAAAAGGAAGAAGAGAGAAGCCGCAACAGAGGAGGAAGAATCCCTGTTTGAGGTCCCTCAAAATTTCAAGAAGCATGCAATAGAAGATAGGAGAGTCATGGTAAGAATGCCAAAACGTGATGCACAAGCAAAAGAGGCCTATGATAACAAAGAAACCACCAAGAAGGTAGTGGTAGCCATAGAAGAAGGAGAAGAGAGGTGCACTTACATAGGACATGACCTCACTGAGGAAGAGGAGCATGAGCTGATAGCTTTGCTAAGAGAGTACAGAGATGTATTTGCTTGGAGCTACAAAGATTTGAAAGGTGTAGACCCTGACATATGCGCCCATACGATTCCCATGACCTCAGAGGCCAGACCTTCTAAACAAAAGCCATACACATACAATGACAACTATGCTGCCAAGATCAAAGAAGAGATAGACCGCTTGGTTGAAGCTGGATTTATCTATGAAATTGAGCACACTGAGTGGGTATCCCCCATTGTAGTGGTGCCCAAGAAGAATGGAAAGCTACGTGTGTGCATTAACTTGAAGAAGGTTAATGCAGCCACTATCAGAGATAATTATCCACTTCCCATCACGGAGCATCTACTAGAAAGAGTAACAGGCAAGGAAGTGTACAGCTTCCTTGATGGATTTTCGGGCTACAATCAGGTAGCCATTGCTCAAGAAGATCAGCATAAGATGGCTTTTGCCACAGAGTGGGGTATATTTGCTTTTAGAGTAATGCCCTTTGGTCTCACCAATGCGCCAGCCACTTTTCAGAGGCTAATGTGTCATGTATTTAAAGAATTCTTGAGGAAAAACTTAGAGGTCTATGTTGATGATCTTTGTGCTCATTCCAACATTAGACAAACCCATGTTCCTGAACTCAGACAAATCTTTGACAAATGTAGAGAATATCAAGTCTGCCTGAACCCAGAAAAGTGTGTTTTCATGGTCAGGCAAGGCAAGATTCTAGGACATATAGTGTCGAAGAATGGCATATCCACTGATGAAGAGAAAGTAAGAGCCATAGCAGAGTTACCTAGGCCAAAGAATGTCAAGGAAGTACAAGCTTTCATGGGGCATTGCGGTTATTACCGGCGTTTCATACACATGTATGCCATCATTGCAAAGCCTCTGTATGGAATTTTGACTAACTTTGAGTGGACTGATGAGTGTGAGGACTCCTTTAATGAACTCAAAAGAAGATTGTGTACAACACCAATCTTGACCACACCAGATTGGAATAAACCCTTTCATGTTCACGTGGATGCATCCAATTATGCTATTGGATGTGTACTTGCACAACCTACTGGTGAAGGTAATATGGATCTTCCCATTGCCTATGCTAGTAGACAGCTAAATGCTGCTGAACGGAACTATACCACTACTGAGAGAGAAGGCTTAGGCATGGTGTATGCGGTTAAGAAGTTTAGACACTATTTGCTTGCAAGTAAGTTTAAATTTTTTACTGATCACCAGGCATTGTTGTACTTGGTAAACAAGCCATGCAATACAGGTAGAATGGTAAGATGGTTCCTCTTGCTAATGGAGTATGACTTCAAAGTTGTGGTGAGGAAAGGGAAGACTCACTTGAGAGCAGACCATCTCTCTAGGCTCACATATGGAGAAGCCCCACAAGGAGTATCAGATGACCTTCCTGATGCTTACCTGTTTAATTTGGAAGTGGTACCTCAGTGGGCTAAGCCACTAGTGCCAGTATTGACATACGGGCCTAATCACCCTGTCATAAGCACTAAAGATAGGGAGGTAGTAAAGGCTCAAAAGTACCACATCATGGCAGGGAGTATGTACAAGCATACCAATCTAGGCATCCTAGCTTGTTGTGTGGAAGAAGATGAGTGCACGAAATGGTTGCAATTGGCGCATGTAGGTGCATTAGAGCAACATTACTCACGGCAACAAACCATACAGACATTAAGGAGACTTGGAGTGCATTGGCCAACTATGGAAGCTGATGTCCATAAGTTGTGCAAGGAATGCCCGATCTGCTGCACCAAACCACCTGTGGAACATGCCACTCTTTATCAGGTATCCATAGTGCCAGATTGGAGTGAACCACTAGTAGCATTCTTGAGGACGAAAACATTCCCTCAAGATATGACATTGGCCAGACAAAGAAGTCTAGAACAAGAAGCCTTGGATTACTCACTCATTGGTGATAATCTATACAAGCGTGGTAAAGATGGTTACCTGAGACTATGTGTCCACGAGAGCGAGTATCTGAAGATATTAGAGACTGCTCACCAAGGTGTAGCAGGAGGAGACTTTGGACCAGATCGGGTAATCAAAGCAATCCTATTTGTAGGCTTGTGGTGGCCAACCCTTCGCACGGATGCACATACCTATGTGAAGAGGTGTGATGTGTGTCAACAAACTCAGTATCCTATACGTAAAGATGATATGCCATTGAAACCTATGATTGGTGGACGTGCATTCTCTAAGTGGGGAATAGACTTTGTTGGTCCTATTAATCCCCCAGCTAAGGGTTCACATGCTGAGTATATCATTGTGGCCATGGATTATCTAACCAAGTGGGTAGAAGTGAAAGCCACATCGAAGAATGATGCCCAAACGACTGCTAAATTCTTATTTGAGAATGTGTTCACTCGATACGGGCTACCCATAGAGCTAGTAAGTGATAGAGGGACTCACTTCTTGAATGAAGTCATTGAAAATCTTCTTCAAGAGTTCTTGGTGATACACAAGAAGTCTGCCCCTATCACCCACAAGCTAATGGACAAGCCGAAAGCACAAATAAGATTCTATGCAATGTGCTAACCAAATTAGTGAATAACAAACGCTCTGATTGGTTTTCGGCCAGAATGCAGTGCTACCATTGGATTTTTTGATACCAACCTTGAAAGTAGCACAAGAGCATGATTGGACAGGCCATGAGTTGTCCTCTAGAATCTTCGATCTTGAACGATTAGGTGAAACACGATTGAGGGCTGCAGCAAGAATTTATGTAGCCAAGAAGAGGCAAAAAGGCATATTTCAATGCACACGTGAAGGATAAGGGCTTGAAAGCAGGAGACCTAGTCCTAGTCTACACCTTGAAGCAACATGCACGGAAGTTAGAGAAGAGAGGTTATGGGCCAATGATTATCAATAGGATCTCCACAAGTGGAGCAGTTCAACTAGCCACTCTAGAGGGTGATATTCTACCAAGTTACATAAGTGGATGCAGAGTCAAGCTATATCAAGAACCCCTGATTGAAGAGATGCTAAATCGACTCAACACTACCAAGAAACATAAAGAAGAAGAGAAACGAATTCGAGAAGAAGCATAGGCAGAAGCTTTAGAACGCATCCGACGAATGAAATTGAGGAGACAAGGTAGAGACCAGCCTATGCCTGACACTCAAGAATCTCTAGGCTATCCCATGGCCATGTGCGAGGCTTCAGGTGGACATTCCCATAGAATAATTGACCGACAACCTTTTGTAACCCTAGAAGTAGGACAAGGAGAGACTATAAGGACAGTGAGAGCTTTAATTGACTCAAGGGCAGCCACTAGTGCAGTTCGACTTTCTTACTGCCAAGAGCTTCAATTACAAATCAATCCTATAGAGGCATATCTCATAGGATTGGGAGGTGTGGAAACCCCTTGCATTGGTGAGGTGGAACTTCCCCTCTACATTCAAGAGGTGCTAATGGCAGTCAAAGTGCTAGTGTGTGAAGACGAGGATCTTACCAAACCTCTTGTCCTGGGCCAAGACTGGATCTATGATCATGCAGTCAGTCTCAACCTAAGAAGTGGACTTCTTCAGGCATGGGTAGGCCAAAACCACATAACAATTGAATTAGAAAATCAAGCACATAGGCCGCTAGAAGAGGCACCGAATCCTGGTCCTTCCAGGAGTCCACCTGAAATGAACCATGCTACTCTTGACCAAAGTTCTATGGTGCAAAAGATTGCCACTCATGACGAAGGTACAGAAGTCAACAAGGAGTTCCCTTCTTTTCCAAAGAGAATTCGAGGAAAGCAAGCCGGAAAATACAAGATACAGAGGAGCCCGAGGACCAAGAAGAATGAACACCAACTGGTACAATACAGAATACCCCATGGCATGAAGCAGATCTGGATACGCAAAGGTGAACAACCCTCGGCTTTGGAGACAGGATTCCAAAGAAGCATCAAGCAAGCTACAGTGTCGAGGACTACAGCGAAGGAGTACCCTAGGCATCAATCTAGACAAACCATTTCTATTTGGGTTCCAAAGCAGTCAATGAAGGCGATCCCAAAAGCTAGAACAAATATGGGTGCCCAAGACCTGCTTACTAGCTCAAATAACTTCAGCTCCAATCACAAGATCAAACCAACACTCACGAGTCCTATTGGCTCCCATCCAAAGGCAAACATCTACACTTCACACCACCACATTCTCGGTCATGCCTCGGAATGTTTGGAAATGGGTACCCAAAAGGTCCCAAACCCAACACACTCCAGTACGCAAACCTTCACACATCATCGCCAATAAAAGCAACGATTCCAGCATCAAAGTTTGGAGACCTAAACCCCATATCAAACCCCCTGACCCACCTCTATAAATCCTTCCCCTCTGATGTAGGTGCATTCTGAGAACATTGCACATCCAAAGTATGCATCTAGAGTGAACCCTAACCTACTAACCCACATGTACACACATCACGAACACTTCACCCACTAACCTCTAACCACTCGGAATGTCATGTTGGTATTGTGGAGGGAACACCATAACATCCTGTTTCCTATGCAATGCTAATGTGCCTCTCTCTTCTTCTAGCAGATAAGCATCAGCAACTACAAGCACTCTCATGGCAGAAGCAGCAGGTCCGAGCTCACAGGCAGGAGTAAGTACTGCAGGAATTGATGTGGATAGTCTACCTGTTGATGTGCCACCAACTGAACGACCTGTGGAGCTGCAACACCTTCAGCAGATCCCGGTACCGGATCCACCCACAGGGATCACAGAGAGAGTCCATGCCAATTCTCATTGGTTCAATGGCATGCCAGGTCCATTAGGAGAGGCCAAGTATATATGGGAGTCTAAGTGCGAGTATGACAGATCATGGGTCCGATTCTGATTTTTCTCCAAGGAGTTTGAGACTCTACAAAACACAGAAGATCTCCAGACCATATGGCAACGTGCAGGGCTAGCGGAATACTTTGAAGCACCACTACCTAAACCTGATCTCCTCCGATGCTATTATTTGGTCTCCACATTACAAGCTAACGAAGAAAAGGACAAACCAGGAACATTCGTACGTCCTTCCTTGCTGGGCAACAACGAGTTGAAAAGGTTTGAACTTACACTGGAATTGGTGAGCGCTGCTTTGAATATGCACGGTACACATGTACCTTCTGAGAAGGATGCTCTCATTCCTACTAACATGAAGGATCGGAAACTACTGAAGCTGAAAGATATGGCGACACTCACACCAAACGTATCCATCCCTCTCCGTATGTGCATGCAACATTTTGCTTTCCCTGGTCAAGACCGCTTCACACAACCGCACAAAAGAATCTGGTTCGCTCTTTACTTGGCAGAGACAGGTGCGTTACCGATTAAGCTTCCTGTATGGATTGTGGAGCAGTTGTATGAAGCAAATAAAAGGTCATCTAGGAAATTAGTGGTGAATGGTTGCTGTGCAATCACACGCATTATCTACCGGTGCTTAGCATACGATGTACCCATTGAACGTGCTTTAACTTGGGCACAATTACAAATGTTTAAGAGGCTCAAGACGTCTGCACATCAATCCAAGCGCATGAGGGGTTCAATCCCTTGTGTCCAGACACGTGAAGTTCTGACTACTCCTGAAGTATCGCCACGAGGAGAGACCACCGTACCTCCCTTTACCATTAGAATACCCAGGTCTGGATCTAAAGCTACAACACAAGCTGCCCCCTCCGCTCCTCCTGTCCCTCCTGAATTCGAATTTCCTGCAACTAGGGGCACTGAAAGGATGGGCACTTTTGACTTCGAATCATTCTTGCAAAATACACAATTCTCTGATGTGGAGTTCTATTCAGATGTAGAAGAACAGGGCACCTCTTCCCAAAGAAGAAGGAAATCCACAGAAGGCCGCCATGTACATTGGGATGAGGAACAACAGAGAACTTTGTCGCAACAACAAGAACATTCAGAAGCAGAAGAAGAGGAAACAATTGAGGCCCCAGCTTATACAGCAGAACTTCGGAGGCTATACCAAATAATGGAACGAGTAAGGTCGCAACAGTTGCTCACCGAACAGAGTAGTAGGGTGCTCATGGCTCAGCTTTTGGAAGAAGCAGGAGTTGACTCAGAATACAATGAAGGTCTCTTATTGATGGCAGAAACCTATGGGGTAGTAGAAGCAGTTCGAACCGCGATTCGGAGGTCTCCAGTTCAATATGATCCATGAAGATTCCAAACACGACCGCGATCAGGAAAAAACATTCAGATCCCCGTTACGAGAGCAGAAGGGCCTATTATTACATCAGAACCCATTAAGACAACCTCCCAAGCAGCTGTAACTTCTGGCCAAGAGCACTCAATCACCCATGATGAATCAGCCGAGCCACTACCACCCACACCCCCACCATCGCCTCCTAGGCAGAAGCCGTGGAGATCACCTCGACCACTCAACCCACCGAACAAACCTTCATCTTCCGTACTCCCACCTCTAGTTCAACCCTATTCTCCACCTGTGAAAACCCAATCTATGAAGCTACCACCATCACTACACAATCCACCAAATCGCTCATAGAGCCTACCCTAGGGCATCCATCCCCCATGCCCTCAGCCATAGGCCATCCCGATTCTAGATCCATATTCTTGGGATTCCCTGCTACCACGCCACCTTTTATGGCCTCCCTACCTTCAACATCTCACCTCCCAAACTCCATCCCTCCAATTCTCCAACCCCTCCACGCCTTTCTTTCAAGAACATTTCAACCCCGGTCTCAATCATTTCCTCTATTTTCAGTTCCCCCACCCTCTTCTCACTTATTGACCACTTTCACACACACACCACCTACCATTCCAATGTATATGGTAGATACCACACTCGCATCCACTCCTGAAAGCATGGACATTTCACCACCCACGGCACCTCCCCCTCCCCCCACGCTTCCACCTCCTCCCATTCCCCCTCCACCAATTTCACCCACGCACACGTCTTCAATAGACACATCATTCACTCTTCCCCTTCCCCAATTCCCTTCCCATGCATCTTCCATTGTACACACCACACCCTCATCCATAGGCAATGCATTGGACACTATGCTCGCATGTATATCACAGTTAAGGACAGAGTACAATCAGCTCCAACAACATAATGAACGACTACAAGAGCACTCGGAGGTACTGCAACATCGTCTTGCTACACTAGAAGAGGAGAATGCTTGCCTCCTTACACAATTCCAAACTCTACAAGAGGCTCATAGCATATTGGAGGTACAATTACAGAACACAGACCAGGAAGCAATACAAGTGGTAGAAGGTCATCTACGGACACAACTAGAACACAATTCAAAGCTTCAACGAAATATGACCCTACTCAAATGACACCTTGCAGCCGCTCATGAAGAGAATCGACGCCTGCAATTACAGAATCAGGAAAACCTAGAAGCAGCTATCGAAAACACACCTGGGGCACCCATCAGTCCCTCAAAGTTTCAAGCTGTGACCCCCGATAATATCAAGATAATCTTGGAAGACTATGCCACCCTACTTGAAGCCCATGACCAGTTATCATAGGAATTGGGTCAACTGAAGCAGAAACACCAAAAAGAAACAACAGCTGCCTCTCAAACCACCTCCTCTGCGGCTTCACTTCTCACAGACTCAGAGGCCTTAAAAGATCTACAGAAACAGGTCACAGAATTGCAAGCATGTCTACTACAATATGAGAGACCACCTTCCCCACCTGAGGCTCCCACCGATGAGGAAACAGTACAAATTCCGGTAGAACAAACATTTGAAGAAGAATATGACCTAGAACCATTCCCAGGAGGTCAACAAACAGAAGAAGGTCAGGATACGTTCGAAGCACCACGACCCCCTTGGCTACAACAAGTGGAGGAAATTGGGAGTTCACATGAAGAGCGAACAATCGTGCAAAATCAGGCCATGAGGGTCATAGAAGACACTGTATTACAATCCAATTACTTCAAGAACCTGTCATCTAGACGCCTTATCCTCTCATCAGAACTCCAATACAGGCCGTACTATATCATTTTGGCAGATTATAACGCAGAAATACAGAGAGTCACAGGCAAGATTCCTACCTTCGCTACCCAATTTCAACCGGAAGACCTTCCTCTAGACGTGCAAAAAGGCAAAATTCATCAACCAACATGGTGGCAGAAACTTCTTGAGACATATCCTGAAATGTTGCGGACATGGAACAATGCGCCTTTACATCTCCTATACAATCCATGCTACGGTCCAGTTCCACGGCGCAGGTCTTGGACAGCATTCAACATTAAAGTTCAGAACAATGCACAATGCAAGGAATGGCTAAACTACCCATACATAGCACCGCCGCAAGGACCACCATCAATAGCGTACATGATGGCCACAATTCGACATTGGATGCCTCGACTGAAGCCCATGCCAGATATGGCGGCCCAAATGATGCTTAAGATTTTAGATATGATGCAGGTAATACTGAAAACCTTTAGAAATGCAGCAGCACCACAGGTACATCTACCGGGGTTTACCAATGGAAATTACGATTTGGTGTATGACATGAGCACCACCCCCAGTATTCGTGTGGCTTACGCCTGGCATGCACGCATCAAATACCTCCCTGCATGTTATAAACAGACATTCAAAGAAATGTTCAGATCAGGTTTCTGGGAATATCATTCGGAGGTCTTCGCACCGAAGCCAACACACCTGCTCCATCTCTTTGCTTGTGAACAAGCAATGTACTCCGAGTACTACACCACACCGCAACCAGAGGTCCCCGGTGCAATAAATTGGGATGCATTGGAAGTTGACCTCGCAAGAGGCTTAAGGATAGGAGAACATGAATTAGCCACCAATGTCATCCAATACTATATCGACCACCCTATAGAACAGAGGTTTGTTAGGGGCGACAGACGCTAGGAAGGGGGGAGTGTTGGCATACAAGTCAGATGAAGAGCATACCAGCACAACAGAGCGGTCATGCACAATATGGCAACAAGGCCTAATCATTTTTTCCATGGACCCTTCACAACTCAAGTGATTTTAATCACTACACAAACATTGTAAATTCCGTTTTTGGTAGAATAGACTCCATTTTGTTCAAGCCCAGGAGTCCTCGAGCTTGAGGAGTATTAGAATTAGCTACATACCAATTTTAATAATTTTTAGACTCCGTTTGAGCCCTCACATAGGCTCTAGAACCTAATTTTTAACTAGGCCGGACACTAGGTCTGGACAAGGCCAAAGCTAGTGAGAAAACTATAAAAAGAGCTAGAAAGCTCATTTTTGGGGTAGATTGTTTGTGAATTGAGCTTATGTAAGAGACTTTTTGACTAATGCAAAGAACTCCATTGTTTCTCTCCTTGTTCTTGCCTTGTGTGCGCGTGTGTGTGTATGTGTGTGCATGTTTGTGTGCTTCTCACTCACGCACTTGTGCCTTCACTTGCTCATAGTCTTCATACTAGTCCTCATGTCTCCACGGATTGACAATTATGAGGTGGATCTCCTCGTGTTGGTACTCACCATTGTGCTGGAGTGACAGATAGTGAAATCATCATCTGTGTGCCTTGGCAAAATGGAATTTTTCCTTGAAGTTTTGCTAGTCTCAATTCCCAAAGTGTTCTTATGCCTTGGCTGAATATATTTTCTCATTTTGACTCCCTCTCAAATCACAATTTCTTTGATGGTTCTAGGGGAATCCTTCTTTTGATTTCATGATATTTCTTAACTTTGCAACTTGAGGGATAATGGCACGTTTGAAAAAGAAATCTATTAATGTCATGTGCCTTTTCATCTCTTCCATCCCAAGAAGCTTATGTATAGTAGGTGCAATGGAAATTGCAACACGACTAGGAAATTGAGGACATCATCTTCAATGCCACCTAAATCACTTGCTATCATAGTATTTGCAAGTGTAGGAGGATGTATTTTAACACCTTGCATAAATACCACAAGCCTTTTGCTACCAATACATGATGCATAATGTATGCCCACAATGGGTAGTCAGAACCATCCAAATTATCCTCAATATCCAACATATGAAATACGTCATTGCTTTCAACCATGTCCAATGATTATACCCTAACACAAAAACTTTGAATATTTCTCAAAAGAGTTGAACAAAACAAAAATACCCAATAAAGCTCTGTTATACCTTTAGCAAACTTCAAGGAAATTGTACTAGAGATCCAAAAATCCTCTATATATTTGGCACAAAAGGACAAAAATTTGCCTACATAGTCATTGTAATAGTGTGTTCCGAGGTTGAAACAAGCTCAAACCAAAATTTCTATGCCATAGAGTGAAGTAGTTTTGAACTAATAATGAACTTGAGTATGCTCACCAACTCTTATGCAATTATGAGATTGTGATCAAAGCAGTGTCAATGATGCCCTAAAGAAAACAATGGCTTGCTACGATACCAATTCTTGGAGTTTGAGGTCTATGAATACATGCAAACAACACAAAGGAAGAAGAAGAATGTTGGAAAACAACACATAGTATTTATTACCAAGTGAATGTACAAAGTTAAGTAGCTATTTAGGGTTATATACTTATATGCAAGGCGGAGAAAAAGAAATCCTAAAGAAGGAAAGAATCACCCTAATAGTCCTAAGTGTGCTAACACACATCATTATAGAAATATATCAACACACTTATAGATTAGTAGCTCACCAATAACCATAATATTAGCATTTTTGCATTGTAGAAGTCAAAAAAATGTTTAATATCATCAATAGATTTGATGGAGGTCTCAAAATTAGCCTCCATGATTGTGTTCATTTCTTTACAGGAAGATAAAGGTAATCTTTTCTAATAGTATGATTATTATGAAAAACTTGAGCAAGAGATGGAAGGTCAAATGGAGAGAAAATTAGTGCAACTACGTATCTAAAAGTATTTGTACCCACCATCATGCCATCATGTACAACATCCTTGAATAGTTAATTTTCCATCAAGGGATTTGGATTGTTGAAAAAATTATCAAAGAAAAGAATCTAGAGATGGCACATGCAAGAGATGTATGCAAACAAAGACCGTCAACACATTTTTCTTGATGAAAGAATATGTGAAGCTCTTTGAGACCTAGCAAAAATCATAGAATCATTCAGCCTCAAGCATTTGATTATAAGTACATATTATTAGGCACATGTGTCCATTTAGACCTCCACCTATGGAATCTATAGAGAGTAGAGTTTCTCTAAACTTGTTAGAAGCAAAGAATTGATAATTTCTTTTTTTGTCGATCTTATAATGTTAGAAAAGTGAGCAGCCTTTAGGCACAAGATCACTCTCCATGCTCCTCATGGGGGCTGAACCCTAGACCTCCTTCTTCCTATCCTTGAGACTTAACCACTAGGTTATGCTTATAAATTGTCTAATATTCTAGAACTACATGATGTTAACATTAACTTGATACTTGATCAAGACATTTTATGACATTTCCCCCCATTAAAGAACATTTTCATCCTCAAAAATATGTTTTAAGGTACAACTATACAATAGATTTTCCCCCAAGCCCATGGTCCAAACTTAGGAGCATGGTTGTCATCTCTTTGATTTGCCTCTTTAAATAGAAGGGGAACCTAGCTTGGTTTGATCCATGCCTGAATCATTCTAAGTATCATCTAGCTTTGCACTTAATAAGTTGAACATAATGCAAATTATGGAAATAATGACAAGTGTGTATTAAATATCCATCCCCAATTCACCATCTCTCTATGTGTGCATTGTGCATCCATTGCAATGGCATATGGAATATGTGGATTCGTAGTATCTCCATCCAAACTACTAACTTATTACTTTTTTGTGCACCACTTGTGCATAGACCTATTAAAATAGATTGATGTAGTAAATATTCAAGAATTTTGAGAGGTCTCATGAATTTCACTTGAACTTGCTTTGGATAAATGAATTTATACTAAATTTGACCAAAAATATATGATCCACTTCCAAGAAACACCCACTGACTTGTTACTTGACTAGAGGACTAGTGTGTCCTACTTGGTATTTAGGATCCTAGTAGAAAATTCGAAAGAAGTATTCCCTCATCTCAATCAACCCAACTTTAAGTGGACCAAAGGAAATCCTAAATGAATTGCATAACTTTTCTGTTGGAAGTTAAGAAGCATTTCAAGCTCAAGAGTGTGGGAACATGATCCAAGTCTTACCTTCAACATCATCCACAAACAAAGGAGGATATTTCCATGATTGGAGGCATCAAATCATATCTATAATGGAAATAATTTAGTTAGAGAAGAAATAGATCACCTTTTGATGTGATTGGACCTCGTGTTTTGACATATATGGTTTTTCATTGGTTAAAGAAGCTAGTATGTGACCTTTAAAGACTCTAATGAGTTGTATTATGACTTACAATTGTGGAAATGTGTGTCCAAGTTGCCCCCTTGCTTAAGCACATCCCCTGGTAACTATCCTTTGCATATTTTTTAGAGATTGCATTTTATACATTCTATCTCTATAGATGATCTTGGTAGAGCCATTGTTATTATAATTTTTTTTCTCCTTCATTCTGAATCCATTTCTAGTTATTGTTGTCTTGTTGAAAAGATTATAAGTCCTTATTTGAGTGGTATAAGTATCGAGATCAATGCCTACACAAGTTGAGAGAAATGTCGAGAACATTGTCTATGTAGTAAGCTAATACTCTATGAAGAGATCAAGTAGTCTTTCTTGATGTAGCTGGCTGAGGCATCATCCAATGTCCAAATGTAGTGATTTTACTCGAATATGAAAGCTCTCTAAATCTAGTTTGCTTTCATTGTGGACACAGGAGTGTTTATCCTCCAACATTGGTATTAGAGCTATAAATGGAGTATCAAAGAGAGAGAGAGAGAGAGAGATTTGTTGAAGTGAAGGAAAGACTTCATCAAATTTGAAAGGAAAGGAGCAAAGAATGTGCACATCAACAACAAGGGGAAGCAAACAAGTCATCAAATCGAAGATGAGACTTCATCAAGAGGAGTAGCTTTATTTTTTGGGGTAAAATCCATCTGTTTCAAATTCATTGCATCAAGCGGGAGGTTCAAGAGATATAGAGGGCATCATGGTTGATCTCAATGCTTAGATGGAGAAGCTCAAAAAGGGAAACTACTAACTATGGTGATTTAGAATAGGGAATTCTTCGATGGGGAAAGGTTTGTGAGGACTTGTGAGTGGTGGAGAGCCAAAACCATAGATAGACGAGCTAAATCCAATGAATGACTAGAGAAGAGCAGTGAAAGAGTGGGATGAAAGGGATAAAAGATTCATCTTTATTCTATCTCAATATATTAGCAACTCCATGATATGATATATTTAGGATTTGGATACATCAAAGAAGGTGTGGGAGTGCTTGGAGACATTGTACCCCATCTGCACAAAATCTAGGAAAATTCAACTCAAGAATGAGCTGAATAATCTCAAGAAAGGCCCTTCTCAAGGTATTATTGATTACATATTAAAGGTTAAAGAGCTTGCAGATGCACTGGGGTCAATCAATTTTGGCCTGGATGATGATGATCTTGTAGCCCACACCCTAAATTGACTTAGGGGTCATGAAAAATGGATAGATTTCACAATTTAAGTGTATGCAAGGGATTCTCTTCCTAATTTTGATCCATTGATCACTCTCATGGTGACATAGGAGATGAACCTTGGTGGTAATCATGCCAAGGATAGCCAAGGGAAATTGTTGTATGTAGGTAGAGGAAGAGGAAGACAGAATCAAAGTGCTACAAGAGGACGAGGAAGACATCAAAGCAACTAAGAAGGCCAAGGACAACAAGTAAATGGAGATCAAAGAGGTGTAAGAGCAACAAATAGAGGAAGAGATGGAAGATTTTGTGGAAGAGGATAACACACTTCAAATGGATGCTTTGTATGAGGTAAGCTAAACCATTTTGCAAAGGAATGTTATCATAGAGGTCAAAGACCAGGGAATTAAAGCAACAACAACAATAATAGAGAGCAAGCTAAATATGCAAAGACATCATCCAGGCAAAGGAATGATTATTTACTTTCCATGAGGTATGGTGAAGATACAACTCAAGTTAATCAAGATGTATGGTATGTAGATAGTAGACGTATCAATCATATGTCATGTCGGAAGGAGATTTTCAGTAATTTGCAGGTCCCAAAGCATCAAGGATGTGTGGAATGGGTGAAAACTCAGAGCATACCATTCAGCATATGGAAGATATCTCTCATGGATAAAGGAAACCATCCTAGACCTCAAATTCCATATGACTATGTCTCATGATTGGTTTAGAATTTGGAGAAACTAATGGTTTCCATTGTGTCTCAAATGTGCCAAATCCCTGAGATCGACTATCTACTTACTTGATTTTGATATCCAAATGTCATTTCAAATTGATGACATCATTGATGACACCATCAATTCATAACCACCATTTATGAACCACCTTTGAAAACCTATATAAGAAGGGTTGGCCACATACATACTCATTGTTGCCAATACCAATCTTGGGAGCTCAAGGAGTCATGATCACCACGTATGTACGCTCCATGTTCCACTTCGAGTTCTAGAATTGTCATTTGTTCTAGTCTTTTATCTTGGACATTCTGTCTTTTCCTATTCTAATATGATAATACGAGATCCTATCGGGTTATTTCTTGTATGTAGTTCATCTCCTTGAATGGAGTTCTTGTAATCCAGATATCTTGCTTCATACCCACGGTCCCAAGTTGTGGGATCTCTTGTATCATCTCTAGTCTAGTTATCCATACCTATTAGTCCCAGGGTGTGGATGTCTTGTATGAGTTATATATTCTTGTATTATTTTCCTACATGGGTGATCTTGTAATCAAAAGTGTAATTCTGAAACCTTGACTAGTCTAGTCAAGAGAGCACTAGATTGTGGCCTTTGACTAGAGTAGACAAGACTAACATGACATAGTCCTTCACCACCTCTCGAGATTAATGATCATGAAGAATTCAAAGTCAAGCATGTCCTAGATTCGAGAATATCCCAAGGAAGATTGGAATACCTTATTCATTGGAAAGGGTATGACATCAACGATCGTACTTGGGAACCTGTAGAGAACCTCCACAGAGCACCACTCAAGGTTTTCGAATGTCATAAGAAAAATCCAATGAAGCCAAGACCAGAGAACATGATCACTCCTTGTGGAATTGGTTGCTTGAGAGGGAGGTGATATCACAGAAAAAGGAAACCATCCTAGACCTTAGATTCCATGTGACTTTCTATGTCTCGTTATTGGTTTAGAATTCGGAGAAACTATTGCTTCCATTGTGTTTGGAACATGCAAAACCCTAAGATGGACTTTTTATTTGCTTGATTCTGATATCTAAGGGTCATGTTTTAAATTGATGACATCATCAATTTGTACCTTCCATTGATGAACTGCCCTTGAAAACCTATATAAGGAGGGGTTGGCCACATACGTACTCAATCTTGGCAATACCTATCTTAGGAGCTCAAGGAGTCATGATCACCAAGTAATTACTCTCCAAGTTTGAGTTCCAGTTCTAGTCTTGTCCTTTGTTCTAGTTGTCTAGTCTTGTATCTTGGACATTCTATCTTGTCATGTTGTAATCTCATAGTATGAGATCCTTTCGAGTTATTTCTTATATCTAGTTCATCTCCTTGAAGGGAGTTCTTGTAATCTAAATATGTTGCTTCATACCTATGGTCCTAGGTTATGGATCTCATGTATCATCCCTAGTCCAGTTATCCATACCCTATTAGTCATGGGGTGTGGGACATCTTGTATCAGTTATATATTCTTGTACTATTTCCCTACATGAGTGATCTTGTAATCAAAAGTGTAATTCCAAAATCTTGTCTAGTCTAGTAAGAGGGCACAATTTAGTGCTCCCCTAACAATATTAGTTTGGAAGGGAATCAAAGGGCAAAGTGCTTATCAGAGGTATTACATGTCCCTACTATTACCAAAAACTTGATTTTGGTAGGTTAAATGGCAGAAAAAGGCTACCAAGTTAGGTTGAAAGAGTATTTTTTGTAGAGGATCCAAAGGCAAGTTTCAAGCTCATTGCAGAAAGGGAAGAAGCAAGGGAGAATGTTCACAATGGACATAAATCAATCACACCATTCAATGTATGTCATATATGGAGACAAGAGGATAATAGAGTTGTACCTATGCCATAAATAAATAAGTCACATCGACCTACAAAAGCTCAATGACATGCAAATGAGAAGCTTGTTAATAAGCCTACCAAATTTTACATCTAAAATATTGCATGAAATTTGTATCTTGCCAACAAGGAAAATAATCAAGGCTACCCTTGAAGAAGAGTACATATGTGAGTGCAAATGTTTTAGATCTCATTCATATGAATCTTTGGGGTCCAATAAGACAAGGATACCTAGTTGGAAATAGGTATTTTGTAACCTTCGCTTATGAATTTTCAAGAAAAGTGTGTTTGTATTTTATTAGGAAAAAATCAAATGTGTTCCACTACTTCAAGCAATTCAAGGCATAGGTGGAGAAGGAGTCTAGCAAGTTTATCAAAACTTTGGGATTCGATGGAGGGGGAGAGTACTTCTCCCATGAATTTTCTAAATTTTTTCAAGTGGATAGCATCAAAAGACAATGTACATATAGGTATATCCCTCAACAAAATGAAGTAGCAGAGAGAAAGAACATACACATAGTAGAGGTAGCAAGATCTATGCTCAACAAAATGAATATGCCGCATTGTTATTGGGGAGAGGCTATATATATAGCCACATACATCATGAATAGATGTCTTGCATTAATTATGCATCATTTAACCATGTAAGGAAGCATGGAATGGAAGAAAACCTTGCATTTCACATCTTAGAATCTTTGGTTGTATATGCTATGTACATTTACCTCAAGAGTTGAGGTCAAAGTTAGATGCCAAATATGAAAGGTGTACCTTTTTGGGATATTATATGGAAATTAAGGGGAATAAATGTTATAAACCCATCACCAAAGAGCTGAATGTAAGTAGGGATGTTGTCTTTGACCATTTAAAGCCTTGGTATGCATGCACAAGTTCATTGCAGGTTGAAGAAATTGGTGAGATGGATAAGAAGAATGATTGAGTTTAAGAAAGCATAGATTTAAGCGGTCTAAGAAACTCATCCAGCACAAGGACATCCTCACCATGGAGTGGAAGGCTTATGGAAATAGAGACCATCTCTAAAGAAAGAAAATTAAAAGGCAAAGAGAATATTGGAATTGAAGAAGGAAGCTATGTAGATGAGAGCATGTTGGAAGATGAAGAGAGAGAAGAAACTCAGATCCCAAGGGTGGCAAAACAAAGAAACAAGATGGAAAACACACCTAAATGAAGTGAAAGAAGGTCCTCAAGAGTAAGATATGTAGTTCAAAGGTTAACATATGATAAGTTCATTGCAAAATAGTACACATACATGAATCTGGCAATCAAGGACAAAGAACCAACTAGCTATGAAGAAGCTAAGGATTGTGAGGAGTGGCAAGAGGCAATCAAGGAAAAGCTCAAGGCACTTGATGAAAACCATACTTGAAGCTTGTTAATAGCTCAAGAATGCATGAAGGTGATAGGTAATAAGTGGTTTTACAAAATTAAAAGAAATTCAAATGGTTCCATTGCTAGGCGCAAAGCACGGTTGGTGGCGAAAGGCTTCTCCCAAAGCTATGAGATAGATTATGATGAAACTTTCAGCCCTTGTGACCAAGATGCCAATAGTTAGGACTTTGATTGCAGTAGCCACATCAAAGAAATGGAGCTTATATCAGTTGGATGTGAAGAATTCCTTCCTCAATGGAGAGATTGAAGAAATATTCTACATGAGCCAACCTCAAGGATTTGCTAGTATGAGGTACACAAATCATGTTTATAGCTGAGGAAAGTATTATATGGACTAAAGAAAACACCAAGGGCCTAGAATCAGAGGTTAGTGGATTATTTATCAAGTTTTGGATACAAAAAAAGTGTTGTGAATCCATCACTTTACATGAAGAAGCAAGGAGACAAGACAATATACATATGCATCTAGTGGACGATTTACTCACTACAGGAAGTGATATTGTAGGTATTAAAGATATCAAATCAAATCTAGGAAAGGAGTTCAAGATATCTAATATGGGAACACTAAAGTAATTCTTGGAAATAGAGGTAATCTATACACACAATGACATCTTCTTGATTCAAAGAAAATACTTGTTGGATGTGCTATATAGATTTGATATGATTGGTTCTAAGCAACTTTCTCAATCCATGGAGCCCAACATCAAGTTTTTTGTAGGTCAAGGAGAGGCTATACAAGATATTACACTATATAGAGTATAATTGGCTCATTAGTATATGCTACATACACTATACCTGATCTTGCACATGTAGTAGGTGTACTCTCTTGATTTCTATATGCGCCCACTCATGATCATCTTATGGTAGTAAGAAAAGTGCTTAGATATATCAAGCGCACCATCAACCAAGGTCTACTCTTATAATGATGTTCTAATTGTCAAAGGATATAATGATGTTGATTGGGTAGATAGCAAGGATGATCGAAGGAGTATATCAAGTTATGTTTTCATGATTGATACAAAAGTGATCTTATGGAGCTCTAATAAGCAACCCACTATTGCTCTTTCATCCATAGAGGCTGAGTAAATAGGTATATAATTGGCTACATGTGAGCTATTATGCCTGAAGAAGCTACTTAAGGACTTGCAAGTGGAAGTGGAGGAGTTTTCTCTTTAGAAGACAACATTTCAAGCATCTACACAATCCAATGTTTCATGCAAGGAGCAAGCACATAGAGGTTCACTACAACTTCAATAGAGAAAAGGTGATGGAAAAGGAATTAGATATAAGGTATGTGAACACTAAAGTGCAAGTTGCAAACATGATGAGAAAGTTTCTTGAATGTACAAATCTTGGAGGATTCAAGGAAGCAGTCAACATAAGAGACATAGGATGAAGCAACGAAGGAAAATGACTTGAGCTTGAGGGGAAGTGTTGGAAGTTAAGAAGCATTTCAACCTCAAGAGTGTGGGAACATGCCCCAAGTCTCACCTCCCACATCATCCACAGTCAGAGGGTGATTTCTATAATTTGCAGGCATCAAATCATGTCTATAATGGAAAGAATTCGATTAGAGAAGAAATAGGTCACCTCTTGATGTGATTGGACCATGCTTTTTGACATGTGTATGTTTTAATTGGTTCAACTGGTTGTTATGTGACCTTTAAAGCCTATAATGAGTTGTATTATGACATAGAGTCGCGGAAATGCATGCACAAGCTTCCCCCTTGCTTAAGCACACTCCTTGCTAGCTATTCTCTACATATTTTGCAGAGATTGCATTTTATACACTCTATCTCTATAGATGATCTTTACAGACCCTGTGTTATTGTAATTGTTGTTTATCCTTCATTTCAAATCCATTTCTAGTGATTTTTATCTTATTGGAAAGATTATAAGTTTTACTTTGAGTCTTATAAGTCTCAGGATCAATGCCTGCACAAGATCAAAGAAATATCCAGAACATTTTCTATGTAGTTAGTTAATAGTTTGCGAAGAGATCAAGTAGTTTGATTTGATGTAGCTGGTTGAAGCATCATCTAGTGTCCAAATGGAGTTATTTTACTCTAATTTGAAATCTCTCTACGTCTAGTTTGAGTTTGCAAAGCTTCATTTACAGTCTTTGCATGTACTCATAGAAACTCTAAAAACACAGAGCCTCTATCTCAAAAAATCAAGATCCTAAGAGGGTTCATTTGCTTTGTTGTGCACATAGAGTGTTTATCCTCCAACATCTCCAACTTATGACACTCTAAGAATTGAACTAGATCTCTAAACTTGAACTTGAGCTTGGGGATCCATCACTTAAAGTACGACATCCCATACCACCATACCCACTTTGATGTAGATGCAAAACTTAATTTTCGAGACCATCAAGCCCACATCCAAACCATCAAGCAATGAATTTTGCTTTAACTCTATTTTCTTTAAGTTCCAAACCCTATACGAGAAGTTGGTCATTGTAAGAATATCTAATAATGTGAGCCTATGTGCAACTCAATATCATGCTCCAAGATTTTAACTTTTCTTTCATATTATGCGACAAAACATTAAAAACAACTTTTTGGATCATCAAATTTAAGATCGTTGGGTTTCTTAGAATAGTGATCTTGACATAGACCCTTGATTCTAGATTCAATTCTACTTAGAGCTTCATACCTTAAGAGGTAAAACACTAATCTCATCTCATAAGATAATCACTAAAGCTTTAATCCAAGCCTTGTTATTGTTATTGTCTATGTGAAAGGCCAAATCTCCGTCATACATTTTTGTATATGTTCTTTAATAAAGGCCAAATGTTTGTCGGACACTTTTGTATATGTTCTTTAATTAAACATATAATGGCTTGTTCAACCACATACTCAAAGCTCAATCGCATTTGTAAAACCTAGGTTCTCTTTATGTACTATGTAGAGTCTACATATTTTTGCTAGTGTGTGTGGAGCATCATGCTCATCATCTAGAGCTCCATTTTCTACTATGAGGGCATCACCATAGGTGTCTCACAAAGGAGAATCCATTGTGATGCATCACCATTGCACCCCTTCTTTGATACCAAAGTTTTTCAAAGCAAAATGTTTTTGTTGTTGTGCGAGCAGAGCGAGTGCCCACCAACTCGCTGATTTTTCTATGACTTCCTCCAGTTTAGAAGAAGAATATGTTGCAGCAAGTGAGGAATGTAAGGAAGCATTGTGGCTTTCTCATATTGTTTGTGATATGGTTATATCTCAACATGTACCTCACTTGCTTAGTGATAGTTAAAGTGACATCGCTTTGGTGAAGAATCTTGTCTATCATGCAAAGACCAAGCACATTGAGGTGAGGTATCACTTCATTAGACACTGCTTAGCCACTAATCACATTATTATTGAGAAGGTTCATACTTGAGATAATGCCGAAGATGATTTGACTACAACTCTACCACAAGATAACTTTTGACACTATTGTCACTTGATGGGGGTTACTTGATTCATGATCTTGCATAGTTATTCATACACGGTGGAGCATGCCCATTAGGTGGGAGGTATAGCTTGTATACTTACACTAAAGTATTCTTTATTTTTCTCCCATAGTCACTTTGGCCATTTTGGCCTTACATGGGAGATTGTTACCATTAATGTCCATGTGAAAGGCCAAACGGCCATTCGAAACCTTTGGATACGTTCTTTAAAAAATGTATAGTGGCCCAGTCATCCAGAGACTCAAGGTTCAACCACATTTGTAAAACCTAGGTTCTCTCTTTGTACTACATAGGTCTACATATTCTTACAAGTTTGTGTGAAGTATCGTGCTTGTCATCTAGAACTTGGATTTCTATTGTGAAGTTATCTTCGTGGAGGTCTAGAACTTGGAGAATCTAGGTTCTCTCTTTGTACTACATAGGTCTACATATTCTTACAAGTTTGTGTGAAGTATCGTGCTTGTCATCTAGAACTTGGCTTGAAGGGGTGCACTGGTGATGCATCACAAAGGAGAATCCTTTGTGATGCATCACCAGTGCACCCCTTCAAGCCTTACAACTCTATCAAGGTTAATAGTATTTCCAATCGCTATTGTTTGGATAACCTTATTAGAAGTCTAATCAATTCTTGTTAATCATGCAAAAGTGACAAAGATGCAGTCTTTATCTTGAGATCTCCTTTCTATATCTACAAATCCCATTCACTTACCCCATGGATTTTTATACATATCTCCCTCCACTCAAGTCTAAGCATCTACTAATGCTTTTGCATATTCCCCATCTAAGCGTCCACTAATGCTTTTCATATTCCCAATCTAAGCATCCACGTTTAAAGTTCCAAATTTTTGGAAATCTTGAGAATCCTTTTTGAAGATTGGTACACACCAACCATAAGACTTAAGTACCATAGCCTTTGGTTTGGGGCTTATAGGAGCTACACGAGATTGGCTAATCTCTCATACTCTGTTCCTATCTATCTTGAAGGAGTGTTCTTGATTTAAACATATCTAAAGGCCATTTCTAAAACATTGATATGATTAGTGCTTAACTTGGATGGTTACTTATCACTACCAACTTATACTTTGGAGTTAAATCTTAATTCTATAAGAATGATTTTGCAACTAATGTATAATTAAAACTTTCTTTTAAGGTTAACTCTTCAAATTCTTGAAATACGTCAAAGACCAAATAGATACTTATCTTTATGATTTCATGTACTTAAGAAAATGTTTATCTTTGAATGCTTTCTAATATGCTTATTTTCATAATTTCTTTTAGTCTGATTCTCTTTCCTAAAACTTTTAGTTAAAGTGGACTTATTGTTCTTGACATATCTATCATACTTTTTGCATATGAGTGGTCTAAACCATGATGGTGCATCTGTGCACTATTTGGCTACTCTAGAATCTTCAAGATTACTTCTGTAGATAAATAATAGGTTTGGGGAATAGGTTCTGGATGTTTCTAGTGCGTTTCTATTCCCATACACAATACAATCCTAACAATCAGTATAACTCGTTACGTCAAACAAATAGATTGCATACTTTGGAGCAATGTACATATATGGCATCAAAGTAATCTTTGTATTACAATTTCAAAAAAATAAAATGCTATGTATACATAGTTCATATATCTCTTTGGTTCTCTCTCTCTTTGCTCTTTATCCTTCCTATCTGATATCTCTTCTCTATGGGATTCCAATAGTCATATGAACGGTACATTCCCGTTACATGTTCTATCTATTGAATTCACCAAAAGTTTAATCGACCTTCTACAAAATATATAAATTAGAAAATATTGGGAATTTACAAAATATCTGCACTGGCTGTAGTCTAACACTAGAACGCACGGTGGACTCGAACCCAAAAGGTTAAGAATCATTCGTATCAGATGGAGGATTGTTAATTCTAACTAATTCATAAAGAAGCTCATCAAGAACTTCACGAAGACTAGAAAAATAATTTCTTGAAAAACATCTTCATCTGGATTTTGATGAAGTTGGACAATCCAAGAGGCAGTGCCTGCTTTAGCTTCCAAAAAATCAACTTTAAGCTTTTCTAACAAATCTTGTGTAACTACCTATGTTTCCTCATGGTGTAACTCAATTCTTTGCAACTCGTGAGTCTAATGAGTTAATATGGCTTCCATATCAGTAAGTTGTTTCTAGAATTCTTCCTTATTCTGTAGCAAAGAAGAAATCTCTATCTCTTTATCAGAGAGCATTTGAACATGATCAGCATTTGCTTGATTAGCCTCCCATAACTAAACTTCTAGTTCTTTTATTCCATCCATCTTGGCCATAGCAACCTAGAGACTTTTAGATGAAGATACAATCTAGTCGTTTGCAAAATTATGTTATGTGAATAAGGTAGCAGCTTGATTCTGCAAATCATCCTTATCTACATAAACATAGTTGCTCTGTCACTTCTTGATGATCTTTAGTGATTTCCTCTATATGTACCTCTAGAGCATTAGTCTTATTTTTTAAAGATCAAACCTCTTCATCAGAACAATTTTCTCTTCCTAGTAATGCATCTTGTAACTCAACATTCTTTTCCTTTAAAAGTAACAACTCAACATGTAACTACTCTAATTGAGATTGAGTCAATAATCACACAATTTGCTCTTTGTCCATTTGAATAGAGCATGACACTAACAAACGAGCAACATACGTAGTTGTACTAGCTTGTATTGGATAATCCTTGAAAAACCAAGGATAGATAATTGAAGAACAATTTAGGGCAGGTAACTGGACTTTACCTTCTTGATTCCTCCACGGATCAGAGTTTCTCTTACTGAATGCTGGGAAAGGAATCAAAGTTGAAAGCTTGGACTGTGAGAACTGATTAGTTTCAATTCATCGCGACATCAAAGGTTGAGAAACTTGATCTTCCTCCAAATTTTGTGGAGGGCTAACAAGCTGACTACCTATTGGTGACGATTACGATGATGGATTTGGCAATCCGATATAACCTTGTCCTTTGTAGCTCCTCTATTGTAGTTGTTGATGCCTTTGTTGTTGTTGATGCCTTTGTTGTTGTTGATGCCTTTGTTGTTGTTGTTATTGCTGCCCATCGGGTCCTTGGCTATACGTAGGCTGTTGGTGAGGTTGCCCTTCTAGACCATTGCCTGTCATCTACTGCTATTGTTGTTGTTGATGGGCAGCCTCATCCTCTGCTGTCTGTTTTCATTGTTGGGCTTCAGCAACTACGACAACCTCCTCCTCCTGTTGTTGTCAAAGCTCCTCCTCTATTTGCTCTTGCATTCTTCATTGTCATTATTCTTCCACTTGGCGAATAGCTTCTTGAACAATATGGAACCAAGCTCGCTTCTCTGCATTCAAAGGATCCAACAGGTCTAGTACTGCTCTTTTCCTCTGTTTCTTACCTTCCTTAAGAAAAGCTTCTTCATCCATCACAATGAACTATCGCAACCCAGGCAAAGGAACTATAGGTACCAGCAAAGCCAATAACATATCAAGCTTTGTATCTAGTTGCTGGGGCTTGTGAGCAGGTCTGCACAATTGGTGCACTTCTTTCTTTATCCTTCGAAAAATAATCTCAACCCAATTAACATGGCCTTCTACTGCTTCATCATCCTTCATTAACGAATAGAGAGTTTGAGAAACACCATAGGGCTTGGTCGCACAAAGACTACTAATGTAGCCAGTCTTAATCCAAACTTCCATGGATTAGTGTTCGAGAGTCTGGCATACTTGTATTCTCTTGAAAATGCACGACCAAACATGTGTTCCATCTCTATTGTCGAAGCTAACTCTGATGGCACAGTAATGCCTTGATGATTAACATGCAATTGAGTGGCAATGCAAGTCGATTCAATCACCAGTCAGGTAGTTTCTCCAATATGAAATTTGATAAAAGTGATTTGATCACCAAATTCTTCGAGTTGATCGTGACATTACAACACAAAAGAATTGATCATGGGATGATTCGGAATACTGGTCCATAGGATTTGTGCATATTGCAGCAATCCTCTGCATTGAAACCAATCAACATGCAACTGCGTTAAGTGATAAGGGATCACTAACGAACTCATTTTTGTCAGCTTGAGGGTGTTGGGTAGCACGATGGCTATCATATTAGCAAAAGGAGGAAGCAAGTGTAAGCCGTCGGATTGGCAATTGTAAATCCTTTTTCCTTTTCATATTCTGCACGAACTAAGAAGTCGCTGCGACGAGTTGTAACCTTTTTATAAAGCAATGAAAAGACACTTTTGGTGATGACCAGCAGATCGCCAGACAGTCTATCTAGGCAATACGTCTGTGTAGTACCGAAGTGTTGTGTTTTCATAACTCTGAGTCATATTGTGTCTTTCTGTTGTGTTTGATTATCTGTATCTGTGCGTTACAGATTGAGTTACGGTAATGTTTACATTAAGTGAAGTATTGAACCGCTGTTCTGTAAGTTGTTTACTGTAAGTCTGTGTTACGGTAGCATTCACCTTGTACGCCGGTTACTGAGAAGTTTAATTTGTGTATGAGTCGATACTCTGTGAGTGAGCGAATCAGAATAGTAAGTCTGTAAGGAACGAGTCTGAGTTTTCTGTTAGTAAGTTTGATTAGCAGAGTTGATGAATAAACTGTCATGTGAAGTGATTATTTGGGAAAATCAGACTTTTGCTGATGCTTTCCGACTCTCTCTGGAAGGTCGAGAAAATGGCCCTAATCTACCGATAGCTACAATGATCCAATTGTTTCCTAGATATTCTTCAAATGAATATGCCATCCTTTGTCGTCCTGAGCCTGAAAGAACAGCCCTGCAATTTTTAGTAGCAATACTAAATTTGCAGAAACCTACATATGGCATATCTCGCCCATTCTACTCAGCGATAGATATGGCTGCTAGAGAGCCTGTTAATTTTGCCTCTTACTATTTCCACCGCATTCACCGTGAATGCGTTTCGATAATTAAATAGGTTAACAAAGGAGATATGCCACGTTCTCGTCTCCCCCACATACTAAGTTTCCTATTTCCAGTCCTTCAAGCAACGCAACCACCACCCAGAGGTCCTGTTTTGTATCATGAAGAATCCGCGCAAATCCTGGAAGATGATGAAGAAGATGACGAAGAAATCTTCCAGCTACTCCGCCGAAAACGCATCAGAATAAGTTCATCTGACAGTCAAGTACAGGGTTCGGCCGCAGGAAATGAAGCCGACAACAATGAAGAAGAAGGACATGAAGAAGAAACTTTCCACGACACAGCTACTTCGATGCATCATGATTCATCAGCTCAATCATCTCCAAACCAGCAAAAAGAGCATGATGATACTACAGATTCTAGAGCCAGTTCTTCTAAAGAAGAATCTCAGCAACACTCCAAACAGGATAAGCAAGAAGAGGTACAACATATTATTACCAAAATTTTTGAAGAATTGATTACAACAGTGGAATCTACAGATGCCCATCCTGATAACACTACGCAGCAATCCACCGAAAAGGTATTAGAAACTAACACTGTTCTTCTCACTCCTCCCCCCGAACCTCTAATTAAGCCCATTGTCCCTGTTCCACCCATTGTACCTGACGAAACCGACTCATCATCCTCTTCACCAAACTATTCTCCACCCAATTCCCATCAACTCCTCACCACTTCTTCATCTCAACCACGTCCTTCTCTTTTGTTTCCTTCGCTACCTGTATTTAATGAGCTCGCATCCATGGGACATATGTTGATTCATTTATCGCAGCAACTACCAGCACAAATGAAAGAAGTAACTGATAATATCAGAGATGATTTCCAACATAAAGCCGATGTTCTGGAGGCAGATATTAGTCCACTCCACGAAGAAATAGATGTAGTAAAAGTAGAAAATCAAGCTTTACAAGTACAGATTAAAAATTTACAGCCAGACTTGCCGAACAGGAAACAGTAATCAGTCAACGAGATGCTGCATTGGTTGAAGTCAAAGAAAAAGCTGATTTATTGTGTGTTGCTGATGCCGAAATTATTCATTTGAAATAGTTAGTTAAAGATAAAGAGGATGCCCGCATAACCTTAGGAGATCTGTTAAAGGAGACTCGTGATCAATTGGATGAAGCAATACAGAAAGGACAGGAAATGGTAGCTTTACTAAAGCAAACAAATACGTAGCTAGAGTTTGCAAATTCAAACCTATTTGAATCAAATGTTGCTCTCAAAAGCCAGATGATGTTAGTCGCTCAACTACAGAAGGAGATACCAGGGATAAGAATAGAAAGAGATGCGTATTACAGGACCATCCAGTTTCATAATCAAGAGTTGGAAAGAAGAGAGAACCAACTGGATGCTAAAAAAGAAAGACTAGCCAGAGTTGATAAGCAGATTGCAGACATGAAGGTGAACCGGGATGCGGCTCTGTCAAACGACTTTTATCTGCAGGAAGCTTTTCTGCAGACACAAGCAGAACTTTTGATGAGCCAAGTCATTGCAACAAGTTCAGTACGGATAGATGCTCAACTTGTAGAACCCGAAGTCCTAAAACAGATGTTGGATTCACTAAAAAAGAAAATTGCCAGGACTTTTAAATTAGCTAGAACTATGTATTTAGAGCGTATACTCGATGAGCCATAGAGTTTTGTATACCTGCGGGCTCGAGTCCACCATGCGTGCCAGTGTAAGCCGCCGGATTGGCAATTGTAAATCCTTTTTCCTTTTCATATTCCGCACGAACTGAGAAGTCGCTGCGACGAGTTGTAACCTTTTTATAAAGCAATGAAAAGACACTTTCAGTGACGACCAACAGATCGCCAGACTGTCTGTCTGGGCGATACGTCTGTGTAGTACCGAAGTGTTGTGTTTTCATAACTCTGAGTCATATTTTGTCTTTCTGTTGTGTTTGATTATCTGTATCTATGCGTTACAGATTGAGTTACGGTAATGTTTACATTAAGTGAAGTATTGAACCGCTGTTCTGTAAGTTGTTTACTGTAAGTCTGTGTTACGGTAGCATTCACCTTGTACGTCGGTTGCTGAGAAGTTTAATCTGTGTATGAGTCGATACTCTATGAGTGAGCGAATCAGAATAGTAAGTCTGTAAGGAACGAGTCTGAGTTTTCTGTTAATAAGTTTGATTAGCAGAGTTGATGAATAAATTGTCATGTGAAGTGATTATTTGGGAAAATCAAGTATAGGGCCTCTGAGTAAAAGACCCCTTCCACTCCCAAGAACCCGAATAGTGTTTAAGCGCGTTCTGACGGAAAATCCGTGTTTAACACAAGGAAAATCGCAACTATAAAATGTGCAAGTAAAATTGAAGATAAATTGATCCAAGGTTTAAATAGGATAGAGCAATGTCATTGAAACATAAAATCATGAATATCGGCATGTGCACAATTTGACATAGAGGGCTTCTTATGTTGCATGCAAATTCAATGCTATCAATTCGGGTGAAAGATTTGTCTTAAAAGTGCCACCGTCGCATGTTGCCTTACACATAAAATCGTGATGTTGTTTATTGAATGTGTGACAACTATCATTTTATTCCAAAAATCTATACACTATATACAATTATTGATCGCAACATTAACGATGGTAAGGCCGTAGCTTGGACCCATTAATTGGAATCCGTAAGATCTCACTCGCCAGCGTGGCTAGCTGAAATGTAGCATGACCAATTTCTTGATGGATTTGAAAAGGACCTGTCCACCATCATTTGAATTTTCCTGCCTATCTCTTCATTTTGGAATCAAATAATAGGACTAAATCACTTGGCCAAAAAATAGGAGTCCGTAGTTATCTATCATGCCAATGACTTTGCCAATTTTGGACTGCTTGCATCACAAGAGAAAACTATTATAGCAATGTTCTTCGAGTTGTTGCAATGTATCAAGCCAAAAATATAATGAACCTTCTGGTAAAAGTATGTTTTGAATCGCAATATGTAAACTGGGAACAATAATTTCCATAGGCACAATGGCTTCCAAACCATAAACAATTTTAAAGGGCATGAAACCAGTAGACCCCTTATATGAAGTTCAGTAAGCCGAGAAAACTGAAGATAAGTATTCTTCCCATTTATTCGGACATTCCAAAAGGAACTTTTGTAGCATAGTCAATAAAACTTTGTTGGTGCTTTCTGCCAATCCATTAGCACGAGGATAATATGGGGAACTAAATTTATGTTCAATTCGAAAGTAATCAGTGACTGACTTTATAAGCTGGTTGAGGAAATGAGTATCCCTATCCGAAAGTAGCTCCAACAAAAGACCATATCAAGGGAATAATTTTGTAATCAACACAATAGTTACACTATGTGCAATTGAATGATGCAAACACTAGGCTTCAACCCAATGAGTACAATATTTTGTGCAAGTCAAAATAAAGATTTTACCTAAAGTAGCTGGAGGGCAGATTGAACCAATAAAATCCAGACCCCATTTTTGGAAGGGCTCCAAAGGTAAGATTGGTTGCAAGGGGAATCGATGAATATCATGTGGTTCACTCGTGTGCTGACAAGGATCACAATGTAAGACATGTTCACTGACATCCTTATGCATAGTTGTCTACCATAATCCACTACGTAAAATTTTATGAACTTTTAACTCCGTACTTAGATGACCACTAGACACATTGGAATGAGATTCCATAATAACCACTGTAACTTCATGCCATGGCACACAATGCAACCAAATACCCATGACATCCTTATAGTACAATTGCTCGAGAATAATGGTGAATATACGACTGTGGAATGCTAACTTCTTTTTGGCAGTAGATAGTAAGTTAGATGGTGGAACACCCATTGCTAGAAAAGAAAGCATTTCCTTGTACCAGGTTGGAGTACCTAAATCTGGCTCATATTGATCTGCAATATGAAATAAGTCCACATAAGGGAAGGAGTCATCTACTCCATCCAGTGGCTTGCCATTATCTAATCGAGACAAGAAACGAGCAATAATATGAGAAGAGCCTGGATGATGGACTACATTGTAATCAAATTCCTGTAAAAGAAGCACCCATCAAGCTAGTCTGCCCACAATATCTTGCTTTACTAAAGCAAGGCAAAATGGTTCACATGAAAAGTAAAGGCCCACCCCAACAAATAATGCCGAAACTTCTTTATAGAATAGATGAGTCCGAGACATTCTCATTCAGTGACCGAATAGTTTTGCTCTGCAATGGTCAATCATTGAATGGTATAATAAATTGGTCTAAACTATGATCTACCTGCCTTCTACATTAACATGGCTCCAATAGCAATGTTCAAAGCATCGACAAAAACATGGAATAGTTGTGACCAATTGAGAGCTCGTAGAACATGTGCTTGTGTGAGTAAAGTCTTTAAGTGACATAATGCCATATCACTCTCCAAAGTCCACTAAAATTTGGAAGGCTTGACATGGGCCAGAGCATTCAATGGCATCATAATATGATCCAAATATTATAAATGATTCCCGTGCCACTGAATTTGTCCTAAAAAACGTAGGACTTCTCTTTGGAGTACGTGGTGGGGGTACTTGTAAGACCACATTGACCTTATCTAGATCGACCGCAATCCCTTGATGGGAAATGATATGCCCTAGTAGCTTTCCACATTTAACACCAAAGACTGATTTGGCTAGATTCCAATCCAATTGAACATCACAACACTTCATAATTCAGAGATGTAGTTTCCCTAAATTATCTACTTGATATTTGGAAACAAAAAAATCATCTAGAAATACCTACATAAAACTTGTCAAAAAAGGGGAAAAAAATCTGCTACATACAATGTTGGAATGTATTGGGTGCATTTGGTAATCCAAACCACATTACAATATAGGCAAACACACCCCAATTTGTAATGAATTCGATTTTAGGGATATTAGCTTCCAACATTTGCACCTAGTTATAGCCACTGAACCCATGCAGAAAAGAGTACATTTCCCTACCCACAACTTCATCTAGCATAGTGTCCAAAAAAGGTAGTGGAAAAGGGTCTGTTATCGTGGTAACATTAATCCTTTTGTAGTCCACACAAATCCTCAATTGTTTATTCTTCTTTGGCACAATTGTAATAGGGGATACCCATTCTAGATATTCAATCACAATTATAAATCCAACTTTCAACAATTGATTCAGTTCTTCCTTTACCTATTTTGCAAAATTTGGATTCATTCTATAATATTGAACCACTGGAGAAGCTTTAGGTTTGAGTACAATCTTATGCTGATAAAATCAAGAACCCCTTCATATCGAAATAATCCCACAAAAATACATCCTTAAACTCAATTAAAAGTTGACGTAAGGCTTGATGAAATGGACCAACTAAGTCAGCACTGATCTTTACCATCTGAGGTGAACATTAAATTCCAAGATTTACCTATTCTATTTGATCCTCCTATATATGTACATTGGTTTGACTGAGGACATCATCTTTTGCCAGCCATGCTATATCTTCATTCCTAGGAAGAGCCATCTCCTCTGGTTGCATAGTAGCCACCACAGGATCTTGTTTCATTTTGGCCAGCACCTCTGGAATATCTATTAGCCCCAATGACCACAGAACACTATTGGCTTCCAAAAATTTCAATTCCTCATCCTCCTCCAATCCCTTGATCATATGGGGAGGTTCTACAATAGATGGTATTTGTGCCTTCAAGTATTGTTGTCGGTCCTTCTACGGAATAGAGTATTTCTTATGTCCTCTACGAAAAATGATTGCTTGAGACCCCCATTCCTATTGTATGTTAGCCTGTTTGAGCCAAGGGCATCCCAACAAAAGATTATAATCATTATTTTTACCAATTAATTCTATGACCATAAAAGTCACTTTGAAAGGGATATTCTGAATTTTAATTGTGATATCCTTAATGAGATCAATCGGCTGGACTCCAAATTGATCCGCCATGTGAATATAAAATGGGATAGGCTGTAATTTGGTCCAACCAAGTTGTTGATAGATGGGCATGGTGGCAATATTAACCCTTGATCCACCATCAATCAATACCTTTGAAAAGTGGGTATTTTTAAACCATACCAAAATAAGTGGAACTCATAATCCTCTAATTCCTCTTGGCCAGTTTCCACCATATTGACATGAGCTTATTCAGATACATGATCTACTCCATCAAAAGTCTGCATCATTTTCACTAATGTATCCTAAAATATAGGAACTAAATTTAATAGATCCCCCAAATGTAATTGGATCCTGGACTTACAAAATGTCTACGAGGGGTCTATACCACTTGTACTTGTTTCCACTTGGTTCTAGTTTTCTTCCGTAGAGATTGTTTCAAGAGGCCTGTTCAAACTAAAGTGTAAGTTTGTAGTAGTATTCTTCACTGATTCATGCCTATTTAATGTATCGTGACCTTGTATGCTGGTACTGGGATCAAAAAATGTTATCAGTGCTTCCTTGGCCCATCCTACAGCTTGATTGTAAACTTTATGATGTGTAGTCACTTCAGGGATTACAATAGAGTCAATTATGTTAGAACCTTTCCCTGATCAAGTGAATACCATAGCTATAGTTCCTTTGGAGGTAAGTGTGACCATGTTAGTCATTGGAGATTTCAATCTTGCCTCTTGCTTCCGTTGACCATAGTCCTAAGCATCAGGACAATCCGCATGAATATGATCGAATTTTAAACAAAAGTGGCACTACAAACCTTTTCCTTCCTTGTGGCATTCTGCATCATCTCGACGGTAATGACTGAAAAGTATGCGACCTTGACCATATCCTGAATAATTTGGCCTATATTGTCCTCTATTACCCAAAACATTCAAATTTTGTGCACATTTGATTTAAGGCACAACTTGATGTTATGTGCCTTGGATTTCTACACTTAGTACAGAACATTTGGCTATACGAATCAATTATGGCCAAAGGATTTGGATTTACCATATTTATGAAATCGGAAGAGCATTGCCAAGGTAGATTCATCACTTTGCAGTTGCCTTCCAACTAGTCGGTTGCATCAATAATCTAGTCTAGAGTTCTAGTACTAATGCAAATAAATTGATTTTTTTCTTTCAATCTTGAGTTCAAGCCATCCATAAACCAACCTCTTACTATGTCCTCAGGAGGTTGCTCTAGTTCCAAAATTTGCCTCAAGGTGCTCTTGAATAGTGATGCATAGTCCACCAACATCTGCTTGGGCTATTGCACCATATATATAACGTAATGAATATTTTCTTAGTCATTTTTGCCTTCCAAAACCTTCTTAAAAATGCATTCTTGAGGGGATCATATGTTGTAGAATGATTAGGAGCGAATTCTATTAACCATCTTATCGTCTCTCCTCCCAAAGGGGCTTGAAAAACTTGACATTTTTGTGCATTGTCTAGATTCCTTCCAGTAAGTCATATTGTGTATCAAAGAGTCTGACATGCACATCGGGGTTGTCATCAATTGTTCCACTGAAACTATTAAAATGCATCCCGTTGATTTGCTATATAGGAGTTGCCATAGTGAATGGAACCTGCCACAACTTCCACTCTTCATCTATGGGTACCAATGAAATTCCTTCTTCCTCTATGTTTATTGCGTGGGAAAACTCCATCTCGCCTTTTGCAAAAAACTCCCTTTGTAACACGGTCTACTCTTCTGCAAGCTGTCTATCCAAACGGATTCAAGTAGGCATGATGTCAAAATTGAATCCTAAGCTCTTCCTTCTAACTCCTTTTTAGATTCATCCTTGGCCCATTGCCCTTCCACTTTGTGCGTTTGCAACTTTGCCACTTCAAAGGCTGCCTATACCTCTAGCAATTGATGCAACAAGGGATATGAGACCACGTCCTGTTCCACCAAATATCTTAATTGCAATGATATATGATCACTAGTTGAGCTCTCATCTTCACGTTCAATCATCCATGACATCGTCATTTCTCAATCGCTTGCGTACTCCCTCTCCATCAGAATCATGTTGGCATACTCCCTCTCCATCAGAATCAGTGTCGTTAACAGTACCGCTGCTTTGTCTTTTGAAATTTTGGCTCCATACAATGTTACTTTGTATCCCATCCCATCTTGGTCACCAAATGTTTTGTTGCTCTAGAATCTTCAAGTTTACTTCTGCAAACAAATAATAGGTTCGGGGAATGGGGGTATCGGATGATTCCAGTGCATTTTTATTCCCATACACAATACAATCTTAACAATCAATATAACTCGTTACACCAAATAGATAGATTACAAATTTCACAGCAATGTACATATATGGCATCAAATTACTCTTTGTATTACAGTTTCAAAAAAATACAATGCTTTGTATACACAGTTCAGATATCTCTCTAGTTCTCTCTCTCTTCGCTCTGTATCCTTCCTATCTGATCTCTCTTCTTCATGGGGGATTCCAATAGTCATATGAATGGTACATTCTCGTTACATGTTATGCCTGTAGAATTCACTGGAAATTTAATCGATCTTTTACAATATATATAGATTACAAAATATTAGGAATTTACAAAATATCTACACTGGTGGCAGCCTAACAGGACAACAATGAAATAATTGGTGAACTATGCATGTGCATGTCCATGTGCACTAATCCATGTTCTTCCCCTCTGATGGACTCATTCTCTCACCCACATAATTACATCCAATGAGTTTTGAGGTAGGCATCATTTGCCTTCTCATCAAAATACAACCAAATTGTTGACATACGTGCTATTTGCCTCTTCAATTTACAAAACACAATGAATGTGGTTCCTTTTGGTGAACCCAAGTCAAGAATAATGTGAGCTTACAAATTGCACAATTACAAATTCTATGCTAAATCTAATTTTCCAACTTAAACTAGTGCATTCTAGAAGAATCAAGGGGTTGGAGATCAATCATAGACTTCGTGCCAAGTTTGCAAGTGAAATAATGCCAAGAAGATTTCAAAAGAAGCCAAGTTCATTTTTGCAACCCTTAAGAGGTGATTATCGAGAAACAATTATCTATCTATACCTACTAAATCTTCTTCATTTATAGTGTTCTTTATAGCATTAGAGATCTTGTAAAAAGAGCTCTCCAACAAGCTAAAAATAATGAAAAATAGACACTCAAGTAAAGAGAAGCACATGTCAAAAGTTGAATAGCTACTAGATCATCATCAATTGGGAACAATGTTTGAAGAGGCTACTTTGGATGTTTCATAAAAACATCTTGGAGATAGATTCTCAAATTCGAAGCTATGTATCTATAGAAAAACTCGAAAGAACACATATAAGCAAAAAACAAAGAAATTTTACAATTATCGATACCTTAAATTAAATTGATGATAAGAAATGCCACGTGCATGATTTTGACTTTAATCTAATATGCCCTTTTCTTTGCACGTTAATAGAACATCTTCATATGTTCTTGCAAGTTTCCAATCCCAAAAAACCATGCATAAATTATCCTTTCGATCTATCCACTTTTTTTAATCCATTCACTCATGCATTACAAAATTAAACCATATGAAAAACAAGGATGGGTGCTTTCATGATCTTTTTTTGATGTTGGAAGCCCAAAGTTTATTTTCTCTTTCCATCTTTTTTATGCTTGTCTTTTTTTTTTGAAGAGAATTTATTTGCCTTTTTCCTTGCTTCTTTGAGTATTCCCAACCTTGGAAGCATGCTTCTTAAAGGGCTTTGGCATGCCGAATAAGAGGAGCAAGGAGGAGATGGAGGGAGATATATGAATATAGGGGTAAGGTCACATGACCCTTACATCTCCAACAATCTCCCACTTAAGGGCCAATGTGACCATAAGTGGTAACACATACAAAGAATGATGTAGGACTATACAAACTATGCATATGTCAATCATTGAACGAATGATGAATCCCAGTGTAAATGCTCCAATAGGAAGTGCAATGTTTGGTCTCAAGCATAACAACTCGTACATCAGACCCCCGAATGTTGACGAAACCTATGCTAACCTGGCTAACCTAAGCATGTCATTCATGCATGTATCCAAGGCATCCAAAGCACCATCATCAAGACCAACATGTCCTAACATATCTGTGTCAACATCTGGCATGGGTGAATCCAAGAATGATTGCCTAATTGCTAACTCATCAACATGTAAATCAGTCATCCTACCAACCAAGGATGTGTCTGATTGTGCAACATGAGAGCTAATATGCTCTATCACAAGCTGCGTATCATAAGAGCTATCATGCTCTACCGCACCAAGTGTATCATCATGCTCCACATGAGCTAACTGCACAACATCACTACCAAGGTCAAATTGATGATCACACTCTAACTGAATTTCATCATAATGATCTACATGAGCATCCATATCATGCTCTAAAGCATCCAATTGATAATCCAAAGTGTGCTCCACAAGAGCATCCATATGATCAATAAAATTGTGCTTTATATAAGCATCACAAGCATACAACACATGATCTACATGTGCATCCATCTGAGTATTTAAATCGTGAATGTGCATCATGAATGTCAATAGATCTATCTGGAGGTAGACAAAAATGATGAGTCTCACATCGCACATAAGGCTGAACTCCCACTGAGACGAGACTATCTGTTACATAGAGTACCTGGAGTAGATATATGTGCCCAATCTTAGCACCTCTAACAAGCCTACGTTGTCCCAACTGCAACTGAAAATGATGTTCACCAAGGAATGCATAACATATGTTCTCTTGTAACTAGTTAACTGGAATCGAAATCATACGGAATGAAGGCACATAACGTACATCTCTGAGTATAGGTGATGCTCCACTAGGTAGCATAAGACATACATCTCTTGCACCCTCAAGGTCATATGTCGTACCATCAGACATGTGCACACATCCATGACTCTCACCTGAGAATTGATAAAACCACTCATGATGTGGAGTAACATGAAACTAGCTAATGCATCAAGCAACCAAGACATATGTGTGCTATTCAATGAACAAGAGGAAACATGAGATTAATCATAGGAGAAAGTGATATCACCATCACTAGCATAATCAACTACCATAGACTCTCTTAAAACCACTATCTGCCCTGCATCACATGCATGTCTTTAACGTCGTCGCATCCACCTGAAGCAATGTCATCGAGTATGGTCTCACGGCCACAATACACACATCATAGTTATTGATGTGATCTATATCTCACATGAGTCAGTGGACTCACATACATATCATGTAGTCTCTACCATAATGCACTACTCATCTCCTCATGCATGACAAACTCATATATAGAATCCACAAGCTATAATTGGATAGTGGATCTAGCCAATGCATCAATATTCATCCATGCATGGTCGGGCATGTCATGAGGACTCTGTGCATCTCTATGCACATACATGTGTAACCCTGCATGAATCAATGTATGCCGCATCTGAGGTTTCCATCTTGGAAAGTCAACACCATCAAACGGAGAAGACACCATGGTGGCAATCCAAGAGACTAACAATGTAACAAGAGACTAGCAAATAATACTCTATCACCAATAGGATCACACCTGCATATCCATATGCATAACTCACATCACAAATATCTCACTAGAGAAGAAACCATGTGAACCACCTATCACATAACCATGCATATAGCATGCACATAAAACCATGAGCATAAGCCTGCTCACAAATTCTCCAAACTATCCAAATAGATGTGAAAGAATACTAGAAAAAGTTTAACAAAGTATTCCATTGAGCAACCAAAACAAGATGACCAACAGCGAAAGAACAATGAGTAACCTATCACCACCTATCACTGATCCACATATGCCAAGAATCACACTGGCAAATAGATATCAAATCAATGACCATATGCTTAAATAAATAGCCAATCAAGGTGACAAATGGATGTGCAACTAAAGCTCCAATTTGGATCATGTACGTACAAGGAAAAACAAGAATACAAGTACTGACCAAGATCCAAAATCAACTCTCATAAAATGTATGCAACCGACAAGCTAAGCCGTATCCAAGTGGCATAAATGACATATAGAACACAATGCCACTATACATCCATTGATAATACTATGATCAAACTCATGATGACATAAGCCTGAAAGGTAAATCACAATGCCATCTCACATGCCAAATACTTGACAAGATCATGCTCTACTCTCATACGGAGGAGATACCACAGTGATCATACATGGACAATGCTTTCAAGCTCTAAAAATAAGAGTTTGCACACCAAAAAATCTCTCTCGAAGAAGTTCCAAAGCAAAATGAACCTCCAGAATCAATTAGGGTTCTTATGGTGAAAATATGTTGCTATGTGTTTTGCTGTTTAAGGGATGATAACCTCTGAATGTGAAAATTTTCTCTTGAACAAACTTGAAGAAAATTTTCTTCACTACATAATGATATTTAAAACACCTCAATCGGAGGTGTATAGCTCAAGATAGACATAAAAAAAGCATTTATTGTCAATTTCACCTTCTCCTACAACATTGTTGCTCGATATTCTACATTTTCGATGACCTAACACAAAATCTGGACTGTGTCCTTCTATAAAATTGTAACTACTTTTTCAAGCTATGCACATGAAGTTGAATCACTTCAATCTGACCTGTAAAACTCAAGTTATAACCGAAAAACAGACTTGCTACCCAAGTGATTGTAGATTTGTCTTCTACACCAGTCTTAGTTTTTCAAATTTTCGACGAACTAAAGCTGCGAATCAGATCTTGGGGCCTTCTGTGAATTTATAACCCTCTCTGTTAGCTACACACAAAACTTTAAAACACACCAATCTAAGCTTCTTAAATCGAGTTATGGTGTAAATATCCAACAATTATCAAGAGGGTGCCGACTTGCACATTCACCTCTTGAACCCTGAACTTCCATTGAAGCTCCTTGCACACCAGCCTTCAACAAGCTCTAATACCAATTATAAAGGGCTTTGGTGTGTTGAACAAGAGGAGCAAGGAGGAGATAGAGAGAGAGAGAGAGAGGAGAGGAGAGATACACACATATGCATGAGAGCTTCAAAACCCACATAATGATTTCTTTGAAGCAATGCTCTATAAATGATATATGTATATGAATATAGGGGTAAGATCACATGACCCTTTCATCCCCAACACTCCTCATGCCTAGCTTCATAAAAAAGAAGAAAATAGTTTCTCTTTTTTCATGGTCCTTATGATTGGATGAGTTTGATCGCTTTGTCGAATATTCGTCATATTATATTACACTAATAGAAAGTGAAAATTGTGAACAAGATATCTTCTTTGGTTGGAGAAAGGCATTATCAACTAAGAATAACATACATGATTCTTATAGGCTGAATAAGTCTAAATAAATGATTAATTAAAACTCTGTATAACCTACCCAACATAGATTGTGATTCAATAGGTAGCATAGGTGCTTATTATCTATGATGTTCTGGGCTTGAACATGTTGGGAAACATCACAATATGTTTTTTTTTCTTTACGTGGCGCTCCTGCATAGATTATTAATGGTAAAATAATCTATGGTAAAAGCAAAGTACAATGTGGCTTCCTTAATATTGTACTCACCTATATAAGAAACTGAGTGGTTTGAATACCTCCTACATGCACTCTATCTATATGTTTTTAGAGGACAATGACTCTTAGAACTCCATGGAAGCGGTGCAAAACCCGAAAAGAAAGCAATGTTATAATCGAGGACACATGGGGAATTCAAACGCTTCATATATAGGTCGAGCTCCACAGTTCAAGAACTCCATAGCTCATGTAATAAAGAAGATGATGAACATCTAAGGTCTCCATGCAAGCTCCACTATGTGCTCTCGTACCAATGTAAGAAAACTCTAGAACTTGACCTCCATGCACATGAGAAATGATCTATGAATTTCCACCCAACCTACCATTATATAGGTTTAGGGACTAACTGTGACCTCTCGAGTAACTTGAGCTACTTCTACACATGCAACCCTCACCGCTCTTTATAACTAATTTAGAACTTTCTACTAGAGTCCACCAGTGATAGATATACTCACCTTTTGAGTTATTTCTCACTTGACTCAAGTTAACATGAATTAAAAAGATCCATAACTCTTTAGGCAAAAACTCACTCGCCATGCTTCTCATGGGGGTTGAAACCAAGAGCTTTTCCTTCCCATTCCTAGACTTAACCACTATGTCTAATATAACTTCTACCTAGTGAGTGCCTCTTTCCCTCCCTCCGAGGCATTGTATTTCTCTTTTTTTTCTTTTAAATAAAAATATCTTATGCGTTTCTTTGTAGTTTTTTAGTTTTTCGTTTTTCGTTTTTCAAACACTTTCATACATTGAGCTTCTCACGTGGGACATAAACACTTTCATACATTGAGCTTCTCACGTGGGACATCGGAAGATCGTGAAATCACCCTTAAGTTCTTTCAGTGATGCAGCTAAGTACCGAGTCCCGACCTTCTCTAACATATCTCTCAATTGTCAATGGCTCATTCTCCACGTGATGGACCTTTTATTTATGTTAATGTACCCGACATTATCGGGCCACCAATCCTCATTGTCAGAGAGGAGCTCATTCCCTGGGAGGTGAAAGACATACTCACGTAGATAATGGCCTTAAGCGCATACCCTTTGCAGAAGGAAGGTGAGGAGCGTCAGATTGGGGAGTCTGGCCTGAAGAAGAAGATTATCAAAGCTGGAGTTGGATATGTTAAGCCGGAAACTGGGGACGAAGTGTCCGGTACGCTTACCGTCCTCTTGTTTTTATGGCAAGACAATTCTGTTACCATCCTTTTGTCCGATTTCACATGCGGATTTTGTTTTAAATTTTGTGTACATCTTAACTGTTATTTGTTTTACGCCACATACCTGGAGTTCCATTTTCCAAAAGACTGGAACATTACTGTGGGAGATAACTTTATGTACCCGATTGCATTTATCATTTCAGATGGGAGTTTGAATCATTGGATTCATTGAGTTAAGCTACGGACAAATTGCTATGATAACTGTTATCGCTTTCAATCTCTGCTCTCCCTATAACCGTTGGCCATTGCATCATATTTAGCTTTATATTGTATTCAAAAGACATGGAGAAGCTGCAATTGTTTTACTTCTTCCTCATTTTCAGTTTGCAGAACCGTTAAGAGTTTGAGCATCATAAACTTCAATGCTCTCTAATGTTTTCATGTCCCAAGTCGTGCTTCGTAGCTCGTCTTTAAATTCTTTTATATGTTACTTTGTTGTAGTTCACTACATTGGAAATCTGGAAGATGGGACCCAGTTTGATTCTAGTCGAGATCGGGAGAAGCCGTTTGTTTTCAGGTTGGGACAAGGTGAGCCAGTATGGTAGGCTGTAGCTACAAGATATAAGAAAGAGCAATAACTGAACGCGTGCACATTTTGCATACCTCAAAGTATCACGTAGAGAAATGCCTACTTCAGAAACACGTTATCCAATCATCTGATGCTACATTCGGCGGCTGTAATGCACCCTTTAGGCCATCAACTATTCCAATCAGAAATATTCTCTCTATTTCTTCTCTTTTCTCTCCTCTCTCTCTCTCTCTCTCTCTCTCTCTCTCTCTTTCTATCTATCCATCTATACATACATATCTACCTGCCTGCCTACCTACCTACAGACATATATACGTGTTTTTAATTATGGTATGTGTGTAATATGTATGAATGCATGCGTGTATATGTAGATAGATATCTGTCCCCCTCCCGCCCTCCCCCCTTTTTTCTTTTGCTTCTGTTTGTGGGAGGGGAGGTTGGCGTCAGAATTTTAGAGGTCGCTGTTGGTTTTGGTGATTATCTGGTTTGAACATCACTTTGTGGCTTTGTTTGATTTTCTAAGTTGAGTTAGCTTGTTTGGCATTACAGGTGAAGTTATTCTGGGATGGGATCAAGGTATCTCTACAATGAGAAAAGGGGAACGAGCTATTCTCACTATTCCTCCTGAACTTGCATATGGGTCATCAGGCTTATCACCAATAGTACCACCAGATACTACACTAATATTTGACGTGGAGCTTCTGTCATGGGCAAGTGTGAAGGATATTTGCAGGGACGGTGGTATTTTGAAGCGGATAGTCAAGGAGGGTGATGGTTGGGCAACTCCCAAGGATGCAGATGAAGTCATTGGTTGGTCTTTTGCAACGATTCTGATTCTTACTCTGGCTGGGTTGATGCTAAGCATTGATGCTTTATTGAATTTTCTTGATGCAGTGAAATATGAAGCAAGGTTAGATGATGGGACTATTGTGGCAAAGACTTCTGATCTGGGTACACAATTCTATGTTAGAGATGGTAAGTCATTTCAATTTGGTTTGATGTGCACTGATTTTTTTCTATTAAAATAAGAGTCTTCATATGGTACGTCCTTTAAGTTATCTCAGCATAAAGAAACTTTTCTCAAAGTTTATATGCTGCAGGTCATTTTTGCCCTGCAATTGCAAGAGCTATAAAATCAATGAAAAGAGGAGAAGTAGTTTCCTTACATGTGAAGCCACAGTGTATGTGTCTCAGTTTTCTGTATAGGTTCTTGTTTTGTTATCACTCGTGAATTTCAACCAGGTTGTATGGTCCTTCTATGTGAGCATACTAATTTCGTGTGCTTATGTGGTTCTTTAGATGGATTTGCAGAAAAGGGAGCTTCTGGCACATATGAACATGCAAAGATCCCCCCATATGCTGACCTTACAATTCACTTAGAGCTACTGCATTGGAAAAGTGTGGAGCTTTTACTGGATAATGAGAGTGTAACAAAGAAAATTTTGAAAACAGGGGAAGGTTATGAGAAGCCAAATGATGGGACGATTGTGAAAGGTAAGTTGAATGTGAAAAATGGGCCCGAATTATGTACAAATCCAGGGCACATTCTTTTTGAGATCTGTTTATAATTCTATACACCACAGGTATCTAACCATTTCCAAGGACGTTGCCTGCAGTGAAGTACATGGCTAAGTTGGAAGATGGGACCATCTTTGAGAAAAAGGGTTTGACTGGAGACCCATTTGAATTTACTATTGATGGAGGTGCCTCTGCATTTTGTCTACTATTCAAGGTCTTTTTTGTTTATGGAAACATAAGCTCATCACTCTCATAATATCACACAGATCAAGTAATTTTGGGACTGGATATGGCTGTTGCAAAGATGAAGAAGGGGGAGATCGCATTAATCACTATTGCACCAGAGTATGGTTTTGGAGCAGTAGAGGTGGCAAGGGATCTGGCAGTTGTGCCCCCAAACTCCACGCTGACATATGAGGTGGAACTTGTCTCTTTTACAAAGGTATTTGTAGCGACAGACTCATGACATACCTGGATCTAGTGTTGCTTCCTTTCAATAATCTCTCAGATATATGCCCATCACAGGAAAAGGAGTTTTGGCAAATGAATGCTGGTGAGAAACTTAATGCAGCTTCTAAAAGGAAGGAAGAAGGCAATGCATTGTTCAGAGTAGGAAAGTACTGGCGAGCTGGCAAAAAATATGAAAGGGTAATGTTTTCTAGCTTACGACAACTCCCCTCTCTCCCTCTCCCCCGGTTGAAAAAAAAAAGAAATTATATGTAAGTTTTCTTTTAGGCTGCAAGATATGTAGAACAGGATAAAGCCTTCCTGGAAGAAGAAAAACAGCAGGCACAGGCATTGAAATTATCCTGCTACCTGAATTCTGCTGCATGTAAGCTGAAACTCAATGAATTCAGGTTGGCTGTGGACCTGTGCACAAGGGTGCGTTCTACACTCGAAGTTCCTGTATGATTCCTTCAAAATGTTTTATGTTCTTATGTCCATGTGAATTTGCTCAGGTCCTAGAGTTAGATCCAGAAAATTTGAAGGCTCTTTATAGACGAATACAAGCATACATACAAGTCGGGGAGCTTGCACTGGCAGAGTCAGATATCAAAAAAGCTCTTCAAATAGATCCAGATAATAAGTATGTACCTGTTTTTACACAAATGTGTGTATATATTTCCATGTCTACGTGTTTGTCTGTATTTAGTTATATGTAAATACATACATACATACATGCATGCACGCATGCATGCATACATACGTGCATACATACATACATACATACATACATACATACATACATACATACATACAACCGTACTTATTTTCGGACTCGCATGGAAAAAATACCATACTTCCGTACCCGTATGGGTATGGTTGGAGTATGAAATTTTTCGTACCTTAAAATTTTCTGTTCTCTCATTGATTTGAGTTGAGGACAAATCCATGGCGATTTCATATTGTTTTTATGCAAATTCACTCATATACTCTCCTCCATTATACGCTACATATATACTACAACCTAAAGTTTAGTAGCCAACGAAATTATGATCTTTAACATTAGATTATTTTATGTATAATACTTAAAATTTTCAATATTTTTTTTGCTAAACGTATGATATCACGTATGATATTTTTGAAAAGATTCCATACTTTTTTCATACTCCCATACCCGTATGCGTTTGCCGTATGGTTCGCGTATGGAAAAACTATGCATACAACGCATGCATGCATGTATGCATGTATGTATGTATGTGTACATGTATATATGCATGTATGTATGTATGTTATGCATTTGTATGTGTGTATATATTTATGTATGTATGTGTCTGCATGCACGTATAGCATGCACGTATATATGCATGCATGCATGTATGTATGTATGTATGTATGTATGTATGTATGTATGTATGTATGTATGTATGTATGTATGTATGTACGTACGTCTGTACATACGTACATAGGTATGTATGTATGCATTTATGTGTGTGTACATGTATGTATGTGTGTATATGTGCATGTGTGCACGTGCGCGTGCATGTATGTATTCATGTCTGTATGTACCTACGTATTTATGTTTGTGTGTCAATTTGTGTGTTTGTCTGTATGTCTGTATGTCTGTATGTCTGTATGTCTGTATGTATGCATGTATGCATGTGTGTTTGTATGTATGTATGTATGTATGTATGTATGTATGTATGTATGTATATATGTATGAATGTATGTATGTATGTATGTACGTACGTACTTACGTACATAGGTATGTATGTATGCATTTATGTGTGTGTACATGTATGTATGTGTGTATATGTGCATGTGTGCACGTGCGCATGCATGTATGTATTCATGTCTGTATGTACCTACGTATTTATGTTTGTGTGTCAATTTGTGTGCATGTCTGTATGTCTGTATGTATGCATGTATGTATGTGTGTTTGTATGTATGTATGTATGTATGTATGTATGTATGTATGTATGTATGTATGTATGTATGTGTGTATGTATGTATGTGTATATGTATGTATGTATGTATGTATGTATGTATGTATATATGTATGTATATATGTATGAATGTATGTATGTATGTATATATGTATGCATGTATGTACAAATGCATGCATAAAAGCATGTGCAAGATGCATGCATTTACGTATGTATGTATGTATGTATGTATGTATGTATGTATGTATGTATGTATGTATGTATGCATGCATGCATGCATGCATGCATGTATGTATGTATGTATGTATGTATGTATGTATGTATGTATGTATGTATGTATGTGTACATGTATATATGTATGTATGTTATGCATTTGTATGTGTGTATATATTTATGTATGTATGTGTCTATGCATGCACCTATAAATACAATTTGTAGGGAAAATTCAATTTCGGGTTAGCCCAAAATTTTACCAAACCTAGCTCACCAAAATTTTATCAAATAAATTTTGCCCTAGGATTTTTTGCTGAAGTATTTTGGATATAAATTTTGAGCTCATCAGATCTTCAACTCATAAGTATTTGTAACCCACACCTATTTTTATAAAGCGAAGTTGCTTTTTACTTCACACTAAAATTAGGCTGAATTTTCAGTAAGTCTAGAGGCAATCATAGGTTGATAAAAAGAAAATTTCATGCAGCTGTATTAGTAGTTCAGATTATGCAAATCACATAACAGCTCTTAGACACTTTCACTCTACATTTTGTATCTAGTACCCTTAGATTCAGCTTTCCTTTCAGTTTTTTTATCATACACACATTGTATATTGACATTTTGCGTTCATTAGTGTGGAGTGGCATTAAGCTGCTGCAGTCTTTCAATTGTCTTCTCATCTCTCTGTTCTCTGTATTGTCGTTAATCTCTCTTGATCAAGTTAAAGTGTATAATGTGCTATGGTCAAGTCTTGGAAAGATCTTGGATCAATCTTGTGATTATATTTTTGGCCCAAGCACACTTCCAACACTCATTTACCTGCTGATTGTGATCAGTTAGGTTGCACATTAGATCTGGTGAATCTAGTTTTGCACCAGGTTAGATTCGGTGAGTCTACATATGCACCTGATGTCAGATTTCTTGATTTTTACATATCAGATTTTGTGCATACACGTTCACATCAGATTGTGTGGCTGCGGATCGATGTCTTGATGTGTCTCCTGCAATCTAATCATATAAGACAGCCTCCTTTTGTTCACTATGCTTTCTTCTAGTATCTGCTGCTATCTGTTATGCTTGCTGCAATATTTTTCTGACTGTTCTGCCTGCTGATATCGCAATTCTCTGCTGATTCTAGTTCGGTGCTCACATATATGTAAGTTGTATCTGCTGGTTTAGCATCTGCTGATTGTACGGTCTGATCTGTATCTGTTGGTTTACTCCCACCTGATGCTGTTATTCATGTTTGGTAATTTCTTCCTTAACTTGCTATTTGATCTTCAAGCCCACATTTTGTGCCTACATGTTTTGAATCTACATACACGCATACATGATACATACATGAACACATAATCATAGATGCATGCTACACATACATATGGTTACATGCATGCATACATACATACATACATACATACACACACACACATACAGACATACGTGCACACATACACACATCCATGCACACATACATACATCCATACATGCATACATGCAACATACATGCATACATGCATACATACATCATGATACATGCATACATACATGATACATGCATGGATACATACATACATAGTTTTCTTACTTGTGGGAAACTTTTACCTTACTTTGTTGCTGACTTATATTACTTTGACATCAGAAACATGTTTATGACTTCATCCTTGTGGATTGTCGAATGAGACTTTATCGTTTAAGTTGGAATCCATGATTCATATTATCTTTCATATAAGTAAAAAATCAGGTTGCATTAGAAATTGTCAGAAATTTTTACTATACTCATCATAAGTTAGATTACCGGAAGAAGTCAGAAACCCGTTAGAAACAACTATGCATGCATACATACATACATACATACATACATACATACATACATACATACATTATGTACGTATGTATGTACATGTGTGTATTTATGTATCTATGTATGTATATATGCATGCATACATGTATGAATATGTGTATTTATGCATGTATGTGTATGTGCGCATGTATCCTTTATGTATGAGAATGTATGAATGTATGTATACATGTGTGTGTTTGTTTGTATGTATGCATACATGCATACGTCTATCCATGCCTCTAAGCTTTATGTATGCATGTGCATATGTACATTCATCTGAGTTTGTTTTTATCTACTCATGCATGCATGCATATATGTGCATGTCTATGTGTGTATTTATGCATCCATGAGTATGTGTACATATGCGTGCATGCATGCATGTAAGAACTTCTTTGCCTGTATATATGTATCATAGTCACAAGAAACAGTGATTCTTGCATCTGGAAATAGTTTGGGTGCTTCTCAGAAATGGTCTGGGTCAGAAACAGCATTCTCACCTTAAAATCCAAGAGGACATCAATTTCTGGGGAAATATTTGTTTTCTACATTATCACATTATGTAATTTATGTAAGTTATAAATTTTAATTTATGTATCGAGGCTTGGCTATGGGCCATGCTTTGTGATTCATAGAAAATATATTATGTGGTACATGCACAAATCCAAACTTTGTTTTCAGCTAGTCCAAACTAACTGTTTCTAGCAGTGTTTGTATGTATGTATGTATGTATGTATACATGCATATATATATATCATAGTTAGCCAGGTACGATCCGTACGACAGGTACGATACGTATTAGTACTATACTAGGTACGTACTAATCATGAGGTACGAATCCGTACGATATTAGTACGAAAAATTTTTTCCCCCCTTTTTTAATAATTATTTTGAAATTTCATAAGCTATATGTTAAAATACATATATACATAGCTAATCTAGTAAAGATGGATGTGAAATATCTCCATAATATATATGTCATATATACATGACGCATGTAAGTTATGCCGCATGCGCAATGTGCATCTATGCCTCAGACAATGACAGAAATGTGTAACATTATCATTTATGCAATGCAATTTTACTAATTTGCATTTTGTGCATTGTGCATTAGGCAATGTGCATTTACCATTCAAATTGTGCATCATTTATTTCACGACTTTGGACTCACATGTGCATTGTAATTTATGCATCATCACTTGTGTAGCATGCTATGTGCAATAATGGTGTCAATGATCAACAATCAAACTTCAAAGTTTCAATCTAAAGTTAAAACATATAAATTAACTTATAATCATGAGCCATGGCACATGCCCTGAGTCACACAAATTATAATACATCATCATCATTAATCATAACTCATGAGTCATCAATAGTCACTAATGTCCATGAACCACAATCATAAAAACAAATGCCAACTATTATAATGTCATAATGTCATAATGTCATAATGTCATGAATGTCAAATGATAGATCATAAATCACAATACATATGATTCGTGAATCATGATCATCAATGATCACTCAATGTCATCATCGGACTCCGGAGTCATCTGGCTCATCTAAAGAATCCTTTGATGTCATCTGATAAGTAGATGACACTGGACTCTCTATGGGACTAATAACATTCCCCTCATCGTCAAACTCAGAGGAATGATGTCGAGTAGGTAAGATCGTCCTCCTCATATATGTGGCCGTATGTAGGGGTGCTCTGCTCGTACCGGCCTCCTCTCCATGCATACTGGTGGAACTCGATCCACGTCGAATGATCAAGCCCTTCCCACGACCACGGACCACTCTGATGCCTCTACTGGTACTGGTACGGCTCCGAGTTTGCCTCACATCTATAGAGGATAGCTCTCTATAAAGCTCAGCAAATAGGAAGTCCTCATCATCCTCATGCATCTCATCTCCTGGGCGAGGAGTGGTGCTCAATAATGGCCAAAATGTATCTATATCAACCTAAAATAGAAAGAAATTTCAAATAGTCATTAAAAATTCATACATTATAATTTATAATGTATATTTATATATAAAAATTAAATTACACTTACTTGCTTCAATGTCTCCATGTTTGGTATGTTCTCCAACATCCTTAAGTTAGTACGGCAGTAAATCAACTTCTCCATCTTCTCAGGGCTAAGTCTGTTCCTTACTTTTGTATGAATAAGAGAAAAGGCACTCCAGTTTCTCTCATAGGCTCCGGATGAGCAATCCTGTGAGAGAACCCTAATAGCATATGTAGATAAAGTGGAGAAGCTGAATCCAAAATTCTGCCACCAAAAAAGAGGCTTCACCATCGAAGCCCTATCCCAACATGAAGGGAATGTGAATGCCGAGTTTTCTCTCTCATCCAAGTAACAACTATTCTGCTCTAACATCTCATTATGCAAGTGAGAGGGAACAACCCGTGACATGTATGAAAGTCTATCTGAAAGTAACTCGATTTCTGTATATAGCGCCGGGCTTTTAAATGCAGGATGCAATAGACCCGCAAATCCATGAATGGGTCTATGCATCCATGTCCATCTCCTCAATGTCACCTAATGAAAAAAGAAATAGCTTATAAGTACTTCAAAATTATCAATTAAGGAATGCAATATGCTTTTCAAGTCAGTAATTTACAAATGACAATATTTCTTACCTGAAGCACCTCATTGGCTTCTCCGTAGTGACAAGAGTGGCTGCCCTAATATCATCTATGGCTCTCCTCATCATATGTATGAGGAGCCCCAATGTGGCACCCTCACAATCTGTCATGCGTAAAACTCTATAAATAGGTGTCAAAGTATTTAAGACAGCTTTCACATTCTCCCAAAACTCCTCATACAAGCATAGCCTCTGCATGCTCTTTGATTCCTCCAATGAGCTCTCATCCCAATCATTCCATAGAGGAGAGACCACTGTCTGTCTAAGAGGGATTCTGACCTCAAGAAGGCATGAAAGCACAATCCACATATATGCAAAGCGAGTGGTAGCGGGCTTTTTGATTTCAAGTTTACTATGCTCTCTAAACATGGATAACACTTTCCCTTTCTGTGTGAAAAATGTCTCGATGCTAGAGGCTTTTTGTGTGCAAGCCTTTACCCATGAAAGCTTCCCTGCAAATAGAAACATCCACACATACATCATGATAATGATTCATGAAAGCCAGAAACATATTGACACATGCCACATGCACATGCCATGCCACATGCACATGCCACATGCAGATGCACATGCACATGCACATGCACATGCACATGCACGTGCACGTGTGCATGCATGTGCACATGTGGATACTAGATCTACATGATTCATGAATCATGATAAATTTTAAAAACTTTACATAAAAAATAGAATTACCTATATCCTCCATCAATAAATCAAGGCATTGTGTAGCACAAGGAGTCCATACAATATGCTTATATTCTTCCTCTAAGAGCTTTCCCATATGCCGACAATTGCTCGCATCGTCGGTTACAACTTGCACAACATTTTCCGCTCCCACCTATGCATATATATATTATCAATGATCATTAATGAAAAAAACTGAAAAATAAAAATTCCAAAAATAACAAATAAAATTAAAGATTTTACCTCCTCTATTGCTTTCTTGATGTGCCGATATATGAAAGCTCCGGTGGTCTTCTTGCCTTTTTTGCCCACCTCTACCGCACGTAGAAAAAATGTACCAATTGGGCATGATACAAGAATGTTAATCATGCTCCTATTCTTTCTATCTCTCCATCCATCGGAGAGGATCGTGCATCCATATCCAGACCATTTCTCTCTCATAGGAAGAAGAGGGAGATCAATTTTCTTCTTCTCTTCATCAATTTTTCTTCTTCTTAAATCTGAATAAGAAGGCCTCGTCCATCCTTGACATGGGCCCACCTCCGAGATTGCCTTCACAGTAGCCTTCCATTGCCTTGAATTCAAAAGATTAAAAGATAAATTTTCTAGAATTACCAATTTTTTGATCTCCAAATCCGCGATCTTTTGCTTCTCCTTGAGCCATGTGAGAGATGTCCTCGTATGCCCCGGAGCATCTCCTAATTCACCTTGCCTTTGATATGTAGAAGTTCTCACCGTTGGTGATTGTGAAATATTTGGTGCATTTGATGCTTGAAAATGTCATTGGGCATCTTGTGATGTTTCGGGGACATTTGAGTGGGTTGATGGTTGAGGAGGAGAAGCATTATACCCTCTCACATGTGAAGGGCCACCGGATGAAAGGCCGAAATGCTTACGTCTATTATCATTGGCAATGTGGTCCGGTATCTCTTTACATGCCGCCACTTGCCCGCCAACCTTTGTGACCACAATATTTGCATGTCCAATGGTGTGAATTGGATAGAGTGGTGTGGATTGATTTAGAAAAGGATGGTTCTCAACTGATACTACTTTTCTACACGAGTGGTCCCCGTTGATTAGAGAAGTTATATATAGAGGCATATGGTTGGGAGGTAAAAGAGACTCATCTCTCTGTGCGGGTTGTCATAATGGTTCATTTAAGTTTAAGATTAGCATACCATGGATAACGTTGCAAAGATGCATGGAACTGGATATGCATGTTGTTCCTTTCCTTCCTTAAATGAAGATGTACAACTCTTTCATGAATGTGTGAATAAAATGAATTTAAACATTCCTACAATTCATCTTCATAATCATGCATATGCCCTAAACTCTGCATTATACAACCGAATCAAATAAGAGAAAACAAGAAATGAAGAGTAAAGGGGTGTTCTCTGTGATCTAATGATCCAATGGCTCTTCAATGCTGCAGGAGATGCGTTGCATGGAGCCTTCCATCTCTTATAGTCCTTGATGTCTTGAGATGCACTTACAAAACAAATATAATGTTTCCCCTCGACATTGGGGCATAATATGAATGTTACAAGAGAACAAACATGTGCTAATATAAATGTCCCTAAGGCACCTACATGCTTTCATATGCTTCACCTGTTCTCTTTTTCTCCTACAAAACAAATATAATGTTTCCCCTTAACATTGGGGCATAATATGAACGTTACAAGAGAACAAACATGTGCTAATATAAAGGTCCCTAAGGCACCTACATGTGCTAAATATACGTGTATAGAATTGCCTAAGGCACATCATGTGCCAAATATACAAAGTTATAAGATTAAATAGATTTTCTCTACTTCTACAAGCTTAAGAGATGGCTGCTAAGAACAAATTCTCTGCACATACTTGCTAAATCTCTTCAATTTCTAGTGATCTTCATATCATTGGAAAGCTTATGAAACAAACTTTCGAAGAAGCTAAAATCATCATGTTTGAACTAGATAATTTGGATGCTTCCCAAAATGAACTTGGAGATGGATTTTCAAATTTGAAGCAATATACCTATAGATAATACTCCAAACAACATATATAAACAAAAAGCATCAAATTTGGACATCAAATGATACCTTTTCAAAGGGATCGAAAACGCCCTCTTGCATGATTTGCATTTTTCTTGGCATGAGCAATCTTCGTATATTGAAAGATCTTGCTCCATCCTTTCTTTTGAATCTCTTTGCTCTTCCCATGCTCTCATGAAGATAGCATAGAGCTTGTGTCTAGCTCTCGGGTACTTATTATAGAGTGGAAAAGTTGTCGAAGAGAGCTCTGACAAAAATACTATCTAAAGTTTTGCAGGTAGAATCAACAACAAAACTTGGGTGGCTCAATGGAAGGATCATTGTGCTACCAAGATGGCCGCCTAAGTTCAAATCTTGCTAACCACTTGCCTAGCTACGAAGTTTGCTAACTCTTTTGATTCACTTTGAATCACGATGCCAAAGGAACTTGTATATAAAGTTTGGAAGTAGCTTCATTTGAGTACTACTTGGTAGATGACGTGGTTAGACTAATTGCTATGCCATGGGCAAGTTGCGAGCTCAAATCCATGATGCACAGATAGTTATGGTAGTTTCCTTCTCTTGTGCCGATCTTTTGGCCCCAAACTTGTAGAGTGTCCTCCTTTTTGTTCTGATCGACTTTCGCAAAATGAAGAGGGTAGTGGGTGAAACTAACAATTATAACACATCCGTGGTAATGCAGCGGTGGAAACCTCTGTTTGTAAGAGGAATGTTTTGAGTTCGAATCCCATGAGACAAACCTCGGTAAGCATCTTTATTTTGCTACAAAAGCAATTCGGAAGGTCTAACAACCTCATGCGAATTAGAGATAGTGCAAGAAATCAAATTCATAATCAAATTGATCGATCGAATGATGTTTGATATGTATCTTCCTAAGGATTTAAAGAAGATAATATATATTCATAAAACCTTGTGAAGAAGGTAATGGGGCTATTAAGATCTCCATGAGAGCTTGCTTAGATCTTGAGGAAGATGACGAGCCTTCAAGGTCACCATGAAAGCTAGGCTCTGATACAAAGGAAACATTACGACGACCTACACAGAGGGATGAGTCTCTTTTACCTCCCAACCATATGCCTCTATATATAGCTTCTCTAATCAACGGGAGCACTCTTTCAGAAAAATAGTGTCAATGAGAACCATCCTTTTCTGATCAATCCACACCACTCTTTTGTGGATTGATTCTCCACCACCCTTTATCTAGAAAGGTGCCAGTTAGAAAGAACGGTTCATAACGCTTCGGCTCACGGAACTCTCGGGCAAAACCTTGCTACTTGCAAGTTTTGAACTTAAGACCTCTTCCATACCCCCCTTAAGACTTATCCACCAAGCTAGGTGGATTCCTTGTCTTAAAGAGTACATGAACCTTTGCTAAAGTCTAGTCTCTGTTGGAAGTGAGATGGGCCCTAATAATAATATTCACAGGTTTTCAAGCTCTTCCAACTCATGAACCTTAGCATACCACCCTTTATCTAGAAAGGTGCCAGTTAGAAAGAACGGTTCATAATGCTTCGGCTCACGGAACTCTCGGGCAAAACCTTGCTACTTGCAAGTTTTGAACTTAAGACCTCTTCCATACCCCCCTTAAGACTTATCCACCAAGCTAGGTGGATTCCTTGTCTTAAAGAGTACATGAACCTTTGCTAAAGTCTAGTCTCTGTTGGAAGTGAGGTGGGCCCTAATAATAATATTCACAGGTTTTCAAGATCTTCCAACTCATGAACCTTAGCATACACACCTTAAGATTCAAAATTAGATGAATGAGAAATAGAGAGAGAATACGCAATTTGTCAAAGTGTCAAAGTAAGCCGAATGCTTACTTACACACACTATCTAATATGAATGTCAAATTACAATGTGTGTAATGATACAAAACTGAATGTATGCTAATACAAAACTGAATCTAGGCTGATTTTAGGGTTCTAGATATAAGTAGTTGTGCATAAAGTGTCTAAGAGGTATGAAGAGTGTATGTATGTGCAATTGAAATGAATAGAAACAATTTAGAACTGTTTGTACAGCAAACCCTAATTTGAAAATTAGGGTTTCAGAAACCCCAAATCAGAAGTTGACCTAAATGCAAGATAATCTCCTCCTTGTGCTGAAGTAGAAGCCACAAACCTTAGAACAAAAGCAACAATAGAAGAACTTGCTACTTACAAAAATCAGCAAGAATTGATGGTTGGCTGCCAAAATCTCCTCCAAATCTGCACCATAGGTTTGGAACACCTCCTCCAAGAGTAGAACACTCAAGCCTGACATTGTTTCAAATAGTCTCTAGATCTTTGGCCATACATAACAAGTGACCAAATGGTCTTTGATTTCAGATTTGTTTTGAACTGACCGGATCCTTAGATCATAGGCTTACTTTATTCCCCTCCCCCCCTCCCCAAAACACCCAAACACACACACACACACACACACACACACACACACACACACACACACACACTAATTTCATGACCTTAGAGAGCTTCAACTTGTGAATCTGAGCATCACCTTGAGGCTTGAACCTTCAACCCTTTCCCACAACCAACCAGGAGCTGAAGCCTTTGATTTCAGCCCAATTCTTGAATCTTGGAGAGAGAGAGAGAGAGAGAGAGAGAGAGAGAGAGAGAGAGAGAGAGAGAGAGAGAGAGAGAGAGAGAGAGAGAGAGAGAGAGAGAGAGAGAGAGAGAGAGAGAGAGAGAGAGAGAGAGAGAGAGAGAGAGAGAGAGAGAGAGAGAGAGAGAGAGAAGGGGGTAGTACAAGCATGAGAATGCATCTGAACGACTAACTGCTCCATCCTGTACTAGTGGGCAGGTGTGAGATGTGGTACATAGGTGGAGGTGGAGTCAGGGCCACCCTGATGGCTGCAACAGGATCAGAAATCATCTGGGATCGCATCTCCTCCATGGCGCGATGGTCACGAGCCTGGATCTCTGCAATTTGGTGTCGGTGAAGTCTCGGGGCCTGATATCCTATAGCATGGGGTCATGTCCTAGCTCGAGAGGTTTGAGCTTGCTAAAGAGTCATCCCTCTCGATGTGTGAGCTGAGGGGGGGCGCGTTGCTGCACGTCCTGGGACAAAGAAGTCAGTGAGCTGACTATGTCTCCCTCTTGTCCGGGTTGCTTCAATAGGCTGTAGTAGGGAATCTCTGTGACTTTGTATCTCTAGTAAGAATGGCCCGAGTTGTCGTTGATCTCTAGAATCCATGATCTCTCTGAGGGTGGGCTGCCGGGTAAACAGAGTCTCGTATCTGCCACTGATGTCATCATATGTGCTACATCTGCGTACAAAGTGCTTCTCATCCTCCATCTCTCCTCTGCATATCCTCTGGGAATGTATGCGGTTCTGTCCATCTCAATCTCTAGTCGGTGTGATGAGACCCTCAATTGGCCAATCGCTACCCTTGAGCTATGAGGCATGTAAGTATCCATGAGAGAGAGAGAAAAGAAAGAAAGAAAGAAAGTGTTTTTACGTCTATTAGGAGGCCGAACTCGGCCTATGAGACAAATCAATGTACATGGGTGTATCTTCTGTCAATCGGAAAAGATAAAAGTACTGAAAAAAAGATGGCAAGGCTGATATAGATCTCTGTAGTATGCATGTAGAGATACCCATGAAAGTGGGAGGGGGGGGACGGTGAATGGAGTGCTATATCTATAGCCTATATGCAAAAGGGTAGTACAAGCATGATAATGCATCTGAACGACTAACTAGCTCCATCCTGTACTAGTGAGCGGGTGTAAGATGTGGTACATGGGTGGAGGTGGAGTCAAGGCCGCCTTGATGGCTACAGCGGGATCTTCCATCATCCGGGATCGTCTCTCCTCCATGGCGCGATGGTCACGAGCCTGGATGTCTGCGATCTGGTGTATGTGAAGTTTGAGGGCCCGATATCCTATAGCACGGGGTCGTCTCCTAGCTCGAGAGGTCTGAGCCTGCCGAAGAGTCATCCCTCTCGATGTGTGAGCTAAGGGGCGGAGGGCTGTTGCACGTCGTGCAATGAAGAAGTCAGTGAGCTGACTCTGTCTCCCTCGTGTCTGGGAAGCTGCAGTAGGCTGGAGGAGAGAATCTCTGTGACTCTGAATCTCTAGTAAGAATCGCCCGAGTTGTCGCTGATCTCTAGAGCCCATGATCTCTCGGAGGGTGGGCTGCCTTGTAAACAGAGTCTCGTATCTGCCTCTAATGTCATCATATGCGCTACATCTGCAAACAAAATGCTCCTCATCCTCCATCTCTACTCTGCATATCCTGCATAGCCGCTCCTCTCGGGGAATGTCTGTGGCTCTTCCTATCTCAATCTCTAGTCGGTGTGATGGGACCCTCAACTGGCCAATAGCCACCCTCGAGCTATGAGGCATGTAGGTATCCATGTAGCGTGGTCGCTGGATGAAACCATCCACTAGTATGTCCAAGAACTGGTCTCGATAGTGCGATAGTCTCGATCCCATGTGTGGTGTGTGCCATGTCTGACTAATGTAGAGCTGCCAAAGGTCCTGTCTGAGCACAAGATTCCTCTCATGACGAGAGAGGTGGATGTGAGGTGAGTCTGGATCATACTGAAAAGGCGGCAATCTATCCATATCAAGTCCATGACTATCAAACCATGCTCTAACCTGAGTGTACCAAGCTCTCTCATATCCCGACTCTGATATCTGTATAGATGCCTCAAAAGCTCTATGTGTGAGTCTTTCTGTAGGGAGCTCCCTCACCCTCTGAATAAAGGAGATAGTCTGGAATAGTGCATCTACTACCATGGGTGGTGCAGCTAGCTCTGCCCTGATAATGTCATGTGGCACTGACTGTTTCCCACGAAATAGTCGCGAGATCATACGTACTTGTGGCCTCTCGATCGCACTCCACTGGGTAACTGTGAGGCCTGGTGCCCAAACTGTCGAAGCATACATCATAGCTGGTCTCACTAGTGTGTCAAATAGCCACCCCTTTGTGCGGGGCTCTTGGAAGTGTGCCTGGTGACATCTCCGCTCTAACATGGCTAAGGCTGCATATCCTCGTGTGAGTCTATCGGTGGCTGCCTGTCTCATGCTGAAGGGGCCAGGCAAGCTCGTGAATGTGACTCCGAGGTAGACATAGGAAGTGACCACCTCAATCTGTCCACTTCCAACTGTGAATGCTGCTCCATTCCTCACCATGGGGGAGGTGTGGAAGATCATGACCTTGGTCTTGCCAAGGTTTACTGTCAGGCCTCTCTGTGTGCAAAACTCATGGAGGGCATCTAGGTGGTGCTGTAATCCCTCGGGTGACTCTGAAATCAATACAATATCATCTGCATATAATAAAATGTGGACCTGTGTACCTCCAAGGTCTGCACCCTCCCCTCCAGCTCGGAGAATGTAGTCCTCAATCTCGTCGATGTAGAGCCCGAAGAGAGTGGGAGAGAGTGGGCAGCCTTGCTTAACACCCACTGTGCTAGCAATGGCCTCTGATAGTCCCCTCGGGCATCGAACCCTCCCAATCACCTGCTCATAGAGTGTGTAGATGGCCCAAATCATCTCTGATGGTATCCCCAAGCTATGGAGTCTTCGAAAAAGCTTCTCCCGTGGCACAGTATCGAAGGCTTTGCGGAAATCCACAAAGCAGCAATATAATCTCTTCTTCCGTATCTTTGCCCCATCAATGAGGCAACGCAGAATGAAGATGTGATCAATAGTGGAGAAAGCCCGTCGGAACCCTGCCTGACCACGTGCTCGTAGCCCTTCCATCTCTGCATAAGAGCTGAGCTCTATCTCGAGAACCGTCCCATAAAGCTTGGCCATGGTGTGACCAATCATGATAGTCCTGTAGTTCCCTGGGTCCAAGGTATCCCCAGATTTGTGAATGGGTACAATGATGTTCTTCGTCCACTCCTCTGGGAAGCCCTCCCCTATAGCCCGATTGAAGACATGTGCAATCAATGGAGCTATAGTGGGGCCGGTATATATGAGGTGCTCACTCTGCAGTCCCGTGTGGTCAGTCGAACGCCCATGCTGTAGCCGCTCAATGGCCCTCTGGATCATCTTTGCTGTGAAGAAAGAGGAACGAGTAAGGCGTGGTCCAGGTGGTTGGGGGATGGGAGGCTGTCCAGGTATCTCATATAGTCTCTCAGCATACTCGTGCCAAATCTGTGGATCTCCAATAGGTGTGGTTGGTCGTGGCTCTCGTAGTGTGCGCCATGCAACAGTGCAATCCCTGCTCATAAGTAAATGGTATAGCTCAAGCTCCTGTGCCTCCTCGAAGGCCCGTCTCTTTCGGCGTGTGAGGGTCTTCATATGTCTTCTAGCATCAATCTCTGTGATCTCTCCCAATGCTCTCTGAGCTCGTAGTCGACGGTGGAGACTCGTGCACTCATCATCATACCAAGGATTCTGCTGCATGGTCCCTGGGGGAGGTGTGTGACTAGAATGGGTGGTGTGTGGGAATGAACCGATGGCTGATGTTTGAAGGATGGATGCTATATGTGAGGTAAGTATAGGTAGTGGGGTATCAGGATGAAGCAAAAGAAGGCTTTCCTCAACTCGGGCTGAGTATATGTGAGCAAGCTCGTGTGTGAAGTGGATGGTAGTGTGTGGGGGATGTGTCACGGGTGTGTGTGTGTGAATGTCCCCCTTGAGGGATAGTGCAAGATATGCGTGATCTGCTCCAATGGGTATAGGTGGGATGGTGAAGGAACTGAATAGGTGGGTGGCCTCCTTGGGTCCCATGATATAATCTACGATACTCCCTCCTCCATCTGTAACTGAGTGCGGTATGCATGTCAATCTCCCTGACATAGGCCACTGTCTCATCCCGTTATAAATAACGAGGCGATGCCTGGACCCGAGTCTGAGTAGGTGGGTACCGTAGAGTGTGCGTGTAGAATCAGCTGAAACTCGCGCCATAGATCCCTCCTCTAGAGTGGGTAGTATGACTGGATCCCCTGAGTCAAAAGCCTCGCATTGATCGCTACCCGTCCTGGCATTGAAGTCCCCCATGAGGAAGACTTCTCCTAGAGTAGAGTACTCAGTGATCTCCTCTGATAGACAAGTATAAGGTGAGCCCTCCTCCTGATCCATGACAGAGAATCGGGAGCCAGAGGGTGCAAAATAGCATAGTGCAATATAGATGGTCCTCTCCTGTGAGAGGTGTAATCGGATCCAAAGGTATCTGGCCTGTGAGTCTTCTGCGACGATGTGTATCCTGCTCTGAAGTCCATCTCTGAAGAGTATCGCTACTCCCCCTGATCCTCTGGTAGTGTGGTGGCGTGTACAATCTCTGTGTATAGACTCCCACTGGAAGCCATGCACCCGAGGTAGGCTCCTATCGGGGCTCTCATGTGTCTCTGTCAACAAAATAATATCTCTATCTTTGCTCACCTCCTCAAGCCTCTCTGGATGTGTCCATAAATCGCCATTGCAGTTCCACACTGCAAGATGTATCTCCTCAACTGTCTCACAGGCCGCGAATCCCTATAGTACGGCTTTGCCATCAATGATTACCCTACCATCTCTGTATGAAGCCTTTCTCCCCTCCCTACGAGCCTCGTGTACTCTTGGCATGCATGCACGACGATGTGCTACTTGCATGGGTGTGAGATCATCATCTAGGTAAATAGGCGGGCCTTCAAGCCCCCTCAAAACCACTCTTTTGCGAATGAAGGTGGATCTCACTGTTTCAGAGGGGAACTGCAAAATGAGAGCTCTCTTTTTTGAAAGATCTTTTCCTTCTCTCCAACATTTGATGAATGGGAGTGCCTCCTCTTCCTTGTAACCAAGTTTTTTACATAGTGTCTTCCCATCCATCTCTGGGTTGGAGCCTTCGTTTTCTAATATACCTGTGACTCGTACATTCAGACGTCGAGCTCGTCGCATCCTCTCCTCCTCAATGGTGGTGTGTACAATGAGAGCTTCTTCTTTTTGTGCTTCTTCTTTTGCCTCTTTTTTGATGTTTTTTTTCACTACTTCAACCCATCCTTCTTTGGTTGCTTCGAGTTTGGTGTCAATGCTTGCAGTCAAGGCTTGAGTTAGCTCCATTCTAAGTGCTTCTCTTGTGTGTTCTCTAAGTTCACCTTCTTCCGGGCCGATGGAGGCTATTGATGCTTTGAGGGCCTCGATTTGTTCTTGCATGATCTTTTTTTCTTCTACCCAATCTTGTTGCCTCTTTAGCCATAGTTCTCTCTCCTTCAGTGTCTCCATTTCTTGCTCTTCTTTGGTGTCTTTGATTTGCTCTTCCAAAGCTTTGATCTTTTCGAAGGCCTTTCTCATTTCTTGGTTTAGTGCTCTGTCTGCCTCTTTCTTTACTTCTCTGATAGCTTTACAGATCATCTCTTCCACCTCTTTTCTTTCTAATCGAGCCATTTTCCTCTTCTATTTGTACTTGAGAAGTTAGGAAGGGCAGGAGGAAGACATTGTTAAGGGTTATGGGTTATGAGGTTAAGAGGTTAACATAGCAAAGTTAGGGTTACAAGGAGGATGGGTCTCATGCAGCAAAATCAGGGTTACAGCCCGGCGGTTCTGATGGAGCAGGTCTGACAAAACAAAGCTGATGCAGTAGGCTGATGGGTATGACGCAGCAGATCTGACACAACAGGCTGACGGGTCTGACGCAGCAGACCTGACGCAGCAGTCTGACGGGTCTGACGCAGCAGATCTGACGGGTCTGACACAACAGATCTGACGGAATCAGTCTGATGCAACGCTCTGACGCAACGCTCTGACGGGTCTGACACTCTGACGGATCTGACGCGTCAGAACTGACGCAACAGATCTGACGCTCTGACGAAGTCTGACGCAGCTCTGGCGCAGCAGATCAGAGAGAGAGAGAGAGAGAGAGAGAGAGAGAGAGAGAGAGAGAGAGAGAGAGAGAGAGAGAGAGAGAGAGAGAGAGAGAGAGAGAGAGAGAGAGAGATTTTATGTCTATGACATGCCAAATTCGGTCTATGAGATAAAACATAAGATACATGATGCGGATGTCATTCGACTCTCTCTCTCTCTCTCTCTCTGATGAGAGCAGATCCTATAGCTTTCATACAGGCAGCTCTAGCACCGGTTCCACCTATGTATCACATCCTCCACCCCTCCATTACCACTGGATGGAGCTAGTAGATAGATGCATCTTCATGATTGTATTGCCCTCAGCATATAGACATGCATATACCCCCAAAGATAGGGCTCCATCAGCCTTAGTATTTTACCACACATATGGGTATATGTATATTTGTAATGACGCACCTTATGCACCTTACCTTCGGATACCATTCGCTCCTCGCACCTTATATGCACCGAACTGAATGCACCGAAGGCACCGGACTGCCTTGGTTGTATGTATGTATGTATGCATACTTGCATGCATGTATGTGTGTGTACATATGCTTGTATGTATGTATGTATGTATTTGTGTTTGTATGTGTGTATGTGTGTGCCCACATGCTTGCATGCATGTAATGTGTGTATGTGTGTGTGTGTACACATACATACATACTTGCATGCATGTGTGTGTATACATGCATGTACGTACTTGTGTGTGCATGTGACGTCTGGCATTTGCATGTCTGTATGTAGGCATGTATGTATATATGTATGTGTTTTTATGTATGTATGTATCATGTATGTATCTATGTATATATGTACTTACTACTATGCATGCATGTGTATGGTTTATGCACGTATGTATATGTATGCATACATGTATGTATATGTGTGTATGCATGCATGTAAGTATGTGTATGTATGTAGTACATCCATATCTCCAAATATGTATATATTTATGCGTGCACCTATGTATGTGTACGTATGAACACATGCATGTGTGTTCTTACATCTGTAAATGTGTTTGTTTTCATGTGTCTTATGGATATAGACAGTGTTGAGATAGACATAAAGATTTTGAAATGAGGTTTTCTTATATTGAAAAAGAAATTAAATGTAATGAAGCAATGAATGAATAAGCTTAAATGAGCAATTGGATGACATGGGATCATGACTGTTCCACAGGGAGATCAAACTGGAGTTGAAGAAGTTGAGACAAATAGAAAGTCAGTACGAAAAGAAGTCGGCTGAAATGTTTGAAAACTTGTTTTCAAGATTAAGCAAGACAGAAATCAGCAAATCCAGGTGGGGGCATATCATCATGTCTTATAAGGCAGTCCTCAGTAGAGATTTGAGCGTGCCAAAATTTTGGAACAAAACTTTGTCCTTTCTCCTTGCTTTATGTCTGTGAACTGAAGAGTTGAAAGTAAGAATAAAAAAACATTTCCCTTTTGGATGTGCAGGAAGCAAAAATGATCTCTTCATCAATTCTTTTTTCTTGGAGTGCTACAATTTTGCTGTAGTGAACAATATCCAATCGATGTCTTGGATGCATTTGAAGTGTTTCGGTATGGTGGAAACTTTCGTTGTCGGCTAGTAGTTGGTTGAGGGAACAGCAACCGAGCTTCAAATAAAGACATCATTATCCAAAAACTTGATAGTTGTGTTTGTTTGCTCTCAGATTCCAGCAGAATCCAGAGGTAGTAAATTTCATGTGCTTGTTGCATGTGCTGTGATTTTTGTAACATGCTTTGAAGTTGAGCTCAGTTTTTACAAATTAATGTTTGTGCCAATATGATTAATTCTTCAGATGAAGTTTTTATTTGTTTCTATGTTTTGCTGCAGTACAAGCTTTGCTCTTGTGAGATTTTGGGTCTATCTGTAATACCTTTGTGGCTGGAACTTGAAATGCTGATTTTGGAGGAGCGTACATCTTGAAAGTGGTTCATGCGCCTGTGGTTTCTTTGCTATAGCAAGTGGTGATATTTTCACATAGAATCATGTTTATACTGAATTTGGTGGCTGCTGCTTCAAGTTTAAGTAAAGAGCTTATCAAGAGACTGACAGTTCAGCTTTCTTTTACAACTTAATTGTGCATATTCTGTTCTGTCAGGGAAGGCCATGTTATTGTAAAATGACTCCCTTATTGCAACGAGATTGTGCAGTTAAGAGATGCCTCATATCATCTGAAATTTCAAATGTGCTCTGCTATTGGATGCCTGCTTGGTACCTTAATTGATAAGACAAAGTAGTGATATATTTTATTATACCATTTTCTCTGAATTTCTGAGAGGGGTTCTTCTAATGAGATGCTTGCATTCACATGATTTCCCAAGTAACTGTGATTGCTTTTCAATGGTAAAATGAGTTTGATTAGAGTGGGAAACTGGTAAGCAAAAATTGACTCTGTGGTTAATCTTAGGTCCTGTATACCTTGTTTAGCAATCTTCCATCTTGAGATCTCCAATCGGCTACTTTTTCTTCCCTCCTTTGTTTTGCCATATTGTGTCATTCTGTGAGGTTTTAATGCTCAACATTATGCATTGTTTCTGGTGCATAACAAACTCAAATTTGATAAATGGCTTAATTCTTCCCATGCTTGCAATGGTTAGTTTGTAATGGTAGAACAGCAGCAGCAGAATGAAGATGTCTTTTTTGGAGAATTTACAGTTAGGGATCCTCGTTAGATTGGAAGACACTTGAAACCAAACAGTCTTCATGAACTAGATGCATGGCCCCAAAAATTGTGCATGGCGACATTGATTGTGGCATGTGCGAAGGCTGGATCTCTAATACCCCTTGTTCTGTGGTTATTATATTGCTGATGGTGTAAGATGAGGCATACTTTGATTCGGTTCAAAAGATTTATCTTTGTAGCAAAGTTATGAATGCTTTGATCAAAACCTATCACAACTCATTGTGGTCTTTACAAAGTGCAAAGAGACGCCTTAAAATAAATCTAAACAAGTACCAATTTTTGGTCACTTAGGGTTGGGACATGTCTGCTCATGGGATGGTCCCAGATGTGGATAAGATCATTACTATCTTAAGGATGCCACACCCTCTCCACAACAAAGAACTACAAGACCTCCTTGGCCACATTGGACATCATAGGCATTATATTAGAATGTATGCGAGAATAGGGCCACTTTCAAAGATCACTCAGAATAATTCAAGCTTTTCGTTGATGGATGTAGAGGAACTTTCTCCAACTCAAACTTCGATTAGTAAGATCCTCAATTTTAGTATCCAATGGTAGTAGGGGTAGTCCTAGCACAACCCCAGAGTGGACCAAAAAACCATCCAATTCAATATTCTAGTAGAATCTTATCTCAAGTAGAGCAAAACTATAAGACTATAGAATGGGAGGCACTAGCGATAGTATTTTATCTTTAAAAGTTAAGGGATTATTTATTCAAATAAAGATTCAGTGTAATCAACGATCACAAAGCTTTAAAGTATTTGTTAGGTCAACCTCAAGTCACAGAGAGAATTTGGAGATGATACTTACTAATTTAGGAGTATGCCTTTGAGATTGTAGACAGTCTTGGACAACATGTCATAAGGTAAAGGAGGCATTGCATATGAGTTATGTGATGCTTCTCTTTTAACAATAAAAAATATTCCTGAAGCTCCTTGTCTCTAAAAAATTCCATGCATTTACTCCATTGGATATGAGGACATTGGTTTTAAAATGCAAATCATTTATGAACATTGGAGGAGCCTCTATACGGATGGGTATGATGGAACTTTGGAGAAATGTATACTCCAAAAGAGGCACATGTAGTTTTATGAGAGATATATGTAGTAGTAGTAGTAGGAAGTGATCACTTGCTTGGGATCATCATGGCTTAGAGGGTACTGAGCTCTGGGTTGTTGTGTCCATCTCTATTCAAGATGGCCAATGATTGGCCTTGTTTCCTTAGTGTCTCAATTGGATGGAAACCCTTTGAGCATTGGGGCTTAGATTTTGTAGGAGCGATTTATCCAAGAGTATGTCCAGGCTTAGAGAAGCACATACTAATGGCAATTGACTATGTCACCAAGCGGATAGAGGTCAAAGCCATATGAGACTATTCAAGTATAACAATGGCTGAATTTTTCTGTGAGCATGTGTTTGCTTGATATGAGTGTCCTATTGGAAATATAATTGATGAAGGCACTCACTTTGTAAACAAGGTATCGATAGAGATTTTCATGAGATAAAAGGTTCTTCATATGAAATCATGTGCTTATTTTATTTCCCTGGGCTAATGGCCGAGTGAAGAGCACCAATAAAACTCTAATTATGCTCGTAAAAAAGGAATGTATTTCAAATTTAGTTGTACGGCGCACCACATATATGGGCACAATATGGGCCTATAAAACTACCTTCAAAGCCACCACAAAACATTGTTATTTCTAATTAGTGCATGGCACCAACTGGGTAGCATCCTTCGAGTTTTTACAATGATTAACAACAATTGGAGATTGGCACAAGATGTGGGCTAATGATCTATCCCTAGAGGTCTTCCATGGCTTGAGATTTACCTCTCTACATTGATAGGAGGAATCGCATGAAGCATGCTTAGGGAAAAAGAAAAGTATTGAAACATAATCATTGTCTAGGATGCCAAAGATTTCCAACCAAAAAATATATCCAATGATACCACCTACTAGCAAGTAGTGCAATATATTCTCATGAATTTCTTCTATCTCCCATGACAGGGCTTTATGGCCTACCAAAATATAACAAGACTCCTTAGTTCTTCTCCAAAATATGGAAAAAGAAGGGTAATATTGAGAAGAATTCCATCCTACTTGGAAAGGTCTATATAAGGTTTCTACTCACCTAAGCAAAGGGGCTACAAGGCTTGTCTCTCTAGCTAGAGACCCTCTTTTATTGGTCAATGTATTTTGATTAAAGCTCTACTACACATAATCACCACCTTGATTGGTAGTGTTTTATGTAACAATCTTGCTTAGATTGTATGTTTTACCAATGCTTCATTTTCACTATGGATTTCTTTTAGTAGTAATACCTCGCTACCTCCGTTTTGGACTTTGGAAATGTAGATCTTGGCATGGCCTTAATCTTTTCTTAAGTCTTTCTAATTCCACCCCCTCATTTCTCATGGATTCATGGCCATTGTCCTTGGAATTTCTCCCTTAACCCTAGTTTGTAAGAGCTTTAGCTCACCCTCTTCCTTGCCTCCTACCCCCTTTTCATTTGGAAGAATAAAGCAAAAAGAAAATCTATAGAGGCTTCAAAAATCAATGTTTGTCTTCTAGAGTAAAAGCTACCTCTACTAATTTTCTTTTCACATCCTTTTTTAATTTGATTTTATATATGTTTATCTTTTTGGTACATGTGGTGATAGAATCAAATTCATATTAAAGATACTAATCATCAATGACTTGGAATAGTGAAAGGTAAAGTACAGTTTGCATTTAGATGTTGTTTGTTTCTTTAGGTTGTGCTCATTGTATTCATTGAAATATTACATGCTGTATTGTCATATGGAGAATTTTGATGTATCGATTTTTATTTGTCAAGATTCTAGTACAGTAGTAATGGAAAAGTCCCACTAAAGATCTAATAGTAATTTCTTAAAATGTACATGTCATATTAGTGGTTCTATGCATGTCGACTATTTGGAATAATGTTGACTTGCTTTTCCTCAAACAACTTTCGCAAGAGTTTGATAATTAGAAATGTTTTCATGAAATTACAACACAACATTGCAAATGAAAATTGGAAGCTATCAACAAGTCCCTTGCATCATGATCAATGTCATGCACAAAAATTTTTTAAGGGTTCAACTTGGAAATGAAGTTACATAAGAGGCATCATTTGATTATTTTATACTAACAAGTTTTTGTGTTATATCCTATCCATGTTCAAGGTACAGAATGACCACCTTGGATGAAGTGCCATCAGAGAGGATGAAGTGGTCTACATGCAAGAGAGGTCACCATACATCCATAGAGTGGTTACATATGATAGAGTGAAGTCGATTAAAAATATCAAAATAGTTCATAGCCTCGTCAATAGAATCATTCCTGAGAGCATGATGAAGACAACTGCCATAGATATGACCATTCAAAAAAAGATTCTAAGGACACACACAAAGGGGAAGAATAGATCCACTACTTATTGGTGATGAACCATTTGAACTCAATATACCTCCAAATAGAACATAGCTGATGAAACATGAAGTAGCCATTCCAACTCATCCAAAAAGGAGAGCTTCAAGGAACCATCATGAAACATAAGCATATTCCAACATCGCATCAAGTAGAGGCTATAAAGTCACTACTATAAGGTCAAAGCACACTACTCACATGTGAGAAAAGAAACATATGCCATAAATTGTGTCATGTCAATCAAGGCATACATGTAAAATGAATAAGAACTGCCAACCACATCATAGATCATATGTAGCACAACCTAAAAAGTTTCTCCTAATGCAAAAGCAACCAAAAAAGTGAGCAAACATTATAGATCCTTTGTGCGTCAAATTTAATGCACTATACTGTGGATATAATCAATAACACTTCAAGCCATCCAAGAGGAAGGAGATGCATTCCTTACTTCTATTTTGAAAGATATTAACTTGTGTGTAGCTCATGTGAAGATGATGACCATACAACCAAAGAAACAAGATGGGACCATACATGATTATGTAATCATTTTTGTTGAAGAGATACATTTTGTAAATGAAATTTTCATTATGATAATCTACTTTTTCATCATCTTTCTTACACATGCTCAAGTGCATATTGATCTATATCATATGTTCATAATTGTATCCTCTTGCTTAAAGATGGTATATGTGCAAAAAAAATCACTTAAGATTCAAAACTCGTATTTCCATTGTTCAACTAAGTTGTGCACATAATAAGTTTCATGAACCTAAATTTTGAAAGAAAGAAGTTGTATTGTCAGTGACCACATGGTATTCAAATGTCCTAGGAAGAAGATACAAGTTGGGTTTAAGACTTCCATGATCACCATTCCACAACAAAAGGATCATCATCAGAGATAAAAGAGGAGTACTATCCATCATGAGAATCATGCACTTGATTCTTTACCTAGATATACTACAAACCCTTTCTAGTTCCATCATGGATATCCATTATCATTGTGTTCCAGTACAACATATAAAGAACTATAAAAAGACTAATAGCTATGAAGATTCAATTTCTAGACAATCTCTCAGTTACATAATTGCTTTGCATGGATGTTATCACTTTGAGAGGGAGGTGATGTCATAGACACAAAGGAAACCATCATAAAACCTTAAGTCCTATGTAAATGTTTATATATCATGATTCATTCAGAATTTGGAGAAATTGATGCTACCATCACATCCAGAACATCTAAAAACCCTAAGATCGACTATTTATTTGTCTAATTTTGACATCTGGAGCCATGATAACTTCAAAAAGCACCAAAAAAGAGGCAGCCACAGAAACGCGGGATATGCCTCTACAAAAATTTTGCAGTGGCCTATCCCGCATTTCTGTGGATGCCCCTTTTTTTGGTGCTTTGAGGTCATGTAAGGTGATTAATGGTGGAAATACCTATTACTTCCTGCAAATTTTAGGGAAATTGATGAGCTATACAACCCAAGTAAACTAGATAGGACCATATATGACTATGTGATCATTCTTCTTGAAGAGATGTTTTGTAATGTGAAATTATCTTATTGGTAATATACTTTCTCATAACCTTTCTTACACATACTCAAGTCCACATTGATCTATATCATATGTTCACAATCATATGCACTCAATTCAACATGCTATGTGTGCAAAGCAAATCATTTATGGTTATAAACTCATTTTTCCATTGGTACATTGAGTTGAGCACATAATGAGTTTCATGGAACTTAAATTTGTAATAATAAAGTTTCATATCCACTAGAAATAAACTTGCATGAACTCAAAAGCACCAAAAAAGGTCATCCATAGAAACACGCAATAGGCCTCTACAAAAATTTTGCAGAGGCCTATCCCATGTTTCTATGGCTCCTGTTTTTTGCTACTTTTGAGGCCATGCAAGGTTATTTTTAGTGGATATGAAACTTTATTCTTTAAAGTTTTAGGGCCATGGAACTTATTTCTAACAAGTCACTTACTCTGTAGTGACTCATGCATATACAACTTCTACAATGGGAGCTAGTATAAACAAACATAGTCACACGAGATAGAATAGTTTATAAAATATAATTTATGATAATATCCTCATGTCTAGAAGTCTTGTTGTGCCTTTGTACCCCACATAAGGTGGAAATCCCCCTTTGAATGCCTCCCATTAAGGTTCTATGGGGAATTTCCATGGCACGAGAGGGCCTTTATTTTCAGCTTGAATGGCATTCAAATTGGAAAAAGTTTTATGCCCCACTTACCTCATGGCCTCAATCACAAAGACCATCTATTACCATAAATGTCCACATATAAAACTCATGTAGCTTAGAAGTTAAGGTTCCATGGATGTTTGTACTCTCAAAGCGGTTTCTCCTCACAATGGGGGCCTTATAACTTAGAGCACCATGGATCATTTGTGGTTACTTGAGGAGTAAGTATTGCGTATATCTAACATGAATGATCTTTTTGACTTATATCCTTTGTAATTTCAAACTTCATAAATGCTCATCTATTGAGAAAATTAACCAATAAAATGTCAATTAATGTGAACATGAACATACTCTATATAAAAGTGAAAATTGAATAATCACCAAGAGAAATTATAAATGCACAGTTGTAGACTAAAAAGATGTGAAAGTAGACATGTTTTCATTACAAATATCAAATCTTACAAAATTTACAAATTATCGATATCAATGATTGTACAACTTGAGGTGCTTGCAAATGCAAGAAATCATCACAAAATTTGTGATGCTCATCCATGGTCTAAAGCATTTCTAGAACAATTCTAGATCAAAAGGATTTTTAGATATCTTAGTAGGAGAGAAGGCATCAGAGACATTTTTTTCTCCTGTCCATACTTAGTTTGGAAGAATGTGAAAAGAGCCCTCATGCTAAACGAACCGGTCAGCTAGAAACAAGACATACTTGGTGATGCCCTTGAATGTAACCAAAACCAAAGACCTCTAGAAAATTTAGACGGAAAGATGTGTTATTAACTCAAATTGCTCTTCCAAAGACTAATACATTGAGAGATTTGTAGATTGCTTGGGTAGAAGAATAAGAAATTTAGGAGAAATCCATCATTCAAAGAGTTGAGGTTGTTTATCTTTTACAATAACAAGATGAAAGAGAGTGGATCTTGCATGAAAACGACATCAGGCTAATCAACCTCCTTTGAAATTCCCTTCAAATTTCTTCTATTTCTCTCATATTTTTGAAGTTAAACTTGTTTCAAAGAAAAAAAGAAAATCATCACATAGAAAAAGATATATGACAAAAAAACTGCCAACCTCATTTATAGTTGAATTTTGAAGGAATTTTGTTATATTATCCAATATCTTCATGACCTATAAACACTACAAAATAAAATATAAGTATTAAAGAAAGAAATATTATAACATGTATAATAAAAACATTTGTAGATTCCTAACCTTATGCCCTTGTCAATATAGCTTATATTCAAATAGATCATCAAAAATATATTTTCTCCTAGAAAACCTTGTTAGTCTTGAGTTGGATATCTTCACCTAAAAAATTGTTGCAATCTACATAAATGGGAAAAAAGCTCCATCATTAAGAAATTATAAATGTTATGGAATGAGTAATGCTTTCAAAATTTCATGCAAGGTTTATAATGTACTTGTAAGGCTATGGAATGGTTTTTCTTCTAATTACATAGAAATAAATGTAGCCAAACCACAAACAAAACATATGTAGATAGGTAAAAACCATATTAAATGCCGTCAACAACTCAAAATTTCACAAAAATGCTCAGATCTTCATGCAATTCTTGGAGAGCACCTGTAAGGGTATGAAGTGGTTGTTCATCCACCAAAGTAGAAGGAAATATGTTTGTAACAAATAAAAGCATATCTAGATAGGTCAAAGATATATTCAACACTATAAACCATGCAATATTGTAGAGTAATACTTACAATTGATAGAATATCTCATTCTAGTAGAGTTTTCAAGTGTCATAGTTGCCATTTGAAGACATGTTGTGCAATACCAACCATCCCATTGTCTTTGTGGCCACAATGAAGAACCAAGTTTCCAAGATGTCTAACTTAATGAGGCCCATATCTAGAGGGTTGCATGTACACCCATGCACCTTTGGAGTACTCATGTGGCATTATTGTCCATCTGTAGCTTTGCTATTGTTACACATTAATGTGAGAACTTCGTCTTTTGGGTTGCCTATAGCCTTTAGATGTTGCCATTGAAGTTCAAGGTCTTCAATCTACAACAATAGTTCAATATTGGAGATGCCAATAGCTTGGAATACACACACAAGAGCTTCAACAGTGTGCAACAGAAAGAAACTAGTGGAAAAACGATGTCCTTTTGGGAACTAATATGAAAATATGAGGTTTAGGAGGGAAATACCTCTTTTCTTAGTATTTAAAAAAAAAAGTCATCTTTTCGAGTTCAAATCATGCACGGATTTCAAATTTGTGGTCAAAAAGAGCACTTTTGACCCTAAAAAGTAATGGGGGGTCCATTGTGAGGTGTTATGATGAGCTTTTAAACTTTTTAAAAAATTTGAATTTTTAGGCCCAGCCTAGTTACGAGATTCCTTCTCTCTCTAGAGGCAACTCATCAAATAGGGGGGAAACTTGTCCCCTCTCTCCCCCGCAACATAGTATTTTATAGGGTATAGACTGTGGCCACCACCCTCTTCTAATTGGTCAATCACTAATCACTCCTTAATCTAAAAGGCCCATGCAGGGTTCATTTTTTCCCCTAATGCTCTAGCCGGGTCAAGGACTAGAGCTCGGGGGAGCCAAGGCTCTAGCACGAATCTTCGAGGTTATTCCATCTCCTTAGAGTGGCCATATGAGGAGTGTTTGGACCTTAGAGAAGATTCTAGAGGTGCCAAGGGCAAGGACTATTTAAGGTTGGGAGGAGAGTGGCAACTAGCTAACTGGGATTTTTCACTAGGTAAGGCATATGATCTATCCACTGTATTCATAGTTGTATGCATTTAGGCTATAACAAACATGAGTAGAAATTTAAACATGAAATAAATGAAGAAGAAGAATTGACAACTAAAGTAGTTTCTAGTTTACTATGAAATAATGAGTCACTTTTGTGTCCCATTTTGTACTAAATTCCTTTCCTAATCTCACGAGCATGTGGAGCTCTTCTCCCTCTCTCTTTTCATGGCTTTTGATTCTTCACTTAGCACTGAATTCAGAGCCTAAAACCCCTTGGAAATAGTGTAAAAGCTCAATACCTAAAAATCTATGAGGAATTTGGTCATTAACATAAAATAATGTAACTTGGACACTCAAAGCTCAAGCTATGGCTCTCTAAACTTTTGAATCTAAATAATGCATGGATATCAATATAATATACTAAGGCTTTGGACACCACATGAAAAAAACTAGCCTAAACAAAAAATAATTGTATTCATTGCACTTAGATAGAATTGATTGAAATACTATAAAGAAACTTTGCATCATCCTCTCCTCTCTCCCCTCTTCTCTCTCTCTCTGTTCGTTGATGAATACCCAATGGTTTTGCATGCATCCATTAGAGAAACAATAAGAAAACTTAATTTGTTCATTGCCTAAGATAGAGTCTGAATTGGGATATGAACAATTCTCTTTGAGATTTTTGGGCTTTCTAGATGCATTGATGTAGAGGCTTTGTTCAAATTCCTAATGGTTTGAAAGTTACAATTGCTAGACCAAGATTTCACTCAAAAGTCAACTTTGAGCTAGAGATAAGATTGGGGAGCATGTTCAACCTCTGTTCCCTCCAAGATGATAGATACAAAAGGATCGAAGGCCTTCACTAAGAACCACTTCAATCGACTTATTTGAAAACCCATAAAGGCACATAGATATACACATCGATATACCAATATGTATACCTGAGAAGAGACTTGGGCATATAGACATTGGGTGTACATTATGCAACTTGTGGGTGATCAAGTATTCATGCAATAGTGAGCAGAGTGGAGTCATAAGCCCAAGCAGTGGAAGCTTGGGGTGGCATTGATAGCTGATGCCACCAATAGGGATACCTTTTTATTCTCTTTCCCTTTGCGATTTACCTCTTCCATGTATTATATTATCCTGTTTCTATGCTAACTTTTAATTGTTCCCTCTCGCATAGTTGATGTATGCACCTTCATCATTCCCGCATTTTTAAGCACTATATAAAAATAAGGGTCTCTAGGATAGAGGAGATGCTTTTCTAGTTCTTTTTCCTACTAGTCTTGAGGGGTACATAGACAAGTGGTGTTCTCAATTTGATGAAGTCCACTTCATCACTTGGAATGGGCTAAAGACGACCTTCATATAAGCCTTCATACGAAATAACTATGTGGAGAAGTTGTGGGACAATTAAAGAATGTGATATGAGTCTTTCTCCAAGCTTGTTAGATAGAGAAGATTGTTAACAACTAAGTTGCTTGAGACTGCTATGGATTTTATGATTCAAAAATGGATGGAAAGGCTTTTCCATGCAGCACACACAAAAAAAGAAAGAGACTCTCTCTTTTGGTTCCACATTAGAGGAATTCATTGGAGCACCCTCTCAAATCGAAGAGTCCAAGGAAAATTTACAGATGGAGATAGCAAAGTAGATCCCATAAATGAACTGAGAGAAGAGTTTGGAGATGTTGAAGGCTACTAAGGAGTAACCTATAGTCTAGCTACATAGAGAGATAGAAGAGCTCAAGTTAGAGGAGGAGGTAAACAAGTCTACTTGGTGTACAAATTGCAATATTAATGGTTATAGTACAAGAGAATGCATGCACATAATTGTTTATAAATTCTATAGCAAAATTAGCCATGAGGCCAAAGATCGTTATATTTTGAAAGGGGTCCCTACATATATTCTTGTGATTGAATGGGTAAGTCAAACTACTCTTATTCAACAACAATGAGCATCCACAAGCCCATTCTATACAAACCCCTCATGAAATAATGGAGCTTCAAGTTCAACAAGATTGAGAGGCTCAAGACCAATCATTTTTTATTGTTGTGGGGAGTATGGGCACATGCAAACAAGGTGTCCACTTCTAGAAGGTTCACCACCATGTCGGAACTATCATAAAGCAAGGGATCACTACACTAGGGATTTTCTGAGGAACTAAAGAATTGGACTAATGAATTTTGTTGTTGTTGCAAAAAGGTCAAGGAAAAAAGAGCAACCAACGTTATAAAAAGAGGATATTAAAGTAAATATACATGAAAAGAGAAACATAATTGATGAAGCATTCATGGGAACTTTTTGCATCTCAACATTTACAAGAAGCAACATATACATGAAACCATTAATGTGGAGTATATGTTGAAGAATATCTACCAAAAGATGATTCTACATCAACTTATCATGATGGATTCCAAAGTGAAGTGATATGGTTAAAGTAATATAAGCCACATATAGTGAAAAACCAAATTTTAATGGGAAGGCTTTGCAATTGATTTTCCATAGGGATCTATAACATATTATAAGAGTTCAAGATTGTCTATCTCAATATGAGGCCGAAATCTCAATGGGATAATGCTTGATGGAGGTTTTGACATCAATTTGATGTTTGATTTAGCAAGGAGAAGGTTAGGATAAAAAATCACAAAAAGTTCACCTTTCTCTATCTCTTTTGTAGACTAGAGTGGAGTGCAGCCCATCTGCATTGTAGAAAAGGTAAGCTACCTTTGTAGTGATTTTCATTATAAAAGATGGCTTTTTTTACCTATCTTCTTGGGGAGGCCTTGGCTAATGAAAGCTAAAGCCCTACAAGATTGGGCAAGGATAGAATGTGGATCGCATCAAAGATCAATGATCATGTGCAATTGTTCTTGGATCATGGATGTGATCATGTGCATATGGAGTCCGATTTGTTGATCAAGATTCATAAGGAAGAGCAAACAATAGAGGTTCTTATTGATGAAGGTTCTTTGTTGACTTGATGGTTGAAGGCCTAGAATGCTTCATAACTTGATAAATTGAGGTAAATTTAACTCTTAAGGATTATTGTGATAGTGAACAAAGTGGGCAACTTATATGACTAGATCAATATTGAGTAGAGATGGTTGTGCAAGAGAACTCTAGTAGAGAGCTCAATATTTAACCACAACATCATGTAGAATCTACTCTTTCATGCTTCAATCTAAACATTCAAGGTTAAGACAAGGTTAAGAAGAAGAAATACCAAGTGAAAAGGATGATGATTTTTTTTCACTTCCAACTTGCCTCACCTTTATATGCATACTTGTCTTCACTATGATTGCCTATATTTTTTTCTTTAGTCTTGTCGAATCTACTTCTATAATAGTAAGACATCAACATGAAAATGATACTCATGTTTGTTTAGCACTCTTATTGCCATCCAAGTTTATTTTACTAGTAGATAACCATTCTTTCTTAACAAATAATCATATATGCCAATATCATTATCCTAGTCCACATCAATGCATCTCTCCTTAATATTCCTCTAAATGGTTCACGTACTTACACCACGTGTAAGTCTTAGTCAAAAGAAAGAAAAAAAGAAAAAAAGAAAAAAAGAAAAAAAGAAAAAAAGAAAAAAAGAAAAAAAGAAAAAAAGAAAAAAAGAAAAAAAGAAAAAAAGAAAAAAAGAAAAAAAGAAAAAAAGAAAAAAGAAAAAAAGAAAAAAAGAAAAAAAGAAAAAAAGAAAAAAAAAAAAGAAAAAAGAAAAAAAGAAAAAAAGAAAAAAAGAAAAAAAGAAAAAAAGAAAAAAGAAAAAAAGAAAAAAAGGAAAAAAGAAAAAAAGGAAAAAAGAAAAAAAGAAAAAAAGAAAAAAAGAAAAAAAGAAAAAAAGAAAAAAAGAAAAAAAGAAAAAAAGAAAAAAAGAAAAAAAGAAAAAAAGAAAAAAAAGAAAAAAAGAAAAAAAGAAAAAAAGAAAAAAAGAAAAAAAGAAAAAAGAAAAAAAGAAAAAAAGAAAAAAGAAAAAAAGAAAAAAAGAAAAAAAGAAAAAAAGAAAAAAAGAAAAAAAGAAAAAAAGAAAAAAAGAAAAAAAGAAAAAAAGAAAAAAAGAAAAAAAGAAAAAAAGAAAAAAAGAAAAAAAGAAAAAAAGAAAAAAAGAAAAAAAGAAAAAAAGAAAAAAAGAAAAAAAGAAAAAAAGAAAAAAAGAAAAAAAGAAAAAAAGAAAAAAAGAAAAAAAGAAAAAAAGAAAAAAAGAAAAAAAGAAAAAAAGAAAAAAAGAAAAAAAGAAAAAAAGAAAAAAGAAAAAAAGAAAAAAAGAAAAAAAGAAAAAAGAAAAAAAGAAAAAAAGAAAAAAAGAAAAAAGAAAAAAAGAAAAAAAGAAAAAAAGAAAAAAAGAAAAAAAGAAAAAAGAAAAAAAGAAAAAAAGAAAAAAGAAAAAAAGAAAAAAAGAAAAAAGAAAAAAAGAAAAAAAGAAAAAAAGAAAAAAAGAAAAAAAGAAAAAAAGAAAAAAAGAAAAAAAGAAAAAAAGAAAAAAAGAAAAAAGAAAAAAGAAAAAAAGAAAAAAAGAAAAAAAGAAAAAAAGAAAAAAAGAAAAAAAGAAAAAAAGAAAAAAAGAAAAAAAGAGAAAAAGAAAAAAAGAAAAAAAAGAAAGAATCAACACAGAATCTCATGGTGAATCTATTCTAGGTCCCAATGTGTACCTCTCTTAAGTATTTGCCTTTCAACTTGAAGATTTTTTGCAATTTATAGGTGTTTTCCTCTTCCTAAAGGTGGGAAAAGCCATCTCTTTTGAAGGCCTAAAGATGTTGCAATGGCTATGAGGGTGCACAACATGATGGAACAATATGCTCAAATTTTCTCAAGGATGTGAAAATTATGAAGACATACAACAATGGTGGAACTAAATTTGTGCAGTTTGATGTTTTTTGAGATGCTTTTCTTTGGTGGTGTTTTGCTTCTTTGCTATGCTACATTGAGGTGGTATGCAATAATACAAGGTAATTTACGTGTGTATTTTTTTTCTTCTTAAACGACATTTTCTTGAAGTTCTTCTCTATTGGCATGAAGTTTTGTAATAATAACAAATTGTAGATGTGTAGAGTGATGTGCTAGAAGCTCTTGTTTGGTATGAAATGTTGCAAAATTCTCCTTTTGTGGGAGATTCTACGAAATTATCCCGATGTGCGATGTTGTACAATGCATGGAATTCATAAGACATTCCATTAGGGAAAAAAGTGAACCCTGCATGGCCCTTGTAAGGATTCCTAATTTCTATGGATTAAGGTTAAGTTTGTTCTTTGTTAAGGGGACAAAGTGCATTTAATAGAGCACTTTTTAGTAGGTTGAAGTAGGCTTTTTTTTAAGGCTGAGATAGGATCGTATCTCTCTTCTGCACAAAGAGAGAGAGAAAAGCCACTTTCCACCTCATCAAATCTGTCCATCTATATGAATTAAAAAATGAATTTTCTAAAAAAGCCTCATTTTTAGCTATTCTTTATTCAAAATGGCCCATACTTTTATGCATATGTTAGAAGTTACTTTTTTTAATCTAGCCTATATAAAAAACACTTAAAAGAAACATAATTTTCAAAATCCCTCCAAAAGTTAAGTGCCACATTATCAAACTTGTAACTTTGGTTGTCCCAAAACGTGAATTTTTGAAAAAAACCTTTTTCTCACTCTTAAACACTGGAAAAAGTCATTTTGACCTATCCACATACCAAAACACACATTTTTCTTGCAATACAACTACTGTACATGCCATTCCAGCCATCTTTGTGCTTCTTTCTATTCCATGATCGAGTTTTGGAACATCATGGTGCTCACATGTATTATGAACATGACACCATCAACAATGCGTGATCGTCATTCAACGAGTGTACATGTTCGTGTTCCTATAGAATTGCACCAAGAACTAGAGATAGCAATGAAAAAGATTCTCAAAATGAATGACGTGCAGCTGGAGAGAAGAATATTGATCTTTGGGCCAATGGTGCATTGTATCCCTTAGATCCAATTTCTCATTTTCATCCTAGATTCCATAGTATCTCCATGTTTCTACAATTCCTTGGTAGCGGTGAAGCTGGACTGCTAGGCTATTGCAAGCGATTGTCTAGCCGTTCAACATCTATTGCAAATTTTTGGATGCAATAATGTCATCACAACCATTTGAAGATACACATTTTAAAAAGTGCTGTCGAATCTCTGGAAGAGTGCAATCATATACTCCAACAAGATGTGGAAGAAAAGGAGAGCACAATCACAAAGTTTAAAGCCAATCTAACACAACTAAAAGAGACTCCACTTGGTATGAAATATAGGAAACGACCATTATCATCCTTTCAAGCTCTTTCAACTATCGATGGAGCAAGGAAACAATGTGTTTATGCACTTAGGTTTGTGCTTCACTTGTTTATTTTTGTTAAAAGACTTTAAGATTAAGTTTCTTATTGTGCAAGTCATTTGTTGAAGATGCCAGTGCTTCATCAACAATAGAGGATCAATTGAAGTTTCTAAATTCTTGTTTTAAGCAACAAACATGTGCTTATGATTTTGGAGTCACTAATAGGAAATCACATCAAGACCCAAGTGATTAAAGACTTTGCAGGCAACTTAGAAGATATAATTACTCCTTGGGAGGTACAAATGGTATGTGATGAAGCAGGTGTTAGTACTAGAGCATACACTGCATTATATAATCTTTTGAAGCAGGCATTGCAAAACAAAGGTATTTTTCAAATTAGTTTTCCATGCCCTTACAAGGTATCTCTAAAGGAGAAGATGACCAATGAGGATGTAGCTAATACTCTTGGAAATCACTTGCATATAGAAGATGTTATGCGTGCATCCATTTATCATTCTACTACATCAAAGAAAGAGTTGAAAAATACATCTAGGAAGGGATTCATGTACACAAAGTACAACAACATATTTGTGAATTTGGAGATGCTTCAAAAGGAAATGGTTAAATTTTAAAAATCTACAATTCAAGGTATATCTATTGTTGTGATAATGTCATTCATAGTATTTTTATTAATATAATGTTTGTTACTTGATGTAGATTGTGGTTCCAGACTCAAGTTTATATTGAAGCTAGACAAATGTCAAATCATAAAGCGATGATGTATGGAGAGACTTAGTGTGACACTCATGAATGAAGCTATGGCCCATGCCATTATTGATGAAAGTGAAAACTCTACCCACCACTTCACATACAGGGTTCAATCCAAGAAAGATATATGGTGGTTAGGTGCTATTGAGGTACCTAAAGAATCCAATGATGTTCTTTCATGGATTTTTAGTAGGACCCCATGGATCATCACAAAGGTGATAACTTCTCAAATTCATGGTGCAAAAATAAATGTTGAAGGACGAGGTGATTTTGAGGTAGAGTGGCACTTGGGTGGAGACTTAAAGACTATCAAATGCATGTTAGGGTGCAAACAAGGTGCATCTACTCTCTATCCTTGTCCGTACTGCACTAGAGGTTATAAACAAACAAAGAGAAAACAAAACAATATAGAGAATTTAACCGATGACACAAGGATCTCCATCTAGTGAATGGGATATACCTTTAATGAGGTGTCCCATGTTAGGTAAACCTAATCATGACATATCAGATAAGGATTGGAATCCCATTATTCCATTTCCTATAGTTAATGTTCACTTTTTCACATTGCATGCCTTCATGAGAATTTTTGATTGACTATTGAAGCTCCATATAGAATATTCATTTTCCATGAAGCTAGTTGATAAACCTGTACAAGCTATAAAAAAATTGGAGGAACTCCTTAATTCGATTGGTTTTCATGGTGGAACACAGAAATGCATTATTTAGCTTGGGGAAGCCTATTCATCTATTTTCATGACTTGGATAATGTTAGTTAATGACTTTTCCATGGTAAACTGGGCACATATGTAAGCAAACTCTCCATGTGGACTTGTTATCTTTACCCCTATAGTTTGCCACCTAATGAATGTAGTTACATAAATGGCCATGAATTATTCTTACAAATGCCAAAAAAGCCCCAACCATAGAAATGCAGGATTCAGGCCTGCAAAATTTTTGTAGGCTTGAATCCCGCGTTTTTGTGGCTGGGATTTTTTGGCATTTTAAAGACTATTTGAGCACACATAGGCCATTACATGCACATAGAGAAGATAGAAAATATCTTGATTAAATAAAAAATCTAGATAACATTTCATAACTTACAATGGAAAATACAACATATGGAAAATACAAATTTTATTTATCCAAAATGTTACATCAGTTCACAGTTGCTTTCAATTTCTCAACAAATTTCTTCCTCCTTTGGAGAGATTGTGGCAATTGGTAGGTTAATACAGATCTAGAAATTACATTAGGATCTTGCATTCCAAGACCCATGTCAATACCTATTTGTCCTAGTAGCTTTCCTCTAAAGTTAACTCCTAGAGTAGTTACAACTAAAGATTTTCTAACCAAAATGACACAATTAGTGCCTTGGGTAATTGTACTCAAACACAAAACTTTGCTCAAGGCCTTAGAGAATCATTTCATGAAGTGCCCATCAGGACTATAATATTTATGAACAATTACAAAATCATCCTTTGGCAACTTTCCAATGTAGTTTGCCAAGGATGAGCCACTTCTACGAGAAGATCGAGCCCCACTAGACCTTGTCGCGAACTTGTCCACTTCAATGGATTCTTGTTAAGAAAAAAATGATAATTCAAGCTCCAATCTTATTAAATTAAATTAGTCGATTCTGTAATAAGCACTTACACCATGAAGCTTGTCTTCTTCCTCCCCTCTTAAAGGGGCATCAAGATCTATGCTAGAATGGGCCATACCACTTTGCTCTGCTACTGGGGATATAGGTACTTTGTTCTTCATAATTCTCTCTCATGCTATGCTGAACTCTTCTTCCGTTGTATAGTTGTTATCATTTTTCAAAATATCCTCGCACACCATCACTATGGTGTCTGTTATAGAATCACCAAGTGGGATTGTTGAGAGCAGTATGGGCACCCAAGGACTGACTAGACAAAGAAGTCAGCGGAGAGAGTCAGAACAAAGTGAAGGAGTAAGTAGACAAAGTAGTCGACGCAAATCTGGCAGATAGGCCCTTCAATTTTTCTCAAATCTTGTAACAGTGATTCTTATCACTAACAATCATTGTAAATACCATTTCATATTTTTGTAGCTCCATTTTGTGCAAGCCAAGGAGTCCTTGAGCTTGAGGAGCCTTAGAAGTACCTACATATCAATTTTCGTATTTTTTAGACTCCGTTTAAGCCCTCAAATTGGCCCTGGAACCTAATTTTTAACTAGGCCGGACACTAGGTCTGGACAGGGCCAAAACCTAGTCAAAAACTATAAAAAGAGCTAGAGAGCTCATTTTTGAGGTTAGATTGTAATTGAAACGAACTTGTAAGAGCATTTTGAAAGTAATCTAAAAGCTCCATTGATTTCTCACTCCTTGTCTTGCCTTGTGTGCGCGTGTGTGTGTATGTGTGTGCATGCTAGTGTGCTTCTCACTCACGCACTTGTGCCGCCACTTGCTCGAGGTCTTCATACCATCCTCACGTCTTCCCGGATTGACATTAAAGGAGGCGCTACTCATCATTGAGCTACACCAAATTTTGGCGCCGTTGCCGGGGATCGAGCTTTGAGGACGAGCGTGTGATGGTAAGACGTAGAGTTGACGCGTTGGAGTTGTAGGTATTTTCTTCACTCTCATCGATTTTCTTTTACTTTCTTTACCATCTTCATTTCCATCATCATCATCACCATCTCCCACCTCCATCTCCATCATCGCGAAAATTTCAGTTTTTTGACTATATCCCCATCTCCACCTCATTTCCCTCATTTCACTTGTGAGAGAGAGCGAGAGAGCGAATTTGCATGTGCTGTTTTTGCATGTTTGCTGAGCTGTCTTGCAGGTACAGGTCACATCACCATCCCCAGCTTCCTGCGCAGGTACGGAACTCGACGAAACTGTCTCGCAGTCGCCGCCCTCTGTCCATCGCGATTGACAGAAATTTTCACTTGTTGGTAAATCTGAGTGCACCACAGTGGACTAGAGACCCTGCACACCACCTTTCCACCAAAATTTTTGAAAATCTTGCAAAATTTCAGTCCATCGCGATTGACAGCCCTGTCCATCGCGATTGACAGCTCTGTCCATCGCGATTGACTGCCAGTCCATCGCGACCGACTGCCTGTCCATCGCGATTGACTGAACCCTCTGTCCATCGCGATTGACTGCCTGTCCATCGCGACCGACTGCCTGTCCATCGTGATTGACTGAACCCCCTGTCCATCGCGACTGACTGCCTGTCCATCGCGATTGATTGGATGTCCATCGCGATTGACTGAACCCTCTATCCATCGCGATTGATTGGATGTCCATCGCGATTGACTGAACCCTCTATCCATCGCGATTGATTGGGTGTCCATCGCGATTGACTGAACCCTCTGTCCATCGCGATTGATTGGGTGTCCATCGCGATTGACTGAACCCTCTGTCCATCGCGATTGATTGGGTGTCCATCGCGATTGACTGAACCCTCTGTCCATCGCGATTGATTGAATTGGGTGTCCATCGCGATTGACTGAACCCTCTGTCCATCGCGATTGACTGAGTGTCCATCGCGATTGATTGAATTGGGTGTCCATCGCGATTGACTGAACTCTCTGTCCATCGCGATTAACTGAGTGTCCATCGCGATTGACAGCCCTATCCATCGCGATTGACATCCAATTTTAGCCAAATTTTTTAGGGTTTGTTAATTGAAAAGTTGGGCTAATTTTGGGCACAAATATTATGCTCTTGAGCACATGGGGAAGCCTTAGGAAAACAACTTGGGGAAAACCTGTTGCACAGTGATCCTGTTTGAACCCTGTCGTTACCCTAGAACCCTGAACGGTCACAACTTTTTCATACGAGATCCATTTTTTGAGCTCTAGGGCTTGTTGGAAAGCTCGTAGCATATACTACACGCCCTCAACTGTTTTTTATAAAGATAATGCATTGATTTTTAGATAGGGTATTTTGAAGTTGACCATACCCAGGGGGATCAAAGTCAGGGGTCCTTAGGATTGTTTTCTTGAAAATCACTATGCAAGTTTGTGTTTGTGCTACATGAATGAAAATAATTGGTTCTGTCTTTGGAATGTAAATTTCAAAGCTAACTTTGAAACTCTTACAGAGCATCGAGAGGCGTTCTAAGCAAGACTAAGTGCAGGCTTGGGAACACACTCCCTGGGCACTCAAGGGCAACCGAGCAGGAAACAAAAGGTTGGACACTTTTAACCCCCTCTGTCAATTCATAGCTTAGGCTAAGAACGACGAGAGGTAGGAGTAAGTCAGAGCGACGATAGGCAGTTATCAAGTTGAAGAGTACCTAAAAACTCAAGTCAAGCTAAAAACTTAATCTCTGTACTGTCGATAACATAAAGGAAAAGAACCTAACGTGGAACGATCAACCTGAAAGCACGAAGAACATTCAAGTATTCCGACGACGTAATATCAGACAAGACCTTAAACACGATAAATAACTAAAAAGAATCAAGTGACTGATACCAATTGATCGGCAACGAAGTTGTACTCTGGGCAAGAATTGGGCTCCTTAGTTAGGCATATGAACCTTAGATCAGGACGACATAAGACAAAGCCTTAAATCTTCAGAGGCTAGTGTCAACCACACTACTAGGTCCTGGGCCCAGCAGTTGAGTCACCACTCGAACTACCCTAGCTCTGAGACCAGTGAGTCAGAGATGTCTCAAGGCATGGACAGACCTATGGGAAGTGCCTTACTTGTACAGGGTGGAAGGCCCTTACAAAACACAGTTGGAGTACCTTAGGACCAACCGATTAGGTGCTAGCATCTATGAGGACGGCTTAGGAAGATCTGTGGTCCAGATTAAAAACCCTGATCAATCCATTGGACTAGAACACCCAGCTGTCAAGTTTGAAAATGGTGCATACCTGGACAAAGAAGGAACTATATATGTAGTCACTAGTCACCCTGATAGGACAGATGACTTTGGGAATGTAATCTCAGAAGCGGACTTAGGTGACCTGGAACAAGGGAACATGGGTGCGGAACCTAGAACCCCTCGAGGTAAATCAGTTCTCACTAGGATTATCACGCCTGAATGGGTCCCCCAAGACAACAAGAGCATAGAGTTGCTCCTCAATCGAGAAACTGATGAAGCCTTTTGGAGGTATAAGTCTAATCAGCCAACAGACATAGGAAATATCATGATCTATGAGTTTAAGGATCCGGATAGCCCAGGCAGAGTGACCTACTTAGATCATGCTTCAGAACGGATCTTTGTGGTGACAGAAAATGATAGGCATGCTTACACTTGGAAGGGTGAATTTATTTTCCCTCAACCAAGATCAAATGTATCCTATGGTCACCCTGGGGCTGGAACTTCCCAAGCTCATGGTACGCAAAGAGACAGAAGTAGAGATAGACCAGAAGTAAGTTTTGCCAACCCAGTGGGCAGAGAAAGAACGAGAACAGAGACGAATAGGGTAGAACCTGAGATGCATAGAGCCCACAGGAACCAAAGAAATGTAGATGGATTCCCTCTGCCGAGGCCTAGAGAGCACACAAGAACTTTGAGACCCACCCAGCTAGTTAAGTCCATGAAGAATTACTTTGACGGCACAGGAGATCCCTATGATCATGTGGCGGAGTTCAAGCAAGTCTTGAGAGCTGAACAAGTGGAAGATCTGTTCACGCAGTACAATGCCTTCGGTCTAACCCTTAGGAACACAGCACTTACATGGTTTCAGCCATTAGATGAGCGTCAGTTCAGGAGCATAGACCAACTCCTAGAGGCATTCATTGTAGAGTTCTCTAAGAGCGGCATAAGACACAATACCTCCTCATTGATTCACAGCTTCAAACAGACCCCCCAAGAGACTGTCAGATTGGCCGGAAGAAGATTTAGACAATATCTTGAAAGGTGCCCTATTTCGGAACTACCCACATCTGCTAAACAAGTAGCCTTATTCCTTGATGGATTGCTGAGTACGAAATTGAGATCCTATGTGTATCTGAAGGACCCTAGGACTATAGAAGAGTGTGTACGCATGTGCATTGACATTGAAGATAACCTAGGGGAAGAACTAGAGCTTTCCAAAATCTACAAAGATTCAGATAGTGCATCTAGTCACTCTTCCATGCAGTCCACATCAATTGAGGAACTTGCCGAAAAAGTAGCTCAGAAATTAGGTGTAACTAGCAAACAAATCCCAAGGTTTGCCCCTGTGAAAAGATGCTATACATGCGGTGGTGACCATATGGCAAATGTCTGCCCTATTATGGCTCAACCCCAAGTAAACCCTAGTAGCCAGTACTGCACCATAGAACGAAGATACACCAATCACACCGCACAAGATTGCCCATACAACAAGCAGGCAGTTAGGCAACCCTATCCGCAACCCTACCAACAAGGCCGATACCAGAACCAAAATCCACCACCACAATATGCTAGACCCCAACAAACCTATCAGCAACCATATCAGGCCCAACAGAGACCCCAACCGGTGCTAGCTCAACAGCCTCCAAACCCCGCTAACGTGATTCCAGTAAAGTATGCTGTGGCAGAAGAAAACCTGAATAGGGCCATAGTACCAGTAACCCCATTGATCTCAGAAAGTGACCCGAGTGACCATAGCTTTGATTCTACACATGTCGATAGTCCCCAGGCTTACTACATGCAGTCTCTAGAACTTGGTGAGTCCTACTATAGCGAAGAGCCGAATGAACCTAGTTGGGAGTCAGACTACACAAATGTCATGTATGCAAACCCCAACCCTAGGCCTCAACCTAGGCAAGTAAGACCTCCATTCCCAAGAGGACCATGCTACAGATGCCAAGGAGATCATCTCATTCGTGATTGTCCTTTACCTCCACCTACACAAACTCAGTCAGTAACGATCCAAGGTTTTTGCCAAGATTGTGGAAAAGAACACCTCTTACGAGATTGCCCTAAGAATCCTAACAATATGCCAAAAATCACTCCAATCAACGTTATTGGGTTAGTGGTAGATTCCACAGGAAGTGTCACTTCCACTGCTCCCGTACAGGTAGTCACTCGAGCTCAAGCCTTGCAGTACAATCAAGGGGTAAACCAGGATAAGAACTCAGAGGCTAGTGAAACCGAGAGCGTAACAAAGAAAAGGACTAGAGCATGGAAAGATAGTCGGGAAAGAATGAAAAGACAATGGGCTAAAAAGATGAGTGAACTTGAGGAAAGCATAAGAGAAACCAAAGCGAGGATAACTGAACTCACAGCTCCAACTCCCTCTCACATTACCCCGCCTCCACCACTCCCATCTCCATCCAACTCACCACCTTCCCCACCGCCTCATCAAATCCCACCACCCCCTATAGTAGGATCAGTCCTAGCTGACCCCACTCCTGAAGACCTAAATATGATGCTGAAAGCATATCAGGCCAGAATCCAAGAAGGGCCAACCATAACCGATCATGAAAAATGCTACCCTAGATCCGAGCTAGAGCTTGAACGAACTAAGATTTGTGCCAAAATGGTGGAATTGGCTCAGACCATGTTTGAGGCCAGTCGCCTATTTAACATCTCAAGCTCAGCGAAGACACAGTTGCATTTTGATGGATTGTTAGAAAGAATAGAGAGGTTAATTGCACAATCAGAAAAGGAACCTGCCCCTCAAAGAAAGGAAAGAGCAAGAGAACGAATAAGCCAGCCTCTTCAGGAAGCCCATGTGCCTCCTCAAGAAGCTTATCTTCCCCCTCAAAAGGCAGAGGAACCTCCCTCGAAAGTTTGCATGCCTCCACAGGTGACCCACATTCCTTCTCAGAGAGCGTATGAGCCTGTTCGGAAAAGTAATAGAATAAGTAATCCTCCCCAAGAAGCTTGTGCTCCAGCCATCTATGGGAATGAGGAGAGAGCCAACGATAGAATAAGCCCTCCTTCCCAGGTTGCTTATGTGCCTAATTCTACGGAGCCAGACACTTCTTCTTCTATGAATCGGTTTGCACCAGACTTCCTACGAGAGATTCAAGAAGATAAATGGGATAACGAAAGTGAAGTCGCTCCTCCTTTTGAACTTGTGGATGATGCACACGATCAATTCCCACAAGACATCCCATCTATTTACGGGGAACATGAGAGCACTCAGTCTCATGAGAGATTGGACTTTGAGTCTAATTCCATACAGGAGCTACCCCACTTCACAGGCCCATGGGAAGCAAAGTCCACATGTATGAGAGCACCCACAGTCATGGTAAGGAACGATGACTCAGTCATATCAAGGAACACGGAGGTAGTAAAGAACACCAAGGTGCAGCGCGATCCCACTTTGGAAGAACTGCCTAAGGATAGACCAAAAGCGCGGAAATATGTAGCCAGTCAAGTAACTGAAGTTGCAGAACCACGTTCCCGAATAGGATCCCATAGGACAGTGCCAGAAATTCCCTTGGACAAGATAGGAGATATGTGTGAAGGTGAAGAAGGGAACACCTATCTTCCCATTACCTACCAGGACTACACCACTAAGGCAATTTTGGACTCAGGTGCAGGAGTTGCAATTGCCACCACCTCCTTATGGAAGCGTTGGGGTAAGCCAGCACTCAGGCCAACAAGGATGAAATTGCAGATGGCCGATGGTCACATAGAGAGACCCCTAGGATTGCTAGAAGGAATAACTCTCACCACTTGTGGTGTCGAGTTTGAGCATAGCTTTGCTATATGTGACTTCAGCAAAAATCATGCCTGTGTTACAACCAAAGTCAATCTCAAGGATTATTCTCATAGAGATGTCCCTCCTATCCAGTGGAATCCCATCCATAGAGCCAAAGATGATACGGAATCTGTGCATTCCATAGAATCTGGATCCTCATGGATGCATGAAGACACTCCCTTATGGATGTGCAAAGTAGCAGTAGAGGAAGAGAAGAGAGAAAAGGCCAGAGAAATAGGTGCAAACGAAACCCATAGACCCGTTCAAGACCCAGCCTATGCACCTGTAGTTTTTCCTGACGAGGAATTTGAACCCCATGGCTGGGCGGAAATCTTAGCAACAATGGACGTAGCCATCAACGAAGAACAATGGACACCTCACTGTGATGAGGATGGCTATGATATTTCAGTCTTCTCCATAGAGCCAATCATGGGAGAGGCAGTTCTAGAAGAATGCGAACCTAGCCCTGATGCATTTGAGGATGCAAGTGACTCCGATCTAGAGTCAATCATTATGGACCCACCATTTGCATCAGATGAAGAATATTTCCATGAAGTGGAATTTCAACCTCAGAAGCATGGAGAGGTTACAAATGATGTAAGATTAGCAACACATATGACCCCGAAGGAAGAAGGAAAGAAACGAAAAAAGAAAGAAGTCTTACCAGAGGAGGAAGAATCTTTGTTTGAGGTGCCAGAAAATTTTAAGAAGTATGAGATAGACGACAGGAGAGTCATGATAAGAATGCCTAAACGAGAGGCACTAGTAGGAGAGGCCTATGATAACAAAGAAACCACCAAGAAAATAGTTGTGGCCTTAGAAGAAGGAGAGGAGAGATGTACGTACATAGGTCATGACCTAACAGTGGAAGAAGAGCATGCGTTGATAGCCTTGCTAAGAGAATACAGAGATGTATTCGCTTGGAGTTACAAGGATTTGAAAGGCGTTGACCCCGATATATGCTCACACACTATCCCCATGACCTCAGATGCCAAACCCTCTAAGCAAAAGCCTTATACATATAACGATAATTACGCTGCTAAGATCAAAGAAGAGATAGATAGACTGGTTGAAGCTGGATTTATTTATGAAATTGAGCACACTGAATGGGTATCCCCCATCGTGGTGGTGCCCAAGAAGAATGGCAAGTTGCGTGTGTGCATTAACTTGAAAAAGGTTAATGCAGCCACGATTCGAGATAACTATCCGCTTCCCATCACAGAACATCTCTTAGAAAGAGTGGCAGGCAAGGAAGTGTACAGCTTCCTTGATGGATTTTCGGGCTACAATCAAGTAGCCATAGCTCTAGAGGATCAGCATAAGACAGCCTTTGCCACAGAATGGGGCATTTTTGCTTTTAGAGTAATGCCATTTGGGCTTACCAATGTGTTTAAGGAGTTCCTGAGGAAGAGTTTAGAAGTCTACGTTGATGATCTTTGTGCTCATTCCAACATTAGACAAACCCATATCCCTGAACTCAGACAAATCTTTGACAAATGTAGAGAATATCAAGTTTGCCTGAACCCAGAAAAGTGCGTTTTTATGGTCAGGCAAGGCAAGATTTTGGGACACATAGTGTCAAAGAATGGCATATCTACCGACGAAGAAAAAGTGAGAGCCATAGCAGAGCTACCGAGGCCAAAGAATGTCAAGGAAGTACAAGCTTTCATGGGGCACTGTGGTTATTACCGACGATTTATACACATGTATGCTGTCATTGCAAAGCCCATGTACGGACTTTTGACAAACTTTGAGTGGACGGATGAATGTGAGAATTCCTTCCAAGAGCTTAAACGAAGATTATGTTTAGCACCAATCTTGACCACACCAGATTGGAATAAGCCATTCCATGTTCACGTGGATGCATCCAATTATGCCATTGGATGTGTGCTTGCACAACCTACTGGTGAAGGTAATATGGATCTTCCAATTGCCTATGCCAGTAGACAATTGAATGCGGCTGAACGAAATTACACCACCACAGAGCGAGAAGGATTAGGCATGGTGTATGCAGTTAAGAAATTTAGACACTATTTGCTTGCAAATAAGTTTAAATTTTTTACTGATCATCAGGCATTGTTATATCTTGTAAACAAGCCATGCAATACAGGAAGATTAGTGAGATGGTTTCTCTTGCTAATGGAATACGATTTTGAGGTTGTGGTAAGGAAAGGTAGGACTCATTTGAGAGCTGATCATCTCTCTAGGCTCACATCGGGAGAAGCCCCACAAGGAGTGTCAGATGACCTTCTTGATGCTTACTTGTTTAATTTGGAAGTTATACCGCAGTGGGCTAAGCCATTGGTGCCAGTATTGACGTACGGGCCCAACCATCCAGTGGTAAACACACGGAATAGAGAGATCGTAAAAGCCCAAAAGTATCACATCATGGCCGGAAGTATGTACAAGCACACAGATCAAGGGATCTTGGCTTGTTGCGTAGAAGAGGATGAGTACGCTAAATGGTTGCACTTAGCACATGTAGGTGCGTTAGAGCAACACCATTCAAAGCAACGAACTTTACAGACTCTAAAGAGATTCGGAGTACATTGGCCAACGATGGAAGCTGATGTCCAAAAGTTGTGCAAGGAATGCCCAATATGTGGCACTAAACCACCTGTGGAACATGCCACTCTCTATCAAGTCTCCATTGTGCCAGATTGGAGTGAACCTCTAGTATCATTCTTGAGGACAAACACATTCCCTCCAGACATGACTCTAGCTAGGAAAAGGAGTTTAGAACAAGAAGCCCAGGATTATTCACTCATTGGTGATAATCTATATAAGCGTGGTAAAGATGGTTACCTGAGGCTATGTGTCCATGAAAGTGAGTATCTTAAGATCTTAGAAACTGCTCACCAAGGTGTAGCAGGAGGACACTTTGGACCGGATCGGGTGATCAAGGCAGTCCTATTTGCGGGCTTTTGGTGGCCTACCCTTCACATGGATGCACATACCTATGTGAAACGGTGTGATGTCTGTCAGAGGACTCAGTATCCTATACGCAAAGATGAGATGCCACTGAAACCTATGATGGGTGGACGTGCATTTTCTAAGTGGGGAATAGACTTCGTAGGTCCTATTAATCCCCCAGCCAAGGGTTCTCATGCGGAATACATCATTGCTGCAACAGATTATCTCACCAAGTGGGTAGAGGTAAAGGCTACAACAAAGAACGATGCTCAGACAACTGCCAAATTCTTGTTTGAGAATGTGTTCACAAGGTATGGGCTACCTATAGAGCTAGTAAGTGATAGAGGCACTCACTTCTTGAACGAAGTGATTGACAATCTACTCCAAGAATTCTTGGTAATACACAAGAAGTCTGCCCCCTATCACCCTCAAGCTAATGGACAGGCTGAGAGCACTAATAAGATCTTATGCAACGTACTGACTAAATTAGTGAACGCTAAACGCTCTGATTGGGACAAACAGCTACACCATGCTGTTTGGGCATACCGAGTCGCCTACAAAACGGTACTTCAAGCCACCCCCTTTCAGATGGTATTTGGCCAAAACGCTGTGCTACCCTTGGACTTCTTGATTCCTACATTGAGAGTAGCACAAGAGCACGAATGGACAGGTCATGAGCTCTCCTCTAGGATCTTTGACCTTGAACGATTAGGGGAAACAAGACTGAGAGCAGCTGCAGGAATCTATGCAGCCAAGAAGAGACAGAAGGCATACTTTGATGCCCATGTGAAGGATAAAGGTTTGAAAGCAGGAGATCTGGTTTTAGTCTATACACTGAAACAACACGCAAGGAAGCTAGAAAAGAGAGGCTACGGACCTATGATCATCAATAGGATCTCCACTAGTGGAGCAGTACAATTGGCCACATTAGAGGGTGATGTTCTCCCTAACTATATTAGCGGATGCAGAGTCAAGTTGTATCAGGAACCCCTCACGGAGGAAATGCTCAGCCGACTCAACACTGCTAAGAAACGCAAAGAGGAAGAGAGGCGAATTAGAGAAGAAGCTCAAGCAGAAGCTTTAGAACGCATCAGACGGATGAAATTACGAAGGCAAGGTAGAGAGCCGCCTAGGACAAATGACTATGCAGATCAAGGATATCATATGGCAATGTGTGAAGTCGCAGGAACCAGCTCACCTAGGATAACTGATCGACGTCCTTTCGTAACCCTAGATATAGGACAAGGAAAAAGTGCAAGGACTGTAAGAGCCTTGATTGACTCAGGTGCAGCCACTAGTGCTGTTAGAATGTCTTACTGCCAAGAGTTACAGTTAACTGTCAATCCTGTGGAGGCATATCTCATAGGATTGGGAGGCGTGGAAACCCCTTGTATGGGTGAGGTGGAACTTCCCCTCTACATTCATGATGAGGTAATGACAGTTAAAGTACTAGTGTGTCAAGATGAGGATCTCACTGCACCTCTTGTCTTGGGTCAAGACTGGATCTATGACCAAGCAGTCAACTTAAACCTAAGAAGTGGACTTCTTCAGGTATGGGTCAATCATAGTCGAATTACAGTAGAGTTGGATAATGGAGCACTCATGAAACTAGAAAAGGCACAGACTCCTGGTCTCTCCAGGGGTGCACATGAAGTTAACCATGCTGTTCTTGTCCAAAACTATGTGTTGCAGAGGAATGATATTCGCAAAAAAGGAGTCAGGGATGCCAAGGTGCTCCCTTCTTGTCCAAAGACCAGAAGGAGGCAACAACCAAAGGTGGAGCAAAGGCAGAAGACGCAGGGTACTACCTATGTCGGGGATCCAAAGTATCTGCGCAGCAAAGCGTCCCAGCAAGTGAAACAAGTGTGGGTGCGGAAAGGCGAACACCCAGTTGCACCCACGCCAACCGCACGGGCAACGCCTCTTATTAGTAACCAACAACACGTCACTAATAAGAGGTCTTTCGAAATTTCTTCTGCTAACGTGAAATCTATTTGGGTGCCCAAAAAGTCGATGAAGGCTAGCCCACAATCAAGACAAATTTGGGTGCCTAAGGCCTGTTTGCGAGCTCAAATAGCTACACCAAGAACACACCCTACACAGCATGATCCATTCACTCGCACAACCTACATCTACTCATTTTCAACACCAAGGCACATGAGCACGAACAGAGTCAGTTGTAAATGGGCCCCTCAAAGGCCTCATGTTCAACCAAGAGCAAAACCCATCCACTACATTTGGCAGCCCAAGACTTGTAACAAACCCCCTGACCCCGATTGTAAATCTATGACCACCTGCTAACCACATCACTCTCACATCACATCATTTTGCTTAGCTCTTAGGTCTACCTAACTCCTAACTACACACACTAGCACCGAGCACTTTTTAACCCTTAACCACTCCCGAACTTAAAGTTAATGTTGTAACAAGGGACACCATGTCATTTTTGTGTCCATTGCAATGTTAACGTTTATTCATATATTCTCACAGAATCAGCTGCGACATTTTCAACATGGCGGAGGCAGCAGGAACTAGCTCTCACACAGAAACAAACCCGCAAGTGGTGGACTTGGACAGTTTACCCGTTTTGCCTGAGACAATTGAAAGACCAGAAGAATTGCAGGCCGTCAAAATCATACCTATTGCGGACCCTCCGCGTGGCCACACCATGCCTGTAGGAAAGACTTCCCATTGGTTTACCGAGGTGGCAGGACCCTTGGGGGAAGGAACGTACCTATGGGAATCAGAGTTGGACTACAATGGAAAGCAAGGCAGATACCATTTCTTTACAAGAGAATTTGAGAAGTTACAAAATGCGGAAGGTCTACGTCCGATATGGGAAAAAGCCGGATTGAGTGCCTATTTCAGTGCCCGACTCCCAAAACCTGACTTCATGCGATGCTACTATCTCATCAACACCTTGACTCCAAATCCGAACCCAAAAGGTGCAAGCTCATTTGTGATTCCATCTCTGACAAAGGGGAATGAGCTCAAGAGGTTTAGGCTATCAAACAATTTGGTGAGAGAAGCTCTAGATATGCGCGGCATGCATATTCCTACAGAGAAGGAAACCCTAGTACCGGACTACATGAAGAATCGAAGTCTCACCAAACTCAAGGACATGGTATCCATGACGCCTAATATTGCAATACACCTTCGCATGTGCATGCAACACTTTGCTTTCCCGGCGCAGGATAGATTCACCATGCCGCACAAAAAAATTTGGTTTAGCCTGTATCTGGCAGAGACACAGAGCCTCACTATCAACCTACCCCACTGGATAATTGATCAGATACACTTAGCACACAAACGCTGGCCGCGGAAACAGGTTTTATATGGGTGCTGTGCTCTGACAAGAATCATTTATAGGTGTTTGGCTTATGACATTCCAATCCAACGAGCCCTGATGTGGAATCGGGTAGAGCAGTTTCGAGGCAGGACATCCACTGGACCCCCTTCTAAGAAGATGAGAGGCACGGTCCAAGTCCCATGTGCTCAACCACGTGGAGCCACCCTAACACCAGACGTCACCCCGCCACCCCGAAGAGTCCGACCATTCACACTCCGACTTCCAAGACGCAGCACCGATGGTTCCACCTTGATATTCCCTCCCATCCCAACGGATCTCGAATTTCCTAGTGGTGCACCTTTGGAAGAACTCACTAATGAAGACTTCGAACAACTATTACAAGATGTAGAGCTGGAGGCAGAAGAGGCACAACAAGCGGAGAATGTACAAACGCAGGCCACAACCTCCCAAGCACCTGTCACACCTGTTGAAGTGGATGCAGAAGATGACGAAGATGAAGAACAGGAGGATGATGAGGAGGAGTATGATCAAGAGCACCAAGAGGAGCAACAAGAAGTGCCAGAACTTGTAGGTGCACCTGCATATACAGCTCAACTACGAAGGCTATACGACACTATCAAAGCAGTACAAGAAAGGCATCAACTCTCTCTGGTATCAGGTCAAGCTTTGATGCAAGAAATGCTATCAGATGAAGGGGTGGACCAACACTTCATTGATACCCTCAAATTAGTGTCAGACTCTTTAGGAGTTCCAGAGGCTGTCCACACCGCAGTCCGCCAGTCCGTAAGGTATGACAAACGCAAAGTGGACACGTTACCACGAGCAGGTAAGACTATCAGGATACCCGTCACAGAACCAGAAGTACCCATTGAGACCACATCCACCCCCATAACCACCACTCACCTCTCCGCTGAAACCTTCGTTCAGACATCACCCATCTCACCCCAGCATCCTCCATCACCACCTTCTCCGCCCCCACCACCACCTCCCACCTTGGAAGAAACGACAGTCATCACCTCTACCTTCACTTATAATCCATCCTCATTCAAATCATTCTCATTTCGAGAACCCACCTCACAAGACACCCTCTTCTCCTTTGTCACCAATCCCTTGTACACTTCGTCCCGTCTATCCTCTGAACCCATGACTGGCCATCCCATAATTACAAGTGTAGTTGGAAACCCAGCACCCACAGAAGGCACCCTGTGTTTCCCGACCTATCCCCCAATACGGGTACCTCCATTCCATGACCCTCACTTCCCATCTGGCCCCTACACCTCTTTCAACCTGACCGCGCCACCCCAATACCCGTCCCTTGTGGAGCAGATCATCCGCTCTCCAATGTTTCCGAGGCACATCTTTCCGATGTTCGCAACGACATCAACTTACACAAACACCACACTCACCTCACCTACCATACCCACCTACATGGTAGCCCCTATGCACACCACTCTGTCTGACCCTATGGACATTTCACCCACCACAGCACCTCTCCCCACAATTCCACCCTCTCCCCCTCCACTACCCCCCACCTCACCACTCACATCATTGGCACACACAGCATTCACTACCTCCCTACCCAATCCCACCTCCCCTGCATTTCAAACTTTTCCCCTTGCATCTCATAATGTAAATAGCACGTTCAACACATTACTTCAGTGTGCACATCAGCTACAACAAGACTACCATCAATTGGAAGAACGTACTGCTGCCCTCCAGGCAAAATCTCAACGTCTGCAAGCTAGAGTCACCACTCTTGAAGCTGACTACCAGACGCTCCTAACCGAGCATACCACACTACAGCAGGCTCACTCCGAATTGGAATCAAAGACATCAACTGTAGATGACCAAGCAGTCAAGGAACTAGAATCAGTGCTTCAAGCGCAAATGATATCTAACGCTACACTCAGACGCAACATTGGGCTCTTAAGGAAGCATATGGCCGCAGCACTAGAAGAGAACAAACGACTTCAACAACAAAACCAAGACAACTTTGAAGCGGCTATGGAAGGAACCGTAGGAGCTACCGTTAGCCCGACCAGATATAGAGCAGTCCCATCGGAAGACATTCGCATCTTACTTGAGGAGCATGCAAATTTCTTGGAGTCATATGAAAAGCTAGAGACTGAATGTGCAGATCTTAAGAAACAGATTGCCAGTGTGCCCACAGCTCAACAGGAGCCGGTAATCTTGCAGCACTCTACAGAAGAAATGGAGACCCTCCGGAAACAGGTGGCAGAACTCCAAGCACGCCTCCTCCCATATGAACGACCACCCTCGCCCATTGAAGAACCAGAACCTGAAACAGTAGTGGAAATCCCCGTCGATGACAGCTATGAAGAGCCATATGAACCTATGCCGACGCCTGGTGGTCGAACTACAGAAGAAGGACAAGACACGTTAGAAATTCAAGTTCCAGATTGGGTCAAAAGGGTCGAGAAAGTGGGTAAGACACATGATGATCGTGTGGCCGTGCAAATGCAATCTCTCACAAATCTGGAAGAAACTGTCCTTCGGTCTTCCTACTTTCAAAATTTATCCCATCAACGGTTAATCACAACATCAGAATCGCAATATATGCCTTATTTTGTCTTACTACATGATTATAATGCAGAAGTCAAAAGACATACAGGGAAGGAGCCCACGTTCGCCACTCAATTTGAGATAGGGGATTTACCGACAGATGCACGTGCTGGCTCGATCTTCCAACCTAATTGGCGTGCACGTTTACTCACCGATTACCCAGAGATGATGAGTACCTGGGCAACCATGCCACTATACATCAAGTATAATCCATGCTATTGTCCAGTGGTACGTCGCAGATCCTGGCAAGCATTTGCAATTAAGGTACGCAACAATAAAGAGTGCTCGGCTTGGGTTAACTATCCGTATTTTGCTCCACCTCGAGGACCTCCAACCGTAGCCTACATGATATCAACAATTCGACACTGGTCTACACGTCTGAATAACGTACCCGACATCGCGGCGAAAATGTGTATGAAGATATTCGAGCTCATGACCATTGTCTTCAAAACCTTTCGGAATGTCCAAGCTCCATACATCTCTGCCCCTAGATTCTCTCAAGGCAACAAGGATTTAGTCTACGACATGAGCCAAACCCCCTCGGTCGCTATCATCTTTGCTTGGCATGCACGAATAAAGTACTTGCCCGCATGCTTCAAGCAGACATTTGAGGAAATGTTCTCTACGGGATTCTGGGAATACAATTCCGAAATTTTCATTCCCAGACCCACACATTTGCTACATCTATTCGCAGTAGAACAAGCGACCCATGCAGATCAGTTACGTCTGCCACATCCGGACATTCCAGGACCAATCGATTGGGATCGTATGATGACAGATTTGGCCAGAGGACTACGCTTACAAGAACATCAGCTTGCCACTCAGGTTGTGGAATATTACATCCAACACTCCCAGCAACAAGAGTCTGTCAGGGACGACAGACGCGAGAGAGGGGGGGGTGTTGAGAGCAGTATGGGCACCCAAGGACTGACTAGACAAAGAAGTCAGCGGAGAGAGTCAGAACAAAGTGAAGGAGTAAGTAGACAAAGTAGTCGATGCAAATCTGGCAGATAGGCCCTTCAATTTTTCTCAAATCTTGTAACAGTGATTCTTATCACTAACAATCATTGTAAATACCATTTCATATTTTTGTAGCTCCATTTTGTGCAAGCCAAGGAGTCCTTGAGCTTGAGGAGCCTTAGAAGTACCTACATATCAATTTTCGTATTTTTTAGACTCCGTTTAAGCCCTCAAATTGGCCCTGGAACCTAATTTTTAACTAGGCCGGACACTAGGTCTGGACAGGGCCAAAACCTAGTCAAAAACTATAAAAAGAGCTAGAGAGCTCATTTTTGAGGTTAGATTGTAATTGAAACGAACTTGTAAGAGCATTTTGAAAGTAATCTAAAAGCTCCATTGATTTCTCACTCCTTGTCTTGCCTTGTGTGCGCGTGTGTGTGTATGTGTGTGCATGCTAGTGTGCTTCTCACTCACGCACTTGTGCCGCCACTTGCTCGAGGTCTTCATACCATCCTCATGTCTTCCCGGATTGACATTAAAGGAGGTGCTACTCATCATTGAGCTACAGGGATAGCTTTCTTTTCAAGTATATCAGATGTATTATCAATATAGTGGAGAAAAGACTTAGGCACTCATCCAGACGGAGTTCGAATGCCTTCTCATTATCATGAAGGAAAATAAACTCCTCTCCATTGACAATGACGATGGAGGGATATTCATTTCCACCTCTGGTAATGTGGGCTTAGAGGGGTTGAGATTTGATGGTGGGGACTCTTCCATGGTTGATTTCTCACACAGTTTGTCGTCCACACCACTAGGGGACTCTCGATGGACTATGTCACTCTCTTTGGTTAAGTCTATGAACTCTGGTTGGGGCTCATTTTTTTCATGAAAAAATCCCCCCATGTTGGGGAGATCCATGGGTGCAGGCTCTGAATCCTCATTGATGATACATATTGTTGTGGAGATGTAAGAAAGGTACCTAGTACCCATCCTCTTCTTTTTGTTAAGTTTTTTTTATCAAAGGCACTGTTTCATCCATCAAATGCCCTACATGGTCAACGATTGCCATGAAGTGCTTAAGGCCCTTCATGAAAGCTTCATCACCTCTATGAATGTAGAGAAAAAGATCACACAGGACCCACTTACCCTCATAAGGTGGGATATCTATGGAAAAGCGCAAGATGTAGTACTCAAGGAACTCTATGATTTCCTTGCGCACATAAGAATTGAGTTGAATTGTCTTGTCTAGATCAAGGACTCTAGAGATAAGGTCATACAAATGTGTTTGACCTTTGTACTAAGTTGATTCCAAGAACTCATCGAAGATTTCTTGAGGAAGTTTGGATAGGGGGTAGTAGAGGTTGAGGCAACCATTGCATGTGAGGGTAGCATGATTGCTATGGGTTGCGTGCTCTTGGAGTGATTCTAGCTCTTCTTGGTTACAAAAGTGAGAAATGAGAGAATGAGACTTGCTTTTATAGTAGTTTCAATAATTTCAAGTGAAAATGACCCATTTAAATGTAAAAATTATACCTGAAAGTAAAAGATTCATGTAGAGAACTCTTAGAAAAAAGGCTCATAAAAAAGATTTGTTAGAAGAGATGGATGGATACCTCTAGGAAGTGAGGCAGTACTGCCAAAACCTGCTTAGTACCTGCTCTATTTCACTTCAAGCTTATGTAGTAGGCCCTTTTAGCTTGCAAATGACACCAAATAAGTACCTATGTACTTTGGAGATGATGCTTCAAACAATTAGATCAAAATAGATAACTTTGCAATTAGGTAGTGACCAAAAAACTTGCTATTTTGGTCTTAACACCTACTGGATATTTTGTTCAGTGCTCTCAATAAAGTAGCAATTAGGAAAATTACTTTTGAGGGTATCTAATTAGCTTAAATATCTAATGATTCCACGTGAAAGCACTTAAAATGACAAACCATACAATGAGCAATCACTTTTGCAAGTGGATGCTTAATCCTGATTTTTTAGGAGCTACACGGAGAATGACCAGAGAGAACTTCAATGCAGATTTCTCCCAATTGGCTGAAGATAATGTCTTCAAATTTTGACATCTTGAAGAAAGCTTTGAGTTGGTTGCAAAAAGCTATAGAACATGAAAAATGGATAAAAATTCACTGAGATATGATCATTCAAAGTACACTGCTCTGAGTAGTTATAACAGAGAGATGAACAGAGATAATCAATGATGTAATGTATTATAGAACATTGTTGTACATAATCATTGGCATAGAGATGATGCCCAATGATAGTGATCTAAGTGAGCTAAGATGTAAGCTACTTAGACTCTACAAAATATAATTAATAAGCTTAGAAATGGGGGCACTAAGGTCGCAAGATTACAAGTCTCTTTTATAGATGTTTTACCTCCAAGTTTGAATTTGAATTCAAACTTGGCTTTACCTAAAAGTTCTCCTCCAAGTTAGGAGATATTCTCTCATTGGAAAATTCATAGCTAATATGCTTTCTACCTCCACGAGATGTGTGGAATTACAAGATTCTCTTCAAAACAACTTTTACAAATGGTAAATGGCCAAGTATTACAAGCCAAAGTTCACATGCTTCATGAAGTGATTGTATATAATTGTTTCCATGCCTAGCCAAGTGTGATGGCTTGGACACTTGCACTAACAACTCCCCCTCAATCCAAACATCTTGGCTTGTACTTCATCATGAGTCTTCTTGAATGTTCTACAATCCAATCACAACTTTAAACCTGCAAAGTTTAGTACCATCAAGTGCTTTGGTCAACAAATCTGCACATTGCATATTTGTGGACACATATGCCAATTGAATTTCCTTGCTCAATAGCTTCTCTCTAACATAGTGATAATGTACTTCTATATGCTTGGTTCTTGCATGATAGATAGGGTTGGCTACAAGATGCAAATAACTTGTATTGCCACCAAAGATAATAGGTGAGTGAGTATGAAGTCCCAAATCTGAATATAGCAATCTAATCCACATTGCTTCTTGTGTAGTATTGGCTAATCCCCTTTATTTAGCCTCTGTTGAAGATAGAGCAACAATAGGTTGCTTCTTGGAAGACCATGAAATGGGCTTATCACCTACAAAAGACAAATATCTAGAGGTACTCCTCCTGTTATCCTTACAACCTGCCCAATCTGCATCTAAGTATAGTTTGATGTCCAAATCTGATGTGTATGGAAAGTATAAACCTTGATTTTGAGTACCCTTGAGATACTTCAAAATCCTTTTTGCAGCTTCCAAGTGAGATGCTCTAAGTTTCTGCATAAATTGACTTAAAACACTTACTCCATAAGCTATGTCAATCCTTGTCAAGGTTGCATAATTTAGACTTCCAACTATGCTTTGATATCCTGTAATGTCTTCAAGCAAATCACCTTCATGAGCACTCAATTTATGATTTACCTCCATAGGGGTGCTAGCTATCTTTGCATTCTCCAAGTGGACCTTCTTCAACATGTCTTGCACATACTTCCTTTGAGTAATGTAAATTCCAGAATTTGTGTAAACCAATTCAAGTCCAAGAAAATACTTCAAAAAACCCTAGGTCACTGATTTTGAACTCCTGCATCATTAGGTTTTTGATTTGTTTGATGCCATTGGCATCACTACATGTAAGTATGATGTCATCAACATACATACATAAATATATCATCTCTGAATTACTTCTCTTGACAAACATAGAAGAATCTGCTTTTGCTCATCATGAATCCTTGATCTTGAAGATATGTAGTTAACCCATGGCTCCATGCCCTAGGTGCCTGCTTCAAGCCATAAAGAGCTTTGCTCAATTTGCACACATAAGTTACCTTGCTTGGGTCTTCATAACCGGGAGGTTGAGCCATGTAAACCTCCTCTGAAATCCAGCCATTGAGAAAAGCATTTTTCACATCCATTTGATACATATTCCAATTCCTAGATGCAGCCACACTTACCAATACTCTGATGGTTGGAATTTTAGTCACAGGTGAAAATGTCTCTTCATAGTCAACTCCTTGTGTTTGTGCAAAACCCTTAACCACAAGTCTAGATTTATACCTGTTTATGGATCCATCTGAGTTTCTCTTGATTTTGTAAATCCATCTAGAACCAATTACCTTCATTGATGTCTTCTTGGGTACTAGTTCCCAAGTATCATTCTCCTTGAGTGCTTCTATTTCTTCATCCATAGCTTCCTTCCACTCTGGCTTGGTACTTACTTCTTCATATGAAGAAGGCTCTTCAAATGACAAATCTTTAGCAAGATAAATGGAATGCTTAGTAACTAATGAATTATCATGCCCATATCTAATTGGCTTCTTGCTCTCCCTTTGTGATCTTCTTAGAGCTTGTTTGGATGATTCACGTAAGTCTTCCAACCTCTTCATCTTGGCCTTGCCTTTGGATTTCCATGCTTTGAATTCTTCTAAATTGATGGTGTCTTCATCATCTGATTTGATGTCTTCAATTTGGCTTGACTCCTCCTTGGTGAGGCTTGGAAATTCCTCTTCCAATTCATATGGAAATTTTACCTTCCTGTCACTTTCAAACCAAGAATCATTCTTATCAAACACAACATCTCTATTGACCATAAATCCTTTGTTGGATGGATTATAAAACCTGTATCCTTTCTGATTTAAGTCATACCCTATGAATATGCACTTCTTTGCCTTAGGGTCTAGCTTACGATGGAACATGCACATAAGCAACACATCCAAATATTCTACAATGATCAAGTGATGGCCTTCTACCATGCCATGCTTCATATGGGGTCATCCCATCAAGTGATTTGGATGACAACCTGTTAATAAGATAAGGGGCAGTAGATACACTTTTTGCCCACAAATAATTTGGTAACCTTTTTTCATTAAGCATTGATCTAGCTGTTTACACAATCAACCTATTTCTCCTCTTTGCTACCCCATTCAGCTCAGGGGTGTACCTTGTTGTAATCTCCCTTTTGATACATTTGTCATGCAAGAATGCATCAAATTCATTGGAGAAGTACTCACCTCCTCCATCTGACCTTATCCTCTTTAGACTTCTTCCTGTTTGATTTTCCACAAGTGCAAGATACTTCTTGAAGCAACTGAACACTTCATCTTTATGTTTCATAAAGTACAAGATAGTCCACCTACTGAAATCATCAATGAATGACACATAATACCTTGAGCCTGAAATTGAAGGGTCCTTGCTTGGTCCCCACACATTTGTGTGAACAAGTTCCAAGTAATCCTCATGCATGTAGCCTTTCTTTGTAAAGGGTAACCTGTGTGATTTACCAAATTGACAAGCACCACATTTATATATCATATGGTGCTTGGATACATTAGGTATCCCAAGCACACATTGATCTCTACATATTTGCTTCAAGTTTCTCTCGCCAATATGCCCTAATCTTTTATGCCAAATCTCAAGCTTAGACAATGTTTATCCTTGTAGTTATAAAGTGCAATATTTATAGTGTCCTCAAGTTCAAATGTAAATAGTCTACCTATTTTCTCTCCCTTGCCAAATTCTCTTGAATCCATGTTGGGGGTCCTCCACAAAAGCTCCATATTTGTTGAACCTAACCTACAAACCCTTTTCCACTATCTGTCCAACACTCATTAGATTCTTGGTGATTGTAGGCACATAAAGAACCCTGCTCATCAAAAGTTTTGACATTTCCTACCTTGGACACTGAGTGCTTGATGTCGTCACCTGTTTGTACTTGGTGCTTTCCCTTGGGCTCCTCAAGATCAGAAAGAAGAGCTACATTGCTACATGGTTTGAACATCCTGATTCAATATAGAAGAGGTGCTCATCATTCATACCTTGTTTTAAAGTCATATTCATAATGAGAAGAGAATCCTCTTGATCCTCTGTGTAATTGTTGAAGTCCTTTCTTCATTTGTATCCTCCTTGATAATTGTTGTTGCAACTATTGTTGTAGCCATGGTTGTAGCCTTGGTTATGGTTGAACTTTCCTCTTGATTGTGAGTAGCCACCTCTTTGATATCCTCTTCCTCTCTGATTCTTGAAGTTCCTATAGCACTCATCTGTAGTGTGATTAGAGAGTCCACATATGTTGCATGGGGAAGAGTTGAAAGTTCTCCCCCTACCTTGCTTACCTCCTCTGCCCTTCCTCTTGAGTTCTTACCTCTCCCTACATAGTTAGCTTGAGAAGTAGTACCTTCATCCTCTACTTTCTTGCTTTTCCCTTTCTCTTTAGACTTTCCTTTATCTGTGTATAGGGTTGAAGAGTTGTTATCTCTTGATGGTTCTACATTTTTGCTGAGCTTGGCTTCATGGGTAAAGATTTGTCCCATGATTTGGTAAGATCTGGAATATGCATGTCCATGTATAAGTCCACAACAGTTGTGACAGAGCTTGTGGAGGCTGGTTGTCATATGGCTGTCTCCATGAGAGATTCAGTTGATTCGGTTGTGATGGTGGTGGCTTGATAGACAAGGTTTTCAAAGGAGGAGAACAAGGTTGAACCAGAGGTTTGCTCTATGGGTTGGGCAGTCAAGGTGGTGTCTTTAGCTTCTGTTCGAGGAGGTGACAGTGGGGGTGTGGGTGGTAGTGGCTCGATATACTCTTCAATGGTGACTGTGTGTTATTGGTCAGGAGTTCTTGCTTCTTAGGAGGTTGTCTCAATTGGTTCAGATGTAATGATAGGTTCTTCCATGGTATTAATGGGAATCTAGATGTTTTTACCGGACCGTGGTCATGTTTGGAATCTTCATGGATCATATTGAACGGGAGGTCTCTGTATCGCTGATCGAAGTGCTTCCAATACACCATAAGTTTCTACCGTCAATAAGAGACCCTCACTGTATTCACAGTCGACTCCAGCTTCTTCCAAGAGCTAAGCCATGAGCATTCTACTATTTTGTTCATTGAGCAATTGTTGTGCCCACACTCGATCCATGATCTGATACAACCTTTGGAGTTCTACTGTATATGCTGGGGCTCCAGTGGTTTCTTCTTCTTCTGCTTCTTCTTCATCCCCTTCTTCGAATCAATCTTGACCAGGAAATGCAAAATGTTGCATGCACATACTGAGAGGGATGGACACATTTGGTGTGAGTGCCGCCATATCTTTCAACTTCTGTAGCTTCCGGTTGTTCATGTTAGTGGGAATGAGAGCATCCTTCTCAGAGGGCACATGTGTGTTGTGCATGTTCAAAGCAGAGCTCACCAATTCCAATGTAAGTTCGAACATTTTCAACTCATTGTTGCCTAATAAAGAAGGAAGGACAAATGTTCCTGGTTTATCTTTTTCTTCATTCGCCTATAATGTTGAGACCAGGTAGTAACATCATAGGAGATCTGGTTTGGGTAAGGGTGCTGCAAAGTACTTCGATAGCCCTGCATGCTACCATATGGTTTGAAGTTCTTGTGTGTTCTGGAGAGTCTCAAACTCCTTGGAAAAGAATTGGAATCGGACCCATGAATTGTCATACTCACACATGGACTCCCAGATATACTTAGCCTCCCTTAAGGGTCTTGGCATGCCATTGAACCAATGAGAATTTGCATGGACTCTCTCTGTTATTCCTGTGGGAGGGTCCGGTATAGGTATTTTCTGGAGGTGTTGCAGCTCTACAGGTCATTCAATTGGCGGCACTTCAATAGGTAGACTCTCCACATTAATCCCTACAATACTTACTCATGCCTGTGAGCTCGGGCCTGCTGCTTCTGCCATGAGACTGCTTGTAGCTATTGATGCTTATCTGCTAGAAGAAGAGAGGCACATTAGCATTGCATAGGAAACATGATGTTATGGTGTTCTCTCCACAATACTAACATGACATTCCAAGTGGTTAGGGTTAGTGGGTGAAGGGTTTGTGGTGTGTGAATGTTGGTTAGTAGGTTAGTGTTCACCCTAGATGCATACTTTTGGATGTGCAATGTACTCAGAATGCACATGGTATGTCTAGAGTGTTGCCTAGGGTACTCCTTCGTTGTAATCCTCGACGATGTAGCTCGTTTGGTGCATCTTTGGGATCCTATCTCCAAAGTCGAGGGTTGTTCACCCTTGTGTACCCAGATCTGCTTCATGCCAAGAGGTACTTTATATTGCACTGGTTTATGCTCATGCTTCTTGATTATCAGCCTCCTCTGTGTCGTGTGTTGCCCGGCTTGCTTTCCTCGAATCCTCTTTGGAAAAGAAGGGAACTCCTCATTGATTTTTGCACCTTTTTCAAGAGTGACAATGTTTTGCACCATAGAACTTTGGACAAGAATAGCATCGTTATCTTCATGTGGGTTCTTGGAGGGACCAGGATTTGGTGCCTTTTCTAGTGGCCTGAGTGCCTAATTCAACCGTGATGCGGTTTTGGCCTACCCAAGCCTGAAGAAGTCCACTTCTTAGGTTGAGGTTGACTGCATGATCATAGATCCAATCTTGGCCCAAGACAAGAGGTTCGGTAAGATCCTCATCTTCACATAGTAGCACTTTGACTGCCATTAGAACCTCTTGAATGTAGAGGGGAAATTCCACCTCTCCCATGCAAGGGGTTTCCACACCTCCCAACCCTATGAGATATGCCTCGATAGGATTGACCTTCAATTGCAATTCTTGGCAGTAAGAAAGTCGAACTGCACCAGTTGCGGCTCCTGAGTCAATTAAAGCTCTCACAGTCCTCGCACTCTCTCCTTGTCCTACCTCTAGGGTCACAGAAGGTCATTGATTGACTATCCTATGGGGATGTTCACCTAAAACCTCGCACATGGCCATGTGATAACCTAGAGCTTCTTGAGTGTCAGACATAGGTTGATCTCTACCTTGTCTTCTCAATTTCATTCGTCGGATGCGTTCTAAAGCTTCTGCTTGTGCTTCTTCTCGAATTCACTTTTCCTCTTCTTTACGTTTCTTTGCAGTATTGAGTCGATTTAACATCTCCTCCGTGAGGGGTTCCTGATATAACTTGACTCTACATCCACTAATGTAACTTGATAGGATGTCGCCTTCTAGAGTGTCTAGTTGAACTACTCCACTTGTGGAGATCCTATTGATAATCATTGGTCCATAGCCTATCTTCTCTAATTTCTGTGCATGTTGCTTCAAGGTGTAGACTAGGACTAGGTCTCCTGCTTTCAAGCCCTTATCCTTCACATGTGCATCAAAATATGCTTTTTGTCTCTTCTTGGCTACATAAATTCCTGCTGCAGCTTTCAATCCTGTTTCACCTAATCGTTCAAGATCGAAGATTCTAGAGGAGAGCTCATGGCCTGTCCAGTCATGCTCTTGTGCTACTTTCAATGTAGGTATCAAAAAGTCCAATGGTAGCACTGCATTTTGGCCGAACACCATGTGAAAGGGTGTTGGCATCATACAGGAAGAAGCAGATACGGGCATACATGCAGATCTAGCACTGAGGCAACCCATTAAAATTTTTGCAAACCTTACATCATTTTAAAAGTGATTCTCATCACTAGAAAACCTTGTAAATACCGTTTCACCTTTTTGTAGCTCCATTTTGTACAACCCGAGGAGTCCTCGAGCTTCAGGAGCCTTAAAAGTAATTGCCTACCAATTTTCATATTTTTTAGACCTCGTTTGAGCCCTCAAATAAGCCCTGGAAACTAATTTTTAACTAGGCCGGACACTATGTCTGGACAGGGCCAAAGCTAGTCAAAAACTATAAATAGAGCTAGAGAGCTCATTTTTGGGCTAGCTTCTTGTAGTTTTGAGCTTGTATGAGAACTTGGTTGTAATAGAAGTGATTCCATTGTCTTACTCTCTTTGTTCTTGCAGTGTGTGCGTGTGTGTGTATGTGTGTGTATGTGTGTGCATGTTTGTGTGCTTCTCACTCACACATTTGTGCCTTCACTTGCTCGAGGTCTTCATACCATCCTCATGTCTTCCCGGATTGATATTAAAGGAGGTGCTACTCATCACTGAGCTACACCAAATTTTGGCGCCGTTGTCGGGGATTTGAGCTTTGAGGATGAGCGTGTGATGGTAAGACGTAGAGAGGACGCGTTGGAATGGTAAGTAGTAGGTAATTTTCTTGTTTTTTCTCTATCTCCATCTCCATCTGCATCTCCATCTCCATCTCCATCTCCATCTCCATCTCCATCTCCATCTCCATCTCCATCTCCATCTCCATCTCCATCTCCATCTCCATCTCCATCTCCATCTCCATCTCCATCTCCATCTCCATCTCCATCTCCATCTCCATCTCCATCTCCATCTCCATCTCCATCTCCATCTCCATCTCCATCTCCATCTCCATCTCCATCTCCATCTCCATCTCCATCTCCATCTCCATCTCCATCTCCATCTCCATCTCCATCTCCATCTCCATCTCCATCTCCATCTCCATCTCCATCTCCATCTCCATCTCCTTCTCCACTTCATATTCCCTCTTCCATGTCATTCTCCTCATTTGCTTTGTGCGAGTTTGAGAGAGAGCAAGAGTGCATTGTTGTTTTGTGTGTTTTTGCATGTTTCTTGCAAGTTTCAGCATCATCACCATCTCCAACAAGCTCAACAGGTACGAAATCTTTCTGCGCAAGCCTCGAGGCGTCGAGCTCGAGCTATCGCGACACATCGAAAGTTGACCCAATCACGATTCTTAGTGCACCACGACATAGTGCAGCCTGAGAGCTCCTAGGATCACTAGCCTGATCAACAAAATTCACCATATCCCCACCTATTTATCATCTGCCTTGATGCCATTGATTATTTGTCTCACTATTTTGTCCTCAATCTCCTCTCCTATGCTTTCCAATTAATGAGTCACATCCTTGACTTTGGTCACAAACTCTGAAACATTCTTCTTGGGTTGCTTCCTTTGAGTGGTATACTCAATCCACAATTGATTTTTTCTAGCTCTCGTATTGGAAGAAAAGTATGAAAACAATGTATCCCAAGTCTCTTGGGAAATTTTACAATTCCTAATGTGTGGAAGAAGGATGTCAGAGATAGAGTTAAGTAAATATGACCTTGCTAGAGCATCTTTGGCACACCATGAGTTGAATATTTCAAGCTCCTCTCTTGTAGGTTTCCCTTTGCTTCTGAAAATGGGCATCTCCTCATCTCCTGATATGTATCCATAGCGACTCCTTCCTTGTAAGTATGTATTCATCCTCAATGACCATGCTGGATAGTTACTCTTGTTCAATTTATCAATAAAAGAAGGAAAACCATCTCCCATTTTTACCTCAATTTCTCTAATACCACTGTTGGAAGAGATGGATGGATACCTCTAGGAAGTGAGGTCGTACAACCAAAATTTGCTTAGTAGCTGCCGTATTTCACTTCAGGGTTATGTAGTAGGCCTTCTTAGCTTGCAAATAGCACCAAATAAGTACCTATGTACTTTGGAGATGATCCTTCAAACAATTAGATCAAAACAGATAACTTTGCAATTAGCTAGACTTGCTATTTTGGTCTTGACACTTGCTGTATATTTTGTTTAGTGCTCTCAGTACAGTAGCAATTAGGAAAATTCAAAATAGCTAATGATTCCAAGTGAAATCACCTAAAATTATGAACCATACAATGGGCAATCAATTTAGCAAGTGGATGCTTACCCCCGATTTTTTACGAGCTACACAGAGAATGACCAGAGAGAACTTTGATGCAGATTTCTCCCAATTGGCTGAAGAGAATGTCTCCAAATTTTGATATCCTGAAGTAGACTTTGAGCTGGTTCCAACAAGCTATAGAACATGAAAAATTGATAAGAACACACCGAGATAGGATCATTCAAAGTACATAGTTTTGAGTAGTTATAGCAGAGAGATGAACAGAGATAATCAATGATGCAATTTATTATAGAACATTGTTGTACATAATCATTGGCATAGAGATGATGCCCAATGATAGTGATCTAAGTGAGCTAAGATGTAACCTACTTATACTCTACAAAAGATCATCAATAAGCTTAGAAATGGGGGCACTAAGGCCGTGAGATTACAAGCCTCTTTTACAGATGTTTTACCTCCAAGTTTGAATTTGAATTCAAGCTTGGCTTTACCTAAAAGTTCTCCTCCAACTTACAAGATTCTCTTCAAAACAACTTTTACAAATGGTAAATGGCCAAGTATTACAAGCCAAAGTTCACATGCTTCATGAAGTGATTGTATATATTTGTTTCCATCCCTAGCCAAGGGTGATGGATTGGACACTTGCACCAACAAGATTGAACAGATAATCATTTAAAATAATAAGGCATACCACATCTACATAGTAGAAAAAACAAAATTCTTGGAATTCTAAAATTGTTAATATATAGTACCATGGCAAAAATCAAAGATTTGACAATTTGTATATCATACTGAGATTAAAAAGTCTTACATCTTTCATTTTTGGCATGTGCATTACATTGTAGCAGAGGAAGGAATATGAATGGAAAATGGGTTATGTGTAAACTCCAGTACTCAAATAGTTCTTGAGATATGACAATGAAAGTTGAGTTCCATCTACACTCCATGCAGGAAGGATTATCCTCCAACCTCTTGCCAATTTGTAGAAAAATAAAAAAATTTATAATATCATATGTGAATATAATAATTTGTACAAATAAAAGAAAAAGTACCATAAATTGTTTACCTCATGCCCTTGTATTATGAACTTCGATTGATCCAGATCCTCAAATCCCATTATTACTAGATGTTCTCTCACATTGCCAAGCGTCCAATGATGATTCATTGAAATAACTTCCATATTGTCTTAAATTTCAAATGAAATTAAAAAACCCTCAGAACTTTGTAATGGTATCCATTCACCAAGTTTACACATCCATTGATCATAGTAGAATCTAATGTACAATGAAGTAAAATGTTTCAAACATCAAAATCCTATGCATGTTGCACCAATTTTACGAAGATATCTATGCCCCTTGGTGCATCCTTCTAGAAGCCGCCAATTTTCAGCTAGTAAACCCTCCACCTGCTCATAAGTGATATCTTTTAACATGAACATTGTTGAAGTCTCTAGAATTGTGAATATCTGAAATAGATGTACAAAACAATGAACAGGAACACACCAATGCAATCATACAGATCTAGAAACTCTTGTGAATTTCAAAGAATTATGTATGTCCATCACCATCTTATGCTTCAAAGATGCCAAGGTACATATATTAGGTTGTGGCCACTCAATCTTGAAAAGAGAATCTACTTTAATCATCTGTAACCTACCAAAATCATTGGATGAAGAGGGTACAACATATGTATGCATGTAAAAGAAAACTCTCTCATGTAAAAGCTGAGCAGGATGGGCTTGTGGAAAGACAAGTGATCCAACATCTGCATCCAATGCTTGGAAAGTACCTGTAAGTGGTGGTTGACCAGGCCACTATATGTTTTATTAAGGAACATATAGAAAAGTTTCCGGCGACCATTTGGCCTTTCACGTGGACACTAACAATAAAAATCTCCCACTAAAGGCCAATATGGCCAAAGTGACTATGGGAGAAAAATAAAGAATACCTAAGTGTAAGTATACAAACTATACCTCGCACCTAATGGGCATGTTACCTAGTATACAAGTAACTATGTAAGATCATAAACCAAGTAACCCCCATCAAGTGACAACACTATCGAAGGCTATCCTATGGTAGAGCTTCAGTCAAAGCATCTGTAGAATTATCTCGAGTATGCACCTTCTCAAAAATAATGTGCTTAGTGGCTAAGTAGTATCTAATGAAGTGATACCTCACCCCATCGATGTTACATTTCAAGGGAGTGCCACTAAAGTTATCAATATTGAAGAAGAAAGCAAAGAACCAGACGTACAACTATTGATCAGACAACCACACAACGAAACTATCCATGTGGAGCACGGAAAGGATGTACAAACAGGAGAAGCTCCCAGAATCCCATGAATGTGGTTGAATGTTGACATTGCCCAGCTCAAGCCTGTAGTGCAAGACATGATCAGAACCGCAATGGATACGCAACAGTAAATGCATGAGGCTGATGAGGACTATGATCAAGCAATGCAGGACAAGCATGAACTTCAAGAAATGGGTAAGAACCTTTCAGCAGAATTACAGCTAACAAGAGAGAAAATAATACATAAAGAAAATGAAGTACAAGAGGTCAAAAAGCAGTGCAAAACTTTAGAGACGGAAAATGTGAAATTAAAAGAACAACTACATGAATTACAGAAGAAATATGAGGTTAGCGAGGCTGAGAAAACTCGGATGAATGCAAGAAGTAAAATACTAGGATCACAACTAAAGGTATACATGGAGGAGGCAGAACACCTAAGGAACAGAAACAAGGAACTAATGACAGCTCTTTTGAGTGATCAGCCTATAGAGGTTCAGGAAAGGCTAGAAAAACACATCAAGGAAATAGAGGAGAAGATGGCTAGGTATGAAGATCAGCTCAAGCAGGAGCAAGCAACCATTGCCGAATGGGAAAAAAGATATATGGATGATACCGCGACTCTAAGGACAAAATGGAAAAAGGCAGAGAATAGATATATGGCACAATGTAAAGAAGACACTGATCACCTTGCTGTCATAGCTGAAGAAATTCTAAAAAACAAGGAGATGATTGCTAAGGCCAATGAAGAAATCAAGCACAAAGATGAGATGATAAAGCACCTACAAGAGCAACTAGTGCAGAAGGCATTCACCGATAAGGGAGGACACGGAGATCCAATCTGAACGTAATCATCGGGATATTGCAGAACTGAGCCGAGATGAGAGGGCACTACTGGTGTCCCCACTTACTACCGAATTTGAAGATCAAATAATCAAGGTCAGTGACCCCGGAGAACAAGGCCAAAGCTAGTCAAAAACCTATAAAAAGAGCTAGAGAGCTCATTTTTGGGGAGATTGTTAGTGATTTGAGCTTATGTAAGAGACTTTTTGACTAATGCAAAGAACTCCATTGTTCCTCTCTTTGTTCTTGCCTTGTGTGTGCATGTGTGTGTATGTGTGTGCATGTTTGTGTGCTTCTCACTCACGCATTTGTGCCTTCACTTGCTCATAGTCTTCATACTAGTCCTCACGTCTCCACAGATTGACATTTATGAGGTGGATCTCCTCATGTTGGTACTTGCCATTGTGCTAGAGTGACACCAAATTTGACACCATTGCCGGGGAGAGAGCTTCGAGGACGAGCGTGTGATGGTAAGATGTAGAGTTGAGACATTGGAGTCATAGGTAATATCCTTTCTTTTCCTTATTTTTCTTCATTTTTTCTTCTTTTTGCATCACCATCATCATCCTCACCATCTCCCACCTCCATCTCCATCTTCACAAAAATTTCAGTTTTTTGGTCATATTCCCCTACCCACCTCATTTCCCTCATTTCACTTGTGAGAGAGAGCGAGAGAGAGCTTGTGTGCTATCTGTTTTTGTGTGTTTTTTGAGCTTTTGCTGCAAGTTTTAGCTGTACCACCATCTCCAGCAGCTTGTGCAAGTACGATAGAACTCTGCATAAGTCCTGGGACGACGAGCTCTATCTATTGTGACAGTCAGAAAAACTCAGTATTTTTTGAATGCATGCTTGGCACGATAACCTACACCATTAGAGCACTCCAAATCACTAGAAGTTTCAAAAAAATTGGCATTTTTTTAGTCTATAGCGACAAACACCATCTATCGCGATAGACAGCATCCCACGACAGAGACTGTCTATCACGACAGACACTCATCTATCGCGACAGACAGAGCTCCATGATAAATAGAGTCTATCACAACAGACAACGTCCATCACGACAGACAACGTCTATCGCGATAGACCAAAACCACGACAGACGATAAATCTCCTCTATCACGACAGACACCCATCTATTGCGACAGACAGACCCACGACAGATGATAGACTCAGTCTATCGCAACAGACACCAGTCTATCATGATAGATAAGACCCCACGATAGACACCGTCTATCGTGACAGACACCATCTATCACGACAAACCAAACCATTATGGACGATAGACCCCGTCTATCACGACAGACACCGTCTATCGCAACAGACACCCTCTATCGCGACAGATAGGCCCACGACAGACGACTGTCATGGTCTATCACGACAGACACCCATCTATCGTGACAGACAGGACCCACGATAGACACTGTCTATCGTGACAGGCACTGTCTATCGCGACTGATAGCCCCACGTGATAGCCAGTGTCTATCGCGACAGACCTCATCTATCGCGATAGATAGGCATTTTTGGCAAAAAAATAGAGGGGTAATTTTGTGAAAATTTGGACTAAATTTTGGTCATATTTGCACATTCAAGTACCCATCCAATTAGTGAGGCCTTAGAAAAATGCCTTGAATCCTGAAAGGCCCTGATTGTCTGTTTTAACCTCCTGAACCCTGAACTGTCATAACTTTTTCATATGAAATCCGTTTTTTGAGCTCTAGAGCTTGTCAGAAAGCTCGTGGTGAATACTACACGCCCTCAACTATTTTTTATAAGAGTAATGTGTTGATTTTCAGATAGGGTATTGTGAAGTTGACCCTCTGTGGGGTAGGTACACCAAGGAAGCTCTAGAGAAATTTTTTTGACAATACAAAAAGGGGAAAAAAGGGTCATTAAAAGTGTCTGAAATAAATTCTCTGTCATTTAGAGGTAAAAACTTGAGCTAAACATGGAATTTTTACAGGTTCATAGAGAGCTTTTGGAGAAATCAAAGCAAGTACCATTGTGTGCAAGCTTGGGAACGCGTTTCCTAACCAAACAAGCATAGCAAGAAGCGACTTGAGGTTGGAACATCCCTCAACCCCCGATGTCCATTCTTAGCTTAGGCTAAGTGCGAGTAGTTGTCTTGATTGACTAAGGGTATGATAGGAATACTCAAGTTCTAAGAGCCTCTAATTTCTCAAGTCTAAGAATAGATTAAATTGCAGTCAAGGGACAACTTAAGGGAAAAGAACTTAAACTAAGTGGAGGAAGAACATCAAGTATGACACACTTAAGTGCTCCTGACGATGCTTAATTAAAGACAAGAAAACTCATACAAAGGAACTCAAAAGGAACAAGTCATTGGTATCAAAGAATCAGCAACGTGGTTGTACAAGGATCATTGGGTTAATTGGAAGGGCATATGAACCTTAGATCGGGAATATACCTAGGGAGAGACCGTCAAAGTATTAGATCATCCGAGGCTAGTGTCAACCACACAGCCAGATCTTGGGCCCAACAGTTGAGTGATTACCCCTACGCTCTAGACTCATAAACCAATGACTCTAAGATGTCTTACAGCATGGAAAGACCTAGAGGTAGCTCAAGAGTGGCATACCTAGAAAAACTCGAGGGTCCCTACAAGACTCAATTGGAATATATCAAGACCAATCGCTTAGGTGCACGCATCGATGAGGATGTTATGAGAAGATCTTTTGTCCAAATTAAAAACCCAGATCAGCCCACTGGACTAGAACACCCTGTAGTCAAGTTCGAAAATGGTTCCTACATAGATAAAGAAGGAACAATGTATGTGGTCACCAAGCAACCAGAATGGATGGATGAATTTGGCAACATAATCTTTGAACCTAAAATAGGTGACATAGAGCAAGGGAATTTAGGAAAGGAGCCAAAAACCCCTCAAGGCAAGTCGGTTCTGACGAGAATAATCACTCCAGAGTGGGTTCCGCAAGACAATAGGAGCATAGATTTGCTTGTGAATCGAGAGACGGATGAGGCTTTTTGGAGGTATAAGCCTGAGAAGCCTACCAAAGTGGGACCACTTACCATCTATGAATTCAAAGATCCTGACAGCCCAGGCAAAGTGACCTACTTAGATCATGCTTCGCAGAGGATCTTTGTGGTCTCAGAGCATGGAAGACAGGCATACACTTGGAAGGGTGAATTTGTCTTTCCCCAACCTCGATCCACTGTGTCTTATGGTCACCAAGGAGATGGAACATCTTAGGCTCATGGGACTCAAAGAGAAAGGAGTAGAGGTAGACCCGAGGTGAGCTTTGCTAACCCTAACTCTTAAAAACACTGCCTTGACTTGGTTTCAACCGCTTCACCAAGGTCAGTTCAGAAATATAGATCAACTTGTTGAAGCATTCATCACTGAGTTTTCCAAGAGTGGTATTCAGCATAATACATCCTCCCTGATATACAGCTTCAAGCAAACACCTCAAGAGACAGTGAGGCTCGCGAGAAGAAGGTTTAGGCAATACCTAGAGAGATGCCCTATTCCAGAGTTACCCACTCCAGCCAAACAAGTGGCCTTATTTCTAGATGGATTGTTAAGTGCCAAACTGAGATCATATGTGTACTTGAAGGACCCTAGATCCATAGAAGAATGTGTACGCATGTGCATAGACATTGAGGATAATCTAGGGGAGGAATTAGAGCTCTCACAGATCTATAGAGATTCAGATGGTTCTACTAGCCTCGCTTCCTCACAATCCACATCCATTGAAGATCTAGCAGAAAAGGTAGCTCAGAAATTAGGCGTCTCTAACAAGCAGATTCCTAGATTCACCCCAGGAAAATGATGCTACACCTGTGGAGGAGACCATATGGCTAATGTGTGCCCTATCATGGCTCAACCCCTAGTGAACCCTAACAGCCAATACTGCACCATAGAAAGGAGATACACCAACCACAATGCACAAGACTGCCCATATAACAAACAAGCTATTAGACAAAATTATCCTCAGACTTACCCACAACAAGGAAAATACCAGAATCAGTACCCACAACAGTAGTATGGTAGGCCCCAACAATCCTATCAATCGCCATATCAAGGGCAGCAAAGATCTCAACCAGTCCTAGCAACAACCCCCTCCTCCAGCAAATGTGATTCCAGTGAAGTATGCAGCAACAGAAGAAAATCCAAATAGAGCATTAGTGCCAGTAACACCATTGCTTTTGGAAAGTGACCCGAGTGATTTGACTCCACTCATATTGATAGCCCACAAGCTTACTACATGCAGTCCCCTAATCATAATGATTCATACTATTATGAAGAGACGAGTGAACCTAGTTGGGAGACTGAGTATGCGAATGTCATGTTATGGGAAGGAGCACTTGTTATGAGAGTCTCCCAAGAACCCCACAAATATGCCAAAAATTTCTCCTCTCAACATTATTGGGTTAGTGGTAGACTCCAGGGGAAGTGTGACTTCCACGACCCCAGTGCAAGTCATTACAAGGGCTCAGGTACTTAAGCAAAACCAAGACTTAGACCAGGAACAGAACTCTGAGGTTAGCGAGACTGAGAGCCAGAATAAGAAGAGGACAAGAGCTTGGAGAGAAAGTCTTGAACATATGAAAAGACAATGGGCGAAGAAGATAAGTGAACTTGAGGAAAGCCTAAGAGAAACAAAAGCCAAGATAATTGAAATCACATCTCAAACGCACTCTCACACATACCCCCACTACCATCCCCATCACCTTCCATTCCCCAACCTTCTAATCCACCACACGTAACCCACCCACCACCTTGAGTAGGATCATTCTTAGCAGATCCCACTCTTGAGGACATAGACATGATGCTTAGGGCATATCAGGCCAGAATCCAAGAAGGGCCAAATGTAACATATCATGAAAAGTGTTACCCTAGAGCAGACCTAGAGCTCAAATGAACAAAACTTTGCGCCAAGATGGTGGAATTGGCTCAATCCATGTTTGAGGCCAGTCGCCTCTTCAATTGCCCCATTTCATAGGCCCATGGGAAGCTAGGTCTACTTGTATGAGAGCACCCATGTTCATGATAAGAAACAAAGACTCAATAATACCTAGGAATACGGAGGTGGTATATAATAGTAAAGTGCAATGCAATATCACTTTAGAAGAGCTATCAAGGTTAGGCCAGAGCTATGGAAACATGTAGCCAATCAAATGCCAGAAGTAGCTTAACCTCGTTCCCAGGTAGGATCTCATAGAACGATGCCAGAAATACCCTTGGACAAGATAGGAGACATGAGTGAAGGAGAAGAAGGAAACACCTATCTTCCTGTTACCCAACAGGGGTACACGACCGCAATTTTGGACTCAGGTGCAGGAGTTGCAATTGCTACCACTTCCCAATGGAAGTATTGGGGCAAGCCAGCACTCAAACCAATGAGAATGAAACTGCAAATGGCCAATGGTCATATAGAAAGACCCTTAGGACTGCTAGAAGGAATAACCCTCAATACATGTGGTGTACAGTTTCAACATACTTTTGCTATATGTGACTTTAGCAAAAATCAAGCCTACGAGATGATTTGGGAAGGCCATTTATGCGGCAATTGCAAGTGGTACAAGATTGGGGAGCCAATTCTTTGTATTTGCAACACTTAGGTGTTACAACCAAAGTCAATCTCAAGGATTACTCTCATAGAGACGTACCACCTATTCAATGGAATCCCATCCATAGAGCTAAGGATGATACGGAGTCAATGCATTCCATAGGATCAAGATCCTCATGGATGCATGAAGACACCCACTTATGGATGTGCAAAGTAGCAATAGAGGAAGAGAAGAGAGAACACGCCAGAGAGGTAGGTGCGAAGGAAACCCATAGATCGATTCAAGACCCAGCATATGCACTTGTAGTATTTCCTGACGAAGAATTCGAACCCCATGGTTGGGCAGAAATTTTGGCAACAATGGATGTAGCCATCAATGAAGAACAATGGACACCCCACTGTGACGAGGATGGCTATGACATTTCACTCTTCACAATAGAGCCAATCATGTGTGATCTAGTTATTGAAGAATGCCAACCTAGCACGGATGCATTCGAGGACACAAGTGACTCGGATTTAGAGTCAATTATTATGGACCCACCATTTGCATCAGATGAGGAATATTTCTACGAAGTAGAAGCTCACCCTCAGAGACACGAAGAAACTACGAATGAGGTGAGATTAACCACACAAGTGACCGCTAAGAACGAAGGCAAGAAGAGTAAGAAGAGAGAAGTCATACCAAAGGAAGAAGAATCTTTGTTTGAGGTCCCTAAAAATTTCAAGAAGTATGAAGTTGAAGATAGGAGAGTCATGGTAAGAATGCCTAAACATGAAGCCATCATAGGAGAGGCTTATGATAACAAAGAAACTACAAAGAAAATCATAGTGACCATGGAGGAAGGTGAAGAGTGATGCACATACATAGGACATGACCTAAGTGAGGATGAGGAGAAGGAGTTGATAGCCTTACTATGAGAATATAGAGATGTGTTTGCATGGAGTTACAAGGACCTGAAAGGTGTAGACTCTGACATATGCTCACATATGATCCAAATGACCTCAGAGGCCAGACCCTCTAAATAGAAACCATACACATATAATGACAACTATGCTGCCAAGATCAAAGAAGAGATAGATTGCTTGGTTGAAGCTGGATTTATCTATGAAATCGAGCACACTGAATGGGTATCCCCCATTGTAGTGGTGCCCAAAAAGAATGGCAAATTACGTGTATGCATTAACCCAAAGAAGGTTAATGCAGCCACTATCAAAGAGAGTTATCCGCTTCCTATCATTGAGCATCTATTAGAAAGGGTAACAGGCAAGGAAGTGTACAGCTTCCTAGATGGGTTCTCTGTTTACAATCAAGTAGCCATTGCACCACAAGATGAGCATAAGACGGATTTTGCCACAGAGTGGGGCATATTTGCTTTTCGAGTAATGCCATTTGGTCTAACCAATGCACCTGCAACCTTCCAGAGATTGATATGCCATGTGTTTAAAGAGTTCCTGAGGAAGAATTGAGAAGTCTATATTGATGATCTCTGTGCTCATTCCAACATCAGACAGACACATATACCTGAACTCAGGCAAATCTTTGACAAATGTAGAGAATATCAAGTCTGCCTGAACCTAGAAAAGTGTGTTTTCATGGTCAGGCAAGGCAAGATTCTAGGACACATAGTGTGGAAGAACGGCATATCCACTGACGAAGAGAAAGTGAGAGCTATCACAGAACTATCGAGGCCAAAGAATGTCAAGGAAGTGCAAGCTTTCATGGGGCATTGTGGCTATTGCTGACATTTTATACACATGTATGCCATCACTACAAAGCCTTTGTATGGACTTTTGACCAATTTTGAGTGGAGTGATTTTACTGAGCATCAAGCTCTACTTTCCTTTGTAAATAAGCCATGCAATACAGGTAGATTAGTAAGATGGTTCCTCTTACTAATGGAATATGACTTTGAGGTAGTGGTGAGGAAGGGCAAGACTCACTTGAGAGCAGATCATCTTTCAAGGCTCACATCCGGAGAGGCCCCACAAGGAGTATCAGATGAACTTCCTGATGCTTACTTGTTTAATTTGGAAGTTGTACCACAGTGGTCCAAGACCTTAGTGATAGTACTGACGTATGGGCCTAAATATCCCGTAGTAAACACTCAAGATAGGGAGGTAGTAAAAGCCCAGAAGTACCATATCATGGTAGGGAGTATGTACAAACATATAGATCAAGGAATATTAGCTTGTTGTGTGGAAGAGGATGAGTACGCAAAGTGGTTGCAATTAGCACATATGGGTGCATTAGAGCAACACTACTCGAGGCAAAGAGCTTTACAGACACTGAGGAGACTCGGAGTGCACTGGCCAACTATGGAAGCAGATGTCCATAGGATGTGCAAGGAATGCCCAATCTGTCGTACTAAACCACCAATGGAACATGCCACTCTTTATCAGGTGTCTTTAGTGCCAGATTGGAGCGAACCATTAGTAGCCTTTTTGAGGACGAGAACCTTTCCCCAAGATATGACATTGGCTATACAAACGAGCTTAGAACAAGAAGCTTTAAACTATACTCTCATTGGAGATAATCTATATAGATAAGGAAAAGATGGGTATCTTAGATTATGTGTCCACAAGAGCAAATATCTGAAAATCTTGGAAACTGCTCACCAAGGTGTAGCAAGAGGACACTTTGGACTAGATAGAGTGATCAAGGCAATACTTTTTGCAGGTCTTTGGTGGCCCACGCTTCACATGGCATCTATGTGAAGAGGTGTGATGTTTGTCAGCGAACTCAGTATCCTATATGTAAAGATGAGATGCCATTGAAACCTATGATGTGTGGATGTGCATTCTCTAAGTGGGGAATAGACTTTGTTGGTCCTATTAATCCCCCAGCTAAGGGTTCCCATGTTGAATACATTATTGTGGCCACAGACTATCTAACCAAATGGGTAGATGTAAAAGCTACAACAAAGAAGGACACCCAGACGACAGCTAAGTTCTTATTCGAGAATGTGTTCACCAGATATGGGCTACCAATAGAGCTAGTAAGTGATAGAGGCACGCACTTCTTGAATGAAGTCATAGAAAACCTTCTCCAAGAATTCTTGGTGATACATAAGAAGTCTGCCCCCTATCATCCATAGGCTAATGGACAGGCTGAGAGCACAAATAAGATTCTATGCAATGTATTGACAAAATTGGTTAATAATAAATGCTTTGATTGGGACAAACAGCTACACCATGTTGTTTGGGCATACAGAGTTGCCTATAAAACGGTACTCCAAGCCACACCCTTTGTAGCTCAGTGATGAGTAGCACCTCCTTCAATGTCAATCTGGGAAGACATGAGGATGGTATGAAGACCTCGAGCAAGTGAAGGCACAAATGTGTGAGTGAGAAGCACACAAACATGCACACACATACACACACATGCGCACACACTGCAAGAACAAAGAGAGTAAGACAATGGAATCACTTCTATTACAACCAAGTTCTCATACAAGCTCAAAACTACAAGAAGCTCGCCCAAAAATGAGCTCTCTAGCTCTATTTATAGTTTTTTACTAGCTTTGGCCCTATCCAGACCTAGTGTCCGGCCTAGTTAAAAATTAGGTTCCAGGGCTTATTTGAGGGCTCAAACTAGGTCTAAAAAATATGAAAATTGGTAGGCAATTTCTTCTAAGGCTCCTGAAGCTCGAGGACTCCTCGGCTTGTACAAAATGGAGCTACAAAAAGGTGAAACGGTATTTACAAGGGTTTCTAGTGATGAGAATCACTTTTAAAATGATGTAAGGTTTGGAAAAATTTTAATGGGTTGTCTCCGTGCTAGATCTGCATGTATGCCCGTACCTGCTTCTTCCCGTATGATGCCAACACTCTCCCCCCCCCCTAGCGTCTGTCGTCTCTGATAGACCTTTGCTCCGTGGTTTGATCAATGTAGTGCTGGAGGATGTCGGTTGCCAATTCTTGTTCTTTGATCCGTAGTCCCCTGACCAGGTATCTTTGAAGGGTATCCCAATTGACTACGCCAGGCATGTCAGGTTGTGGCGTGGTGTAGAGCTCTGAATGCATTGTTTGTTCGCATGCGAATAATTATAGCAGATGAGTTAGGCGTGGCGCTAACACTTTTGAGTGTGATTCCCAGAACCCCGAGGTGAACATGTCATCAAAAGTTTGCTTGTAGCAAGCAGGGAGATATCTAATCCTTGCATGCCACGCATAAGCAACCTGAATACTCGGGGTCGTGCTCATATCATAAAGTAAATCATAATTACCATTGATGAAGCCCGGAATTGGAGGTTGGATGTTACATACATTTCGAAAAGTCTTTAACACCACTTGCAGCATGTCCAAAATTTTGAGCATCATCTGCGCGACGACATCTGGCATGGGGTGGAGGCGTGGCATCCAATGTCTAATGGTAGCCATCATATATGCTACTGTTGGTGTGCCTGTTGGTGGTGCAATTGAGGGGTAATTGAGACATTGTTTGCAATTTGCATTGTTCTGAACCTTGATGGAAAAATCTTTCCATGATCTTCTTCTCTGCACTGGCCCAAAGCAAGGGTTATATTTCAAATGCATGGGAGCATGATCCCATGTTCCTAGCATTTCCGGATAGGTCTCAAGTAATTTTTGCCTCCAGATGGGTTGGAATATGGCCCCTTTTCTGGCTTCCTCTGGAATATCCTCTGGTTCGAACTGTGTTGCGAAAGTAGGGTACTTGTTGGTTTTGCGTTTGATCTCCGCGTTGTAGTCGGCCAACAGTACAAAGTAGGGTTTATATTGCAACTCTGAACTGGTTATCAGTCACCTAGGAGCCAGGTGCCTGAAATATTCCAACTGAAGTATTGTATCCTCGATAGTTTTCATGGCCATCATCTGGGTGGAGATACGCTCTTCGTGCGTGGGCCCCATCTCCTCTACTTGTTTCATCCATGCTGAAGGGGGCTCCTCATATGTGTCTTGTCCTTCCTCCCTGACTCTGCCTCCTGGAAGAGGTTGAGGCTCATTCCTGTTTAAGTTAGGCCGCAACTTCGAACATAGTGTCCAGTGCATGAATAAATGATGTGGATGCAGAGATGGAGGTGAGAGATGCAAGGGGTTGGGAAGTGGGGAAGGGAAAAGTGGATGTTGTGATGGTAGTGGGTGTATGTGGTGATGTTGAGACAAAAGTGGTGGTGAGTGGTCTTGTGGAGGGTGAAATGTCCATGGGATCGGACGTGATTGTGTGTGAAGTGTGAATTGTGAATATAGGAATGGTGGGTGGTGTGTTAGTGGTGGCCGTGAATGTGGGGGAGGTGGGGTGGGAATGGGACTTTCTATTATGATTTTCAATTAGTTGAACTATATTTACAAGGTTTGCCAAGAATGGAGGCAGGGTGGTTTGTGTTGGTTCTGAGGAGGTCAAGAGGGGCACAGTGGGTAGGGGTTGGTAAGTCGGCAATGTGGTGGTGAAGGGAAATGGGTGTGTTAGTGTTTGGGTAGGGAAATGTGGTTGTCCAAGAGCTGGTTGAAAAGAAGGGTGACCTATGATGGTTTGATGGGTGTCAAGATGACCTATATGAGGTTGGGAAGATGGACCCGCAATGATAGAGGTAGGGATAGGTAAGGATGACAAAATGGTGGTGTGCGATATAGGTTCACTGAGGGTGGATATTGGTTGTTCAGGAATACCAGTAGTGAGAGGTTTGGTGGGCTGGATGGGAGGTGATGATGGAGATGATACCTGAGTGCCGTCGTCATGTGCATCAGTGTTAGTGGGGCTGGCCATGTGAACGTCTTCTTGAGCTGTGGTAGGGAGGGCGGTAGAGACTTCCATTTGAATCATCTTCCCCCTTCGTGGTCGTGTGTCGATCCTTCGTTGATCATATTGAGGAGGGTTGCGATGTAACATGATCCGCATAGCTTCTATAATCCCATATGTCTCCGCCAAAAGGTTCAATGATTCAATAAAGTGGGGGTCCGCGTTCTCTACTTGAAATCAGGCCCACGAAAAGAATGCGTGGATCACTTTCACAGGTTCTAATTCCTCGCGAGGTCACCATAGAAGCCTTGTGTAGAGAAGAAGAACAAGTAGCCCCTTTCACGATCCATCTCCAAGGACCACAATCAGGGAGCATGGTACAACCCACTCCATCAGCCCCTCCACTACCCTCGGATGCTGAGCTTGCATCCATGGCTACATTGGGAGAGGATACATCCTTCGGCTTTGAGAGATTTTTGCAAACAACACAGTTATCTGAGAGTGACTTCTTCTCAGACACCGACGGCCCTGGATCATCTTCCCAGAGAGGACGACCACATGGTGACACATGAAGAGTACATTGGGAAGATGAGACACAACACACTCAGGTTGAAGGCACACATGCACAAGAAGTGAATCGGAGGAGAGTGAGGAGGAAGCCCCTGCCTACACCACACAACTCAAACGGCTCTACAAAACGATCAAGCAGGTACAAAAGAGGCATAAGCTATCAGAAGAGGCAAATCTCTCATGAACACACAGTCTTAGGTAACCATCTTTACCAAGTTTGTATAAATTATCCCCAATGAGTGCGTAATCTAAAGCTTCTTGTTCCAAACTTCTTTGTTTAGCCAAATTCATACCTTGAGGGAATGTTTTCATCCTCAGAAAGGCTACTAATGGTTCACTCCAATCTGGTACTAAAGATATTCGATAGAGAGTAGCATGTTCCACTAGTGGTTTAGTACGACAGATTGGGCATTCTTCGCACATTCTATGGACATCAACTTCCATAGCTGGCCAATGCACTCCAAGTCTCCTCAATGTCTATAAGGTTCTTTGTCACGAGTAGTGTTGCTCCAATGCACCTACATGTGCTAATTGCAACCATTTTACGTACTCATTCTCTTCCACACAACAAGCTAGGATCCCTTGATCTGTATGCTTGTACATACTTCCTGCCATGATCTGGTATTTTTGGGCTTTTACTATCTCCCTATCTTGAGTGTTTACTACTAGATGTTTAGGCTCGTATGTCAATACTGGCACTAGTGTCTTGGCCCACTGAGGTACAACTTCTAAACTAAATAAGTACACATCAAGAAGGTCATCTGATACTCCTTGTGGGGCCTCTCCTGATGTGAGTCTAGAGAGATGATCTGCTCTCATATGAGTTTTCCCTTTCCTCACCATGACCTCAAAGTCATATTCCATCAATAAGAGGGAACCATCTTACTAATCTGCATGTATTGCATCACTTGTTTACCAAGTATAACAATGCTTGATGATCAGTAAAAAATTTAAACTTATTTGCAAGCAAATAGTGTCTAAACTTTTTAACTGCATATACCATACCTAATCCTTCTCATTCAGTAGTGGTATAGTTTCGTTCAGCTGCATTCAACTGTCTACTAGCATAGGCAATTGGAAGATCCATATTACCTTCACCAGTAGGTTGTGCAAGTACACATCCAATAGCATAATTGGAGGCATCCACATGAACATGGAATGGCTTGTTCCACTATGGTGTGGTCAAAATTGGTGCTAAACATAATCTTCGTTTAAGCTCATTGAAGGAATTCTCACATTCATCAGTCCACTCAAAGTTAGTTAGAAGAGCATATAGAGGCTTTGCAATGACAACATACATGTGAATGAACCGGCGGTAGTAACCACAATGCCCCATGAAGGCTTGTACCTCCTTGACATTCCTTGGCCTAGGTAGTTCTGCAATGGCTCTCACTTTCTCCTCATCCGTTGATATGCCATTCTTTGACACTATGTGCCCTAGGATCTTGCCTTGCCTGACCATGAAAACACACTTTTCTGGGTTCAAGCAGACTTGATATTCTCTACATTTGTCAAAGATTTGTCTGAGTTCAGGTATATGGGTCTGTCTAATGTTGGAATGAGCGCAAAGATCATCAACATAGACTTCCAAATTTTTCCTCAAGAACTCTTTAAACACGTGGCACATCAGCCTCTAGAAGGTTGCAGTGCATTGGTAAGCCCAAATGGCATTACCCGAAAAGCAAATATGCCCCACTCTGTGGCAAAAGCCGTCTTATGTTGATCTTCTGGTGCAATGGCTACTTGATTGTAGCCAGAGAACCCATCTAAGAAGTTGTACACTTCCTTGCCTGCTACCCTTTCTAATAGATGCTCAGTGATAGGAAGCGGATAACTATCCCTGATAGTGGCTGCGTTAACCTTCTTCAAGTTAATGCATACACGTAATTTGCCATTCTTTTTGGGCACCACTACAATGGGGGATACCCATTCAGTGTGCTCAATTTCATAGATAAATCCAACTTCAACCAAGCGATCTATCTCCTCTTTGATCTTGGCAGCATAGTTGTCATTGTATGTGTATGGCTTTTGTTTAGAGGGTCTCGCATCTGTGGTCATGGGAATCGTGTGTGAGCATATGTCTGGGTCGACCCCTTTCAAGTCCTTATAACTCCAAGCGAATACATCTCTTTATTCTCTTAGCAGGGTTATCAACTCTTGCTCTTCTTCTCCCATCAGGTCATGCCCTATGTAGGTGCATCTTTCTTCTCCCTCTTCTATGGCTACAACTATTTTCTTGGTAGTTTCCTTGCTATCATAGGCCTCTCCTGATTGTGCCTCGCATTTAGGCATTCTTATCACGACTCTCCTATCGCTTATCTCATATTTTTTAAAGTTTTCAGGGACCTCAAACAAGGATTCTTCTTCCTCCGGAGTGACTTCCTTCTTCTTTCTTTTCTTTCCCTCACTCTTCGTGGTCACTTTTGTGGTTAATCTCATATCATTAATGATCTCTTTGTGTATCTGAGGGTGAACTTCTACCTCATAGAAGTATTCTTCATCTGATGCAAATTGTGGGTCCATAATGATTGATTCTAGATCAGATTCACTTGCATCCTCAAATGCATCTGGGCTAGGTTCGCATTCTTCTAAAATTGAGTCTCCCATGATTGGCTCTATGGAGAAGACTGAAATGTCATAGCCATCCTCATCACAGTGGGGTGTCCATTGTTCTTCATTGATGGCTACATCCATTGTTGCTAAAATTTCAGCCCAACCATGAGGTTCAAATTCTTCGTCAGGGAAAACTATAGGTGCATAGGCTGGGTCTTGAATTGATCTATGGGTTTCTTTTGCACCTACCTCTCAGGCTTTTTCTCTCTTCTCTTCTTCTACTGCTACCTTGCACATCCATAAGTGGGTGTCTTCATGCATCCATGAGGATCCTGATCCTATGGAATGCACTGACTCAATATCATCTTTGGCTCTATGGATGGGATTCCATTGGATAGGGGGTACATCTCTATGAGAGTAATCCTTGAGATTGACTTTGGTTGTAACACCTAAGTGTTGCAAATACAAGGAATCGGTTCCCCAATCCTGTACCACTTGCAACTGCCGCATAAATGGTCTCCCCAAAATCATCCTGTAGGCTTGGTTTTTGCTAAAGTCGCATATAGCAAAAGTATGCTCGAACTCAACACCACATGTAGTGAGAGTTATTCCTTCTAGCAATCCTAAGGGCCTCTCAATATGACCATCGGCCATCTGCAATTTCATTCTCGTCGGCCTGAGTGCTGGCTTGCCCCAACGCTTCCATAGGGAAGTGGTAGCAATTGCAACTACTGCACCTGAGTCCAAAATTGCCTTAGTTGTGTATCCATGATGGGTAATTGGGAGATAGGTATTTCCTTCTTCTCCTTCACTCATGTCTCCTATCTTATCCAACGGTATTTCTGGTACTGTTCTATGGGATCCTACCTGGGAACGAGATTTCGTTATGTTTGGCACTTGTTTGGCTACATGTTTCCACACTTCCGGCTCAACTTTGAGTAGCTCTTCTAAAGTGAGATTGCACTGCACTTTAGTGTTCTTTATTACCTCAATATTCCTAGGTATGATCGAATCTTCGTTTCTTATCATGATGGTGGGTGCTCTCATACGTGTTGACTTAGTTTCCCATGGGCCTGTGAAATGTGGTAACTCTTGCAAGGAATTAGACTCAAAGTCTAACCTCTCATGAGATTGTGCACTCTCCTGCTCTCCATAAATGGAAGGGATGTCTTGTGGGAATTGATCGTGTGCGTCATCCACAAGTTCAATTGGAGGTGGATCCTCACTTTCTTTAGCCCATTTATCTTCTTGAATCTCTCACAAGAATTCAGGTGAATACCGATTCATAGAAGAAGAGGTGTCTGGTTCAGTGGAGTTCGGCACATAAGCTTCCTGGGGAGGAATGCTTATTCTATCACTTGCCCTCTCCTTAGACTGTGAGACGACTCCATTTCCAGACTTTGCAAGTAACCTCTCCAATCTATCTAATAGACCATCGAAATGCAATGGTGTTCTAGTGGAGCTAGAGCCATTGAACAAGTGACTGGCTTCAAACATAGCTTGCACCAATTCTACCATTTTAGCACAAAGTTTTGTTCTCTCTATCTCTAGATTGGCTCTAGGGTAACATTTGTCATGATCTGTCACGTTTGGCCCTTCCTGGATTCTGGCCTGATATGCTTTAAGCATCATGTCTAGATCCTCAAGAGTGGGATCGAGGAGGACTGATCCTACTCTGGGTGGTGGGTGGGCTATGTATGGTGGTTTAGAAAGTTGGGGGATGAAAGGTGATGGGTTGGAGGGAGACGGAAAGGGTGGTGGTGGGGTAGTGTGAGAGTGTTTTTGAGATGCGAGTTCACTTATCTTTGCTTTGGTTTCTCTCAAGCTTTCTTCAAGTTCGCTCATTTTCTGTGACCATTGTCGTTTGATTCTCTCCCGACTATCTCTCCAAGCTCTTGTCCTTTTCTTGGTTATACTCTCTGTCTCACTAACCTCATATCTCTTTTCCTACCCTACTCCTTGAGTTTGCTGCAAGGCTTGAGCCCTAGTGACCACGTGCACTGGGGCAGTGGAAGTTATACTTCCCGTAGAGTCTACCACTAACCCAATGACGTTGATAGGAGTGATTTTTGGTAGGTTATTGGGGTTCTTCGGGAAATCTCGTAAGAGATGCTCTTTCCCGCAATCTTGACAAAGGCATTGAATTGTCACTGCTTGGGGTTGTGTAGGGGCAGGCAGTGGACAATCAAGTATGAGGTGATCTCCCTGACATCTGAAGCAAGGTCCTCTAGGAAATGGCGGTCGTACCTGCCTAGGTTGAGTTGTAGAGTTGGGGTTTGTGTACATGACATTAGCATACTCAGGCTCCCCACTATTTTCACGTGGGTCCTCATAATAGTATGAATCATTATGCTTGGGTGACTGCATGTAGTAAGCCTATGGGCTGTCAATATGTGTGGAGTCAAAACTATGGTCACTTGGATCACTGTCTGATAGCAACGGTGTGACCGGGACTAGGGCTCTGTTCAGATTCTCTTCTGCAGCTGTGTACTTTATTGGAATCACATTGGTTGGAGCAAGGGGTTGTTGCACTAACACGGGTTGAGGCCTTTGTTGGTTTTGATAGGGTTGTTGTGGTTTACCATATTGTTGAGGTGGGTACTGATTCTGGTATCTACCCTGTTGTGGATATGGTTGAGGGTAATTTGACCTGATAGTTTGTTTGTTATAAGGGCAATCTTGTGTGGTGTGGTTGGTGTACCTCCGTTCTATGGTTGCAGTATTGGTTACTAGGATTCACTTGGGGTTGGGCCATAATGGGAGATATGTTTTCCATATGGTCACCTCCACAAATAAAGCACCACTTAACTGGGGCAAATCTTGGAATTTGTTTGCTAGAGACACCTAGTTTTTGAGCTACCTTCTCTGCAAGTTCTTCAATGGATGTGGATTGACCCGACATAAGACTACTAGAGCTATTCGAATCCTTGTAGATTTTTGATAGCTCCAACTCCTCGCTTAGATTATCCTCAATGTCTATGCACATGTGCACGCATTCTTCTATAGTTATGGGTCCTTCAAATACACATATGACCTGAGCTTGGTGCTCAACAATCCATCTAAGAACAAAGCCACTTGCTTGGCTAGTGTGGGTAACTCAGGCATTGGGCACCTCTCTAGTTATTGCCTAAACCGTCTTCCTGCTTTCCAACGAGACCAAAATCTCATCAATCGGAGTTCGTATGGTGAAGTTATGACCATTCAAGCATTTAGGGGTCAAAACAGGCTCTCAGGGTTCAGGAAATTCCTCCCTGGTTTTTAGGTATTTTGCCTACTTCTAAGGCTCTAATATCATCCCAGTGTGTCCAAAATTAAGCCCAAAAGTACTTCAATTCACTCAATTAATTCACCCTAAAATTCATGTGTTATACCGGTGTATCGCGATAGGTCAGGTCGGTGTGTCGTGATAGGTGGAAGTGTCACGATAGGTGGAAGTGTCGCGATAGGTCGAAGTGTCGCGATAGGTCGAACAATTACAAGTAAGTAGAGGAAAAGAGGGATTACTTATATCACTAAGGGAAAGAGAATCAAAAGAGTTCACTATTGCATTACAAGCTTCCACAAGCCTCCTAGAAGGTTGAGCCACCAATGCTTCTCCAAGATTCCATTGCTCAGGCTTATGACTCCACTCTTCTCACTATTTCACAAAAACTTGATCACCCACAAGTTGCCACAATGCACACTCCAATGTATGCACATACAAGTCGCTCTTAGGGTATGCATGTGGTATGTCCATATGTGTACTCCATGTGTCTTTACAACTTGTTGAACACATTGTTTAAAATGGTTATTGGTTCAAGCCTTCAATTCTTGTTTATGTATTACCTTGGAGTGGAGAGAGGTTTGGCATGCTTCCCAGTCTTGCCACTGGAAACAGGTTGACTTCTATGATTAAAATATTGTTCTGGAAAGGAATCTCGTAACTTGCTTGTGCCCAAAAATTTAAAAATTTCATAAAGTTTGAAAACTCATCATAACTCGATTCAATGGCCCCCCAACCACTTTTAAAAATCAAAAGTGTTATTTTTGACTTCTAAATCAAAATCCGTGCATGAGCTAACCTGAAAAAAGTGACTTTTCAAAAATAACTCAAAATACAAATTTCTCCCTCCAAAACCTGACATTTTCATACCCAATTCCCAAAAAGTCAACTTTCCACTACTTTTCTCTCCCTAGCACAGCATTGAAGCTCCTGTGTCTGTATTTTAAGGCTGCTGCCATGTGCTTCCATAGTAGCCCGAGCTTGCGTTTGAGTGTAGTGTTGGATAGCATCTGTGCTTGGAGCACATTTTCCAGATCCTTAACTGCTTTATCATCCACCGTAGATATCTTTGACTCCAGTTTGGTGTGAGCTTGTTGTAAAGTGGTATGTTCTACCAAAGAGTGTTTGGTAATCGGCTTCCAAGATGTGACTCTAGCCTGCAGGCATTGAGATTCTGCCTGGGAGGTAGCGGTGCGCTCTTCCAATTGGTGGTATTCTTGTTGCAATCGATGGGCATACTGAAGTTTGATATTAAATGTACTATTTTACATTATGAGATGCAAGGGGAGGAGTTTGGAATGCAGAGGGAGTGGGAATGGGAAGGGGGGTAGTGAATGCTATGTCTGTCGATGACGTGGTGAATGGTGAAGTGGGGGGTAGGGGAGTGGGTGATGGTGGAATTGTAGGGAGAGGTGCTGTGGTTGGTGAAATGTCCATGGGGTTGGATAGTGTGGTGCGTTGCAGGGGCTACCATGTAAGTGGGTATGGTAGGTGAAGTGAGTGTGGTGTTTGTGTAGATTGATGTCATTGCAAGCATCTTGAAATCGTGCATTTGAGACACGGGAGTGTGAATGTATTGGGGTGGGGCAATTGGGGTGAGTGAGATACCATACTCAGGATTATGGGGTGGCCAATTATGGGTTTCAGAGGACAAAAATGGTGAAGTGTATAGAGGATTGGTGATGGAAAGAGAAGAGGGTGTCCTGTGAGGTTGGCTCATGGAAGGAGAAGGATGTGGATGAGGTTGGGTTGTAGGTGACGGTAGATGTTACGACTGCAGTTTGTGTAGTGGTGGGAGGCGGGTGGTGGTGGAGAAGGGGGGGATGGGGGGTGCGGGGGTGAGATGGGTGATGTCTGTACAAAAGTTTTTAGCAGTGAAGTCAATGGTGGTGGTGGGGGTAGCTGTGGTTTTGATGGTTATTTTTGGTTTTGAGACGGGTATTCTTATATTCTTACTTGCACGTGGTAATGTGTTGACTCTGCATTTGTCATACCTAACGGACTGGCGGACTGCTATGTGAATGGCTTTAGGGACTCCTAAGGATTTTGACAATAACTTGAGGGTGGTAATGAAATTTTGGTCCACTCCCTCATCTCACTGCATTTCTTCAATCAAGGGCTTGGCCTGATGCAAGGGAGAGTTTTGTGACTTTCTTGCACTGCTTTGATCATATCGTATAGCCTTTGTAGTTAGGTTGTGTGTGCAGACGCACCTACAAGTTCTAGCACTTCTTGCTTCTCATCTTGATACCTTTGGTCATGCTCCTCCTCGTCTTCTTCATACTCTTCATCTTCCTCATCCTCTTTGTTCACATCAACTGTGGTAACAAGTATTTGGGAGGTTGTTGCTTGCAGTTGAACATCCCCCACGTGTGGTTCCTCTTCTGCCTCAAGATCTACTTCTCTTAACAATTGTGCGAAGTCTTCATTCGGGAGTCCCTCCAAGGGTGCTCCACCAGGAAATTCGAGATCAGTGGGAATGGGAGGAAATATCAAATTAGGTCCATCGGTGCTGCGTCTTGGAAGTCGTAGTGTGAAATGGTCGAACCCTTTGGGGTGGTGGAGTAACGTCCGGTGTTAGGGTGTGCTCCATGTGGTTGAGCACAAGGTACTTGGACAGTTCCTCTCATCTTCTTGGAAGGGGGTCCAGTAGATGTTCGGCCTCTAAACTGCTGCACTCGATTCCACATCAGGGCCCATTGAATAGGGATGTCATAAGCCAAACACCTATAGATGATTCTAGTTAGAGCACAACATCCATATAAAACATGCTTTCGTGGCCATCGTTTGTGGGCTAGGTGTATCTGATCAATTATCCAGTGGGTAGATTGATTGTGAGGTTCTATGTCCCTAGCAGATACAAACTCAACCATAACTTCTTGGGTGGCATGGTGAATCTGTCTTGGGCAGGAAAAGCAAAGTGTTGCATGCACATCCGAAGGTGTATTGCAATATTTGGGCGTCATGGCCACCATGTCCTTGAGCTTGGTGAGGCTCCGATTCTTCATGTAATCGGGCACCAAGACCTCCTTCTCTATTGGAATGTGCATTCCTCACATATCTAGGGCCTCCTCACTAAGTTGTTTGATAACCTAAACCTCTTGAGCTCATTCCCCCTTGTCAGAGATGGGAGCAAAAATGAGCTTGTACCTTTTGGGTGCTTGCTTGGAGTCAAGGTGTTGATGAGATAGTAGCATTTTCATGAAGTCAGGCTTTGGGAGCCGAGCACTGAAGTACGCATCCAATCTTTGCCTTCTCCCATACAGGACGTAGCCCTTCTGCATTTTTGTAACTTTTCGAATTCCTGTGTAAAGAAGTGGTATTTACATTGGTTCCCATTGAAGTCCAACTCTAATTCCCATAGGTATGATCCCTCTCCCAAGGGCCCTGCGACTTCACTGAACCAATGGGAAGCCTTTCCTACAGGCATGGTATGGCCACTTGGGGGGTCCAATATCGGTATGATTTGGATGGCTTATAACTCTTCTGGTCTTTCATTTGTTTTTGGCATGATTGATAAGCTCTCTAAATCAACCACTTACTAGCTCGTGCCTGCTTGAGAGCTGGTTCCTACTATGTCAGCCATGATATCACTGGGAGCGACTGATGATCTTATCTGCTGGAAGAAGAAAATCACATTAGCATTGCGTTGGAACATGGTAATAGCGTGGTTTCCTTACAATACCAACATGTCACTCTTTGGGCTAGAAGTTAGTCGAGTGGGATATTGTGTGTGTTGTGAGTTATAGTTAGAAGGTCAGCATTGCCCCTATATGCATACTTGGTCATGCAATGTTCTCAAATGCATTTCTATCTATGCAGAAGTGAGTTACATGGTGGGCTTAGGTGGTTTATCAAAGAGTTTAATTCTCCAAACTTTGTGTGAGATGGTTCCTTTTGGTGACAATGATTTTTCTCATGTTTCTGAATCATGTTGTCTTGGATTTGGACTTTTTGGGTACCCATTTTCCAAGTAGTTCTAGGTGTGCTCACATGTGTGGAGTGTTGGAATGCAGATGTGTGTCCAGAGGTGTATGATGTGAAGGATGGTGAGTAGCATTTTCAGCTTGTGAGCTTGTGTGAAGCTACTTGTGTGTGTAAGCAGGTCTTAGGCACCCAATTTGTGTTAGTATTAGGGTCAACCATCATGGACCGCTTTGGGAGCCAAATAGAAAATGGTCTGTTTTGGAAGAATTCTTGAACACTCTTTCTGCATATTCCTTGCCCAAGAAATTGGTTTGGTGCATTGTTGGGAATCTGTCTCCAAATTAGAGGATTGTTTCACCCTTGCATACCCAAATCTGCTTCACATTTTGAGTCCTTTTGCTTTGAGCTCTCCATGGCTATGAATATCAATCGTCTACTTCCCTTGCTTTTTGTGCTCCTTTGATTGCTTTGCCCTGATCATCTTGGAAAAGAAGGGAGTTCCACCACATCCCTAACTCCTTTGTTGAGTATCTCATTCTTTTGCATCATAGATTTTGGGAAAGAACAACATTGTTATCGTCATGTGATATCTTGGAAGGACCAGGATTTGGTGCCTTTCTAGTTCCTTGAGTGCTTCATTTCTAACTCAATTGTAGTGCGATTCTGATTTACCCAAACCTGAAGAAGTCCGCTTCTTAGGTTCAGGTTGACTGCATGATCATAGATCCAGTCTTGACCCAAGACAATTAGGTTTAGTGAGATCTTCATCTTGACACACTAGCACCTTAACTCTCAAGATAACATCTTGAATGTAGAGGGGAAGTTCCACCTCGCCCATGCAAGGGGTTTTTCACACCTCCCAATCCTATTAGGTATGCTTCTATAGGACTGACACGTAATTTTAACTCTTGATAGTAAGAAAGTCTAACAGCACTAGTGGCTACACTTGAGTCAATTAAAGCCCGTATAGTTCTTGCACTATTTCCTTGTCCTATTTCTAAGGTCACAAAAGGACATCGGTCAATTATTCTATGGGAACTTACACCTGAGATTTCACACATAGCCATATGATATCATGGAGCTTCATAGGCATCTGTCCTAGGCTGATCTCTACCCTGTATCCTCATTTTCGTTTTCGGATGCATTCCAAGGCTTCGGCTTGAGCTTCCATAGTTTGACTCTACATCGGCCTGATGCAACTAGGGAGGATGTCACCTTCTAGAGTAGCTAATTGAACCACTCCACTAGTTGATATTCAGTTAATAATTCATGGGTCCATAGCCACGCTTCTCTAGCTTTCTGGTGTGTTGTTTCAGGGTGTACACTAAAACTAAGTCTCCTGTTTTCAATCCTTTATCCTTCACATGGGCATCGAAGTATGCCTTCTGTCTTTTCTTAGCTGCATATATCCCTTCGACAACTCTCAGTCTCGTTTTTACCTAGCCGTTCAAGATCAAAGATTCTAGAAGAGAGTTCATGCCCTATCCACTCATGCTCTTGTGCTACTTTCAGTGTAGGTATCAAGAAGTCCAATGGTAGCACTGCATTTGGCCAAATACCATCTGAAAGGGTGTGGCTTGGAGTACTGTTTTATAGGCAACTCTATATGCCCAAACAACATGGTGTAGCTATTTTTCCCAATCAGAGCATTTATTATTTACCAATTTGGTCAGCACATTGCATAGAATCTTATTGGTGCTTTCGGCTTGCCCATTAGCTTGTGGATGATAGGGGGCAGACTTCTTGTATAACCAAGAACTCTTGGAGAAGATTTTCAATAACTTCATTCAAGAAGTGAGTGCCTCTATCACTTACTAGCTCTATAGGTAGCCCATATCTAGTGAACACGTTCTCAAATAAAAACTTAGCTGTTATTTGAGCATCATTCTTCGTTGTGTCTTTCACTTCTACCCACTTGGTTAGATAGTCTGTGGCCACAATGATGTATTCAGCATGTGAACTCTTAGCTGGGGGGTTAATAGGACCTACAAAGTCTATTCCCCACTTAGAGAATGCACGTCCATCCATCATTGGTTTCAACGGCATCTCATCTTTGCGTATAGGATACTGAGTTTGCTGACAAACATCACACCGCTTCACATAGGTATGTGCATCCATGTGAAGGGTTGGCCACCACAAGCCTGCAAATAGGATTGCCTTAATCACACGGTCTGATCCAACGTGTCCTCCTACTACACCTTGGTGAGCAGTTTCCAAAATTTTAAGATATTCACGCTCATGGACACATAGCCTTAGGTAACCATCTTTACCACACTTGTATAAGTTATCTCCAATGAGAGCATAATCTAGGGCTTCTTGTTCTAAACTTCTTTGCCTAGCTAGGTCATGTCTTGAGGGAATGTTTTCATCCTCAGGAAGGCTACCAATGGTTCACTCCAATCTGGTATTAGAGACATTTGGTACAGTGTAGCGTGCTCCACAGGTGGTCTAATATGGCAGACTCGGCATTCCTTACACAACTTATGGACATCCGCTTCCATAGTTGGCTAGTGCACTCCGAGTCTCCTTAGTGTCTATAAAGTTCTTTGCCTTGAGTAGTGTTGCTCTAATGCACCTACATGTGCTAATTGCAACCATTTGCGTACTCCTCTTCTTCCACACAACAAGCTAATATCCCTTGATCTGTATGCTTGTACATACTCCCTACCATGATATGGTACTTTTGGGCTTTTACTACCTCCTATCTTGAGTGTTCATTACTAGGTGTTTTGGTCCATATGTCAATACTGGCACTAGTGTCTTGGCCCACTGCAGTGCAACTTCCAAATTAAACAAGTAAGCATCTGAGAGATCATCTGATACTCCTTGTGGGGCCTCTCCGGATGTGAGCCTTCAGAGATGGTCTTCTCTCAAGTGAGTCTTACCTTTCCTCACCACTACCTCAAAGTCATATTCCATTAGTAAGAGGAACCATCTTATGAATCTACCTATATTGCATGGCTTGTTTACCAAGTATAGTAGAGCTTGATGATCATTGAAAAATTTAAACTTATTTGCAAGCAAATAGTTTCTAAACATTTTAACTACATATACCATGCCTAATCCTTCTTGTTTGGTGGTAGTATAGTTTTGTTCAGCTGCATATTAATGTCTACTAGCATAGGCTATTACGAGATCCATATTACCTTCACTAGTAGGTTATGCAAGTACACATCCAATGGCATAATTGGATGCATCCACATGCACATGGAACAACTTGTTCCAATTTGGGGTAGTCAAGATTGGTGCTGAACACAATCTTCTTTTGAGCTCATTAAAGGACTTTTCACATTCTTCAGTCCACTCAAAGTTAGTCAAAAGGGAGTACAGGCTTTGCAATGATTGCATGCATATGTATAAAATGTCGATAATAGCCACAATGCCCCATGAAAGCTTGCACTTCCTTGACATTCCTTGGCCTAGGTAGCTCTACAATAGCTCTCACTTTCTCCTCATTCGTGGATATGCCATTCTTTGACACTATGTGTCCTAGAATCTTGCCTTGCCTGACCATGAAAACACACTTTTTTTGGGTTCAAGCAGACTTGATATTGTCAAAGATAGCTCTCAGCTCAGGGATATGGGTTTGTTTTATGTTGGAATGAGCACAAAGATCATCAACATAGACTTCCAAATTCTTCCTCAAGAACTCTTTGAACACATGACACATTAGCCTTTGAAATGTAGCTCGCACATTAGTGAGACCAAATGGCATTACTCGAAAGGCAAATATGCCCCACTCTATGACAAAAGCTGTCTTATGTTGATCTTCTAGAGCTATGGTCACTTGCTTGTAGCTCGAGAAACCATCAAGGAAGCTGTATACTTCCTTGCCTGCTACCCTTTCTAATAGATGCTCAATGATAGGAAGCCGATAACTATCTCTCATAGTGGATGCGCTAACCTTCTTTAAGTTAATGCATACACGTAATTTTCCATTCTTTTTGGGCACCACTACAATGGGGGATACCCATTCAGTGTGCTCAATTTCATAGATGAATCCAGCTTCGACCAAGTGATCTATCTCTTCCTTTATCTTAGCAGCATAGTTATTGTTATATGTGTATGGCTTTTGCTTAGAAGATTTGGCATCTGAGGTCATGGGAATCATGTGTGAGCATATGTCTGGATCTACACCTTTCAAGTCCTTGTAACTCCAAGCGAATACATCTCTGTATTCTCTTAGCAAGGCTATCAACTCTTGCTCTTCTTCTTCCGTCAAGTCATGTCCAATGTAGGTGCACTTTTCTTCCCCTTCTTCAATGGCTACCACAATTTTCTTGGTGGTTTATTTATTATCATAGGCCTCTCTTGCTTATACATTGTGTTTAGGCATTCTTATCATGACTCTCCTATCATCTATCTCATACTTTTTGAAGTTTTCAGGGACCTCAAACAAAGATTCTTCCTCCTCTAGTGTGACTTCTCTCTTCTTCCTCTTCTTGCCTTCGTTCTTAGTGGTCTTGTGTGGTTAATCTCACGTCATTCATAATTTCTTCATGTCTCTGAGGGTGAGCTTCTACTTCCTAAAAATATTCCTCATTTGATGCAAAAGGAGGGTCCATAAAGATTGACTCTAGATCGGAGTCACTTGCATCCTCGAATGCATCAGTGTTAGGTTCACATTCTTCAATAACCGAATCACCCATGATTGGCTCTATTGTGAAAACTGAGATGTCATAGCCATCCTCGTCATAGTGGGGTGTCCATTGTTCTTCATTGATGGCTACATCCATTGTTGCTAAAATTTCTGCCCAACCATGAGGTTCAAACTCTTCGTCAGGAACTACTAGAGGTGCATAGGCTGGGTCTTGAATTGATCGATGGGTTTCCTTTGCACCTACCTCTCTAGCTATTTCTCTTTTCTCTTCCTCTAGTGCTACTTTACACATCCACAAGTGAGTGTCTTCGTGCATCCATGAGGATCCTGATCTTGTGGAATGCACTGATTCTGTATCATCTTTAGCTCTATGGATGGGATTCCATTAAATAGGATGTATGTCTCTATGAGAGTAATCTTTGAGATTGACTTTGGTTGTAACACCTAAGTGTTGCAAATACAAAAAATTGGTTCCCCAATCTTGTACCACTTGCGACTACCACATAAATGGTCTTCCCAAATCATCTCATAGGCCTGATTCTTGCTAAAGTCACATATGGCAAAAGTATGCTCAAACTCAACACCGCATGTAGTGAGAGTTCTTCCTTCTAGCAGCCCTAAGGGTCTCTCAATGTGACCATCGGCCATCTGTAATTTCATTCTTGTTGGCCTGAGTGTTGGCTTGCCCCAACGCTTCCATAGGGAAGTGGTAGCAATTGCAACACCTGCGCTTGAGTCCAAAATTGCCTTGGTTGTGTATCCTTGATGGGTAATGGGAAGATAGGTGTTTCCTTCTTCTCCTTCACTCATGTGTCCTATCTTTTCCAAGGTATTTCTAGCACTGTTCTATGAGATCCTACCTAGAAATGAGGTTTTTCTACTTCTGGCACTTGATTGGCTACATTTTTCCACAGATCCGGCCTATTGAGTAGCTCTTCTAAAGTAAGATTGCACTGCACTTTAGTGTTTTCACCACCTCTGTGTTCTTAGGTATGACTGAGTCTTCATTTCTTACCATGAGCGTGGATGCTCTCATGCAAGTAGACTTAGCTTCCCATGGGCCTGTGAAATGGGGTAGTTCTTGTAAGGAATTAGACTCGAAGTCTAATCTCTCATGGGATTGGGCACTCTCCTGCTCCTCATAAATGGAAGAATGTCTTGTGGGAATTGATCATGCGCATCATCTGGAAGGAGGAACTTCACTTTCTTTAGCCCATTTCTCTTCTTGAATCTCTCGTAGGAATTCTGGTGAACATGGATTCATAGAAGAAGATGTGAGTTTTGTGGAGTTAGGCACATAAGCTTCCTGGGCAGGAAGGATTATCCTTTCATTTTCCTTGTCCTTATTTTGAGAGGCGGGGTCCTTTTGTGATTGTGCAATTAGCCTCTCCAATCTTTCTAGCAGTCCATCAAAGTGCAACTGTGTCTTAGATGAACTAGAGAAGTTAAAGAGGCGAATGGCTTCAAACATGGTTTGAGCCAATTCCACCATCTTAGCACAGATTTTAGTTCATTCAAGCTCTAGTTCCGCTCTAGGGTAACACTTTTCATGATCCGTTACGTTTGGCCATTCTTGGATTCTGGCGTGATAAGCCTTAAGCATCATGTTTAGGTCTTTGGGAGTGGGATCTGCTAAGACTGATCCTACTCTAAGGGGTGGTGGAATTGTGTGAAGTGGGTTAGAAGGTGGTGGATTGGATGGAGATGGGAATGGTGGTGGTGGGGTAGTGTGAGAGTGAGTTTGAGATGTGAGTTCAATTATCTTGGCTTTTGTTTCTCTTAGGCTTTCCTTGAGTTCTTTCATCTTCTTTTCCCATTGCCTTTTCATTCTCTCATGACTATCCTTCCAAGCTCTGGTCCTCTTCTTAGTTATGCTCTCAGTCTCACTAACCTCAGGATTCTTTTCCTGTCCTAACCCTTGGTTTTGCTGTAAAGCTTGAGCTCTAGTGACCACTTGCACAGGGGCAGTGGAAGTTACATTTCTTGTAGAGCCTACTACTAACCCAATAACGTTGATATGAGTGATTTTGGCATATTGTTGGGGTTCTTAGGACAATCTTGCAAGAGATGCTCTTTCCCACAATCGGGACAAAAACCTTGAATTGTCATAGATTGGGGTTGTGTAGGTGCAGGCATAGGGCAATCATGATTGAGGTGATCTCCCTGACATCGATAGCACGGTCCTAGGAAACGGGGGTCTTACCTTCCTAGGTTGAGGTCTAGAGTTGGGGTTTGCATACATGACATTTGCATACTCTGGCTCCCAACTGGGTTCACTCGAGTCTTCATAATAGTATGACTCATTATGCTCAGGTGACTGCATGTAGTAAGCTTGTGGGCTATCAATGTGAGTAGAGTCAAAACTATGATCGCTAGGGTCACTTTTTGACACCAATGGTGTTACTGGCACTATGGCTCTATTCAGATTCTCTTGTGTCACTGCGTACTTCACTAGAATCACATTGGCTGGGGTTGGAGGTTGCTGAGCTACATGACTCATGTGGTAGGAAGAATCAATTCAAATCACCCCTAAAGTGTAGAATCACTTTTAGGTGAGGGAAAATTCAAATTCAAATTCAGACTATGAGTATAAATAGACATGCTTTTAGTCATGGGATATGGGTGAGCCACTTTGAGAGACATTGAGCCAATTAAGTGAGCATACATTGCACTCACACTATGCTTGTGTAGTCCAATACACTTCCCTTGTATCATATGTTCATTATTATATACATTTTGATACATTTCTTCAAGTACATTTCTGACTATTGTCTACTGTTGCATATTCTTCATTACAATGATCTTGTGGAATCAATTTCTCTGCGTGTAATCACTCATTTGATATACTTTAACTTAGGATATTTAGAGTAGATTTTCTAGTGTTCATATTCAATTTTTATAAGGTTTGATTCAATACATCTTGAGATATAAAGCTAGGAAAGTGACTATGTCTGCACACCTTCTAGATCCTAAAAAGTTGGGCCCTTGACTTGTTAGATTCAGTTCTCAATGTATGACATATATAAATTGATGAAATAAGTTGCTTTAGTTAGCTATACACTTCATTTAAATGTGTGAAAAAGCTCTCTGGTGAATTCATACCAAGTTGTGAGATATGAGCATAATACTGAGCACTTCTATCCCCAAAATAGGTTTTTTCACATTTCTTGCATATGCAAGTTATCTGTTTGTTGAAAACAAATGAGAGTGATGTTCCAAAAGACTTAGTGGTTCTAAATGCATCATTGTGAAGCTAAAGGATTCTATTATGCATCCTTGAAGTTGGATTAGTAGGTGTAGACCATCTCATCTCTTGAATCTATCTCACCATCTCCTCACAGTGGTATCAGAGCAACAACAAATCAACATGGGAGATGGATTTCCTTTATCCATAGACGAATTGGATCAAGGTAAGTACTCAGATTGGTCACTTAGAATGGAAGCTTATCTCCAAGGGAGAAATGTCTATGGTTACATACCTAGAGATAAGATGATGCCGATCCTCAAAGCAAAGGTCAACCAAATCAAGAAGAACAAAAGAGGTTAAACACATGGTACTCAAAGGATGCTCTAGCAAGGTCATACATTCTTAACTTTATCTCTAATTTTTTTACTTCCACAGATCAATAATTGTAAGATTTCACAAGAGACTTGGAATGCTCTTCAAGCCTTCTTCTCATCAAGTATCAAGGCAAGGAAGAATAAAATATGGAGGAATTCACCAAACTCAATAAGATGCCCAAGCAAAGTGTGACTGATTTTGTCACCAAAATGAAGAACACAGCAGACCAGCTTGGAAGCATAGGAGAAATCATTGATGAAGAGTAGATAGTAAGGCAAGTAATGAATAGGCAAATCTCATGAAGAATGGAGAAAACTCAAAAGGTAAGCACACCTCTTCTCTCTGTATAGATAAGAACAAGAATAAGGATAGCAAAGGCAAAGGTAAAAATTTTGATGATGAAGGTAGCACCCCTCAAGCAAACTTTGCATGTAGAGGTAGAGGTTCAAGAGCAAGAGGCAGAGGAGGAAGACAACGCAGGGGGAGAACTCAAAATTCATCTCCATGTGCAATATGTGGCCTAACTAATCACATTAATGAGAAGTGTTGAATCCTAGAAACCAAAGAGGAAGAGGTTACAATAGAGGAGGCTATGGAAGCTCAAGAGGTAGATTCAACAATAACAATGGTTACAACAACAACTCATGCAATAACAAAAACTATCAAGGACGATACGAGGAAGGTTATGCACATGATCAAACTCAAGAAGATTCACTTTTTCTAATGAACATGAACATGAACATGAAGCAAGGTAAAGCAGATGAACATGTACTCTATATAGACTCATGTTGCTCAAATCATATAGTAGGAATGTAGATCTACTCTTAGACTTGGAGGATCCTAGGATTAGACATGAAGTCCAAAGAGGATATGACACAAGGCATCGAGTGGAGAAGATAGGCAATGTGAAAACTTCATATGGTAGTATGAACCTATTGAGCAAGGTATTCTATGTGCCAACCATCACCAACAACCTCATAAGTGTAGGTCAGATTGTCAAAAACAAACTACAAGTCAGATCCACAAAGAATGGAGCATTTGCTGAGGATCCACATCAAGGATTCAAAAGGACAACAAAGGGAGAAAAATTAGGTATTATTCACATTTGAACTCCAAGATACTATAAATATTGCATTATTCAATTATGGAAGCCAAACTCTATCAGAGTTGGAAATTTGGCACAAAAGATTAGCTCACATAGGTGGAAGAGTTTGAAGTAAATCAATAGGGATTAGAGTGTACTTGGTCTACCAACTATCTCCAAACAACACATGATCTACAAATGTAGTGATTGTCAATTTGGCAAGTCAGACATGCAACCATTTACAAAGACAGGATATATTCATGGAGACCTATTGAAGCTAGTTCATACACATGTGTGGGGGCCAAGCAAGGAGCCTTCAATCTCTAGATCCAAGTATTATGTGTCATTCATTGATGATTGTAGAAGATGGAAAATATTATGCTTTATGGAGCATAAAGATGATTTATTCTCATGTTTCAAGAAATATCTAGCACTTGTAGAAAATCATATAGGTAAAACTTTGAAGAGAATAAGGTGAGATGGAGGGGGAGAATATTTCTCGCATGATTTTGATTCGTATCTACAAGAGAGAGGAATCAAAAGAGATATTACTACCAGGTATATTGCAGAGCAAAATGGAGTGGCAGAGAGGAAAAATAGAACCATAGTGGAGGCTGCAAGGTCAATGCTAAATGAGAAGAAGTTATCTAATAACTTGTGGGTAGAGGCTGCATCTAGAGCCACATATCTGATCAATAGACTCCCATCAAAAGCATTGGGTGGGATGAAACCATATGAAGCATGGAATGAAAGAAGACCTAGCCTTGATCATTGTAGGATCTTTGGGTGCATAGCATATGCACACATAGCTTCACACATCAAAGGCAAATTAGATCCAAAAGTGGAGAAATGCATCTTTATTGTGTATGATCTTAATAAAAAGGTTATAGGCTATACACTCCAAGCAACAAAGGGTTCGGTGTAAGTAGAGATGTTGTGTTTGATGAAAAAAAATCTTGGTTTGAAGATGATTGTAGGAAAATCAAACTTCTCTATGATCTGGAGGAAGACTTTCCAACATTGTCAAAGAAAAATGAACTTACACTTGAAGCATCAAGTGATTCTGATGATGATTAGAAGACTCCAAGAAGAGAAACCAATTCTTGGAAATCCAAAGGCAAATCCAAAGTGCAGGAGATGAGAGATGTGGCAAAATCATCTCAACAACTATAAGAAGGTCTACTAGAGAGAAAAGGAAGCCAAAACGGTATGGCTATGATACTTCTTTAGTCACCAAGCATTCAATATACATACCACACAAGGGTTATACTACCCTATACATCTGATATAGATGTTGAACTCTTTTCTAATGCAGATTGGGTAGGTGCTAAATATAGGAGAGCACATCTGGTTATCTTACTTTTCTAGGTACAAATTTTATCTCATGGTCCTCAAAGAAGCAACCCACAATTGCTCTTTCTTCAATAGAAGCCGAATAGAGAGGACTTGCAAATGCTACACAAGAAGCTATGTGGATTAGAATCCTACACTCAGATTTAGTGTTGAACATTTCAACTCCACATATATTTGGAGTTTGTTAATTCATTACATCTTGCTACTTATCCTATCTGTTAGGACTAAACATATAGAAGTTCACTATCATTATGTCAGAGAAAAGATAATGAGTTAAGAGATACAACTCTCATATGTATTAACACATCAACAATGTGTAGATATGATGACAAAGGCTTTGGGTGGAAGTAAGTTAAATAGATTCAAATCAATGATTGGTTTGCAGATCATGAAGGATTGAAGAATCAAGCATCTTAGCCTTGAGGGGGAGCTATTGGTAGATTTAGCAAGTCTAAGTGCATTGCTAAAACATTAGGACTACACATCCATTTCTCACTTCACAAGAAAGAACTACATGTGAACACATGCTTGCCATTTTGAGCATAGTTACTTTGGATAATTGTAAAATCTAAAAGAATCAGGAATCTCGTGAAGTTAAGAGCTAAACCCATGACTCATGTGGTAGGAAGAATGAATTCAAATCACCCTTAAAGTGTAGGATCACTTTTAGGTGAGGTAAAATTCAAATTCAAAATCAAACTATGAGTATAAATAGACATGCTTTTAGTCATGCAATATGTGAGCCACTCTGAGAGACATTGAGATAATTAAGTGAGCATACATTGAGTTACTTAAGTGAGCATAATTGAGCTCACACTACCTATGTGTGGTCCACTACACTTCCGTTGTATCATATGTTCATTAGTATATACATTTTGATACATGTCTACAAGTACATTTCTGAGTACCATCTACATTAGGTTTGATTCAGAAAATCTTGAGATATGAAGCTAGGAATGTGACTATGTCTGCACACCTTCTAGATCCTGAAAAGTCGCGATGACCCCCCTAACTTGTTAGATTCAGTTCTCAATGTATGGTACAACTATATTGATGAAAGAACTTGCTTTAGTTAGCTATTCTAGATGTGTGCAAAAGTTCTTGGGTCAATTCATACTAGGTTGCGTACTCTGAGCATAATATCGAGCACTTATATTGCCAAAATAGAAGGTTTTTTCACATTTCTTGCATATACAAGTTATTTTTTTTGTTGCAAACAGTTGAGACTATGAAGCTAAAGGAGTCTATTATGCACCCTTGAAGTTGGATTGGTAGGTGTAGAGTAGGCTTTGTGCAACACCACTCATCTTTGGAATCTATCTCACCATCTCCTCACATAGGAGCCCATTTCCATTTCATTCCATTTTATATTGTATCTCCTTGTATTTGGATACTTGCCATTTTCTTCTACCATTGTATTTAT
>CM035406.1:199733781-199736281 GCA_020310875.1 Ceratopteris richardii | reverse complement strand
TCTTCTACAGGAAGATATTAGGTTGAAGATTGTCTTCTACAAGAAGCTGTCTGGCTACTTCAAAGACATTGGATGGGACCATCTACATGGCGTATTTGAAGATCATCTTCTACACGAAGATGTTAGGTTGAAGATTGTCTTCTACAAGAAGATGTCTAGCTACTTCAAAGACATTGGATGGAGTTTAACATAAGATTCACATCTTATGTTAAAGTATTCAGGTACATATTCTCTTTATGCACACAGGTACTACTTGAAGTTTATGGAGGTCGTGGCGTTCATATCAGGAGGAGTCCTATTTGGCATAGGTACAAGAGAATCCGTACTTATATGCTTTATGCATATTTTATGAGGTGTGTTCACATGAGTTTGAGGATTTCCGTTCACACTGATCCTTCCTCTTTCAGTCACTCATATTCACTCTTCTATAACCTATAAGGTCACACATCTCATGTATATTCAGATTACTGCCCACACATCTGAATATGTTTGTTACATTGTACATTCACTTATTCATCCATTTCTCATCACATAGAGTGGTTGAGAGATATGCTCCAACATTGTACATTGAACATTGGTATATATGATACTATGAGTAAGCGCTGGCTTACGTAACACCTTACACATGATGTCTATTCTTTCTCTATCTTTATCTCATCATTTGTATGATTAAGTTGTGGTATGTTCATGTTTTGTCAATATGGAAGATTGCTGAAATTAATGTTGTACATGACTGGAACTATGGAACCATGGACCTGTGACATGAGCCTAAGGGCCTACCTCACTTCCAACATTTGGTATCAGAGCACTAAGGTTTTGGTTACAGAACTTTAGATCTTTGGCATCAATGCATTAAGGCTCATTCATAATCCCAGGTTCCTAGACTTCCAGATTTACAACATATGATTTGAAAGCATCTTCTAACATTTGACATTTGACATACGCACTTAATCTAGATGAGTAGAGATTTGAGAATTAGACACTTCAGTTACATTCATCAGTGTGGAGTACGAAGTTGATGATCTGTTAGCAGCCGAATATTTTTGGAAGGGTATGCAAATACTTTACAAAAGTATTGTTTGAAGACCCAGACTTGATGAAGAGAAGATTACTTCAAATTCAAGGAAGAACAATGGTTTAGAGAAGATGAAGAAATCAGATCAACATCAAATCACAGGTATCAGTTTCTACTATCAGATTATCATTTGCAGGTCATATCTTAGAAGAGCAGTTATGAAGAGATTTGAAGAATTTCAAGGAATGCTTTTATACACTTTCATTATTTGAAAGTTAAAGGCTACATCAAAACAGGTATCTAGAGGTTTTTCTAGAGAGTTTTGAGAAATCTCTTTCATGGCAAGAAAGTTCATCTAAGAAGACAAATGCAGAGATGAGATGAGTTTTTTCAGCCAATTTTCTGTTGTAAGTTGGTTGGATATCAAGGTACAAATGTATCTAGAGAAGGTAACTCTAGAAGGGCAATTCATCATTCAGACAACGATTGGTGAATTTAGTCGATTCAGACATTTGAAGCAGAATTTTGATTCAGAGATATGAGGAGATGATAAAACATGTTTCTATATTCAACTTCCATTTATATACCATGTTTGTTTTATCTCTTACTCTAAGCATTAGAGGAAGAGAAAAGTTCATTTGAAGAGGTCAAGAGTGTTTGCTACTTCAAGATGAAGAGAACAAAAGGTATGGAAGAGAAGTTTGAAGATGTTGACATCATCAGGTGGAAGAAAGATGCAGAAGAAGAAAGTCCATCATTTCCAAAAGAAAAGTAAGGCTTCCTTTTCTCATATATTTTCCATATACTTTTCCTATTTTATCCTCTACATCCAAAGACAAGTCTACGAGAACATCTTGTTTAAAGAAGAAGCAGTTTCTTGTTTTGCATTACACTTGGTCATGATTTAGTAGATTTGACAAAGAATTGCATTGAGAGAAACAAAGGCACTCATATGTGTATGAGTTATGTTGAAGTTTTTTAAGCAGGCAGCTTATATGTTCCCTCAAAGAATTCTTGGAGTGTCAATACAGAGCTACTTGGTATATGACAAGTTGCAGAGAAGTATATTTCTTCTTTATCTAACTCTTGAGATAAAAGAGTTTTTTGTAGCAAATGTTGAAGACTTGGGTTGAGGTTTTATGTTTGGAAAAGGTTACCTCATATTCAGTACTTTCAGAAACTTCAGAAAATTCAGACTTGTTGATGTACCAGTCAGTTGAAGAATCTACTTTTTATGATTGTCTAGACTTTTGGATACATGTTTGTATTCAAAAAGGTGTTCCATCATATCCTATCACTTGATTGAAAAGTGGAGTTAGCCAAAAGAAAATCAAGCAGGTACTATCACATTTCACCCGAGTAAAATATGAAAGTTATGAAGTATCAACTTGCAGCTTTTGGAGTTCTCAAGGTGAGAAGTTTGTCCACTTATGGTTCAAGTAGGAATTTCAGATTCCTTAAAGGATTTGTTTGAAGAAAAGTTTT
>CM035406.1:199666281-199723781 GCA_020310875.1 Ceratopteris richardii | reverse complement strand
CCATGCAACGAGTTGCTCCACAAACATCATCTTTTCAAGAAGATTTAGCAGGACATAACACTCAGAGAATAAAACAATGACTTATCAGCACAAACTCGATGCCAGGCATCGACTTGCTTGGAAAACTTCAACTCTTGAAATCATTTCACACAAGACAAACTCTAAATGATGATGTTTATGTGCAAGATCCAAATCAGGGATATAGAAACATCATTGCAGGTAAAAAGGAAGGAAGGCTATTTACTCTCAAAGTCCAAGGTAATGTGGGACATGCCTTGTTTACTTATGGAAGTCAAAAGATGTCTGAGTTAGACCTATGGCATAAAAGGCTAGGCCATTTCAATGAGAGAGCCATAAAGGAAATGTCAAGGAATAATGTGGTGCTTGGTTTGCCAAAAGTTGAAGGGCAACACATGGTGTACAAGTGTGAAGCTTGTCAATTTGGTAAAGCACACAAGATTTCATACAATAAATCAGGGCACAAGTATTCAAATATGCTTGAATTGGTTCATACAGATGTGTCGGGTCCTTCAAGGGACTATAGTATAAATGGATCCAGATATTATGTGTTGTTTGTTGATGATGCAGCTAGATGGATTACTTTATATGTAATCAAGGACAAAACAGAAGTGTTCAAGACATTCAAGCATTATCATGCTTATGCAGAAAGAATTACAGGACAAAAGCTCAAGAGGTTGAGATCAGATGGAGGGGGAGAGTATTTTTCTAAAGAATTTGATGATTATTTGTGGAATGCAGGTATAAAAAGAGAAGTAACTTGCAGGTACTCCCCTCAACAAAATGGAGTTGTAGAAAGAAGAAATAGAACTCTTGTAGAGTTTGCAAGAGCAATGATGAAAGAAAAGAGCTGTCCAAATTACTTATGGGCAGAAGCTATCAATACTGCAACATACCTTGTGAATAGGTTACCTTGTAAAGCATTGGAGGGAAGAAATCCTTATGAAGCATGGTGGGGTAAGAAACCTACTCTTGATCATTGTAAGGTATTTGGATGTTTAGCATATGCTTATGTTCCTTCACAATTGAGACATAAGCTAGAACCCAAAGCAGAGAAGTATGTGTTAATTGGATATGATGATAGACAGATGGGTTACAGATTCTGGAGTCCATCCACAAAGCAATTTCTTGTCACCAAAGATATTACATTTGATGAGCAAAGCACATGGTATACAGGGTCAACAAATGAGTATGCAGATGTTAAAGAAATAAAAAGGAAAGGGAAGACAAAAGTAAGTGTGTATGAAGAAGATATTGATGATGTTGATTATAAAAGTAAATTGCAGGATAATGTTGAAGATGGGCCAAGATTTGATCCAAAATAAAATGTGGCTGAGACTTCAAGAAGTGCAGAGGTCAGAAGATCCTCAAGGGAAAGGAAAGAGCCTATCAGGTATAGCTATGATACATCTTTCTTGTTGGTGCAGACCAATCACCAATTGAAGGCTTGGAAGAGTAAAGGATGAAGGAAGAATCAATTCTTGAAGTTTGGAAGAAGATTGTATTCAGAGGATAAGAGAAGTGTACACATATGTACATTAGTATAGTCATAGCTGACTTAGATCTTTGTTTAGTAAGAATCTTGTACAAATTTATCTATAAATACTTTGAGAAAAGTCGGGGCAAGTATGAGAGCATATGTGAGAATAGATAGAAGTCAAGAATGATGAAGATAGATGTCATGAGACATATGGAAAGTTAGTTGAGTTTCCTCTCATCACTCAACTGTAATTTTTCCTGAGTAATCGAAAATATTGCGCCCGATGTTTCTGTGTCTTCTCCTTCTACAGTAGATCAATTGTGAAATTCTTTTGTACAAGTCTAAGTCTAGAGTTGCTTGACCTCTGTACAAAGTTTTAGCTTCCAATTGTAATCAGGCTTAGAGAATTAAGTGTAGGAACATTCATATGTGAAGTGTGTTCACAGGTTCCTAAAACAGGCGCAGATTTCAAACTTAATGTTTTGATCATTTCTCCCAGCACAGTTTAAAGTTTTACATGAGTGAGGACTTAATCTTTAAGTTGGAAGATAAGCTACTCATGGCTAGAAGCATTTGCTTAAACGGGTTCTATTCAAGGAGAACCAAGTCTTAAAAGTTGCAGGTGTAAAATCGACTGTTCTGAATGACAGTTTCAGACATAGGTAACTTGTGAAGTTGATTTCTCAAGTTATACTAAAGCTTTTGAAGTAATTCAACTTGGAGGAGGTGCGCAATCTCTAGGAGATACTTCGTACAAAATTTCATCAAAAACTTTACATGTTTGATAGGTCAATGTGAAGGAATTGTGCAGCAGACTTTTCTGTGTTTCATCTTCTTCACAGATTTGTCAATCCTTTGATATTTAGTAATTGATCCTCTAAATTAGTGGAAGTTTTGACTTACTCTTCGTATAGAGGTGCTCTAATCACAAGAGTAGGTTGTTGTTTTGGAGATTAACACTCTCCATCAGTGGTATCAGAGCAGGAGACATCAAATCAAGGAAAGGGAGGATCCCGACTGCTGCAGATTCAAGAAAATTCAACAATTGAAGAGCTAAAAGGTGAAAGTTTGAAGGCAAAGCTTGAGGAGGAGACCATACGACATCAAGAAGGACAAAAGGAGTCTAATTCGAAGTAAAGGTACATACATTGTTTGTAAAGCTTGAAGATTTCAATACACAGGTGGACACAAGATGGGAGATTCTCTACAGATAGAGAAATTGGATAGGGAAAACTATCCTGCATGGTCAATGAGGATGGAAGCTCATCTTATGAGCAAAGATTTAATTGGTTACATCACAGGAGAAGAAGAGAAGCCACAGTTCAGAGATCCTAGTGTTCCAACTAGGGAAGAGTTAGCAGATTTGAAAAATTGGATGAAGAAAGTGTTGGTGCAGACCAATCACCAATTGAAGGCTTGGAAGATCAAATGATGAAGGAAGAATCAATTCCTAAAGTGTGGAAGAAGATTACATTCAGAGGACAAGAGAAGTGTACACATATGTACATTAGTATAGTCATAGCTGACTTAGATCTTTTGTTTAGTAAGAATCATGTACAAATTTATCTATAAATACTTTGAGAAAAGTCGGGGCAAGTATGAGAGCATATGTGACAATAGTTAGAAGTTAAGAATGAGGGAGATAGAAGTCATGAGATAGAGGAAAAGTTAGTTGAGTTAGCTCTCATCACTCAACTGTATTTCTTCTGAGTAAATGAAAATTTTTGCGCCCGATGTTTCTGCGTGTTCTCCTTCTACAGTAGATCAATTGTGAAATGCTTTTGTACAAGTCTAAGTTGAGAGTTGCTTGACCTCTGTACAAAGTTTTAGCTTCCAATTGTAATCAGGCTGAGTGAATTAAGTGTAGGAACATTCATATGTGAAGTATGTTCACTGGTTCCTAAAACAGGCGCAGATTTCGAAGTTAATGTTTTGATCATTTCTCCTAGCACAGTTTAAAGTTTTGCATGAATGAGGGCTTAATCTTTAAGTTGGAAGATAAGCTACTCATGTCTAGAAGCATTTTGGAAAACGGGTTCTATTCAAGGAGAACCAAGTCTTAAAAGTTACAGGTGTAAAGTCGACTGTTCTGAATGACAGTTTCTGACATAGGTAACTTGAGAAGTTGATTTCTCAAGTTATACTTAATCTTTTGAAGTGATTCAACTTGGAGTAGATGCGCAATCTCTAGGAGATACTTCGTACAAAGTTTCATCAAAAACTTTACACGTTTGATAGGTCAATGTGGAGAAATAGTGCAGCAGACTTTTCTGTGTTTCATCTTCTTCACAGAATTGTTAATCTTTTGATAGTTAGTAATTGATCCTCTAAATGAGTGAAAGGTTTTGACTTATTCTTGGTATAGAGGTGCTCTAATCACAAGAATAGGTTGTTCTTTTGGAGATTAACACTCTCCATCAGTGGTATCAGAGCAGGAGACATCAAATTGAGGAAAGGAGGATCCCGACTGCTGCAGATTCAAGAAATTCAATACTTGAAGGACTAAGAAATGAAAGCTTGGAGTCAAAGCTTGAGGAGAAGACTATTTGACATCAAGAAAGGCAAAAGGAGTCTAATTCGAAGTAAAGGTACATACATTGTTTGTAAAGCTTGAAGATTTCAATACACAGGTGGACACAAGATGGGAGAAAGCTTGCAGATTGATAAGCTAGATAGGGAGAACTATCCAGCATGGTCCATGAGGATGGAAGCACACCTCATGAGCAAAGATCTTATATCATTTATTACAGGAGATGAAGAAAAACCTGAGTTTGCAGATCCTAGTATTCCTACTAGGGAAGAGCTTGCAATGTTGAAGACTTGGATGAGAAAGGTGTTGGGGCTTCACTCACTAATTAGGCATAGATATATGAAGATATATGAAGACATATGAAGACATATAGAGACATATGATGGAGGAAAGAAGAAGTGAAGGAAAGACCTACAGAAAATCAAGCCTAAGTGAAGGGACAATTTCACTATTGTAAATTAGTGCAAAATTAGAGTCTAGATTTGTATTTGATCTTTAGAACTTACGAGTTCAAGTCTAGAAGAATGTAAACCATAGGTATATAAGTTAATTTGAGTCAGAAACATGAAGAGAGAACTCATTTTTGTAATCTGAGTGAGTAGAGAAAAGTCGTGTAATTTCTGAGAGAGATGGTGAGAGAAAACTTCTGAGTCTGAGAGAGTTTTCCATGGCTGTGAGCAAAATTAGGCCAAGCCATTTTGTACACATCCTCTCTGATAATCAACACATGTTTGTGTAGAAGGATTGAGTTTAATTCCTCTTGTACATTGAGTTTCAAGTCATTTCATATGACTGTATAAGGTAGTTGACAGTTACGACTTTTCTGGCGCACATTTGACTGATCTTCTGAAGGTCAGATCTCGAAGCATGGTGTAAAGTTTTTGGTAAGTGATAGCTCATTTGAAAGCTATTATCCTTAACTACATTTGGTCAAAAGATCTTTGAGAAACGGGACGCGTACTCAGAGAAATCAGCTTAAGAGTGGAGGTATGTCAAATCGATGAAGTCAATTTCTAGTTTTCAGACATAGTGAAAAAGTTGAAGCTAAATCAGAAGATTTTGAAGTTATTACTTGAAAGTTTTGGTTATTATGTGTTGCTTAACATCAGCAAGAACATTCTTTAGCAAGTGATCAAAAGATTTTGCAAAGATTGAGCTAATACAGGTCAGATTGAAGGATTGAAGAAAAGGCGCAGATTTCTGTGAAGTGAAATTTTGATTTTCACTAAATTCAGAGATGAATACTTACAATGTGAGTTTTGCTAAGCTAATGATGGTTATGGAGGTCTTCTAATACCACATTAGTTTGGTTCTTGTGGTGTTTTACACACCAACAAGTGGTATCAGAGCAGATAAGGTCCTCGAGACTAAAGGAATAGCAGATACAAGAAAAATTGAAGAGTTCTTTATCAAAGAAGGAGAAAGCTAAGGTGTTCAACAACAAAAGTCATCAGAAGATTGTTTCGAAGTCGCTTCCAAGAGTAAAGGTCTACAAAAGGTATCATTCTTTAACCTTATACTTACAGGTTGAAGCAGAAGCAAGGATACCATGGCAGATCATGTGTCCATTGACAAATTGGATAGAGATAACTATCCTGCTTGGGTAATGAGGATGGAGGCCTTACTTATGAGTAAGGACCTAATGGTATATGTGACAGGTGAAGAGGAGAAGCCTAAATTTGAAGATGAAAGTCATCCAAGAAAGGAAGAGCTAGAAGCTTTGAAGCTATGGCAGAAGAGAGATGCAAGTGCAAGAGCTTATATATACAACACTATTACAGATCATTTGTTGCCACATATCAGAGGTTTAGAAACAGCTGAAGATATTTGGAATGCTTTGGAAGATCACTTCCAAAACACTACTAAAGCTAGGAAAGCTAGCTTATGGTCAGAATTCACCACATTCAAGAAAAAGCAAAATCAGAGCATTAGTGATTATGTCACTAAGATGAAGGACTTGGCAGATAGTCTTGGATCTATTGATGAGGATATTGAAGATCATAGGTTGATAGCACAATTACTTGCAGGGTTAAGAGGTGATGAGAGGTGGAAGCCCTTTGTACTTTCAACAGAACTCTCATTAAACCATTATGTGCCAGAACTGAATCAATTACTTGGATTGATGCTCACATTTGAGCAAGACTTGAAGTCAGATGGAGACAAAGGTCAAAGTTCTGCAATGTATGTGAAGAATAAAAAGAAAGGAGATAAAGGCAAGGCAAAGGATGAAGAAGAGTCAACAACTCAAGCAAATTATGCAAGAGGAAGAGGTTTTGGCAGAGGTAAAGGTCGAGGAAATGGAAGAGGTAGAGGTAATCAGAACAATAACAAGAAGACATGTTGGATTTGTGGATTGAGCAATCATCTAGCATATGATTGTTGGCACAATCAACAAGGAGCAAGTCAAAATCAGAATAACAATGGCAGAGGAAGAGGTGGAAGGTTTCAGAATCATTTTCAAAGAGGAAGACAGAATTCAAGAGGAAGTTATGGAAGAGGTGGTGGAAGAAATTGGAATCAGAACCAATCATACAACACCACATATTACAATTATGCAAATGATACACAGAATGACAACCATACAACATTGATGATGAATTCAATAAGTTCATCAGAGAAGGAGGATCTTAAGGTATTTTATATTGATTCTGGTTGTTCAAATCATTTGTCAGGTAATATAGAATTGTTGTCAGAATTGGAAGAAGGCAATTCAAGTCATACAGTACAAACAGGTGATAATACAAAACATAATGTGCATTCAATTGGAAAAGTGAAGTGCAGGAGTGGAGCTGATTTATTAACAAATGTTTTGTATGTTCCAACAATACCAAAGAATCTGATTAGTGTTGGACAAATAGTGGAGAAAGGTTTTCAAGTCAGATTTACAAATGAAGGGGTATTTGTTGAAGATCCAGAGGATGCATACAAACCCATTGTTTGTGGTAAGAAGGAAGGTAGACTTTTTACTCTCAAAGTACAAGGAAATGTTGGTCAAGCCCTAATCACACATGGTGATGAAGTAATTACAGAGCTAGATCTTTGGCATAAAAGATTGGGACATTTCAATGAAAGAGGAATCAAAACTATGGTGGAGAACCAATCTGTATTGGGACTACCAAATGTGAAGAATCAACATATGATATACAAGTGTGAAGCTTGTCAGATGGGAAAAGCTCATAGACAACCATTTCAGAAGAAAGGTTTCAAGCATGAGGGTTTGCTTGAACTCATACATACAGATGTATGGGGTCCAACAAAAGAAGGTTCAATAAATGGATCTAGGTATTATGTTTTGTTTATTGATGATGCTACAAGGTGGATAACCCTTTATGTTCTAAAAGAAAGATCAGAAGTCTTTGGAGCCTTCAAACATTTTCATGCTTATGCAGAAAGAGTTACAGGTCAAAAACTCAAGAGGCTAAGGTCTGATGGAGGGGGAGAATACTTCTCTCAAGAGTTTAATGACTATCTTTGGAATGCAGGTATCAAGAGAGAGATAACTTGCAGGTATACACCTCAACATAATGGGGTGGCAGAAAGGAGAAATAGAACATTGGTTGAATTTGCAAGAGCAATGTTAAAGGAAAAGAATTGCCCTAATTATCTTTGGGCTGAGGCTGTAAATACAGCCACATACCTTGTGAATAGGCTACCATGTGGAGCTTTGAATGGTATGACCCCTTATGAAGCTTGGTGGGGTAAGAAACCAACACTTGACCATTGTAAAGTGTTTGGGTCAATTGCCTATGCTTATGTGCCATCACAACTCAGACATAAGCTTGAACCAAAGGCAGAAAAATATGTGTTTATTGGGTATGATGAAAAGCAAATGGGTTATAGACTATGGAGTCCTTTGACTAAACATTTTATTGTTTCCAGAGATGTGACTTTTGATGAACAGAAGAGTTGGTATGCAGATAAAGAATGTGATCTTGAAACATTTGAAGAAGAGATAAGAAGGAGTGCAAGAGGTAAGTCACATATGCAGATAGATGGTGATGAAGAACATATGCAAGCAAGCACATCAAGGGTTGGATCATATAGAAGGAATGAAGATGGACCAATATTTGATGAAGAAGTACATCCAGATATACATGAAGAGTGTGAACCAAGAAGGTCAACAAGAATGAGGAAGCAACCTACAAGGTATTCCTATGATACTTCTTACTTGACTCAGAAAAATTATGCTTACATGGTTAAGGAAGATGAAGAACCTCAAGGCTATGATGAAGCAAAGGGTAAGAGACAATGGGAAGTAGCAATGAAGGAAGAGTTTGATGCTCTTGAAGAGAACAAAACTTGGGAACTTGTTCCAAAGCCTAATGGTAAGAAAGTGATTGGAAATAAATGGGTTTACAAAGTTAAAAAGCATGCAGATGGAACTATAGCCAGGTACAAAGCCAGATTGGTGGTTAAAGGCTATGCTCAAACATTTGGCATAGATTATGATGAGACATTCAGTCCTGTAGCAAAGATGTCAACCATAAGGACAATCATTGCCATTGCAGCATCAAAAGGATGGACATTGAGTCAATTGGACATTAAGAATGCATTTTTGAATGGATATATATCAGATGAGGTTTACATGGAGCAACCTCAAGGGTTTGCAGATCATAAGTTTCCAAATTATGTTTGCAGGTTGAGAAGAGCTCTTTATGGGTTGAAGCAAGCTCCAAGAGCTTGGAATTATAGACTTGTAAAGTATCTTAATGATCTTGGATATCAAAGTTCAAAGGCAGATGCAAGCCTACTTATCAAAAGAACAGATGAAGGTATGATCTACATTTGTATATATGTAGATGATATTATAATTACAGGTACCTCAAATGAAGGAATCAAGGAGGTGAAGAAGCTACTTGAGAAGGAATTTAAGATAAGTGATCTAGGAAAATTGTCATATTTTCTTGGAATGGAAATCACTGATGCAGAGCATGGTATTTATGTATCACAAGAAAGATATCTCTTGAATCTTCTAAAGAAGTTTAACATGGAGAATTGCAGAGAGGCATCTACACCATTGGAGGTCAATCATAAACTCAGTAGATATGATGGAGCAGAATTCAAAGACATGAGGAAGTATCAATCTTTAGTGGGAAGTTTGATTTATGCAACTCTAACAAGGCCTGATCTTAGTTATGCAGTTGGTGTTCTTTCTCAATTCATGCATTGTCCAAAGGATCCACATTGGATTGCAGGTCAAAGAGTCCTTAGATATATCAAAGGGACTTTGAAAGAAGGGTTGTATTATTCTTTTTACATCAGATATAAGGTTGAGAGCCTATAGTGATTCAGATTGGGCAGGAAGTCAAGATGACAGAAGGTCTACTCATGGCTACATGATATACATTGGAGATAAGCTTGTGAGTTGGTGTTCAAAGAAACAACACACAGTGGCCTTATCATCAACAGAAGCTGAATACAAAGGACTTGTGGAAGCAGCAAAAGAAGTAATATGGATGCAGACATTATTCAAAAGCTTGGGAATTGATCAAGGTATACCTATCATTCATGGAGATAACATGAGTTCTTTATATCTTGCAGCAAATCCTGTATTTCATGCAAGGACAAAGCACATAGAGATACAGTATCATTTTCTCAGAGAAAAGGTAATGGAGAAAGAGATTGAAGTGGTGTACACTTCTACAAAAGATCAGATTGCAGATATTATGACAAAAAGCTTGGATGGAGTGAAGACAAGTAAGTTCAAGGAGATGGCAGGAATAAAAGAGAAGAAGATTATGTGAAGAAGTCAAAGCATGCTAATTAGTGATTGAGGGGGAGCTGTTGGGGCTTCACTCACTAATTAGGCATAGATATATGAAGATATATGAAGACATATGAAGACATATAGAGACATATGATGGAGGAAAGAAGAAGTGAAGGAAAGACCTACAGAAAATCAAGCCTAAGTGAAGGGACAATTTCACTATTGTAAATTAGTGCAAAATTAGAGTCTAGATTTGTATTTGATCTTTAGAACTTACGAGTTCAAGTCTAGAAGAATGTAAACCATAGGTATATAAGTTAATTTGAGTCAGAAACATGAAGAGAGAACTCATTTTTGTAATCTGAGTGAGTAGAGAAAAGTCGTGTAATTTCTGAGAGAGATGGTGAGAGAAAACTTCTGAGTCTGAGAGAGTTTTCCATGGCTGTGAGCAAAATTAGGCCAAGCCATTTTGTACACATCCTCTCTGATAATCAACACATGTTTGTGTAGAAGGATTGAGTTTAATTCCTCTTGTACATTGAGTTTCAAGTCATTTCATATGACTGTATAAGGTAGTTGACAGTTACGACTTTTCTGGCGCACATTTGACTGATCTTCTGAAGGTCAGATCTCGAAGCATGGTGTAAAGTTTTTGGTAAGTGATAGCTCGTTTGAAAGCTATTATCCTTAACTACATTTGGTCAAAAGATCTTTGAGAAACGGGACGCGTACTCAGAGAAATCAGCTTAAGAGTGGAGGTATGTCAAATCGATGAAGTCAATTTCTAGTTTTCAGACATAGTGAAAAAGTTGAAGCTAAATCAGAAGATTTTGAAGTTATTACTTGAAAGTTTTGGTTATTATGTGTTGCTTAACATCAGCAAGAACATTCTTTAGCAAGTGATCAAAAGATTTTGCAAAGATTGAGCTAATACAGGTCAGATTGAAGGATTGAAGAAAAGGCGCAGATTTCTGTGAAGTGAAATTTTGATTTTCACTAAATTCAGAGATGAATACTTACAATGTGAGTTTTGCTAAGCTAATGATGGTTATGGAGGTCTTCTAATACCACATTAGTTTGGTTCTTGTGGTGTTTTACACACCAACAAAAGGATGCTCAAGCAAGGAGTATCATCTACATGGCTGTAAATGATTACCTTCTACCTCACATTAGAGGTTTGTAAAGTGCTACAGATGTTTGGAATGCCTTGGAAGAGCATTTCCAAAATACAACTAAGTCAAGGAAGTCCTCACTATGGGCTGAGTTCACAACCTTCAAAAAGAAGAGCTCACAATCAATTTCAGATTATGTGGCAAGGATGAAAGATATTGCAGATAGCTTGGGAGCAGTGGATGAAGACATTGAAGAGGAAAAATTGGTAAGACAAATACTTACAGGTTTGAGAGGAGATGAGAAGTGGAAGCCTTTTATATTGTCCATAGAATTGTCACTTGATCACTTTACTCCTGATCTTAATCAACTGCTAGGACACATGCTAACCTTTGAGCAGGATCTTAAAGGAGACAATGATAGAAGTACAAGTCAAGCTATGTACTCCAAAGACAAGAAAAAGAATGGCAAGGGAAAGCAATCAAATGATGATGAAGGGAATTCAAATCAAGCTAACTTCACAAAAGGGAAGATGAATTTCAGAGGTAAAGGAAGAGGAGGTAAGAACAAAGATAATGCTAAAGCTTGTTGGATTTGTGGCAGAACAAATCATTTGGCAAATGATTGTTGGTATAACAATCAAAATGGTGGAAGCAATAATCAGAATTATAATCAAAGAGGTAGAGGAGGCAGAAACCAAAGAGGCAATTTCAGAGGAAGAGGTGGTAGGACATCATATGGTAGAGGAGGTGGAAGAAACTTCCAATCTCAGTCCTACAACAATAATTATTACAATTATGCATCAGATCAGAAGGATGACATGACTCTTATCTTGAATGCAACTCATGAATCAATGGGAGAAGATCAAAGAGTGTTTTATATTGACTCAGGGTGCAGCAACCATCTGAGTGGGAATCTATCTTTGATGACTGATATGGAAGCAAGGGTGAATGGACATACAGTTCAGACAGGTGACAATACCAAACATAAAGTGGAGAGCATTGGATCAGTGAAGACAAAGAGTGGAAGTACACTTCTGAGTAAGGTACTTTATGTTCCTACTATTCCTAAAAATTTGATAAGTGTAGGGCAAATTGTGGAGAAAGGATATGAGGTAAGATTCACAAATGATGGTGTTTATGTACAAGATCCAAATCAGGGATATAGAAACATAATTGCAGGTAAAAAGGAAGGAAGATTGTTCACTCTCAAAGTCCAAGGTAATGTGGGACATGCATTATTTACCTATGGAAGTCAAAAGGTATCTGAATTAGACCTATGGCATAAAAGGCTAGGTCATTTCAATGAGAGAGCTATAAAGGAGATGTCAAAGAATCAGGTGGTGCTTGGATTGCCAAACATTGAAGGGCAACATATGGTGTACAAGTGTGAAGCTTGTCAATTAGGTAAAGCACATAAGAGTTCTTATAACAAATCAGGGTACAAGCATTCAAATATGCTTGAATTGGTTCATACAGATGTATGGGGTCCCTCAAGGGACTATAGCATAAATGGATCCAGATATTATGTGTTGTTTGTTGATGATGCAACCAGGTGGATTACTTTGTATGTAATCAAGGATAAATCAGAAGTTTTCAAGACATTCAAACATTTTCATGCTTATGCAGAAAGGATCACAGGACAAAAGCTCAAGAGGTTAAGATCAGATGGAGGGGGAGAGTATTTCTCTAAAGAGTTTGATGATTATTTGTGGAATGCAGGTATCAAAAGAGAAGTAACTTGCAGGTACTCCCCTCAACAGAATGGAGTAGCAGAAAGGAGGAATAGGACTCTTGTAGAGTTTGCAAGAGCCATGATGAAGGAAAAGAATTGTCCAAATTACTTATGGGCAGAAGCCATTAACACTGCAACATACCTTGTGAATAGGTTGCCTTGCAAAGCTTTGGATGGAGGAACCCCTTATGAAGCATGGTGGGGTAAGAAGCCTACTCTTGATCATTGTAAGGTATTTGGATGTATTGCATATGCTTATGTTCCTTCACAATTAAGACATAAGCTAGAACCAAAAGCAGAGAAGTATGTGTTTATTGGATATGATGATAGACAGATGGGTTACAGGTTGTGGAGTCCATCCACAAAGAAATTTCTTGTTACTAAAGATGTGACATTTGATGAGCAAAATATATGGTATACAGGATCACCAAATGAGTTTGCAGGTGTTGAAGAAATACAAAGGAAAGGAAAGGCAAAGGTAAAAGTATGTGAAGAAATTGTTGATGAAGTTGACTCTAGATGTAGAGTGCAGGATCATGTAGAAGAAGGGCCAAGATTTGATCCAGAGTCAAATGAGGCTGAAACTTCAAGGAATGGAGAAATCAGAAGATCTACAAGAGAAAGGAAAGAACCTATAAGGTATAGTTATGATACATCTTTCCTAACCACAAAAGATTATGCCTACATTGTGAAAACAGAAGAAGATCCAACAACTTATGAAGAAGCCAAAGGTAAACAGAATTGGGAGAAGGCAATGCAGGAAGAGTATGAAGCTCTACTTGAAAATGAAACTTGGGAACTAGTACCAAGACCAAAGAATCAGAAGGTCATTGGATGTAAGTGGATATATAAAACAAAGAGGTTTGCAGATGGTAAGGTGTCTAGATATAAGGCTAGACTTGTGGTCAAAGGTTATGCCCAAACTTATGGGGTAGATTATGATGAAACCTTTAGTCCTGTTGCTAAGATGTCTACAATTAGGACATTGATTGCTATTGCTGCTTGTAAGGGATGGAAATTATCACAATTGGATGTGAAAAATGCATTTCTAAATGGATATATTGCAGATGAAGTATATATGGAGCAACCAGAAGGCTTCATGGAGTCAATTGGATCAGATTATGTGTGTAAGCTCAAGAGAGCTTTATATGGGTTGAAGCAAGCCCCAAGAGCTTGGAATTACAGATTGGTCAAGTTCTTGAATGAATGTGGATTTCAAGCATCAAAGGCAGATAGTAGCTTGCTAGTGAAGGCAAGTGAAAATGGATACATTTACATGTGCATTTATGTTGATGATATTATTGTTACAGGAACAGATGCTCAAGGAATCAATGAACTCAAAAGACAAATAGAGAAGGAGTTTAAGATAAGTGATTTGGGAAACTTATCTTATTTTCTAGGAATGCAGATTGTGTATACTCAACATGGAGTATATGTTTCACAAGAAAGATACTTGAAGAATCTTCTAGTCAAGTTTAACATGGAAGATTGCAAGACCTCAACTACACCATTGGAGGTAAATCATAAATTAAGCAGGTATGGAGGTGAAGAGTTCAATGATATGAAGAAATATCAGAGTTTGGTAGGTAGTCTAATCTATGCTACCTTGACAAGGCCAGATTTATCATATGCAGTAGGTGTGTTGTCACAATTTATGCATTGTCCAAAGAAGACTCATTGGATTGCAGCCCAAAGGGTACTCAGATATATCAAAGGAACCCTAAGTGAAGGTTTGTATTATGGTTTCACTTCTGACACAAGAATCAAAGTGTTTAGTGATGCAGATTGGGCAGGTGACTCAGATGATAGAAGGTCTACTCATGGGTATCTCTGTTATGTTGGAGATAAGCTAGTTTCTTGGTGTTCAAAGAAGCAACATACAGTTGCTTTATCATCCACAGAAGCTGAGTATAAGGGAATGGTAGAAGCTGCAAAGGAAGTGATATGGTTGAAGACCTTGATGAAAAGTTTTGAGATTGATCATAGTACTCCAATAATTTTTGGAGACAATATGAGTTCTTTGTATTTGGCAGCTAACCCTGTTTTTCATGCCAGGACTAAGCATATAGAGATTCAGTATCATTTCTTGAGGGAAAAGGTACTAGATAAAGAGATTGAAGTGATGTACACTCCAACAAAAGAACAAGTGGCAGATATGATGACAAAGAGCTTGGATGGACCTAAGTTACAAAGGTTCAAAGACATGGCAAGTATAAAGAAGATAGAGAAAACCTCAATTGATGATTGAGGGGGAGCTGTTGGTGCAGACCAATCACCAATTGAAGGCTTGGAAGATCAAATGATGAAGGAAGAATCAATTCCTAAAGTGTGGAAGAAGATTACATTCAGAGGACAAGAGAAGTGTACACATATGTACATTAGTATAGTCATAGCTGACTTAGATCTTTTGTTTAGTAAGAATCATGTACAAATTTATCTATAAATACTTTGAGAAAAGTCGGGGCAAGTATGAGAGCATATGTGACAATAGTTAGAAGTTAAGAATGAGGGAGATAGAAGTCATGAGATAGAGGAAAAGTTAGTTGAGTTAGCTCTCATCACTCAACTGTATTTCTTCTGAGTAAATGAAAATTTTTGCGCCCGATGTTTCTGCGTGTTCTCCTTCTACAGTAGATCAATTGTGAAATGCTTTTGTACAAGTCTAAGTTGAGAGTTGCTTGACCTCTGTACAAAGTTTTAGCTTCCAATTGTAATCAGGCTGAGTGAATTAAGTGTAGGAACATTCATATGTGAAGTATGTTCACTGGTTCCTAAAACAGGCACAGATTTTGAAGTTAATGTTTTGATCATTTCTCCTAGCACAGTTTAAAGTTTTGCATGAGTGAGGGCTTAATCTTTAAGTTGGAAGATAAGATACTCATGTCTAGAAGCATTTTGGAAAACGGGTTCTATTCAAGGAGAACCAAGTCTTAAAAGTTACAGGTGTAAAGTCGACTGTTCTGAATGACAGTTTCTGACATAGGTAACTTGAGAAGTTGATTTCTCAAGTTATACTTAATCTTTTTAAGTGATTCAACTTGAAGTAGATGCGCAATCTCTAGGAGATACTTCGTACAAAGTTTCATCAAAAACTTTACACGTTTGATAGGTCAATGTGGAGAAATAGTGCAGCAGACTTTCTGTGTTTCATCTTCTTCACAAAATTGTTAATCTTTTGATAGTTAGTAATTGATCCTCTAAATGAGTGAAAGGTTTTGACTTATTCTTGGTATAGAGGTGCTCTAATCACAAGAATAGGTTGTTCTTTTGGAGATTAACACTCTCCATCAGAAAGATGCTCAAGCTAGGAGCATTATCTATATGGGAGTTAATGATTACTTGTTACCTCATATTCGAGGTCTTGAAAGTGCAACTGACATATGGAATGCTTTGGAGGAGCATTTCCAGAATACTACAAAGTCAAGGAAGGCATCCTTATAGGCAGAGTTTACAACATTCAAGAAGAAGGCCTCTCAATCTATTTCAGACTATGTAACAAGGATGAAAGACATTGCAGATGCATTAGGAGCTGTTGATGAGGACATTGAGGAGGATAAATTGGTAAGGCAAATCCTTACAGGGTTGAGAGGTGATGACAAATGGAAGCCATTCATTTTTTCTACAGAATTATCACTTGACCATTTCACTCCTGATTTAAATCAATTGCTAGGTCATATGCTAACATTTGAGCAGGATGTTAAAGGAGATGGTGACAAGAGTGCAGGTCATGCAATGTACTCAAAGGACAAGAAGAAGAATAGCAAAGGAAAGCAACAAGCAGGTGAAGATGAAGGAACAACTACTCTAGCCAACTTCCTAAGAGGAAGAGGAGGTGGCAAAGGTAGAGGAAGAGGCAGAAACAACAAATATGGAGGCAAAGCTTGCTGGATTTGTGGTAAGACAAATCACTTAGCTAATGATTGTTGGCATAATAATCAGAATAATGGTGGATACAATCAAAATTATAATTCAAGAGGTAGAGGTGGCAGAAATCAAAGAGGTAATTTCAGAGGTAGAGGTGGAAGGAATTACTTTGGAAGAAATGCAGGTAGAGGATTCCAAAGTCAACAATATAACAACATCTACTACAATTATGCTTCAGATCAAAAGGAGGATTCAACATTGATAATGAATGCAACTTGTGAAAGGCAGAGTGAAGATCAAAGAGTTTTCTACATTGACTCAGGGTGTAGCAATCACCTGAGTGGTAATATATCCTTGATGACTAACTTGGAGAATAATGTTTTTAATCATGTTGTTCAGACAGGTGACAACACAAAGCACAATGTGAAGTCAATTGGATCAGTGAAGGCCAAGGATAGTAGCACCTTATTGAGTAAGGTCTTGTATGTTCCTACAATCCCTAAGAATCTGATAAGTGTAGGACAAATTGTTGAAAAGGGATATGAAGTAAGGTTTACTAATGATGGAGTATATGTGGAAGACCCTAGCCAAGGGTATAAACAGATTGTTTCAGGAAAAAAGGAAGGAAGATTATTTACATTGAAGATTCAAGGCAATATTGGTCATGCTATGTTCACATATGGAGGACATAAGATCTCAGAGTTAGATCTTTGGCACAAGAGGCTTGGACATTTCAATGAAAGAGGTATTAAAGATATGGTTAACAATGGTTCAGTGCTTGGATTGCCTAATGTTGCAGGTCAACATATGACATACAAATGTGAGGCATGTCAATTAGGTAAGGCTCATAAGAATTCTTACTCCAAGCATGGTTTTATGTACTCAGAGAAGCTTGAATTGGTACACACAGATGTGTGGGGACCATCAAAGGATTTCAGTATAAATGGGTCAAGGTATTATGTGATTTATGTTGATGATGCTACTAGGTGGATCACTATCTATGTGATCAAAGATAAGTCAGAAGTGTTTAATACATTTAAACACTATCATGCATATGCAGAAAGAATTACAGGTCATAAGTTGAAGAGATTAAGGTCAGATGGAGGGGGAGAGTATTTCTCTAATGAGTTCAGTGATTACTTATGGAATGCAGGTATAAAAAGGGAAGTTACTTGCAGGTACTCTCCTCAACAAAATGGTGTTGCAGAAAGGAGAATTAGAACACTTGTGGAGTTTGCAAGATCCATGATGAAGGAGAAAAATTGCCCTAATTATTTGTGGGCTGAGGCTGTAAATACAACCACTTATTTGGTCAATAGGTTACCATGTAAAGCCTTGCAGGGTATGACACCATATGAGGCTTGGTGGGGTAAGAGACCTACTTTGGATCATTGCAGAGTTTTTGGATGTGTGGCATATGCATATGTGCCATCACAATTAAGGCACAAGTTGGAGCCTAAAGCTGAAAAATATGTTTTCATTGGTTATGATGATAAGCAGATGGGCTATAGATTGTGGAGTCCATCTACAAAACAATTCATGGTTTCTAAAGATGTTACATTTGATGAACAAAGTACTTGGTATGCAGGAACAATCAATATCAATACAGGTGATGAAGAAGAAGTGAGTCAAAGAAAAGGTAAATCAAAAGTTCAGATATTTGGTGAGCAAGAGAATAATGAAGTGCAAGTTGAAGTGGAAGAGACACCAAGATTTGATCCTGAATGTGAAGAGCCAGAAACCTCAAGGAGTGGAGAACTCAGAAGGTCATCAAGAAATAGGTGGCAACCTACAAGGTATAGCTATGATACTTCATTCTTAGCTACAAAAGATTATGCTTATATGGTGAATACAGATGAAGACCCTTCTACATATGAAGAGGCAAAAGGTAAGGAAAAATGGGAGAGTGCTATGCAGGAAGAATATGATGCACTATTGGAGAATCAAACATGGGATTTGGTTCCTAAACCAAATAGTCAGAAAATCATTGGATGCAAATGGGTCTACAAAACCAAAAGGTTTGCAGATGGAAGTGTGTCTAGATACAAAGCTAGACTTGTTGTCAAAGGGTTTGCTCAGACTTATGGTATTGACTATGATGAGACCTATAGTCTTGTGGCAAAGATGACAACCATCAGGACACTTATTGCTATTGCAGCATGTAAAGGTTGGAAGCTATGTCAACTTGATGTGAAGAATGCTTTTTTGAATGGTTATATTTCAGATGATGTATTCATGGAGCAACCTCAAGGGTTCAAAGATAAGAGGTATCCAGATCATGTGTGCAAGCTCAAGAGAGCTTTGTATGGCTTGAAGCAGGCCCCAAGGGCATGGAACTATAGACTTGTGAAGTTCCTAAAGGAACTTGGATTTCAGGTGTCTAAAGCAGATAGTAGCTTGCTTGTCAAAGCAAGTGATAATGGTTTCATATACATGTGCATATATGTTGATGATATAATTCTTACAGGTACAGATGAAGAAAGAATACAAAGACTCAAGAGGCAAATGGAAAAGGAGTTCAAGATAAGTGACTTGGGAGACTTGTCATATTTCTTGGGCATGGAGATTACATATACTCAACATGGAGTATTTGTGACCCAAGAAAGGTATTTGAAGAACTTGTTAATCAAGTTTAAAATGGATGATTGCAGGGTAGCACCTACACCAATGGAGGTGAATCACAAATTGAGTAAGTTTGGAGGTGAAGAACTCAAGGACATGAGACAATATCAGAGTTTGGTTGGTAGCCTTATCTATGCTACTCTAACTAGACCTGATTTATCATATGCAGTAGGGGTTTTGTCTCAATTCATGCATTGCCCAAGGAAAGAACATTGGATTGCAGGACAAAGGGTGTTGAGGTACATTAAGGGTACACTCAATGAAGGTTTGTATTATGGGTTTACCTCAGATACAAATATCAAAATTTATAGTGATGCAGATTGGGCAGGTAATCCAGATGATAGAAGGTCAACTTTTGGATATATGTGTTATGTGGGAGATAAACTTATCTCATGGTGTTCCAAGAAGCAACATACAGTTGCTTTATCTTCTACAGAAGCTGAATATAAAGGCATGGTTGAAGCTGCAAAAGAAGTGATTTGGCTCAAGACATTGATGAAGAGTTTTGACATTATACATGGGGTACCAATTATATATGGAGATAACATGAGTTCATTGTATTTAGCTGCTAATCCTGTTTTTCATGCCAGGACCAAACACATTGAGATTCAGTATCACTTTCTAAGAGAGAAGGTGATGGATAAAGAGATTGAAGTAATCCATACTTCAACAAAAGATCAGATAGCTGATATGCTTACAAAAAGCTTGGATGGACCAAAGTTACAAAGGTTCAAAGACATGGCAGGTATAAAGAAGGTAGAGAAAACCTCAATTGATGATTGAGGGGGAGCTGTTGGTGCAGACCAATCACCAATTGAAGGCTTGGAAGAGTAAAGGATGAAGGAAGAATCAATTCTTGAAGTTTGGAAGAAGATTGTATTCAGAGGATAAGAGAAGTGTACACATATGTACATTAGTATAGTCATAGCTGACTTAGATCTTTGTTTAGTAAGAATCTTGTACAAATTTATCTATAAATACTTTGAGAAAAGTCGGGGCAAGTATGAGAGCATATGTGAGAATAGATAGAAGTCCAGAATGATGAAGATAGATGTCATGAGACATATGGAAAGTTAGTTGAGTTTCCTCTCATCACTCAACTGTAATTTTTCCTGAGTAATCGAAAATATTGCGCCCGATGTTTCTGTGTCTTCTCCTTCTACAGTAGATCAATTGTGAAATGCTTTTGTACAAGTCTAGGTCTAGAGTTGCTTGACCTCTGTACAAAGTTTTAGCTTCCAATTGTAATCAGGCTTAGAGAATTAAGTGTAGGAACATTCATATGTGAAGTGTGTTCACAGGTTCCTAAAACAGGCGCAGATTTCGAACTTAATGTTTTGATCATTTCTCCCAGCACAGTTTAAAGTTTTGCATGAGTGAGGACTTAATCTTTAAGTTGGAAGATAAGCTACTCATGGCTAGAAGCATTTGCTTAAACGGGTTCTATTCAAGGAGAACCAAGTCTTAAAAGTTGCAGGTGTAAAATCGACTGTTCTGAATGACAGTTTCAGAGATAGGTAACTTGTGGAGTTGATTTCTCAAGTTATACTAAAGCTTTTGAAGTAATTCAACTTGGAGGAGGTGCGCAATCTCTAGGAGATACTTCGTACAAAATTTCATCAAAAACTTTACATGTTTGATAGGTCAATGTGAAGGAATTGTGCAGCAGACTTTTCTGTGTTTCATCTTCTTCACAGATTTGTCAATCCTTTGATATTTAGTAATTGATCCTCTAAATTAGTGGAAGTTTTGACTTACTCTTGGTATAGAGGTGCTCTAATCACAAGAGTAGGTTGTTCTTTTGGAGATTAACACTCTCCATCATTTCTTAACAACAAAAGATTATGCTTACATTGTGAAGACAGAAGAGGATCCAATCACATATGAAGAAGCTAAAGGTAAAGAGAATTGGGAGAAGGCAATGCAAGAAGAGTATGATGCTCTACTTGAAAATGAAACATGGGAGTTAGTGCAAAGAACAAAGAATCAGAAGGTCATTGGATGTAAGTGGGTGTATAGAACAAAGAGGTTTGCAGATGGTAAGGTGTCTAGATACAAGGCTAGACTTGTGGTCAAAGGTTATGCCCAAACTTATGGGGTAGATTATGATGAAACCTTTAGTCTTGTTGCTAACATGTCTACAATTAGATCATTGATTGCTATTGCTGCTTGTGAAGGATGGAAGTTATCACAATTAGATGTGAAGAGTGCATTCCTGAATGGATATATTGCAGATGAAGTGTACATGGATCAACTAGAAGGCTTCATGGATTCAATTGGATCAGATTATGTGTGTAAGCTCAAGAGAGCTTTGTATGGATTGAAGCAAGCCCCAAGAGCATGGAATTACAGGCTTGTTAAGTTCTTGAATGAATGCTGATTTCAAGCATCAAAGGCAGATAGTAGCTTGCTAGTGAAGGCAAGTGAAAATCGATACATATACATGTGTATTTATGTTGATGATATTATTATTACAGGTACAGATGCTCAAGGAATCAATGAGTGTAAGAAACAAATAGAGAAGGATTTTTGGATAAGTGATTTGGGAAACTTATCTTATTTCTTAGGAATGCAGATTGTATATACTCAACATGGAGTATATGTTACACAAGAGCGGTACTTGAAGAATCTTCTGGTCAAGTTCAACATGGAGGATTGTAAGTCTTCAACCACACCATTGGAGGTAAATCATAAATTGAGCAGGTATGGAGGTGAAGAGTTTAATGACATGAAGAAATATCAAAGTTTGGTAGGTAGTTTAATCTATGCTACCTTGACAAGGCCAGATCTATCATATGCAGTAGGTGTGTTATCACAATTTATGCATTGTCCAAAGAAGACTCATTGGATTGCAGCTCAAAAGGGTACTCAGATATATCAAAGGAACCCTAAGTGAAGGTTTGTATTATGGATTTACTTTTGATACAAGAATCAAAGTGTTTAGTGATGTAGATTGGGCAGGTGATTCAGATGATAGAAGGTCTACTCATGGGTATCTCTGTTATATTGGAGATAAACTAGTTTCTTGGTGCTCAAAGAAGCAACATACAGTTGCTTTGTCATCTACAGAAGCTGAGTATAAAGGAATGGTAGAGGCTGCAAAAGAAGTGATATGGTTAAAGACCTTGTTGAAGAGTTCTGGAACTGATCAGAGTACTCCAATTATTTTTGGAGACAATATGAGTTCATTGTATTTGGCAGCTACCCCTGTTTTTCATGCCAGGACTAAGCATATAGAGATTCAGTATTATTTCTTGAGAGAAAAGGTACTAGATAAAGAGATTGAAGTGTTGTATACTCCAACAAAAGAACAAGTTGCAGATATGTTAACAAAAAGCTTGGATGGACCAAAGCTACATAGATTCAAAGAGATGGCAGGAGTAAAGAAGAATGGAATAATCACAATTAGTGATTGAGGGGGAGATGTTGGAACAAAAAAATCACAAATTGATGATTACAAAGAGCTTGAAGAAAGTCTATGATTAGATTGAAGTGGAAGAATTCACTTGAGAAAGTGAAGAGATCTCAGAAGTGAAGCTTGTATACATATGTACATTATAGTTGGAAATTCTTGTAATTTAAGTAGAGATAATCCTTAGGATGATAAAGAGTAATGTAATAGATGCGGGATAAGTCTAGAACCATATGTATATAAGTCAATGATGTAAAGAAATACATGAGAAAGTCATTAGAATCCAAGTGTCATTAAGGTAGATGTGTAGAGAGTGATCTTCACGAGTTAGGATCGAGTCTTTCTCTGATTTCTCTCAGTCTGATCATGTGGATCAGAAATCCTTTTGTACACATCTAATCTGGATGTTAATGAAGCTATTTTCAAAGTTTCATGATCTAATTCCTTTCTTGCTGTGAGTATGATCATTACGAACATTTGTATGTAAAGTCTGCAGAAAGACTTTTCAGAGTCACGCACTTTTCTGTGTCAATGTTTTGCTTAGATCTCAGTGCAATGTAAAGTTTTTTATAAGTCAGCACTCAAAATCTAAGTTAGAAGATAAGGAAGCTATGACTAAAAGCATTAAGCAAAACGGGATTTGTGCTGTGAGAAATCAACTTGAGAAGTTGACCATGTCAAAGTCGCCATTTCTGGAAGACAGTTTTTGACACAGGTTTGATCTAAAAGATCAAATTAGAAATCTAGTGGTTCTTTTGAAGAACTAATGATCAATATAGTTGCACAAAGGTAGCATGGATATGTGACTATCATTTGAATGATTAAATTCGAAGTATTATGAAGAGATTGAAGTCTATTTCTGAAGCAGACTCTTGAAGATGAAATAACTTCATAGAGAGAAGTATTTCTTAATATATGTGAAAATAATTTGAAGTTTGTGTAAAGTTTGATTTATTCTTGATATAGAGAAGTTCTTAAGTCAAGACAAATCGAACATTTGGAGATTAAAAGGTCTCCATCACACAAGTCTAGCCTTGTATCTAGACACTTTCTTATCTGCAAACCTTTTTGTTTTATACACCCACTTACATCCAATGAGCTTCTGATTCTTTGGTCTTGGCACCAACTCCCATGTTTCATTTTCAAGTAGAGCATCATACTCTTCTTGCAATACCTTCTCCCAATTCTGTTTACCTTTAGCTTCTTCATATGTGATTGGGTCTTCTTCTGCCTTCACAATGTAAGCATAATCTTTTGTTGTTAAGAAGGATGTATCATAGCTATACCTGATAGGCTCTTTTCTTTCTCTCAAAGATCTTCTAACCTCTGCACTTCTTGAAGTCTCAGCTACATTTGATTCTAGATCAAATCTTGGCCCATCTTCAACATTGCCCTGCAATTTATTTTTATAATCAACATCATCAATATCTTCTTCATACACACTTACTTTTCTCTTCCCTTTTCTTTGTATTTTTTCAACATCTACATAATCATTTGTTGACCCTGTATACCATGTACTTTGCTCATCAAATGTAACATCTTTTGTAACAAGAAATTTCTTTGTAGATGGACTCCACAATCTATAACCCATTTGTCTATCATGATACCCAATAAACACATACTTCTCTGCTTTGGGTTCTATCTTATGTCTCAATTGTGAAGGAACATAAGCATATGCTAAACATCCAAATACCTTACAATGATCAAGTGTAGGTCTCTTACCCCACCATGCTTCATAAGGTGTTCTTCCATCCAAAGCTTTACAAGGTAACCTATTCACAAGGTATGTTGCAGTATTGATAGCTTCTGCCCATAAGTAATTTGGACAGTTCTTTTCTTTCATCATTGCTCTTGCAAACTCTACAAGAGTTCTATTTCTTCTTTCTGCAACTCCATCTTGTTGAGGGGAGTACCTGCAAGTTACTTCTCTTTTTATACCTACATTCCACAAATAATCATCAAACTCTTTAGAAAAATACTCTCCCCCTCCATCTGATCTCAACCTCTTGAGTTTTTGTCCTGTAATCCTTTCTACATAAGCATGATAATGCTTGAATGTCTTGAACACTTCTGATTTTTCCTTGATTACATATAAAGTAATCCATCTAGTTGCATCATCAACAAACAACACATAATATCTGGAGCCATTTATACTATAGTCCCTTGAAGGACCCCACACATCTATATGAACTAACTCAAGCATGTTTGAATACTTGTACCCTGGTTTATTGTATGAACTTTTGTGTGATTTACCTAATTGACAAGCTTCACACTTGTACACTATGTGTTGACCTTCAACATTTGGCAATCCAAGCAACACATCATTCTTTGCAATTTCCTTTATGGCTCTCTCATTGAAATGACCTAGCCTTTTATGCCATAGGTCTAATTCAGACATCTTTGGACTTCCATAAGTAAATAATGCATGTCCCACATTACCTTTGACCTTGAGAGTAAGCAGCCTTCCTTCCTTTTTACCTGCAATTATATTTCTATATCCTCGATTTGGATCTTCCACATAAACACCATCATTTGTGAATCTGACTTCATATCCCTTCTCCACAATTTTTCCTACACTTATCAAGTTTTTAGGAATAGTAGGAACATAAAGTACCTTGCTCAAGGGTGTGCTTCCACTCTTTGTCTTCACTGATCCAATGCTCTCCACTTTATGCTTGGTGTTGTCACCTGTTTGAACTGTATGTCCATTCACCTTTGCTTCCATATCAGTCATCAATGATATATTTCCACTCAGATGATTGCTACATCCTAAGTCAATATAGAACACCCTTTGGTCTTCTTCTACTGCTTCATGTGTTGCATTCAAGATAAGACTCGTCATGTCGTCCTTTTGATCTGATGCATAATTGTAATAATTATTGTTGTAGGACTGAGATTGAAAACTTCTTCCACCTCCTCTAGCATATGATGTCCTACCACCTCTTCCTCTGAAGTTGCCTCTTTGGTTTCTGTCTCCTCTACCTCTTTGATTGAAGCTCTGGTTATTACTTCTACCATTTTGATTGTTATACCAACAATCATTTGCCAAATGATTGGTTCTACCACAAATCCAACAAGCTTTAGTATTGTCTTTGTTCTTACCTCCTCTTCCTTTACCTCTAAAGTTCATTTTTCCTTTTGTGAAATTAGCTTGACTTGAAGTTCCTTCATCATCAGTTGATTGCTTCCCTTTGCCATTCTTTTTCTTGTCTTTGGAGTACATAGCTTGACTTGTACTCCTATCATTGTCTCCCTTAATGTCCTGCTCAAAAGTTAGCATGTGTCCTAGCAATTGATTAAGATCAGGAGTAAAATGATCTAATGACAATTCTATGGACAATATGAAAGGCTTGCACTTATCATCTCCTCTTAGAACTGTAAGTATTTGCCTTACCAACTTATCCTCTTCAATGTCTTCATCTACTGCTCCCAAGCTATCTGCAATATCCTTCATCCTTGCCACATATTCAGAAATTGATTGTGAACTCTTCTTCTTGAAAGCTGTGAACTCTGCCCATAATGAGGACTTCCTTGACTTGGTTGTGTTTTGGAAATGCCCTTCCAAAGCATTCCACACATCTCTTGCACTTTCTAATCCTCTAATGTGAGGTAGAAGATAATCATTTACAACCATGTAAATGATGCTTCTAGCTTGAGCATCCTTTCTCATCCAATTCTTCAAACCTACAAGTTCTTACCTAGTTGGAACACTAGGATCTTCAAACTCAGGCTTTTCTTCTTCTCCTGTAATGAATGCCATCAAATCTTTGCTCATGAGGTGTGCCTCCATCCTCATGGACCAAGCTGGATAGTTCTATCTAGCTTATCAATCTGCAAGCTTTCTCCCATCTTTGATCTTCTGTGTCTGCAATTACTATGATTTATGATAATAGAGTGTACCTTTGATATGAAGCTTTAACCCTTCTTGATCCTTTGAACTCGTGCTTTGTACTTTTGCAAGTTATCTCCAAGAATTTGGCTTTGTCCACCTTCAATTAGAAGGAACTTCAATATCTTCCACAGTCGGGACTTCCAATGCCTTTACTTCACTTGTATTGCATCTACAACTCTGATACCACTATTGGAGAGCTCTAAATCTACAAAGGTTTGATCTATACTGATTTAAGAGCACCTCTATATTAGTTATGGACCAAAATTTACACAAATGTTACCTTCATTTACCAAAACGTTCATTATCACTTCTCTAAGTGAAAATATTCCTTCTTCAGAAATTCTACTTCAAAAATTGACTTCATTACCTTCACATATCTTCAAATTTCTTCAAATTAATGATGGACATATCTCCAAACTACCTTTTCCCATTCATATCAACCATTAGTCCTTCAAAAGAATCATTAAAACTTTAATTTGATCCTTAAGATCAAAAGTATGTCAGAAACTATCTTCCTAAATAGGCAACTTTGACATAGGTAACTTCTAAGGTTGATTTCTCATAGCACAAATCCCGTTTTGCTAAATGCCTTAAACTATAGCTTCCTTATCTTCTAACTTAGATTCTGAATGCTCATTCATCAAAAACTTTACACTGTGCACTGAGATCTAAGCAAAACATTGACACGAAAAAGTGCACGACTCCGAGAGGTCTACCTGTAGACTTTACATACACATGTTCCTATTGATCATACTCACAGCATGAAAGGAATTAGGCCATGAAACTTCGAACATAGCTTCATTAGCTTCTAGATTAGATGTGTACAAAAGATTTCTTGATCCACAAGATCAACTGAGAGAAATCAGAGAAAGATTTGTTTCTATTTTCTGAAGATGACTCTCTACACATCTATCTCTATGACACTTGACTTCTAATGACTCTCTCTCTCATTTCTTTTACATAATTGACTTATATACATATCTTTCTAGACTTATCCCATGTCTTTTACATTACTCCTTATCATCCTAAGGATTATCTATACTCATAGTACAAAAATTTCCAACTGTAATGCACATATGTATACAAGCTGTCATTCTGAAATCTCTTCATTTTTCTCAAATGACTTCTTTCACTTCAATCTGATCATTGACTTGCTTCAAACTCTTTGTAATCATCAATTTGGGATTGCTTTGTTCCAACAATAGATAGATAGATAGATAGATAGATAGATAGATAAATAGATAGATAGATATATAGATAGATAGATAGATAGATAGATAGATAGATAGATAGATAGATAGATAGATAGATAGATAGATAGATAGATAGATAGATAGATAGATCGATAGATAGATAGATAGATAGACAAATAGATAGATAGATAGATAGATAGATAGATAGATAGATAGATAGATAGATAGATAGATAGATAGATAGATAGATAGATAGATAGATAGGTAGATAGATAGATAGAGCGATCAATCGATAGATAGATAGATAGATAGATAGATAGATAGATAGATAGATAGATAGATAGATAGATAGATAGATAGATAGATAGATAGATAGATAGATAGATAGATAGATAGACAGATAGATAGATAGATAGATAGATAGATAGATAGATAGATAGATAGATAGATAGATAGATAGATAGATAGATAGATAGATAGATAGATAGATAGATAGATAGATAGATCGATAGATAGATAGATAGATTATAAGATAGATAGATAAATAGAGAGATGGATGGAGTGATGGATAGAGAGATGGATAGAGACATAAACATAGGGATAGATAGAGAGATAAATGAAGAGATAGAAAGAGATAGAGCGAGAGAATGAGTGATAGTGAGACACATAGAGAGACAGAGAGATAGATAGATAGAAATACAGATAGATAGATAGATAGATAGATAAATACACATATATATATATATATATATATATATATATATATATATATATATATATATATATATATATATATATATATATATATATATATATATATATATATATATATATATAGATCAAGAGATAGATAGATAAATAGAGAGATGGATGGAATGATGGATAGAGATATGGATAGAGATATGGATAGAGACATAAGCATAGAGATAGATAGAGAGATAGATGAAGAGATAGAAAGAGATAGAGAGAGAGGTAATGAGTGATAGTGAGATAGATAGATAGATAGATAGATAGATTGATGGATGGATGGATAGATAGATAGATAGATAGATAGAGAGATAGATAGAGAGATAGATAGATAGATAGATAGATAGATAGATAGATAGATAGATAGATAGATAGATAGATAGATAGATCAGGAGATATATAGATAAATAGAGAGATGGATGGAGTGATGGATAGAGAGATGGATAGAGACATAAACATAGGGATAGATAGGGAGATAGATGAAGAGATAGAAAGATATAGAGAGAGAGGTAATATGTGATAGAGAGACACACAGAGATAGAGAGATAGATAGATAGAAATATAGATAGATAGATAGATAGATAGATAGCTAGATAGATAGATAGATAGATAGATAGATAGATAGATAGATAGATAGATAGATAGATAGATAGATAGATAGATAGATAGATAGATAGATAGTGTTGCGTCCATAAAAGTCATGTTGGTCAAAGTCAACTGCAGTCAAAGTCAATTGGTCAAAGTCAACAAGATCAAGGTCAAAGTCAACAGGTGCAAAGTCAAAGTGCGTAAGTGCAGGTGTCAAAGTGCACAGGTAGTGCACAATGAATTGTCCACAAAGGGTAAATTGGAGAAAATGGGTTGCAGGTTGCAGAGGTACTTTCTCTAATTTCCCTAAGGTTCAAAGTGTGTTTTAAAGTGTTTTGGAAGGTTCAGGTGAACCCCCTCTTATGTGTAAAAGTGAAGACTTAAAAGGAAACATGAAGGTATGTGAAGCGGCGGAGTAAGCAAGAAGAGCATAGGCTAAGTGGAGCAAGAGAGAGAAGTGCAAGAGTCACCATGGTACGTCGCACAGAAGTGGAAGTGCAAGGTGCATAGAGAGTGACCAAGGATTTGTGCAGAGAGGTGCTAAGCTCTAATCCCCACAGTATCTCAAGGTCTTTTGGCAGTGCGCGCGTGCCGACAGCGGGTATTCACTGCTCCCCCTTTGTGGAAGCTTGGTGCAAGGTGTGCACAAGGATAAGCTTGAAGCAGGTGGAGGCCTGTTGCAGAGGAGGCCGGCAGCAAGAAGACATTGGGTTATTGGGTATTTTGTAATTGGACACTTTGTGGGATGGTGCACAGAGGTATTGGTTTATCTTGTATTTCAAACATTGTACTTGGCTCACTGTAATCAATCTGCAGAAGCTTCCCGGTGTATTTTCTCTTCTTATTTCTCCGCTTTTCTCCTACAAACCCTCAAACTCCTTATTTTCTAAGAATCCCCCAACAAATTTGGCACGCCCGGTGGGACCTCCAAGGAGATTTGAGCATAGGAGACTATATATTGCCATTGGAGGACAATATTCCAGTGTCGACAACATTACTCCAGTGGGCCAAAAGGTACATACTTTTATCAAGTGTCTCATTTTAAGTAGACTATGAATAGCTCATGACCGCGACCCGGTCACAAACCTTGAGAATCAAGTGCAAGCAGACAAGAAGAAAGACGAACAGAAGATCATCGAGTCCACTTTCATCGACTTCATCGGTAGGAAGCATGGCAGGACAGGTGGACCTAGAAATCTTGCTCTCCAGATTAAACATAAAATTTCCCTCCTTCAGGGGTTTAGCCCAGGAGGACCCAGATGAGCACATTCGACGATTTCTTGCATTATGTAAGACTAGGGGGCTAATGGGTAGGGAAGATGCTTTCTTGATACTCTTCCCAGCCACATTGGAAGGACTGGCAGACAAGTGGTTTAGCCAGTTTGCTGAAAATCACTTTACCTCTTGGGATTTGATGAAAGAGGCCTTTAAGAATCAATTTCAGCATGGCAACACGGCTGAGATCATTATAGAAGAATTGGAAAACTTAAAGTTGGGTCCAGGAGAGAAGTTCCCCGAATTCGTGACCAGGGCCAAAGCATTAATGGCTAAACTACCGGATCCACCACAGGACTTCGTTGTCAAGAAGTGGTTAGCCAAACCCTTACCTGTGGTCACCCAATGCAAAATAAAAGAGTTAGTGCTACCTACTGCCTCTGTTGAGGAATTCATCAATACGGCCACCCGCTTGGAACAGATAAGGCACCAGTATGGTGCAACTTCTTCCCAACCATCATATGGGTCAGAACTAGAGGACCCAGTGAGCCAGTTAAGAAGGGAACTGGAAGGCTTGAAAAGGAATAAGCCCTATACAGAGGAGGAGACCACTGTAGCTTAGCTGAGAAGAGAGATTGAAGCCCTCAAACTCCAAAAGGAAGAGGAAGCCCAAGCAGAGGAATTAGCTCAGCTGCGACAGGAGTTGCAGGAGCTCAAAGGAGGGGGCATCAAGAGTGGTCTTTGGTGTTCCATGTGCAGCAAACAAGGGCATATAGTAAGTGAGTGTCCTCTATTAAGTGTAACTTGCCAATTATGCAGGAAGGTTGGCCATGAGGCCCATGAATGCCAATCAAGGGGAATGCCTGCAACGACATACTGGACCCAAGGAGGACCCCCAACAACCACAAATGTGATGGCTGCTGCACAAAATCAAGGTAACAACTATAACCCTAGACAGAGGAATAATTTTGGAAATGGGCCTAGGAGGCCAATAATCTGTTTTAGGTGTGGAGAATGTGGGCACTACCAAAGTAGGTGCACCCTACCAGAGAATGCACCTCCTTGCAGGAACTGCCCTGAGGCCAGAGACCATTATACAAATTGTTGTCCTAAGAATCAAGCCTCTTCATCAGGGCCCCATATCCAAATGATTTCTGTGCAGGAAGAAGAAATGGCAAATCAAGTTAAGGTGCCATCACCATCTACCAGGGTGGTGCAGTTAGAGGAAATTGACTCTTTTACTGTGCAGACAAGAAGCAAGGGGAAGGCTCTAGTGGACATGGGTCAAGAATCGTTGATTAATGGATTAAACAGAGAGTTAGAGGAAATTGACTCTTTTACTGTGCAGACAAGAAGCAAGGGGAAGGCTCCAGTGGACATGGGTCAAGAATCATTGATTAATGGATTAAACAGAGACAAAGGTGTGTCCGAAGACCTAGCCACCACAAGTGCAGACACAAGGCAAAAGGAAAATTGCACAGGTACCAGTGATGCCATTGGACATGCATTCAGCAGGGCTCATGAGGAGTTGGATAAGTCAAATGGAGCCCAAGCTCTTAAGGAATCAGAAGCCTCCAGACTGCTCAAGTCCATGAAAAAGGAGGTTAGTATTTTTGATTTAATAAAGATGGATGGGAAGTTCAGGTCAGAACTCTTGCAGATAATTGATGAAGCTTCCACTACAAGTTTGGTGGCAAAGACTGCTGTTGTACATGAAGGAAAAATTGTAAGGGAAGCACCCCTTACAGATTATAAAAGTCCTCGGCTGACAGTATCTATCAAGGGTCATGAATTTAAAGGAGTTATTGTGGATGGTGGTTCTGGCATTAACTTGATGCCTGAACATACAATGAAAAAAATTGGACTCCACCCTTCAAGGCCTGCAAATTTCACTGTCACTTTGGCAGATCAGAGCAAAGTAAGGCCCTTGGGAGTAATCCCAAAAGTTCCACTTGAAGTACAAGGTAATTTATTCATCCTGGATTTTGTGGTTTTAAGATTACCCCAGGTTGAAGGAGGATTTCCCCTCTTAATTGGACGACCATGGCTGAGACATGCAAGTGTCATTCATGATTGGGGCAAGGACACTATGTGGGTACAGAAGAAAGGGCAAGGGCTGACACAGATTTATTTAGAAGAGGGCCTAGATAATCAAGGAAACACTAGCATGATGCAAACGGTTGGCATATGCATGGAGCCAGAATCGGAGGATCAACCCCAAATAGATTTCGAGGAAGAAGAGGATATTCTAAATTGGCTCCAAGCAGGCTACTCTTCCTCTTGTTTTGGAGTTTTCATTAATAATTGTTGTACAATTGAAGGTTATGATGAAGATAAGGAAAAAGTCGAGGTTGATGGATTGGGAGAGCCCATTACAAACCACAGAAGGGGCAGGAAGACAAACCTCAAATGCATTTTTGAGGAGGATATGACTACTACAGAAAATGCAGTTAATAAAGCTAAAGGCAAGGTAAAAGATTCTAGTGAAGAGTGTTCTTTTCCAATTCAAGAAATACCTGCAGGATGGATGCAGGATAAGGAAGAACAGATTGAAATCCAAAACACCCCTGCTTATGAAGCAATGCAAGAAAAGATAGAAGACAAAGACAAGGAAGGAGAGGAGCAGGAAGATACTCTGGTAGAGAGGAATCCTGTCCAAGAAATACAATTAGGCACTCATGACAATAATCGGTCAGTTTTGGTGGCCACTTGGTTGTGGAGCCACCCAGGGCTCCTTGAAAAGGTACAATCATTCTTGACCCAATATATAGATGTTTTTGCTTGGCATTATAAAGACTTAGAAGGAGTGCCTGCAACTTATGGAGAGCACAGAATCCCTCTGGTTGATGGAGCCAAACCTATAAGAGGGAAGAGTTATAGACTTAACCCAAAATATGCTGAAGCTGTCTATGTGGAAATCCGGAAGATGGAGGATGCAGGAATCATCATTCCTGTAGAACACTCAGAGTGGCTCTCCCCTATGGTTATAGTACCAAAGAAGAATACTAATAAAATCAGAATTTGTGTTGATTTTAGAGCTCTCAATAAGGTGACCATTCCAGATGGTTTCCCAATGCCTTTTGCAGAACAGGTCATTGAAGAAGTAGCTGGGCATGCCTTATATAGCTTTATGGATGGATTCAGTGGCTATAATCAAATATCAATACACCCAGAGGATCGCGAAAAGACTGCTTTTATCACACCTTGGGGAACATATGTGTATGTAAAAATGCCATTTGGGCTCAGAAATGCCCCAGCCACCTTTAACAGAACGGTCAATCTCATCTTTGGCCCCCTATTGCTGGAATCACTTAGAATCTTCATGGATGACTTCTCTTCGTTTTCAGGATCTCACAAAGAAACTCCTCTAGATTGTTTGGACCACCATTTGAGGCAGCTGCATAATGTTTTCAAAAGATGCAGAGAAACTAAGTTAAAGCTCAATCCAAACAAATGTCATTTTCTTGTGACAGAAGGAACTCTTTAGGACATGTGGTGTCAGCTAAAGGTATGGCCCCAGATCCTGACAAAATCATTTCTATCTTAAAGTTGCCTAAACCTAAATCCCCTAAAGAGATCCAGAGTTTTTTGGGGCATACTGGATACCATAGAAGGTTTATTAAAATGTATGCAAAGATAGCTAGACCTCTGGCTAGACTTACAGGTAAGGAAGTACCTTTTAAATGGGAAGAAGAGGAAGAAAAAGCATATCAAACATTGCGGTCCAGGTTAGTGTCTGCTCCTATTTTGATCACACCTGAGTGGTCAAAAATCTTTCATATACATGTAGATGCCAGTGCCTATGCAGTGGGAGCAGTTTTGACACAACCTAGTGAAGAATTTACGATGGACAGACCAATTCAGTATGCCAGTAGAATTTTGACTAAGGCTGAAAGGAATTACAGCACCACAGAAAGGGAAGCCTTAGCAATGGTTTTTGCGGTCCAAAAATTTCGTCATTACTTGTTGGGAGTAAAATTCGTTATTATAACTGACCACCAACCTCTCAAGTACTTGCTCAACAAACCACAAGCCACTGGTAGAATATGGAGGTGGTTATTGTTATTCCAAGAGTTTGATTTTTCTGTGGTCCACAGACCAGGTAAAGAGAATGTTATGGCGGATCACCTTTCCAGAATCAACATAATGGAACAAGTTAGTGGAATCAATGATGATTTTCCAGATGCTCATCTGTTTGCGATCCAGGCCCAAGGTTGGTATTATGATATCAAGAATTTCATTAAAACTGGGTTGTATCCAGAAAAAGCTAATGCTGTGCAAAGGAAGAGACTGCTACTCAAGAGTAGACCATATACCTTCATTGAAGATAAATTATACAGACAGGGCAAGGATGACAGGTTTAGAAAGTGTTTGGAAGAAGAAGAAGTGAGGGAGGTACTTCATTCTGCACATGAAGGAACAGGTGGTGGGCACCTTCCAGGGCATATTATGAGTCAGAGGATACTGGATGCTGGTCTATGGTGGCCTACACTATTTAAGGATGCAGATGAGTGGGGAAAGGCATGTGATGTTTGTCAGAGGTGTGGACCTAAGCCAACAAAGCAGAGGCATAACCCCTTAGTTGTTTCCAATTCCTGGCAACCATTTGAGAAGTGGGGGCTGGATTTCGTAGGGCCCATCTACCCTCCGGCGATTCCAAAAAGAGAGAAATATCTCTTAATAGCTACAGATTATGCGACCAAATGGGCTGAAGCTATTGCTTCCCTCGACTGCACTGCTCAAATTGTTGCTGATTTTATCTACACTAGCATCATTTGCAGGTTTGGATGCCCACTTGAAATTTGTACAGATCAAGGTACCCATTTTGTCAATAAGGTCCTGCATGAAATTTTCAACAGGTATAGAATTCTACATAGGACCTCTTGTGCTTACTATCCAAGAGAAAATGGACAGGCTGAATCGACAAATAAAGTTTTAATCTCAATGTTAAGGAAGGAATGTATGTTACAACCCACTTCCTGGGGCATTGCTTATCAAGGTACCCTATGGGCTTACAGGTTGGCTTACAAAGAGGCCACAGGATATTCTCCATTCCAACTAGTTTATGGAATATTGCCCATTGAGCCCTTTGAATTTTTACATGGATCACCTAAGTGATGGAGAGTGTTAATCTCCAAAAGAACAACTTACTCTTGAATTTAGAACACCTCTATATCAAGAGTAAGTTAAAACCTTCACTAAATTAGAGGTCCAATATCCAAATTATCAAAATTGAGAAAATCTGTGAAGAAGATGAAACACAGAAAAGTCTGCTGCACAATTCCTTCACATTGACCTATCAAACATGTAAAGTTTTTGATGAAATTTTGTACGAAGTATCTCCTAGAGATTGCGCACCTCCTCCAAGTTGAATTACTTCAAAAGCTTTAGTATAACTTGAGAAATCAACTTCACAAGTTACCTATATCTGAAACTGTCATTCAAAACAGTCGATTTTACACCTGCAACTTTTAAGACTTGGTTCTCCTTGAATAGAACCCGTTTAAGCAAATGCTTCTAGCCATGAGTAGCTTGTCTTCCAACTTAAAGATTAAGCCCTCACTCATGCAAAACTTTAAACTGTGCTGGGAGAAATGATCAAAACATTAAGTTCAAAATCTGCGCCTGTTTTAGGAACCTGTGAACACACTTCACATATGAATGTTCCTACACTTAATTCTCTAAGCCTGATTACAATTGGAAGCTAAAACTTTGTACAGAGGTCAAGCAACTCTAGACTTAGACTTGTACAAAAGCATTTCACAATTGATCTACTGTAGAAGGAGAAGACACAGAAACATCGGGCGCAATATTTTCGATTACTCAGGAAAAATTACAGTTGAGTGATGAGAGAAAACTCAACTAACTTTTCATGTGTCTCATGACATCTATCTTCATCATTCTTGACTTCTATCTATTCTCACATATGCTCTCATACTTGCCCCGACTTTTCTCAAGGTATTTATAGATAAATTTGTACAAGATTCTTACTAACCAAAGATCTAAGTCAGCTATGACTATACTAATGTACATATGTGTACACTTCTCTTATCCTCTGAATGCAATCTTCTTTCAAACTTCAAGAGTTGATTCTTCCTTCATCCTTTAATCTTCCAAGCCTTCAATTGGTGATTGGTCTGCACCAACAGCTCCCCCTCAATCATCAATTGAGGTTTTCTCTGTCTTCTTTATACCTGCCATGTCTTTGAACCTTTGTAACTTTGGTCCATCCAAGCTTTTTGTAAGCATATCAGCTATCTGATCTTTTGTTGAAGTATGGATTACTTCAATCTCTTTATCCATCACCTTCTCTCTTAGAAAGTGATACTGAATCTCAATGTGTTTGGTCCTGGCATGAAAAACAGGATTAGCAGCTAAATACAATGAACTCATGTTATCTCCATATATAATTGGTATCCCATGTACAATGTCAAAACTCTTCATCAAGGTCTTGAGCCAAATCACTTCTTTTGCAGCTTCAACCATGCCTTTATACTCAGCTTCTGTAGAAGACAAAGCAACTGTATGTTGCTTCTTAGAACACCATGAGATTAACTTATCTCCCACATAACACATGTATCCATAGGTTGATCTTCTATCATCTGGATTACCTGCCCAATCTGCATCACTATAAATTTTGATATTTGTATCTGAGGTAAACCCATAATACAAACCTTCATTGAGTGTACCCTTAATGTACCTCAACACCCTTTGTCCTGCAATCCAATGTTCTTTCCTTGGGCAATGCATGAATTGAGACAAAACCCCTACTGCATATGATAAATCAGGTCTAGTTAGAGTAGCATAGATATGGCTACCAACCAAACTCTGATATTGTCTCATGTCCTTGAGTTCTTCACCTCCAAACTTACTCAATTTGTGATTCACCTCCATTGGTGTAGGTGCTACCCTGCAATCATCCATTTTAAACTTGATTAACAAGTTCTTCAAATATCTTTCTTGGGTCACAAATACTCCATGTTGAGTATATGTAATCTCCATGCCCAAGAAGTATGATAAGTCTCCCAAGTCACTTATCTTGAACTCCTTTTCCATTTGCCTCTTGAGTCTTTGTATTCCTTCTTCATCTGTACCTGTAAGAATTATATCATCAACATATATGCACATGTATATGAAACCATTATCACTTGCTTTGACAAGCAAGCTACTATCTGCTTTAGACACCTGAAATCCAAGTTCCTTTAGGAACTTCACAAGTCTATAGTTCCATGCCCTTGGGGCCTGCTTCAAGCCATACAAAGCTCTCTTGAGCTTGCACACATGATCTGGATACCTCTTATCTTTGAACCCTTGAGGTTGCTCCATGAATACATCATCTGAAATATAACCATTCAAAAAAGCATTTTTCACATCAAGTTGACATAACTTCCAACCTTTACATGCAGCAATAGCAATAAGTGTTCTGATGGTTGTCATCTTTGCCACAGGACTATAAGTCTCATCATAATCAATACCATATGTCTGAGCAAAGCCTTTGACAACAAGTCTAGCTTTGTATCTAGACACACTTCCATCTACAAACCTTTTTGTCTTGTAGACCCACTTGCATCCAATGATCTTCTGACTATTTGGTTTTGGAACCAAATCCCATGTTTGATTCTCCAATAGTGCATCATATTCCTCCTGCATAGCTTTCTCCCATTTTTCCTTACCTTTTGCCTCTTCATATGTAGAAGGGTCTTCATCTGTATTCACCATATAAGCATAATCTTTTGTGGCCAAAAATGAAGTATCATAACTATACCTTGTAGGTTGCCACCTATTTCTTGATGACCTTCTGAGTTCTCCACTCCTTGAGGTTTCTGGCTCTTCACATTCAGGATCAAATCTTGGTGTCTCTTCCACTTCAACCTGCACTTCATTATTCTCTTGCTCATCAAATATCTGAACTTTTGATTTACCTTTTCTTTGACTCACTTCTTCTTCATCACCCGTATTGATATTGATTGTTCCTGCATACCAAGTACTTTGTTCATCAAATGTAACATCTTTAGAAACCATAAATTGCTTTGTAGATGGACTCCACAATCTATAACCCATCTGCTTATCATCATAGCCAATGAAAACATATTTTTCAGCTTTAGGTTTCAATTTGTGTCTTAATTGTGATGGCACATATGCATATGCCACACACCCAAAAACTCTGCAATGATCCAAGGTAGGTCTCTTACCCCACCAAGCCTCATATGGTGTCATACCCTGCAAGGCTTTACATGGTAATCTATTGACCAAATAAGTGGCTGTATTTACAGCCTCAGCCCACAAATAATTAGGGCAATTTTTCTCCTTCATCATGGATCTTGCAAACTCAACAAGCGTTCTACTTCTCCTTTCTGCAACACCATTTTGTTGAGGAGAGTACCTGCAAGTAACTTCCCTTTTTATACCTGCATTCCATAAGTAATCACTGAACTCATTAGAGAAATACTCTCCCCCTCCATCTGACCTTAGTCTTTTCAACTTATGACCTGTAATTCTTTCTGCATATGCATGATAGTGTTTAAATGTATTAAACACTTCTGACTTATCTTTGATCACATAGATAGTGATCCATCTAGTAGCATCATCAACATAAATTACATAGTACCTTGACCCATTTATACTGAAATCCTTTGATGGTCCCCACACATCTGTGTGTACCAATTCAAGCTTCTCTGAGTACATAAAACCATGCTTGGAGTAGGAAAGCTTATGAGCCTTACCTAATTGACATGCCTCACATTTGTATGTCATATATTGACCTGCAACATTAGGCAACCCAAGCACTGAACCATTGTTAACCATATCTTTAATACCTCTTTCATTGAAATGTCCAAGTCTCTTGTGCCAAAGATCTAACTCAGAGATCTTATGTCCTCCATATGTGAACATAGCATGACCAATGTTGCCTTGAATCTTCAATGTAAATAATCTTCCTTCCTTTTTTCCTGAAACAATCTGTTTATACCCTTGGCTAGGGTCTTCCACATATACTCCATCATTAGTGAACCTTACTTCATATCCCTTTTCAACAATTTGTCCTACACTTATCAAATTCTTAGGGATTGTAGGAACATACAAGACCTTACTCAATAAGGTGCTTCCATCCTTGGCCTTCACTGAACCAATTGACTTCACATTGTGTTTTGTGTTGTCACCTGTCTGAACAACATGATTAAAAACATTATTCTCCAAGTTAGTCATCAAGGATATATTACCACTCAGGTGATTGCTACACCCTGAGTCAATGTAGAAGACTCTTTGATCTTCACTCTGCCTTTCACAAGTTGCATTCATTATCAATGTTGAATCCTCCTTTTGATCTGAAGCATAATTGTAGTAGGTGTTGTTATATTGTTGACTTTGGAATCCTCTACCTGCATTTCTTCCAAAGTAATTCCTTCCACCTCTACCTCTGAAGTTACCTCTTTGATTTCTGCCACCTCTTCCTCTTGAATTATAATTTTGATTGTATCCACCATTATTCTGATTATTATGCCAACAATCATTAGCTAAGTGATTTGTCTTACCACAAATCCAGCAAGCTTTGCCTCCATCTTTGTTGTTCCTGCCTCTTCCTCTTCCTTTGCCACCTCCTCTTCCTCTTAGGAAGTTGGCTTGAGTAGTTGTTCCTTCATCTTCACCTGCTTGTTGTTTTCCTTTGCTATTCTTCTTCTTGTCCTTTGAGTACATTGCATGACCTGCACTCTTGTCACCATCTCCTTTAACATCCTGCTCAAATGTTAGCATATGACCTAACAATTGATTTAAATCAGGAGTGAAATGGTCAAGTGATAATTCTGTAGACAAAATGAATGGCTTCCATTTGTCATCACCTCTCAATCCTGTAAGTATTTGCCTTACCAACTTATCTTCCTCAATGTCTTCATCAACAGCTCCTAAAGCATCTGCAATATCTTTCATCCTTGTCACATAGTCTGAAATAGATTGTGAAGCCTTCTTCTTGAAGGTTGTAAACTCTGCCCATAAGGATGCCTTCCTTGACTTTGTAGTATTCTGGAAATGCTCCTCCAAAGCATTCCATATGTCAGTTGCACTTTCAAGACCTCGAATATGAGGTAACAAGTAATCATTGACTCCCATATAGATAATGCTCCTAGCTTGAGCATCTTTCTTCATCCAATTTTTCAAATCTGCTAACTCCTCCCTAGTTGGAACACTAGGATCTCTGAACTGTGGCTTCTCTTCTTCTCCTGTGATGTAACCAATTAAATCTTTGCTCATAAGATGAGCTTCCATCCTCATTGACCATGCAGGATAGTTTTCCCTATCCAATTTCTCTATCTGAAGAGAATCTCCCATCTTGTGTCCACCTGTGTATTGAAATCTTCAAGCTTTACAAACAATGTATGTACCTTTACTTCGAATTAGACTCCTTTTGTCCTTCTTGATGTCGTATGGTCTCCTCCTCTTGCTTTGCCTTCAAACTTTCACCTTTTAGTTCTTCAATTGTTGAATTTTCTTGAATCTGCAGCAGTCGGGACCTTCCTTTCCTTGATTTGATGTCTCCTGCTCTGATACCACTGATGGAGAGTGTTAATCTCCAAAAGAACAACTTACTCTTGAATTTAGAACACCTCTATATCAAGAGTAAGTTAAAACCTTCACTAAATTAGAGGTCCAATATCCAAATTATCAAAATTGAGAAAATCTGTGAAGAAGATGAAACACAGAAAAGTCTGCTGCACAATTCCTTCACATTGACCTATCAAACATGTAAAGTTTTTGATGAAATTTTGTACGAAGTATCTCCTAGAGATTGCGCACCTCCTCCAAGTTGAATTACTTCAAAAGCTTTAGTATAACTTGAGAAATCAACTTCACAAGTTACCTATATCTGAAACTGTCATTCAAAACAGCCGATTTTACACCTGCAACTTTTAAGACTTGGTTCTCCTTGAATAGAACCCGTTTAAGCAAATGCTTCTAGCCATGAGTAGCTTGTCTTCCAACTTAAAGATTAAGCCCTCACTCATGCAAAACTTTAAACTGTGCTGGGAGAAATGATCAAAACATTAAGTTCGAAATCTGCGCCTGTTTTAGGAACCTGTGAACACACTTCACATATGAATGTTCCTACACTTAATTCTCTAAGCCTGATTACAATTGGAAGCTAAAACTTTGTACAGAGGTCAAGCAACTCTAGACTTAGACTTGTACAAAAGCATTTCACAATTGATCTACTGTAGAAGGAGAAGACACAGAAACATCGGGCGCAATATTTTTGATTACTCAGGAAAAATTACAGTTGAGTGATGAGAGAAAACTCAACTAACTTTTCATGTGTCTCATGACATCTATCTTCATCATTCTTGACTTCTATCTATTCTCACATATGCTCTCATACTTGCCCCGACTTTTCTCAAGGTATTTATAGATAAATTTGTACAAGATTCTTACTAACCAAAGATCTAAGTCAGCTATGACTATACTAATGTACATATGTGTACACTTCTCTTATCCTCTGAATGCAATCTTCTTTCAAACTTCAAGAGTTGATTCTTCCTTCATCCTTTAATCTTCCAAGCCTTCAATTGGTGATTGGTCTGCACCAACACTAAGATAGCATTCATGCAAGGGAAAACAAATTGTGATGTCTCTCAGAGACTAGGGGCACTACATAAAGTGGAGGAGATTCGTCTACTAGCAACAAAACAATTGATCGAGACTCAGATAAAGAGGAAAGAAAAACATGATCGACATCTGTGGAATAACAACATTGAAGCAGGCATGTTAGTTCTTCTCCATAAACCTCACATTCATACACAACTGAGAGGAAAATGGCTTCCACATTGGGGAGGACCTTATAGAGTCAAAACAATGCTAAATTTGGGTGCTGTAGAGTTAGAGACGCTGAAAGGAGAGACCTTGCCACTGGTCAACATTTCAAGGCTGAAGGCCTATCATCAACACACTTAAAGAAGTATGGATCACCTGGAACTGCAAATTCTGTCCAGATTGTACATAACTTTCTCATCATATTTTGCTCAGTTTTAGTAGTTTTAATTATCAATTTCATCTTTGTTACTGGTGTTTTTCGAAACTTGGAAAACATTTCATTACATCTGCTAAAATATACCTTTTGGGTATTTTTGAAATTTTTTCTAGATTTTTTTTAGCATTTTTTTTAGACTTTTCTATCCATTTCCGATGTCATTTTCTTTCCATATAGGAGGAATAAATGGAAGCTCTCTGGGGTTTGATGAAGGATTTTCATGAGACATTTTTTTAGATTTTTTTGGCCATTTTTTGCCATTTTCTGCCATTTTTTTTGGATTATTTCATTCATTTTTTGCTATTTTGTATTCTTTTCAAAAAAAAAAAAAAAGCACCCTAGGGAATTTGCGGGTTCCCAAAAAAAAAAAAAAAAAAGCCCCCCCCCCGCCCCCCGTTCTGACAGCTCCCCCCCCGCCCCCCCCGCCCCCCCCCTCCCCCCCCGCCCCCCGTTCTGACAGCCCCCCCCCCCCCCGCCCCCCGTTCTGACAGCCCCCCCCCCTCCCCCCCCCCTCCCCCGCCCCCCGTTCTGACAGCCCCCCCCCCACCCCCCGTTCTGACAGCCCCCCCCCTCTCCCCCCCCCCCCCCACCCCCCCCCCCCGTTCTGACAGCCCCCCCTCCCCCCCCCCCCCCCTCCCCCCCCGCCCCCCGTTCTGACAGCCCCCCCCCCCCCGCCGCCCCCCCCCCCTCCCCCCCCCACCGCCCGTTCTGACAGCCCCCCCCCCTCCCCCCCCCCCCCGCCCCCCGTTCTGACAGCCCCCCCCGCCGCCCCCTCCCCCCCCCCTCCCCCCCCGCCGCCCCCCCCCTCCCCCCCGCCCCCCGTTCTGACAGCCCCCCCCCGCCGCCCCCCGCCCCCTCCCCCCCGCCGCCCCCCCCCCCCCCTCCCCCCGTTCTGACAGCCCCCCCCCCCCCTCCCCCCCCCCCCCCCCTCGCCCCCCCCCCGCCCCCCGTTCTAACAGCCCCCTCCCCCCCCCCCCGCCCCCCCCCCCCCCTCCCTCCCCCCCGCCCCCCCCCTCCCCCCGCCCCCCGTTCTGACAGCCCCCCCCCCCCTCCCCACCCCCCCTCCCCACCCCCCCCCCCCCCTTCCTTATATAAAGCCCCCAATCTTCAAACTCAGCCGGCAGCCACGGAGCATCTACAGCACTCTGTGTCAGCGTTTTCTTCTGCACCTATGGCGTCTTCCGCTCCTCAGCAGGATTCATCCATGGCTACTGAGGCTTTGTAGCTCTGTGATGAGTAGCACCTCCTTTAATGTCAATCCGGGAAGACGTGAGGATGGTATGAAGACCTCGAGCAAGTGGCGGTACAAGTGCGTGAGTGAGAAGCACACAAGCATGCACACACATACACACACACGCGCACACACGGCAAGACAAAGAGAGAGAATCAATGGAGTTCTTTAGATTACTTTCAAAATGCTCTTACAAGTTCGTTTCAATTACAATCTAACCTCAAAAATGAGCTCTCTAGCTCCTTTTATAGTTTTTGACTAGCTTTGGCCCTGTTCAGACCTAGTGTCCGGCCTAGTTAAAAATTAGGTTCCAGGGCTTATTTGAGGGCTCAAACGAGATCTAAAAAATATGAAAATTGGTACAATGGTACTTCTAATACTCCTCAAGCTCGAGGACTCCTCGGCTTGAACAAAATGGAGTTACTAAAAATAGATAATGGTATTTACAATGGTTTTTAGTGATGAAAATCACTATTTTTGTAGGGGATTCTTCTAAAAAATTGACATACACTTCTTGGAGCTCTTTACTTGCTCCCTTTCCTTGTGTGTCCACCTTTTGATGTGCTTCCATGCTTTGTCCTTGACTTTGAGCTTCAACACTCCCCCCCCTCTCGAGTCTGTCGTCCCTGACAGACCCTTGTTGGAAGGGCTGTTCTATGTAGTGCTTTGAGAGGTGGTGTCCATCCGTTGTATGAGCTGGTTCCTTGGATTCCAGCAAGAATGTGTCTTTGTGAGCTTTCAAAACTGCAAGTTGCTCAAAAGAGGTTGTCAAGAGTGATTTGGAGCAACTACTGGCTTCAATTTTCTTTCGAGATATGGATGTTGTTCCCATGACGTCCGCTAACTCTTCCAAAGATGATGTTGAGAGCAGTCATGCCAACTACTCATAACCCATAATGAATGATGGGTAAGTGTGTTCGTGCCTGGGTTGAACAAAGTATGTGCCTTGTGCAAGGCCTGGTAATGTAGCCCTACGCATGCTTACTTGGAAAATGCATTAGAAGAAGTATGGTGCAAAAATTGCGGGTCTTGAGCTAAGTGCTCGAGGGTATGCCGACGAAGAGGTTTCCTAAACTATCATGGTTATGGTGTTTCCAGAGTAAAGATACTTACCATGGAGAAGGTTGATGGATGTTTGTCTCTTCGTGTTATACACTCGGCCTTTGGGATGGAACATTGTTGATGAATGTCCATGTTGATTGTCCACTGATGAGATCTTTTGAGTGGTGGATCCTCTCTCCTCATATGCAGGAGTCTTCTCTTCCAGAACTACCTTTTGCAGATATCTCCTTGGATGCTCTGGTACATGAAGTAGTTAAGCATCACTCAAGTTGCGGACCTTCAAGCTCTTCATTCCAGATAAGGCAGCAATAATCTCACTGCTGGCCGAGACACACTTCTATCCAAATTGATAAATGCCTAGTAATCAACAGTTCCACCTTCAACTAAGCATGACTCATTCATGTTTCATAAGCCAAACCTGGGAACAAGCTCTCTCCCGCTTTTCTTTCTCCCCCTCTTTTTTTTTGTTTTTTTTTTTTTTTTTTTTTTGAGGAAAAGGATATCACAAAACAAGAACACAAAAGTTAGTATCAATAGAAATATTTGACATATGTCACTGTGCTCTTGTGCGTGGGATTCTCAAGTGTGTCTGTGCACGGCCGTGTAATGTGGCCCTATATTAATGCATACTTTGGAAATGCATGACCTGAATGGTGCAAAGGACAGGGCTGTGCAAGGAGCACATGGTTGTTGCTCGTTCGAGGCTTTTGATGTCATTTGTGGAAGTTGATGCCGACCTTGGTGGAGGTATCCATTGAGTCTCGAACTGATGTGATCCTCCTTATTGGAGTCCATTTTAGAACATCAATTGGCACTGTAGAGGTCACTTCAGGCGTCTTTCTCTTTGGATGCTTTCTGAACTGTGGTATCCAGTGTGGTTGACGCTTTGGTTCGGTGGAGACTACTTGCACTTTTGGCTTCCAAACCCATATCCTTTTTGCATGTCTTCTTACTAATGTTGAAGAGCTGATTTGATCTTCCTTTGGTCTCTGTACGTGGTTCTTACCCTTTTCTCTTTTTGGCTTCTTTGTTGAAACCTTTTGCATGTGGGAGAACAAAGGTTGTTGTGGATGTAGGAGCTTCTTAGGTACCCACATCTGTAATTGCCCTTGTTGAGCTGCAGCTAACTTCTTAGGCACCCAAACTTGTTGGATACCTTGTGATTGAGCTTGTCTGAGCTGCTTCCTTCGTCTTCTGGCCTGGTTGGTTTGCATGGATGGAATTTGTGGGGGCAAGGTTGGTGGTTGCTCTCCTTTGCGTACCCATATCTGCTTCATCGGTTGAGTTGTTCTGCTTCGCGCGTTCTTTTGGTCTCTCGTCCGGGGAGTCTTTAGTGATTGATCTGCCCTTAGTTGCTGCCTCCTTCTGGCCCTTGGAAAAGAAGGGAGTTCCTTTGCATCTCTGACTCCTTTTTTGCGAATATCATTCCTCTGCAACACATAGTTTTGGACAAGAACGACATGGTCATCTTCATGTGTATTCCTGGAAGGACCAGGAGTCTGCGCCTTTCCTAGTTCCTTGAGTGCTCCATTATCTAACTCTACTGTAATTCGACTATGATTGACCCAAATCTGAAGAAGTCCACTTCTTAAGTTTAAGTTGACTGCTTGGTCATAGATCCAATCTTGACCCAAGACAAGAGGTTCAGTGAGATCCTCGTCTTGACACACTAGTACCTTAACTGTTATAGCCTCATCATGAATATAGAGGGGAAGTTCCACCTCGCCTATGCAAGGGGTTTCCACGCCTCCCAATCCTATGAGATACGCTTCCACAGGATTGACGAGTAGCTGCAACTCTTGACAGTAAGACAACTTAACAGCACTAGTGGCAGCACCTGAGTCAATCAAGGCTCTTACGGTCCTTGCACTCTTTCCTTGTCCTATATCTATGGTTATGAAAGGACGTCTATCAATTATTCTATGCGAGCTTGTTCCTGCAACTTCACACATGGCCATGGGATATCCTTGATCTGCATCGTCCTCTGTTCTAGTCTGATCTCGGCCTTGCCTTCGTAACTTCATCCTTCTGATGCATTCTAAAGCTTCTGCTTGAGCCTCTTCTCGAATGCACTTTTCTTCCTCTTTGCGTTTCTTAGCGATGTTGAGTCGGCTGAGCATTTCCTCCGTGAGGGGTTCCTGATACAACTTGACTCTACAACCGCTAATATAGTTTGGGAGGATATCACCTTCTAGCGTGGCTAATTGTACTGCTCCACTCGTGGAGATTCTATTAATGATCATAGGTCCGTAGCCTCTCTTTTCTAGTTTCCTTGCGTGTTGCTTCAGTGTGTAGACTAAAACTAGATCTCCTGCTTTCAAACCCTTATCCTTCACATGGGCATCGAAATATGCCTTTTGTCTCTTCTTGGCTGCATATATTCCTGCGGCGGCTCTCAGTCTTGTTTCTCCTAATCGTTCAAGGTCAAAGATCCTAGAGGAGAGCTCATGACCTGTCCATTCATACTCTTGGGCTACTCTCAATGTAGGGATCAAGAAGTCCAAGGGTAGCACAGCGTTTTGGCCAAATACCATCTGAAAGGGGGTGGCTTGGAGTACTGTTTTATAGGCAACTCGGTATGCCCAAACAGCATGGTGTAGCTGTTTGTCCCAATCAGAGCGTTTAGTGTTCACTAGTTTCGTCAGTACATTGCATAAAATCTTATTAGTGCTCTCAGCTTGTCCATTAGCTTGAGGGTGATAAGGGGCAGACTTCTTGTGTATTACCAAGAATTCTTGGAGTAGATTTCCAATCACTTCATTCAAGAAATGAGTACCTCTATCACTTACAAGCTCTATAGGTAGCCCGTATCTCGTGAATACATTCTCAAACAAGAATTTGGCAGTTGTTTGAGCATCGTTCTTTGTCGTAGCCTTTACCTCTACCCACTTGGTGAGATAATCTGTCGCAACAATGATGTATTCCGCATGAGAACCCTTAGCGGGGGGATTAATAGGACCTACGAAGTCTATTCCCCACTTACAGAATGCACGTCCACCCATCATAGGTTTCAGTGGCATCTCATCTTTGCGTATGGGATACTGAGTCCTCTGGCAGACATCACACCGTTTCACATAGGTATGTGCATCCATGTGAAGGGTAGGCCACCAGAAGCCCGCAAATAGTATCGCCTTGATCACCCGATCTGGTCCAAAGTGTCCTCCTGCTACACCTTGGTGAGCAGTTTCCAAGATCTTCAGATATTCACTTTCGTGGACACATAGTCTCAGGTAACCATCTTTACCACGCTTATATAGATTATCACCAATGAGTGAATAATCCAGGGCTTCTTGTTCTAAACTCCTTTTCCTCGCCAGAGTCATGTCTAGAGGGAATGTGTTTGTCCTCAGGAATGATACTAGTGGTTCGCTCCAATCTGGCACAATGGATACTTGATAAAGAGTGGCATGTTCCACTGGTGGTTTAGTGTAACAGATTGGGCATTCCTTGCACAACTTTTGGACATCCGCTTCCATAGTTGGCCAATGCACTCCGAATCTCTTTAGAGTCTGTAAAGTTCGTTGCTTTGAATGGTGTTGCTCTAACGCACCTACATGTGCTAATTGCAACCATTTAGCGTACTCATCCTCTTCTACGCAACAAGCCAAGATCCCTTGATCTGTGTGCTTGTACATGCTTCCTGCCATGATGTGGTACTTCTGGGCTTTTACAACCTCTCTATTCCGTGTGTTCACCACTGGATGGTTAGGCCCGTATGTCAATACTGGTACCAATGGCTTAGCCCACTGCGGTACAACTTCCAAATTAAACAAGTAAGCATCAGGAAGGTCATCTGACACTCCTTGTGGGGCTTCTCCCGTTGTGAGCCTAGAGAGATGATCAGCTCTCAAATGAGTCCTACCTTTCCTTACCACAACCTCAAAATCATATTCCATTAGCAAGAGAAACCATCTCACTAATCTTCCTGTATTACAAGGCTTGTTTACGAGGTACAACAATGCTTGATGATCCGTAAAAAATTTAAACTTATTTGCAAGCAAATAGTGTCTAAATTTCTTAACTGCATATACCATGCCTAAGCCTTCTCTCTCCGTAGTGGTGTAATTTCGTTCAGCTGCATTCAACTGTCTACTGGCATAGGCAATTGGAAGATCCATATTACCTTCACCAGTAGGTTGTGCAAGCACACATCCAATAGCATAATTGGATGCATCCACATGAACATGGAAAGGCTTATTCCAATTTGGTGTGGTCAAGATTGGTGCTGAACATAATCTTCGTTTAAGCTCCTGGAAGGAATTCTCACATTCATCCGTCCACTCAAAGTTTGTCAGAAGTCCGTACATGGGCTTCGCAATGACAGCATACATGTGTATAAATCGTCGGTAATAACCACAATGCCCCATGAAAGCTTGTACTTCCTTGACATTCTTTGGCCTAGGTAGCTCTGCTATGGCTCTCACTTTCTCTTCGTCAGTAGATATGCCATTCTTTGACACTATGTGCCCTAAAATCTTGCCTTGTCTGACCATGAAAACACATTTTTCGGGGTTTAGGCAGACTTGATATTCTCTACATTTGTCAAAGATTTGTCTGAGTTCAGGGATATGGGTTTGTCTAACATTGGAATGAGCACAAAGATCATCAACATAGACTTCTAAACTCTTCCTCAGGAACTCCTTAAACACATGGCACATCAACCTCTGGAAGGTAGCTGGTGCATTGGTAAGCCCAAATGGCATTACTCTAAAGGCAAAAATGCCCCATTCTGTGGCAAAGGCTGTCTTATGCTGATCCTCTGGAGCTATGGCTACTTGATTGTAGCCCGAAAATCCATCAAGGAAGCTGTACACTTCCTTGCCTGCCACTCTTTCTAAGAGATGTTCTGTGATGGGAAGCGGATAGTTATCTCGAATTGTGGCTGCATTAACCTTCTTCAAGTTAATGCACACACGCAGCTTGCCATTCTTCTTGGGCACCACCACGATGGGGGATACCCATTCAGTGTGCTCAATTTCGTAGATAAATCCAGCTTCAACCAGTCTATCTATCTCTTCTTTGATCTTAGCAGCATAATTATCGTTATATGTATAAGGCTTTTGCTTAGAGGGTTTAGCGTCTGAAGTCATGGGGATAGTGTGTGAGCATATGTCAGGGTCAACACCTTTCAAGTCCTTGTAACTCCAAGCGAATACATCTCTGTATTCTCTTAGCAAGGCTATCAACCCATGCTCTTCTTCCGCTGTTAGGTCATGACCTATGTACGTACATCTCTCCTCTCCTTCTTCTAGGGCCACTACAATTTTCTTGGTAGTTTCTTTGTTATCATAGGCCTCTCCTGATTGTGCCTCTCGTTTAGGCATTCTAATCATGACTCTCCTGTCATCTATCTCATACTTCTTAAAATTTTCTGGGACCTCAAACGAAGATTCTTCCTCTTCTGGTGAGACTTCTCTCTTCTTTCGTTTCTTTCCTTCTTCCTTTGGGCTCACATGTGTTGCTAATCTTACATCATTTGTAAGCTCTCCATGCCTCTGGGGTTGAAATTCTACTTCATGGAAGTATTCTTCATCTGATGCAAATGGTGGGTCCATAATGATTGACTCTAGATCGGAGTCACTTGCATCCTCAAATGCATCAGGGCTAGGTTCGCATTCTTCTAGAACTGCCTCTCCCATGATTGGCTCTATGGAGAAGACTGAAATGTCATAACCATCCTCATCACAGTGAGGTGTCCATTGTTCTTCATTGATGGCTACGTCCATGGTTGCTAAAATTTCTGCCCAGCCATGGGGTTCAAATTCCTCATCAGGAAAAACTACAGGTGCATAGGCTGGGTCTTGAATTGCTCTATGTGTCTCTTTTGCACCTATTTCTCTGGCCTTTTCTCTCTTCTCTTCCTCTACTGCTACTTTGCACATCCATAAGTGGGTGTCTTCATGCATCCAAGAGGATCCTGACCCTATGGAATGCACAGATTCCGTATCATCTTTGGCTCTATGGATGGGATTCCACTGGATAGGAAGTACATCTCTATGAGAATAGTCCTTGAGATTGACTTTGGTTGTAACGCCCAAGTGTTGCAAATACAAGGAGTTGGTTCCCCAATCCTGTACCACTTGCAACTGTAGCATAAATGGTCTTCCTAAAATCATCTCATAAGCATGATTTTTGCTGAAGTCACATATAGCAAAGCTATGCTCAAACTCAACACCACAAGTGGTGAGAGTTATTCCTTCTAGCAATCCTAAGGGTCTTTCAATATGACCATCGGCCATCTGCAATTTCATTCTTGTTGGCCTGAGTGCTGGCTTGCCCCAACGCTTCCATAGGGAAGTGGTGGCAATTGCAACTCCTGCACCTGAGTCCAAAATTGCCTTAGTGGTGTAGTCCTGGTAGGTAATGGGAAGATAAGTGTTCCCTTCTTCACCTTCACACATATCTCCGATCTTGTCCAAGGGAATTTTTGGCACTATCCTATGGGACCCTACCCGGGAACGTGGTTTTGCAACTTCAGTTACTCGACTGGCTGCATATTTCCGCACGTTTGGTCTATTCTTAGGCAGTTCTTCCAAAGTGAGATCGCAATGCACCTCGGTGTTCTTTACTACCTCCGTGTTCCTAGGTATGACTGAGTCGTCGTTCCTTACCATGACTGTGGGTGCTCTCATACATGTGGACTTTGCTTCCCATGGGCCTGTGAAGTGGGGTAGCTCTTGTATGGAATTAGACTCAAAGTCCAATCTCTCGTGAGACTGAGCACTCTCATGTTCCCCGTAAATAGATGGGATGTCTTGTGGGAATTGATCGTGTGCATCATCCACAAGTTCAAAAGGAGGGGCGACTTCACTTTCGTTATCCCATTTGTCTTCTTGAATCTCTCGTAGGAAGTCTGGTGCAAATCGATTCATAGAAGAAGAAGTGTCTGGCTCCGTAGAATTAGGCGCATATGCAACCTGGGAAGGAGGGCTTATTCTATCGTTGGCTCTCTCCTCGTTCCCATAGATGGCTGGAGCACAAGCTTCTTGGGGAGGATTACTTATTCTATTACTTTTCCGAACAGGCTCATACGCTCTCTGAGAAGGAATGTGGGTCACCTGTGGAGGTACATAAGCTTTCGGGGAAGGCCCATCTGCCTTTTGGGGAGGAAGATAGGCTTCTTGAGGAAGCGCGTGGGCTTCCTGAAGAGGCTGGCTTATCCATTCTCTTGCCCTATCCTTTCTTTGAGGGGCAGTTTCCTTCTCTGATTGTGCAATCAGCTTCTCTATTCTTTCCAGCAGTCCATCAAAGTGTAACTGCGTCTTAGCTGAACTAGAAATGTTAAATAGGCGGCTGGCCTCAAACATGGTCTGAGCCAATTCCACCATTTTGGCACAAATCTTAGTTCGTTCAAGCTCTAGCTCGGCTCTAGGGTAGCATTTTTCATGATCGGTTATGGTTGGCCCTTCTTGGATTCTGGCCTGATATGCTTTCAGCATCATATTTAGGTCTTCAGGAGTGGGGTCAGCTAGGACTGATCCTACTATAGGGGGTGGTGGGATTTGATGAGGCGGTGGGGAAGGTGGTGAGTTGGATGGAGATGGGAGTGGTGGAGGCGGGGTAATGTGAGAGGGAGTTGGAGCTGTGAGTTCAGTTATCCTCGCTTTGGTTTCTCTTATGCTTTCCTCAAGCTCACTCATCTTTTTAGCCCATTGTCTTTTCATTCTTTCTCGACTATCTTTCCACGCTCTAGTCCTTTTCTTTGTCACACTCTCGGTTTCACTAGCCTCTGGGCCCTTTTCCTGGCTTGCCTCTTGGTTTTGCTGCAATGCCTGAGCTCTAGTAACCACCTGCACTGGTGCAGTGGAAGTGACACTTCCTGAGGCATCCACAACCAACCCAATCACATTGATAGGAGTGATTTTTGGCATATTATTGGGGTTCTTTGGGCAATCTCGTAAGAGATGCTCTTTTCCACAATCTTGGCAAAAGCCTTGGATCGTCACGGACTGATTTTGTGTAGGTGGAGGTAAGGGACAATCACGAATGAAATGATCCCCCTGACATCGGTAGCATGGTCCTCTAGGAAAGGGTGGTCGTACCTGCCTAGGTTGAGGCCTAGGGTTGGGGTTTGCATACATGACGTTCGTGTAATCCGACTCCCAACTAGGTTCACTTGGTTCTTCACTATAGTAGGACTCACCATGTTCTGGAGACTGCATGTAGTAAGCCTGGGGACTATCGACATGTGTAGAATCAAAGCTATGGTCACTCGGGTCACTTTCTGAGATCAATGGGGTTACTGGTACTATGGCCCTATTCAGGTTTTCTTCTGCCACAGCATACTTTACTGGAATCACGTTAGCGGGGTTTGGAGGCTGTTGAGCTAGCACTGGTTGGGGTCTCTGTTGGGCCTGATATGGTTGCTGATAGGTTTGTTGGGGTCTAGCATATTGTGGTGGTGGATTTTGGTTCTGGTATCGGCCTTGTTGGTAGGGCTGCGGATAGGGTTGCCTAACTGCCTGCTTGTTGTATGGGCAATCTTGTGCGGTGTGATTGGTGTATCTCCGTTCTATGGTGCAGTACTGGCTACTAGGGTTTACTTGGGGTTGAGCCATAATAGGGCAGACATTCGCCATATGGTCACCACCGCATGTATAGCATCTTTTCACAGGGGCAAACCTTGGGATTTGTTTGCTAGTTACACCTAATTTCTGAGCTACTTTTTCGGCAAGTTCCTCAATTGATGTGGACTGCGTGGAAGAGTGACTAGATGCACTATCTGAATCTTTGTAGATTTTGGAAAGCTCTAGTTCTTCCCCTAGGTTATCTTCAATGTCAATGCACATGCGTACACACTCTTCTATAGTCCTAGGGTCCTTCAGATACACATAGGATCTCAATTTCGTACTCAGCAATCCATCAAGGAATAAGGCTACTTGTTTAGCAGATGTGGGTAGTTCCGAAATAGGGCACCTTTCAAGATATTGTCTAAATCTTCTTCCGGCCAATCTGACAGTCTCTTGGGGGGTCTGTTTGAAGCTGTGAATCAATGAGGAGGTATTGTGTCTTATGCCGCTCTTAGAGAACTCTACAATGAATGCCTCTAGGAGTTGGTCTATGCTCCTGAACTGACGCTCATCTAATGGCTGAAACCATGTAAGTGCTGTGTTCCTAAGGGTTAGACCAAAGGCATTGTACTGCGTGAACAGATCTTCCACTTGTTCAGCTCTCAAGACTTGCTTGAACTCCGCCACATGATCATAGGGATCTCCTGTGCCGTCAAAGTAATTCTTCATGGACTTAACTAGCTGGGTGGGTCTCAAAGTTCTTGTGTGCTCTCTAGGCCTCGGCAGAGGGAATCCATCTACATTTCTTTGGTTCCTGTGGGCTCTATGCATCTCAGGTTCTACCCTATTCGTCTCCGTTCTCGTTCTTTCTCTGCCCACTGGTTTGGCAAAACTTACTTCTGGTCTATCTCTACTTCTGTCTCTTTGCGTACCATGAGCTTGGGAAGTTCCAGCCCCAGGGTGACCATAGGATACATTTGATCTTGGTTGAGGGAAAATAAATTCACCCTTCCAAGTGTAAGCATGCCTATCATTTTCTGTCACCACAAAGATCCGTTCTGAAGCATGATCTAAGTAGGTCACTCTACCTGGGCTATCCGGATCCTTAAACTCATAGATCATGATATTTCCTATGTCTGTTGGCTGATTAGACTTATACCTCCAAAAGGCTTCATCAGTTTCTCGATTGAGGAGCAACTCTATGCTCTTGTTGTCTTGGGGGACCCATTCAGGCGTGATAATCCTAGTGAGAACTGATTTACCTCGAGGGGTTCTAGGTTCCGCACCCATGTTCCCTTGTTCCAGGTCACCTAAGTCCGCTTCTGAGATTACATTCCCAAAGTCATCTGTCCTATCAGGGTGACTAGTGACTACATATATAGTTCCTTCTTTGTCCAGGTATGCACCATTTTCAAACTTGACAGCTGGGTGTTCTAGTCCAATGGATTGATCAGGGTTTTTAATCTGGACCACAGATCTTCCTAAGCCGTCCTCATAGATGCTAGCACCTAATCGGTTGGTCCTAAGGTACTCCAGCTGTGTTTTGTAAGGGCCTTCTACCCTGTACAAGTAAGGCACTCCTGAACTTCCCGTAGGTCTGTCCATGCCTTGAGACATCTCTGACTCACTGGTCTCAGAGCTAGGGTAGTACGAGTGGTGGCTCAACTGCTGGGCCCAAGACCTAGCAGTGTGGTTGACACTAGCCTCTGAAGATCTAAGGCTTTGTCTTTCCCTTGCTAAATGTCGTCCTGATCTAAGGTTCATATGCCTATCTAAGTAGCCCAATTCTTTGCCCAGAGTACAACCTCGTTGCCGCTCAATTGGTATCAATCACTTGATTCTTTTTAGTTATTTTATCGCATTTGAGTTCTTGTCTGATATCACGTCGTCAGGAATGTTTGAATGTTGTTTCGCACTTGCAATTGATCGTTCCACGTTAGGTTCTTTTCCTTTATGTTATCGACAGTACAGAGATTAAATTTTTAGCTTGAACTTGAGTTTTTAGGTAGTCTTCAACTTGATAACTGCCTATCGTCGCTCTGACTTACTCCTACCTCTCGTCGTTCTTAGCCTAAGCTATGAATTGACAGAGGGGGTTAAAAGTGTCCAACCTTTTGTTTCCTGCTCGGTTGCCCTTGAGTGCCCAGGAAATGTGTTCCCAAGCTCACACTTACACTTGCTTAGAACGCCTCTCGATGCTCTGTAAGAGTTTCAAAGTTAGCTTTGAAATTTACATTCCAAAGACAGAACCAATTATTTTCATTCATGTAGCACAAACACAAACTTGCTTAGTGATTTTCAAGAAAACAATCCTAAGGACCCCTAACTTTGATCCCCCTGGGTATGGTCAACTTCAAAATACCCTATCTAAAAATCAATGCATTATCTTTATAAAAAACAGTTGAGGGCGTGTAGTATATGCTACGAGCTTTCCAACAAGCCCTAGAGCTCAAAAAATGGATCTCGTATGAAAAAGTTGTGACCGTTCAGGGTTCTAGGGTTACGACAGGGTTCAAACAGGATCACTGTGCAACAGGTTTTTCCCAAGTTGTTTTCCTAAGGCTTCCCCATGTGCTCAAGAGCATAATATTTGTGCCCAAAATTAGCCCAACTTTTCAATTAACAAACCCTAAAAAATTTGGCTAAAATTGGCTGTCAATCGCGATGGACACTCAGTCAATCGCGATGGACAGAGAGTTCAGTCAATCGCGATGGACACCCAATACACTCAGTCAATCGCGATGGACAGAGAGTTCAGTCAATCGCGATGGACACCCAATTCAATCAATCGCGATGGACACCCAGTCAATCGCGATGGACAGAGAGTTCAGTCAATCGCGATGGACACCCAATTCAATCAATCGCGATGGACACCCAGTCAATCGCGATGGACAGAGGGTTCAGTCAATCGCGATGGACACCCAGTCAATCGCGATGGACACCCAGTCAATCGCGATGGACAGAGGGTTCAGTCGGTCGCGATGGACAGGGGTTCAGTCAATCGCGATGGACAGGCAGTCGGTCGCGATGGACTGGCAGTCAATCGTGATGGACAGAGCTGTCAATCGCGATGGACAGGGCTGTCAATCGCGATGGACTGAAATTTTGCAAGATTTTCAAAAATTTTGGTGGAAAGGTGGTGTGCAGGGTCTCTAGTCCACTGTGGTGCACTCAGATTTACCAACAAGTGAAAATTTCTGTCAATCGCGATGGACAGAAGGCGGCGACTGCGAGACAGTTTCGTCGAGTTCCGTACCTGCGCGGGAAGCTAGAGATGGTGATGTGACCTGTACCTGCAAGATAGCTCAAGAAACATGCAAAAACAGCACATGCAATTTCGCTCTCTCGCTCTCTCTCACAAGTGAAATGAGGGAAATGAGGTGAAGATGGGGATATAGTCAAAAAACTGAAATTTTCGCGATGATGGAGATGGAGGTGAAAGATGGTGAGGATGATGATGATGATGATGATGGTGAAGAAAGTAAAAGAAAATCGATGAGAGTGAAGAAAATACCTACAACTCCAACGCGTCAACTCTACGTCTTACCATCACACGCTCGTCCTCAAAGCTCGATCCCCGGCAACGGCGCCAAAATTTGGTGTAGCTCTGTGATGAGTAGCACCTCCTTTAATGTCAATCCGGGAAGACGTGAGGATGGTATGAAGACCTCGAGCAAGTGGCGGTACAAGTGCGTGAGTGAGAAGCACACAAGCATGCACACACATACACACACACGCGCACACACGGCAAGACAAAGAGAGAGAATCAATGGAGTTCTTTAGATTACTTTCAAAATGCTCTTACAAGTTCGTTTCAATTACAATCTAACCTCAAAAATGAGCTCTCTAGCTCCTTTTATAGTTTTTGACTAGCTTTGGCCCTGTTCAGACCTAGTGTCCGGCCTAGTTAAAAATTAGGTTCCAGGGCTTATTTGAGGGCTCAAACGAGATCTAAAAAATATGAAAATTGGTACAATGGTACTTCTAATACTCCTCAAGCTCGAGGACTCCTCGGCTTGAACAAAATGGAGTTACTAAAAATAGATAATGGTATTTACAATGGTTTTTAGTGATGAAAATCACTATTTTTGTAGGGGATTCTTCTGAAAAATTGACATACACTTCTTGGAGCTCTTTACTTGCTCCCTTTCCTTGTGTGTCCACCTTTTGATGTGCTTCCATGCTTTGTCCTTGACTTTGAGCTTCAACAGGCTTACTCGGAGTTTGCCCCTTCGGCCTTGGCTCTCGGTACTCTCCATCCTGAGTCATATTTTCAGGATGCCGGTATGCTCCAAGTTTTGGCTATGGCTCTCCGGGACGGAGAGCTCATTAGGTGGTGGGCAACTGTTGTGTCCATAAAAGTCATGTTGGTCAAAGTCAACTGCAGTCAAAGTCAACAAGGTCAAGGTCAAAGTCAACAGGTGCAAAGTCAAAGTGCGTAAGTGCAGGTGTCAAAGTGCACAGGTAGTGCACAATGAATTGTCCACAAAGGGTAAATTGGAGAAAATGGGTTGCAGGTTGCAGAGGTACTTTCTCTAATTTCCCTAAGGTTCAAAGTGTGTTTTAAAG
>CM035406.1:199641281-199656281 GCA_020310875.1 Ceratopteris richardii | reverse complement strand
AATGTTCCTACACTTAATTCTCTGAGTCTGATTACAATTGGAAGCTAAAACTTTGTACAGAGGTCAAGCAACTCTCAACTTAGACTTGTACAAAAGCATTTCACAATTGATCTACTGTAGAAGGAGAACACGCAGAAACATCGGGCGCAAATATTTTCATTTACTCAGAAGAAATACAGTTGAGTGATGAGAGCAAACTCAACTAACTTTTTCTCTATCTCATGACATCTAACTTCCTCATTCTTGACTTCTAACTATTGTCACATATGCTCTCATACTTGCCCCGACTTTTCTCAAAGTATTTATAGATAAATTTGTACATGATTCTTACTAAACAAAAGATCTAAGCCATCTATGACTATACTAATGTATATATGTGTACACTACACTTCTCTTATCCTCTGAATGTAATCTTCTTCCAAACTTTTAAGAATTGATTCTTCCTTCATCCTTTAATCTTCCAAGCCTTCAATTGGTGATTGGTCTGCACCAACAACACCTACTACAACTATACATCAGATCAGAAGGAGGACTCGACTCTCATTATGAATACATGTGAAACCTCACATGAGGACATGAGAGTGTTCTACATTGATTCAGGATGTAGTAATCATTTAAGTGGAAATATTTCTTTGATGACTGACCTAGATCATAATGCAATTAATCATACAGTTCAGACAGGTGATAATACAAAGCATAAGGTAAAGTCAATTGGTTCAGTCAAAGCTAAGGATGGGAGTACTCTTCTGAGTAAGGTACTTTATGTTCCCACAATTCCAAAGAATTTGATCAGTGTAGGTCAAATTGTGGAAAAAGGATATGAGGTAAGGTTCACCAATGATGGAGTTTATGTTGAAGACCCTAGTCAAGGGTATAAACAAGTTATTGCAGGAAAGAAAGAAGGAAGGCTTTTCACATTGAAGGTACAAGGAAATGTTGGACATGCTATGTTCACATATGGAGAGCAGAAGGTGTCAGAATTGGATCTTTGGCACAAAAGACTTGGACACTTTAATGAAAGAGGTATTAAAGAAATGATTAACAATGATTCAGTGCTTGGATTGCCTAACATTGCAGGTCAACACATGACATACAGATGTGAGGCATGTCAATTAGGTAAGGCTCATAAGCAATCCTATTCCAAGCATGGGTTTATGTATTCAGATAGACTTGAATTGGTGCATACAGATGTGTGGGGTCCTTCAAAGGACTTTAGTATAAATGGTTCAAGATATTATGTCATATATGTTGATGATGCTACCAGGTGGATCACAATTTATGTGATTAAAGAAAAGTCAGAAGTGTTTAATACATTTAAACACTATCATGCATATGCAGAAAGGATTACAGGTCAAAAATTAGAGAGATTAAGGTCAGATGGAGGGGGAGAGTATTTTTCAAATGAGTTCAATGATTATTTGTGGAATGCAGGTATAAAGAGAGAAGTTACTTGCAGGTACTCTCCTCAACAAAATGGGGTAGCAGAAAGAAGAAACAGGACACTTGTTGAATTTGCAAGGTCCATGATGAAAGAGAAGAATTGCCCAAATTATTTGTGGGCTGAGGCTGTTAATACAGCTACATACTTGGTTAATAGATTGCCTTGTAAAGCTTTGCAGGGTATGACACCATATGAAGCTTGGTGGGGTAAAAAACCTACCTTGGATCATTGCAGAATATTTGGATGCTTGGCATATGCATATGTGCCATCTCAATTGAGGCATAAGTTGGAGCCTAAGGCAGAAAAGTATGTATTCATTGGTTATGATGATAAGCAAATGGGATACAGGTTGTGGAGTCCATCCACAAAGCAATTCCTTGTATCCAAGGATGTTACATTTGATGAGCAAGGTACTTGGTATGCAGGTAAATATAATGTACATGCAGATGATGAAGAAGTAGTGGAACAAAGAAAAGGTAAAGTAAAGATTCAATTACTTGATGAAAGTGAGAACAATGAAGTACAGGTTGAATATGAAGAGAGGCCAAGATTTGATCCAGAAGGTGATGAACCAGAAACGTCAAGAAGTGCAGAAGTTAGGAGATCATCTAGGCACAAATGGCAACCTACAAGGTATAGCTATGACACTTCATTCTTAACTACTAAAGATTATGCTTACTTGGTAAAAGCAGATGAAGACCCTTCTACATATGAAGAGGCCAAAGGGAAAAAGAATTGGGAAGATGCTATGCAAGAGGAGTATGATGCATTGATAGAGAATCAAACATGGGATTTGGTTCCTAAACCTAATAGTCAGAAAATCATTGGTTGTAAGTGGGTTTACAAGACTAAAAGATTTGCAGATGGAAGTGTGTCTAGGTACAAAGCTAGACTTGTTGTGAAAGGGTATGCACAGACATATGGAGTGGACTATGATGAGACCTATAGTCCTGTGGCAAAAATGACAACCATCAGAACACTCATAGCAATTGCTGCTTGTAAAGGTTGGAAGTTATCTCAATTAGATGTAAAAAATGCTTTCTTGAATGGTTACATTTCAGATGAAGTCTACATGGAGCAACCAGATGGGTTCAAAGATCAAGTGAGTCCAAATTATGTGTGTAAGCTCAAGAGAGCTTTGTATGGGTTGAAGCAGGCCCCAAGGGCTTGGAATTATAGGCTTGTAAAATTCTTGAATGATCTTGGATTTCAAGCATCAAAGGCAGATAGTAGCTTGCTAGTCAAAGCAAGTGAAGATGGGTTCATTTATGTTTGTATTTATGTTGATGACATAATACTTACAGGAACAGATGATAGAGGAATACAAATGATCAAGAAGCAGATGGAGAAAGAGTTCAAAATCAGTGATTTGGGGAACCTATCATTCTTCTTGGGAATGGAGATTTCTTATACTCAACATGGAGTATATGTGACCCAAGAAAGGTATCTTAAAAATTTGCTAACCAAATTTAAAATGAAAGATTGCAGGGTTGCACCTACACCTTTGGAAGTAAATCATAAATTGTCTAGGTTTGGAGGAGAAGAGTTCAGAGATATGAAACTCTATCAAAGTTTGGTTGGTAGCTTGATTTATGCTACATTAACAAGGCCTGATTTGTCATATGCAGTTGGTGTGCTTTCACAATTTATGCATTGTCCTAGAAAGGAACATTGGATTGCAGGACAAAGAGTACTTAGGTACATCAAGGGTACACTCAGAGAAGGGTTGTACTATGGATTTACTTCTGATACAAGAGTGAAGATATATAGTGATGCAGATTGGGCAGGTAATGTGGATGATAGAAGATCAACACATGGATACTTGTGCTATGTAGGAGACAAATTGATTTCATGGTGTTCTAAGAAGCAACATACAGTTGCTTTGTCATCTACAGAGGTAGAATATAAAGGTATGGTGGAAGCTGCAAAGGAGGTAATATGGCTAAAGACACTTATGAAAGTTTTTGATGTGGTTCAAAGTACTCCTATTGTTTGTGGAGACAACATGAGTTCTTTATACTTGGCAGCTAATCCTGTGTTTCATGCTAGAACTAAGCATATTGAAATACAATACCATTTCCTGAGAGAGAAGGTCATTGAGAAGGAAATTGAAGTCATACACACCCCTACAAAAGATCAACTTGCAGATATGATGACTAAAAGTCTAGATGGACCAAAACTACAAAGATTCAAGGATATGGCAGGAATCAAGAAGATAGAGAAGAACCTCAATTAATGATTGAGGGGGAGCTGTTGGTGCATGACAATCATAAATTGAAGGATTATGAAGAAATGAAGTCACAAAGTCAAGAAGAGAACAATATCAGAAGGATAAAGGAAGGACATTTTCAGAAATCCAAAGATATGTACACATATGTATATTAGCTGACTTATACTTTTGTCTAGTCATACACTTGTATATATTCATCTATAAATATGTTGGAAAATGTCGAGCAAATAGAGCAGAAGAACAATAGAGAATAGGTAGAGAGAGTGATATAGATCAGATGGAGAAGACAATAGGTGAATAGGTGATGAACATTGTATGTATCATCAACCATATGTATGAAAAGTAATGAAGAAGAAAATGTTGTAGAATTCTGCGCGTCGATCTTCTCTCCCATTCTCCTTCTGTGTTTAATCTTTTGAGAAATCCTTCTGCACGTATCTAAGTCCATAGCTAATCTATCTATGGCTAGAGTTTGAGAGATTAATTGCAATCAGGTTGAGAGAATTTTGTTTAGGAACATTCATATGTGAAGATGTTCTGAGAGTCGGCAAAACTGGCGCAGATTTCATGTTTAGAGAAATGAAGATTTCTCAGTGAGTGGTGTAAAGTTTTACACAAGTGAGGGCTTAAAATATAAGTTGGAAGGTAAGCCATCTATGGCTAAAAGATCTTGATCAAACGGGTTCGACATTGTGAGAACCAGTGCTAAGAAGTTGCAGGTGTCAAAGTCGCTACTGCAGAGAAGATGTTTTACACATAGGTAACTTGTTTGTATGATTTCTCAAAGTGTACTCAATCATTTTGAGAAATTTAACTTGGTAAAGTTGTGCAATCTCAAGGCGAAGTGTTGTACAAAGTTTTATCGAAAACTTTACAGAATTGATTAGTCAATGAGTGATTAATCTGCAGCAGACTTTTCTGAAGAAGTTGAATTTTTCAGAATAATCAATTTCCTGATAAATTGGTGAAAGATCTCTAAGTTTGGTGGAGTCTAAGGTTAATCTTGATATAGAGGTGATCTAAATTCAAGGTTAACTTGTTCTTTTGGAGATTAACACTCTCCATCAATAGATAGATAGATAGATAGAAGTATAGATAGATAGATAGATAGATAGATAGATATATAGATAGATAGATAGATAGATAGATAGATGTATAGAAAGATTAATAGATAGATAGATAGATAGATAGATCGATAGATAGATAGATAGATAGATAGATAGATAGATAGATAGATAGATAGATAGATAGATAGATAGATAGATAGATAGATAGATAGATAGATAGATAGATAGATAGATAGATAGATAGAAAGAAAGAAAGAAAGAAAGAAAGAAAGATAGATAGATAGATAGATAGATAGATAGATAGATAGATAGATAGATAGATAGATAGATAGATAGATAGATAGATAGATAGATAGATAGATAGATAGATAGATAGATAGATAGATAGATGGATCGATGGATCCATCAATGGATCTATGGATCGATGGTTAGATAGATAGATATATAGATAGATAGATAGATAGATAGATAGATAGATAGATAGATAGATAGATAGATAGATAGATAGATAGATAGATAGATAGATAGATAGATAGATAGATAGATAGATAGATAGATAGATAGATAGATAGATAGATAGATAGATAGATAGATAGACAGATAGACAGATAGACAGATAGACAGATAGACAGATAGACAGATAGACAGATAGACAGATAGACAGATAGACAGATAGACAGATAGACAGATAGACAGATAGACAGATAGACAAACAGACAGACAGATAGATAGATAGATAGATAGATAGATAGATAGATAGATAGATAGATAGATAGATAGATAGATAGATAGATAGATAGATAGATAGATAGATAGATAGATAGATAGATAGATAGATAGATAGATAGACAGACAGACAGGCCGACAAACAGATAGATAGATAGATCGATAGATAGATAGATAGATAGATAGATAGATAGATAGATAGATAGATAGATAGATAGATAGATAGATAGATAGATAGATAGATAGATAGATAGATAGATAGATAGATAGATAGATAGATAGATAGATAGATAGATAGATAGATAGATAGATAGATAGATAGATAGATAGATAGATAGATAGATAGATAGATAGATAGATAGATAGATGGATCGATCGATCGATAGATAGATAGATAGATAGATCGATAGATAGATAGATAGATAGATAGATAGATAGATAGATAGATAGATAGATAGATAGATAGATAGATAGATAGATAGATAGATAGATAGATAGATAGATAGATAGATAGATAGATAGATAGATAGATAGATAGATAGATAGATAGATAGATAGATAGATAGATAGATAGATAGATAGATAGATAGATAGATAGATAGATAGATAGATAGATAGATAGATAGATAGATAGATAGATAGATAGATAGATAGATAGATAGATAGATAGATAGATAGATAGATAGATAGATAGATAGATAGATAGATAGATAGATAGATAGATAGATAGATAGATAGATAGATAGATAGATGGATGGATGGATGGATTGATGGATGGATGGATGGATGGATGGATGGATGGATGGATGGATGGATGGATGGATGGATAGATAGATAGATAGATAGATAGATAGATGGACCAGGAGATAGATAGATAAATAGAGAGATGGATGGAGTGATGGATAGAGAGATGGATAGAGACATAAACATAGGGATACATTGTTGGAGCAGAACAACCAGCAATTAGTGATTACATAAAATCTAGAAGTGGAAAGATGAATGAAAGATTTGTTGGGAGAAATGGTTGGATACACTCAGAAGATTGAGTTGATGCTGCTAATCCTGCTTTGCACCAGCCCTCTTTGATTCCAGATTTGCTTAGTACACAAGTTTAACTTTCAAATGATACCAAGAAAGCATATATGTACTTTGCAAATGATATGTGTAATGATCAAATTAAAACAGACTACTTGAGACTTCAAGAATCCAAGAAAACTTGCTAATTTGGTATTGACACCTGCTCAATCTTTCACTCAGTCTGACGAGCACACTTACAATTGGCAAAATTCCTTCTAGAGATATTCTATTAGCTTAGTGAGCTACCATTTGCAAGTGGAATGAGAAGAAATGATAAACTACACACTGAGAAATCACTTTAGCAAAATTATATGTACCCCCGACTTTTTAGGAGCTCTACAGAAAAATACCAGAGGTCACTTCGAGCGAGATTTCTCCAAGATGGCTGATCCTTTGACTTTGTACTTTTGTAGGCATGTAGTATGCTTGGAGCTGGTTCCAATGTGCTTTGAATCACTTGATTTGGTTCAGTAGATCCTGAGATATGCTTCTTTGAAGTTGACAGACTTGGAGTAGATAACTCAGAGAAACCAGAGATGATGAATGTGTATATTTCTATTGATTGATGTAGTTGTACAATCTCATTAGCATGACAAGCATAGTTAAATGAGGTGTTGTGGTGTAGGCTATGAAGTAGCACTAACACACACAGAGTTACAATAGTGGAATGCCTCGGGGAGTGAGCTCAATGAGACTAACTTTTTCGCGAGGTCTTTTCATTGACTTTTATAAGTGATGGAGTTACATTTGAATTTTAAATTCAAACTAAGGCTCCCTAGAATCTCTCCTCTAAAAGTAGGGAGATATTCTCTCCATTTACACCATCCAAATTCCACGAGTGTGCTAGGAGAAATGATCAAAACATTAACTTCGAAATCTGCGCCTGTTTTAGGAACCAGTGAACATACTTCACATATGAATGTTCCTACACTTAATTCTCTGAGTCTGATTACAATTGGAAGCTAAAACTTTGTACAGAGGTCAAGCAACTCTCAACTTAGACTTGTACAAAAGCATTTCACAATTGATCTACTGTAGAAGGAGAACACGCAGAAACATCGGGCGCAAAAATTTTCATTTACTCAGAAGAAATACAGTTGAGTGATGAGAGCTAACTCAACTAACTTTTCCTCTATCTCATGACTTCTATCTCCCTCATTCTTAACTTCTAACTATTGTCACATATGCTCTCATACTTGCCCCGACTTTTCTCAAAGTATTTATAGATAAATTTGTACATGATTCTTACTAAACAAAAGATCTAAGTCAGCTATGACTATACTAATGTACATATGTGTACACTTCTCTTGTCCTCTGAATGTAATCTTCTTCCACACTTTAGGAATTGATTCTTCCTTCATCATTTGATCTTCCAAGCCTTCAATTGGTGATTGGTCTGCACCAACACAACTTCCTAAGAGGAAGAGGAGGTGGCAAAGGTAGAGGAAGAGGCAGAAACAACAAGGATGGAGGCAAAGCTTGCTGGATTTGTGGTAAGACAAATCACTTAGCTAATGATTGTTGGCATAATACTCAGAGTAATAATGGATATAATCAAAATTATAATGCAAGAGGAAGAGGTGGCAGAAATCAAAGAGGTAATTTCAGAGGCAGAGGTGGTAGGATTTACTTTGGAAGAAATGCAGGTAGAGGATTCCAAAGTCAACAATATAACAACACATACTACAATTATGCTTCAGATCAAAAGGAGGATTCAACATTGATAATGAATGCAACTTGTGAAAGGCAGAATGAAGATCAAAGAGTTTTTTACATTGACTCAGGGTGTAGCAATCACCTGAGTGGTAATATATCCTTGATGACTGATTTGGAGAATAATGTGTTTAATCATGTTGTTCAAACAGGTGACAACACAAAGCACAATGTGAAGTCAATTGGATCAGTGAAGGCCAAGGATGGTAGCACTTTATTGAGTAAGGTCTTGTATGTTCCTACAATTCCTAAGAATTTGATAAGTGTAGGACAAATTGTTGAAAAGGGATATGAAGTAAGGTTCACTAATGATGGAGTATATGTGGAAGACCCTAGCCAAGGGTATAAACAGATTGTTTCAGGAAAAAAGGAAGGAAGATTATTTACATTGAAGATTCAAGGCAATATTGGTCATGCTATGTTCACATATGGAGGACATAAGATCTCTGAGTTAGATCTTTGGCACAAGAGGCTTGGACATTTCAATGAAAGAGGTATTAAAGATATGGTTAACAATGGTTCAGTGCTTGGATTGCCTAATGTTACAGGTCAACATATGACATACAAATGTGAGGCATGTCAATTAGGTAAGGCTCATAAGAATTCTTACTCCAAGCATGGTTTTATGTACTCAGAGAAGCTTGAATTGGTACACACAGATGTGTGGGGACCATCAAAGGATTTCAGTATAAATGGATCAAGGTATTATGTGATTTATGTTGATGATGCTACTAGATGGATCACTATCTATGTGATCAAAGAGAAGTCAGAAGTGTTTAATACATTTAAACACTATCATGCATATGCAGAAAGAATTACAGGTCATAAGTTGAAGAGATTAAGGTCAGATGGAGGGGGAGAGTATTTCTCTAATGAGTTCAGTGATTACTTATGGAATGCAGGTATAAAAAGGGAAGTTACTTGCAGGTACTCTCCTCAACAAAATGGTGTTGCAGAAAGGAGAAATAGAACACTTGTTGAGTTTGCAAGATCCATGATGAAGGAGAAAAATTGCCCTAATTATTTGTGGGCTGAGGCTGTAAATACAGCCACTTATTTGGCCAATAGGTTACCATGTAAAGCCTTGCAGGGTATGACACCATATGAGGCTTGGTGGGGTAAGAGACCTACCTTGGATCATTGCAGAGTTTTTGGATGTGTGGCATATGCATATGTGCCATCACAATTAAGGCACAAGTTGGAGCCTAAAGCTGAAAAATATGTTTTCATTGGTTATGATGATAAGCAGATGGGCTATAGATTGTGGAGTCCATCTACAAAACAATTCATGGTTTCTAAAGATGTTACATTTGATGAGCAAAGTACTTGGTATGCAGGTACAATCAATATCAATACAGGTGATGAAGAAGAAGTAAGCCAAAGGAAAGGTAAATCAAAGGTTCAAATATTTGATGAACAAGAGAATAATGAAGTGCAGGTTGAAGTGGAAGAAACACCAAGATTTGATCCTGAATATGAAGAACCAGAAACCTCAAGAAGTGGAGAGCTTAGGAGGTCTACAAGGAATAAATGGCAACCTACAAGGTATAGCTATGATACTTCATTTTTGGCCACAAAAGACTATGCTTATATGATGAAAACAGATGAAGACCCTTCTACATATGAAGAGGCAAAAGGTAAGGAAAAATGGGAGAAAGCTATGCAGGAAGAGTATGATGCACTATTGGAGAATCAAACATGGGATTTGGTTCCAAAACCAAATAGTCCGAAAATCATTGGATGCAAGTGGGTTCATAAAACCAAGAGGTTTGCAGATGGAAGTGTGTCTAGATACAAAGCTAGACTTGTTGTCAAAGGGTTTGCTCAGACTTATGGTGTTGACTATGATGAGACTTATAGTCTTGTGGCAAAGATGACAACCATCAGGACACTTATAGCTATTGCTGCATGTAAAGGTTGGAAGTTATGTCAACTTGATGTGAAAAATGCTTTTTTGAATGGTTATATTTCAGATGATGTGTTCATGGAGCAACCTCAAGGGTTCAGAGATAAAAGGTATCCAGATCATGTGTGCAAGCTCAAGAGAGCTTTGTATGGCTTGAAGCAGGCCCCAAGGGCATGGAACTATAGACTTGTGAAGTTCCTAAAAGAACTTGGATTTCAGGTGTCTAAAGCAGATAGTAGCTTGCTTGTCAAAGCAAGTGATAATGGTTTCATATACATGTGCATATATGTTGATGATATAATTCTTACAGGTACAGATGAAGAAGGAATACAAAGACTTAAGAAGAAAATGGAAAAGGAGTTCAAGATAAGTGACTTGGGAGACTTGTCATACTTCTTGGGCATGGAGATTACATATACTCAACATGGAGTATTTGTGACCCAAGAAAGGTATTTGAAGAACTTGTTAATCAAGTTTAAAATGGATGATTGCAGGGTAGCACCTACACCAATGGAGGTGAATCACAAGTTGAGTAAGTTTGGAGGTGAAGAATTCAAGGACATGAGACAATATCAGAGTTTGGTTGGTAGCCTTATCTATGCTACTCTAACTAGACCTGATTTATCATATGCAGTAGGGGTTTTGTCTCAATTCATGCATTGCCCAAGGAAAGAACGTTGGATTGCAGGTCAAAGAGTGTTGAGGTACATTAAGGGTACACTGAATGAAGGTTTGTATTATGGGTTTACCTCAGATACAAATATCAAAATTTATAGTGATGCAGATTGGGCAGGTAATCCAGATGATAGAAGGTCAACTTTTGGATATATGTGTTATGTGGGAGATAAACTTATCTCATGGTGTTCCAAGAAGCAACATACAGTTGCTTTGTCTTCTATAGAAGCAGAGTATAAAGGCATGGTTGAAGCTGCAAAGGAAGTAATTTGGCTCAAGACTTTGATGAAGAGTTTTGACATTGTGCATGGGGTACCAATTATATATGGAGATAACATGAGTTCATTGTATTTAGCTGCTAATCCTGTTTTTCATGCCAGGACCAAACATATTGAGATTCAGTATCACTTTCTAAGAGAGAAGGTGATGGATAAAGAGATTGAAGTCATACATACTTCAACAAAGGATCAGATAGCTGATATGCTTACAAAGAGCTTGGATGGACCAAAGCTACAGAAGTTTAAAGACATGGCAGGTATAAAGAAGAAAGAAGAAACCTCAATTGATGATTGAGGGGGAGCTGTTGGTGCAGATCAATCACCAATTGAATGTTTGAAGACTAAAAAATGAAGGATGAGATCAATTCTTGAAGCTTTGAAGGAAGATACATTCAGAGTATGTGAGGAATGTACACATATGTACATAGTTCACTTAGATCTTTGATTAGTCATAGACTTGTACAAATTTATCTATAAATACCCTGAATATGTCGAGGCATGATATGAGAGCATATGTGACAATAGATAGAAGTCAAGAATGAGGAAGATAGATGTCATGAGACATGTGAAAAGTTAGTTGAGTTTCCTCTCATCACTCAACTGTAACTTTCTGAGTAAATGAAGAAATATTGCGCCCGATCTTTTCGTGTCTGCTCCGTCTGTGTTTGATCAATTGTGAAATCCTTTTGAGGATATCTAAGTTGGTAGTTAATGAGCCTGTGACCTGAGTTTCAGAGTCTAATTGCAAACAGGCTAGGAGAATTGTTAGTAGGAACATTCATATGTGTTGAGTGTTCACAGCTCTCTGAAACAGGCGCAAATTTCGATCTTAATCTTTTGGTCAGTTCTCACTCCATAGTTTAAAGTTTTGTGCAAGCTAGCACTTAATCTTTAAGTTGGAAGGTAATCTACTCGTGGCTAGAAGCATTTGCTTAAACGGGTTTTGTACTGAGAGAATTGAAGTTAAGAAGTTAGGGGTGTCTAAATCGACTTCTCAGAAGTGCAGATTCAGACATAGGTAACTTGTGAAGTTGATTTCTCAAGTTATACTAAACTTTTTGAAGAACTTTAACTTGGAGGAGGTGCGCAATCTCTAGGCGACACTCCATACGAAATTTCATAGAAAACTTTACATGTTTGATAGGTCAATGAGAAGAAATTGTGCAGCAGACTTTCTGTGTTTCATCTTCTTCATAGAATTTTTCAATTTTTGATACTTTGGAGATTGGACCTCTAATTTAGTGAAGGTTTTGACTTACTCTTGATATAGAGGTGTTCTAAATTCAAGAGTAGGTTGTTCTTTTGGAGATTAACACTCTCCATCTACTATTTGTTCCTCTTCAATCTCCTCTCCAATACTTGCCAGTTGGTCTGCAATGTCTTTGACCCTAATGACAAAATCTGAAACTGATTGCTTTGATTGCTTCCTAAGAGTAGTGAATTCAATCCATAGTTGATTCTTTTTGGCCCTTGTACTTGATGAAAAATATGTTGACAAGGTTTCCCAAGTCTCTTGGGAAGTCTTGCAATTCCTTATGTGAGGTAAAAGGAAATCAGATATAGAGTTAAGAAGATAAGACCTTGCCAAAGCATCTTTTGCACACCATGTGTTGAGCCTTTCTTGTTCATCTTTGGTGGGTAGGCCTCTAGCTTTGAATGAGGGCAATTCCTCATCTCCTGATATGAATCCAAATAAGCTTCTTCCTTGTAGATAGCTCTTCATCCTTAGAGACCAAGCTTGGTAATTGTTCCTATCCAATTTGTCAATGAATGAAGGAAAACTATTTCCCATGTTACCTTATTTGCTCTGATACCACTGTTGGGAGAGATGGTTGGATGCACTCAGAAGATTGAGTTGGTACTGCTAATCTTGCTTTGCACCATCCCTCTTTGATCCTTTTCTCCATTCTACTCCTTGATGACTCGACGAAGACTGAGCCTTGCGGAAACCGCCATGCCAAGAAGAACTAAGTTAGAGTGATTCAGAAATTCTCTGTAATCAATCAATAACTTAGCAAAGTCTAGCGCTCAACATATAAGACTATGCTCTAACTTTAATGGAAAAATTTCACCGAAATTTCACCGGACTGCCACTGGATTGACACCGTAATCGTACCGAAATGAACTTCAATTTTGTTTATAATTACTTCAAGTGAACATACATGAAGTAAGGAAGTGACGCGTGAACTTTCTTAACTTACTGAACTCTTTCTGAAGTTAAAAAAAAAAACTCCTCTAGTTCAGACAGTCTCTTTCCGGTCAGACTTTGTACTGTGTGTAGATATCTTTTTCACCGGAAAGATTGATCAACTAAAAATAGAGATGTCTAGCTATAGAGTGAGCTATCTCTCATACAAAGCTTCGCATTACTCTACGAGATCAACTTCGTTCTTCTACCGGAAATTACTCGTTTACTGTAAGAACTTCAACAGTGAGCACTTCGGCCACGATTTCTTGAAATTGGCTGAACCAAGTTGCTTCAAACTTTGTATGCTTGTGGTATGCTTTGAGCTGAATCTATCAAGCTTTGAATCACTTGATTTGGTTCAGTAGACACTGAGATATGTCTCTTTGAAGTTGACAGTAGTTGAAGTGATATACTCAGAGAATAACAGAGATAATGAATGTAAATATTTGTATTAGATCATGTAAATGTACATTCCCATTGACATGATAAACATAGCTCAATGGTACTCAGAGGTGTAGGCTATAGAGTAGACCTCACACACTCAATGATTGATACAGTAATGCCTCGGGATGATTGAAGAACAACTGCGACTTTTGACTTGTAGTTTTTATAGGAGTTGAGTGAGAGCTTGAATTAGAATTCAAATCAATCTCCTAAAATCTTTCACCTAAAAAGAGTTGATTGAGATATTCTCTCAATCAATCAACAACCTTTTCTGCGACTTTCAATCAATTAGGCGTGATTGCATAATGCGCCAAGTCATATAGACTTTTACAATGGGTAAAAAGGTAATAACTCATAAGCTAGTGTTCCTATGCTCCTTGCTTCATGTAGAGTCTTCAAAGTAGATGTCCAAGCCAAATGTGAAGGCTTGACTTGTACCAACACTATCTATCTATCTATCTATCTATCTATCTATGTATCTATCTATCTATCTATCTATCTATCTATCTATCTATCTATCTATCTATCTATCTATCTATCTATCTATCTATCTATCTATCTATCTATGTATCTATGAATCTATCTATCTATCTATCTATCTATCTCTCTCTCTATCTATCTATATATCTATCTATCTATCTATCTATCTATCTATCTATCTATCTATCTATCTATCTATCTATCTATCTATCTATCTATCTATCTATCTATCTATCTATCTATCTATCTATCTATCTATCTATCTATCTATCTATCTATCTATCTATCTATCTATCTATCTATCTATCTATCTATCTATCTATCTATCTATCTATCTATCTATCTATCTATCTATCTATCTATCTATCTATCGATCTATCTATCTATCTATCTATCGATCTATCTATCTATCTTTCTATCTATCTATCTATCTATTTGTCTATGTATCTATTTGTCTATGTATCTATTTGTCTATCTATCTATCTATCTATCTATCTATCTATCTATCTATCTATCTATCTATTTTTCTATCTATCTCTTTGTCTGTCTATCTATCTATTTGTCTATCTATCTATCTTTCTATCTATCTACGTGTCTATCTATCTATCTATCTATCTATCTATCTATCTATCTATCTATCTATCTATCTATCTATCTATCTATCTATCTAATCTATCTATCTATCTATCTATCTATCTATCTATCTATCTATCTATCTATCTATCTATCTATCTATCTATCTATCTATCTATCTATCTATCTATCTATCTATCTA
>CM035406.1:199618781-199636281 GCA_020310875.1 Ceratopteris richardii | reverse complement strand
AGAGTGTTAATCTCCAAAAGAGAAAGCTATTCTTGATGTTAGACCACCTCTATATCAAGAATAATTTTAAACTCCAACCAATTTTGGAAGACAAGTACCAAACTATCAAGAAATTAGCTAACTGTGAAGAAATTCATTTCTCAGAAAAGTCTGCTGCACATTTATCAATCATTGACTAATCATTTGTGTAATGTTTCTGAGGAAACTTTGTAGAATGTGTCACCTAGAGATTGCGCACGTTCTCCAAGTTAAGACACTTCAAATGCTTGAGTAGATTATGAGAAATGATTCAAATAATCTATCTACCTATGTCTGAAACTGTCTCTCTGTAATCACGACTTTGACACCTGCAACTTCTAAGAGATGGTTCTCCCAAACTAGAACCCATTTAATCAAATGCTTTTAGCCATAGATAGCTTACCTCTCAACTTAAATTTTGAATCCTCATTTGTTTAAAACTTTACACTGTGCACTGAGCACTATCCATTTCTTTGACCATCGAATTTGTGCCTGTTTCAGAAGACACTCAACACTTTCTCACATATGAATGTTCCTATTCAAAATTATCTCAGTCTGTTTGCAATTGACCTCTCAAACTTTGATCAAAGGTAGATTAACTATGGATTTAAACATGTACAAAAGGATTTCTCTAAAGATTAAACACAGAAGAAGAATCAGAGAAAAGATCGACGCACAATTCTCTGAAAACTTTTTCTTCTAATAAATCTTCATACATCTGATGGATGACATACATAATGTTCATCTCATTCTCTCCTATTCTTCTATTCTTCACATCTTATTGTCTTCTCTATCTCTTCTATATCACTACTCAACTATGAGCATGTATCTATATATATATATATATATACGAGTCTAACTCGTCATTTTCCAAATACATTGAAATATTTACAATACTAATGTACAAAAGAACTTTGTTTCTGAATCTCCTCTTTTCCTTGAAACTGATCTTCAATCTTGTTGGTGCATTTCAAGCCTTCACACTTGGCTTGGAACTTTGGAAGATTAGCTTGGACAACTTCTATCAAGGCTTCACTTGAAGGAAAGGGCATAGGAACCCATACCTATGATTTATTATCATTTTACTCATTGTAAAAGTCTATATGACTTGGTATTTACATGTAATCACTTACCTACTTGATTAGTCATGGAATTTGGATGGTGTAAATGGAGAGAATATCTCCCTACTTTTAGAGGAGAGATTCTAGGGAGCCTTAGTTTGAATTTGAAATTCAAATGTAACTCCATCACTTATAAAAGTCAATGAAAAAACCTCGCGAAAAAGTTAGTCTCATTGAGCTCACTCCCCGAGGCATTCCACTATTGTAACTCTGTGTGTGTTAGTGCTACTTCATAGCCTACACCACAACACCTCATTTAGCTATGCTTCTCATGCTAATGAGATTGTACAACTACATCAATCAATAGAAATATACACATTCATCATCTCTGGTTTCTTTGAGTTATCTACTCCAAGTCTGTCAACTTCAAAGAAGCATATCTCAGGATCTACTAAACCAAATCAAGTGATTCAAAGTACATTGGAACTAGCTCCAAGCATACTACATGCTTACAAAAGTACAAAGTCAAAGGATCAGCCATCGCGGAGAAATCTTGCTCGAAGTGACCTCTGGTATTTTTCTGCAGAGCTCCTAAAAAGTCGGGGGTACATATAATTTTGCTAAAGTGATTTCTCAGTGTGTAGTTTATCATTTCTTCTCATTCCACTTGCAAATGGTAGCTCACTAAGCTAATAGAATATCTCTAGAAGGAATTTTGCCAATTGTAAGTGTGCTGGTCAGAGTGAGTGAAAGATTGAGCAGGTGTCAATACCAAATTAGCAAGTTTTCTTGGATTCTTGAAGTCTCAAGTAGTCTGTTTTAATTTGATCATTACACATATAATTTGCAAAGTACATATATGCTTTCTTGGTATCATTTGAAAGCTAAACTTGTGTACTAAGCATATCTGGAATCAAAGAGGGCTGGTGCAAAGCAGGATTAGCAGCATCAACTCAATCTTCTGAGTGTATCCAACCATTTCTCCCAACAGTGGTATCAGAGCAAATAAGGTAAACATGGGAGATGGTTTTCCTTCATTCATTGACAAATTGGACAGGAACAATTACCAAGCTTGGTCTCTAAGGATGAAGACCTATCTACAAGGAAGAAGCTTATTTGGATACATATCAGGAGATGAGGAATTGCCCTCATTCAAAGCTAGAGGACTACCCACCAAGGATGAACAAGAGAGGCTCAACCAATGGTGTGCAAAAGATGCTTTGGCAAGGTCTTATCTTCTTAACTCTATATCTGATTTCCTTTTACCTCACATAAGGAATTGTAAGACTTCCCAAGAGACTTGGGAAACCTTGTCATCATACTTTTCTTCTAACACAAGGGCCAGAAAGAATCAATTGTGGATTGAATTCACAACCCTTAGGAAGCAACCAAAGCAATCAGTCTCAGAATTTGTGACAAAGATCAAGGATGTGGCAGACCAATTAGCAAGCATTGGAGAGGAGATTGAAGAGGAACAAATAGTAAGACAAGTAACTAATGGACTCAAGGCAGATGATAAGTGGGAAAGCTTCACCACTGCAATGGATCTCTACATGGACATGCATACCCCAGACCTCACAACTCTCATGGGCCAACTATTCACACATGAAGCAAAGTTTATAAAGGCAGGAGATCAATCAAAAGGTAACAACCCCTCTGCTCTATATACTGATAAGAAGGTTAAAGATAAAGGTAAAAGTAAGAAGGTTGATGAAGAAGGTTCTACCTCCCAAGCAAACTATGCAGGGAGAGGTAGGTCCTCAAGAGGAAGAGGCAGAGGAGGTAAGTCAGGTAGGGGGAGATCCTACAACTCATCACCTTGCAACATTTGTGGATTGTCTAACCATACCACAGATGAGTGCTATAGAAATTATAAGAATCAGAGAGGAAGAGGCTATCAAAGAGGTGGATACTCTCAAGGCAGAGGTAGATTCAACCAACACCAAGGCTACAATGGATACAACAATCAGTACAACAACAATTACAACCACAACCACAATGGTAACTACCAAGGTGGATTCAGAAATAGAAGGGATTACAACAACTACACAGAGGAGCAAGATGACTCCCTATTGATCATGAATATGACCTCCAAGGCAGGTACAAATGATGATCATTTATTTTATATTGATTCAGGGTGCTCTAACCATGTAGCTGGTAATGTGGCACTACTCTCTGATTTGGAAGAACCCAAGGGCAAACATCAGGTACAGACAGGTGATGACACTAAACACTCTGTTGTAAAAATTGGAAATGTGAAAACTTGTGATGGGAACCAGAACCTATTGAGCAGGGTACTCTATGTACCAACCATCACCAAGAATCTAATGAGTGTTGGTCAGATTGTGGAGAAAGGTTTGCAGGTCAGGTTCACTCAACATGGAGCATATGTGGAGGACCCAAGACATGGATTCAGAAGGATATCCAAGGGAGAAAAATCAGGTAGATTGTTTACTTTTGAGCTAGAAGACACTAAAAACATTGCTTTATACAATTACAAGGATCAAACACTTTCAGAGTTAGAAATATGGCACAAGAGGTTAGGTCACATAGGTGAAAGAACCCTAAAACAGATGTGCAGGGATCAATGTGTGCTTGGGATACCTAATGTATCCAAGCAACACATGATTTACAAGTGTGGTGCTTGTCAGTTTGGTAAGTCTCACAGGTTGCCCTATTCAAAGAAAGGTTTCATGCATAAAGACTACCTAGACTTGGTACACACAGATGTTTGGGGACCTAGCAAGGATCCTTCCATTTCAGGTTCAAGGTATTATGTGTCCTTCATTGATGACTATAGCAGGTGGACTATCCTATACTTTATGAAGCATAAAGATGAAGTGTTTAATTGTTTCAAGAGATATCTTGCACTTGTTGAAAACCAAACAGGAAGAAGCTTGAAAAGGCTAAGGTCAGATGGTGGAGGAGAATACTTCTCAAATGAGTTTGAAGATTTCTTGCAGGAAAGAGGCATCAAGAGGGAGATAAATACAAGGTACTCACCTGAACAAAATGGGGTAGCTGAAAGAAGGAATAGACTCATTGTAGAAACAGCTAGGTCTATGCTTAATGAAAAGAAGCTGCCAAATTATCTTTGGGCAGAAAGTGTATCCACTGCCACCTATCTCATAAATAGGTTGCCATCAAAGTCTCTTGATGGCATGACACCTTATGAAGCTTGGCATGGTAAGAGACCATCATTGGATCATTGCAAAATTTTTGGTTGTGTAGCATATGTGCATATTCCCTCACAGGTAAGGGGAAAGCTAGACCCTAAAGCTGAAAAATGTATCTTCATTGGTTATGATTTGAACCAAAAGGGATACAGATTCTACAACCCAACAAACAAAGGCTTCAAGGTAAGCAGAGATGTCATCTTTGATGAGAATGACTCATGGTATGAGAATGAATGCAGGAAGGTTAGTCTACCCTATGATATGGATGAAGATTTCCCAAAGCTCACCAAGGAGGAACCAATTCAGAAAGAAGACTCAAGCTCAGAAGATGATGACACAATTAACCTTGAGGAATTCAAGGCATGGAAGTCCAAAGGAAAGATGAAAATGAAGAAGCTAGAGGATATACCAGAATCCTCAACTCAAGCAATGAGGAGATCTCAGAGAGAAAGTAAGAAGCCTATCAGATATGGGTATGATACTTCTCTTGTAACCAAGCATTCTATATATCTTGCAAAGGATTTGTTGAATGAAGAACCAGGTACCTATGAAGAAGCAATCACCAAACCAGAATGGAAAGGAGCTATGGATGAAGAAATGGAGGCTCTCAAGGAGAGTGACACATGGGACTTGGTACCCAAGAAAGACTCTATGAAGGTGATAGGATCCAGATGAATCTACAAGCTAAAGAGAAACTCTAATGGAACAATCAATAGGTGCAAAGCTAGGTTGGTAGCCAAGGGCTTTGCACAAACCCAAGGCATTGATTATGAGGAGACATTTTCTCCTGTGGCTAAGATGCCAACAATCAGAGTACTAGTGAGTGTAGCTGCATCCAAGAATTGGAACATGTACCAATTAGATGTCAAGAATGCTTTCATGAATGGATGGATATCTGAAGAAGTCTACATGTCACAACCACCTGGCTATGAAGATCCCAAGAAGGTAAACTATGTTTGTAAATTGAAGAAGGCTCTGTATGGATTAAAGCAGGCACCCAGAGCATGGAATTACAGGTTGACAACCTACCTCCAAGACCAAGGATTTGTGATTAGCAAAGCTGACACTTCTCTGTTCATAAAGAGAAGTAGTGTAGAGGTAATATACTTGTGTGTCTATGTTGATGACATCATCATTACAGGCAATGATGTCAATGGGATTAGACACATCAAAGGACAGATGATGAAAGAGTTCAAGATTAATGATCTTGGATTATTGAAATACTTCTTAGGACTTGAGTTAGTCTACACCAACTCAGGTATATATATCACTCAAAAGAAGTATGTACAGGATATGGTAAAAAAGTTTGGCTTGCAGGAAGCTAAGGTCTCAAGTACTCCAATGGAGGTCAACCTAAAGCTTAGTGCTCATGAAGGTGATGAAGTTCAAGACATTACAGGATATCAAAGTATGGTAGGTAGTTTGAATTATGCTACCTTAACTAGAATTGACATAGCATATGGAGTTAGTGTGCTAAGCCAATTCATGCACAAACCAAGGGTACCACACCTAGAGGCAGCAAAGAAAATCTTGAAGTACCTCAAAGGAACTCAAAGCCATGGTTTGTACTTTCCTTATACATCAGATATTGACATTAAAGTATATTCAGATGCAGATTGGGCAGGATGCAAGGATGATAGGAGAAGCACATCAGGTTACATTTGTTTTGCAAGAGATAAACCTATTTCTTGGTCAGCCAAGAAGCAACCTACAGTGGCATTGTCATCTACTGAAGCAGAGTATAGAGGGCTTGCCAATGCCACTCAAGAAGCTATCTGGTTAAAGATTTTGTATACAGAATTAGGTCTATACACTAGACCTCCAATTATCTTTGGAGATAACACAAGCTCTCTTCACCTTGCAGCTAATCCAATATATCATGCTAGGACAAAACACATAGAGGTTCATTACCACTATGTGAGAGAGAAGTTACTAAGCAAAGAGATTCAGTTGACTTATGTTTCTACTAATATGCAATGTGCAGATTTACTTACTAAAGCTTTGGATGGAAACAAGTTATGCAGATTCAAATCCATGATTGGATTGCAGGATGTGATTGAAGACTAAAGATGAAGACTAAAGCCAAAGTGTTTGGCTTGAGGGGGAGCTGTTGGTGCATTTCAAGCCTTCACACTTGGCTTGGAACTTTGGAAGATTAGCTTGGACAACTTCTATCAAGGCTTCACTTGAAGGAAAGGGCATAGGAACCCATACCTATGATTTATTATCATTTTACTCATTGTAAAAGTCTATATGACTTGGTATTTACATGTAATCACTTACCTACTTGATTACAAGTTTTGCATGAGTGAGGGCTTAATCTTTAAGTTGAGAGATAAGCTACTCATGGCTAGAAGCATTTTGGAAAACGGGTTCTATTCAAGGAGAACCAAGTCTTAAAAGTTGCAGGTGTAAAATCGACTGTTCTGAATGATAGTTTCTGACATAGGTAACTTGTGAAGTTGATTTCTCAAGTTATACTAAAGCTTTTGAAGTAATTCAACTTGGAGGAGGTGCGCAATCTCTAGGAGATACTTCGTACAAAGTTTCATCAAAAACTTTACATGTTTGATAGGTCAATGTGGAGAAATAGTGCAGCAGACTTTTCTGTGTTTCATCTTCTTCACAGAATTGTTAATTTTTTGATAGTTAGTAATTGATCCTCTAAATGAGTGAAAGGTTTTGACTTATTCTTGGTATAGAGGTGCTCTAATCACAAGAATAGGTTGTTCTTTTGGAGATTAACACTCTCCATCAGTGGTATCAGAGCAGGAGACATCAAATTGAGGAAAGAAGGATCCCGACTGCTGCAGATTCAAGAAATTCAACACTTGAAGGACTAAGAAGTGAAAGTTTGGAGTCAAAGCTTGAGGAGAAGACTATTTGATATCAAGAAAGGCAAAAGGAGTCTACTTCGAAGTAAAGGTACATACATTGTTTGTAAAGCTTGAAAATTTCAATACACAGGTGGACACAAGATGGGAGAAAGCTTGCAGATTGATAAGCTAGATAGGGAGAACTATCCAGCATGGTCCATGAGGATGGAGGCACACCTCATGAGCAAAGATCTTATATCATTTATTACAGGAGATGAAGAAAAACCTGAGTTTGCAGATCCTAGTATTCCTACTAGGGAAGAGCTTGCAATGTTGAAGACTTGGATGAGAAAGGATGCTCAAGCAAGGAGTATCATCTACATGGCTGTAAATGATTACCTTTTACCTCACATCAGAGGTTTGGAAAGTGCTACAGATGTTTGGAATGCCTTGGAAGAGCATTTCCAAAATACAACTAAGTCAAGGAAGTCCTCACTATGGGCTGAGTTCACAACCTTCAAGAAGAAGAGCTCACAATCAATTTCAGATTATGTGGCAAGGATGAAAGATATTGCAGATAGCTTGGGAGCAGTGGATGAAGACATTGAAGAGGAAAAATTGGTAAGACAAATACTTACAGGTTTGAGAGGAGATGAGAAGTGGAAGCCTTTTATATTGTCCATAGAATTGTCACTTGATCACTTTACTCCTGATCTTAATCAACTGCTAGGACACATGCTAACCTTTGAGCAGGATCTTAAAGGAGACAATGATAGAAGTACAAGTCAAGCTATGTACTCCAAAGACAAGAAAAAGAATGGCAAGGGAAAGCAATCAAATGATGATGAAGGGAATTCAAATCAAGATAATTTTACAAAAGGAAAGATGAATTTCAGAGGTAAAGGAAGAGGAGGTAAGAACAAAGATAATGCTAAAGCTTGTTGGATTTGTGGCAGAACAAATCATTTGGCAAATGATTGTTGGTATAACAATCAAAATGGTGGAAGCAATAATCAGAATTATAATCAAAGAGGTAGAGGAGGCAGAAACCAAAGAGGCAATTTCAGAGGAAGAGGAGGTAGGACATCATATGGTAGAGGAGGTGGAAGAAACTTCCAATCTCAGTCCTACAACAATAATTATTACAATTATGCATCAGATCAGAAGGATGACATGACTCTTATCTTGAATGCAACTCATGAATCAATGGGAGAAGATCAAAGAGTGTTTTATATTGACTCAGGGTGCAGCAACCATCTGAGTGGGAATCTATCTTTGATGACTGATATGGAAGCAAGGGTGAATGGACATACAGTTCAGACAGGTGACAATACCAAACATAAAGTGGAGAGCATTGGATCAGTGAAGACAAAGAGTGGAAGTACACTTCTGAGCAAGGTACTTTATGTTCCTACTATTCCTAAAAATTTGATAAGTGTAGGGCAAATTGTGGAGAAAGGATATGAGGTAAGATTCACAAATGATGGTGTTTATGTACAAGATCCAAATCAGGGATATAGAAACATAATTGCAGGAAAAAAGGAAGGAAGATTGTTCACTCTCAAAGTCCAAGGTAATGTGGGACATGCATTATTTACCTATGGAAGTCAAAAGGTATCTGAATTAGACCTATGGCATAAAAGGCTAGGTCATTTCAATGAGAGAGCTATAAAGGAGATGTCAAAGAATCAGGTGGTGCTTGGATTGCCAAACATTGAAGGACAACATATGGTGTACAAGTGTGAAGCTTGTCAATTAGGTAAAGCACATAAGAGTTCTTATAACAAATCAGGGTACAAGCATTCAAATATGCTTGAATTGGTTCATACAGATGTATGGGGTACCTCAAGGGACTATAGCATAAATGGATCCAGATATTATGTGTTGTTTGTTGATGATGCAACCAGGTGGATTACTTTGTATGTAATCAAGGATAAATCAGAAGTTTTCAAGACATTCAAACATTTTCATGCTTATGCAGAAAGGATCACAAGGCAAAAGCTCAAGAGGTTAAGATCAGATGGAGGGGGAGAGTATTTCTCTAAAGAGTTTGATGATTATTTGTGGAATGCAGGTATCAAAAGAGAAGTAACTTGCAGGTACTCCCCTCAACAGAATGGAGTAGCAGAAAGAAGGAATAGGACTCTTGTAGAGTTTGCAAGAGCCATGATGAAGGAAAAGAATTGTCCAAATTACTTATGGGCAGAAGCCATTAACACTGCAACATACCTTGTGAATAGGTTGCCTTGCAAAGCTTTGGATGGAGGAACCCCTTATGAAGCATGGTGGGGTAAGAAGCCTACTCTTGATCATTGTAAGGTATTTGGATGTATTGCATATGCTTATGTTCCTTCACAATTAAGACATAAGCTAGAACCAAAAGCAGAGAAGTATGTGTTTATTGGATATGATGATAGACAGATGGGTTACAGGTTGTGGAGTCCATCCACAAAGAAATTTCTTGTTACTAAAGATGTGACATTTGATGAGCAAAATATATGGTATACAGGATCACCAAATGAGTTTGCAGGTGTTGAAGAAATACAAAGGAAAGGAAAGGCAAAGGTAAAAGTATGTGAAGAAATTGTTGATGAAGTTGACTCTAGAAGTAGAGTGCAGGATCATGTAGAAGAAGGGCCAAGATTTGATCCAGAGTCAAATGAGGCTGAAACTTCAAGGAATGGAGAAATCAGAAGATCTACAAGAGAAAGGAAAGAACCTATAAGGTATAGTTATGATACATCTTTCCTAACAACAAAAGATTATGCCTACATTGTGAAAACAGAAGAAGATCCAACTACTTATGAAGAAGCCAAAGGTAAACAGAATTGGGAGAAGGCAATGCAGGAAGAGTATGAAGCTCTACTTGAAAATGAAACTTGGGAACTAGTACCAAGACCAAAGAATCAGAAGGTCATTGGATGTAAGTGGGTATATAAAACAAAGAGGTTTGCAGATGGTAAGGTGTCTAGATATAAGGCTAGACTTGTGGTCAAAGGTTATGCCCAAACTTATGGGGTAGATTATGATGAAACCTTTAGTCCTGTTGCTAAGATGTCTACAATTAGGACATTGATTGCTATTGCTGCCTGCAAGGGATGGAAATTATCACAATTGGATGTGAAAAATGCATTTCTAAATGGATATATTGCAGATGAAGTATATATGGAGCAACCAGAAGGCTTCATGGAATCAATTGGATCAGATTATATGTGTAAGCTCAAGAGAGCTTTATATGGGTTGAAGCAAGCCCCAAGAGCTTGGAATTACAGATTGGTCAAGTTCTTGAATGAATGTGGATTTCAAGCATCAAAGGCAGATAGTAGCTTGCTAGTGAAGGCAAGTGAAAATGGATACATTTACATGTGCATTTATGTTGATGATATTATTGTTACAGGAACAGATGCTCAAGGAATCAATGAACTCAAAAGACAAATAGAGAAGGAGTTTAAGATAAGTGATTTGGGAAACTTATCTTATTTTCTAGGAATGCAGATTGTGTATACTCAACATGGAGTATATGTTTCACAAGAGAGATACTTGAAGAATCTTCTAGTCAAGTTTAACATGGAAGATTGCAAGACCTCAACTACACCATTGGAGGTAAATCATAAATTAAGCAGGTATGGAGGTGAAGAGTTCAATGATATGAAGAAATATCAGAGTTTGGTAGGTAGTCTAATCTATGCTACCTTGACAAGGCCAGATTTATCATATGCAGTAGGTGTGTTGTCACAATTTATGCATTGTCCAAAGAAGACTCATTGGATTGCAGCCCAAAGGGTACTCAGATATATCAAAGGAACCCTAAGTGAAGGTTTGTATTATGGTTTCACTTCTGACACAAGAATCAAAGTGTTTAGTGATGCAGATTGGGCAGGTGACTCAGATGATAGAAGGTCTACTCATGGGTATCTCTGTTATGTTGGAGATAAGCTAGTTTCTTGGTGTTCAAAGAAGCAACATACAGTTGCTTTATCATCCACAGAAGCTGAGTATAAGGGAATGGTAGAAGCTGCAAAGGAAGTGATATGGTTGAAGACCTTGATGAAAAGTTTTGAGATTGATCATAGTATTCCAATAATTTTTGGAGACAATATGAGTTCTTTGTATTTGGCAGCTAACCCTGTTTTTCATGCCAGGACTAAGCATATAGAGATTCAGTATCATTTCTTGAGGGAAAAGGTACTAGATAAAGAGATTGAAGTGATGTACACTCCAACAAAAGAGCAAGTGGCAGATATGATGACAAAGAGTTTGGATGGACCTAAGTTGCAAAGGTTCAAAGACATGGCAAGTATAAAGAAGACAGAGAAAACCTCAATTGATGATTGAGGGGGAGCTGTTGGTGCAGACCAATCACCAATTGAAGGCTTGGAAGATCAAATGATGAAGGAAGAATCAATTCCTAAAGTGTGGAAGAAGATTACATTTAGAGGACAAGAGAAGTGTACACATATGTACATTAGTATAGTCATAGCTGACTTAGATCTTTTGTTTAGTAAGAATCATGTACAAATTTATCTATAAATACTTTGAGAAAAGTCGGGGCAAGTATGAGAGCATATGTGACAATAGTTAGAAGTTAAGAATGAGGGAGATAGAAGTCATGAGATAGAGGAAAAGTTAGTTGAGTTAGCTCTCATCACTCAACTGTATTTCTTCTGAGTAAATGAAAATTTTTGCGCCCGATGTTTTTGCGTGTTCTCCTTCTACAGTAGATCAATTGTGAAATGCTTTTGTACAAGTCTAAGTTGAGAGTTGCTTGACCTCTGTACAAAGTTTTAGCTTCCAATTGTAATCAGACTCAGAGAATTAAGTGTAGGAACATTCATATGTGAAGTATGTTCACTGGTTCCTAAAACAGGCGCAGATTTCGAAGTTAATGTTTTGATCATTTCTCCTAGCACAGTTTAAAGTTTTGCATGAGTGAGGGCTTAATCTTTAAGTTGAGAGATAAGCTACTCATGGCTAGAAGCATTTTGGAAAACGGGTTCTATTCAAGGAGAACCAAGTCTTAAAAGTTGCAGGTGTAAAATCGACTGTTCTGAATGACAGTTTCTGACATAGGTAACTTGTGAAGTTGATTTCTCAAGTTATACTAAAGCTTTTGAAGTAATTCAACTTGGAGGAGGTGCGCAATCTCTAGGAGATACTTCGTACAAAGTTTCATCAAAAACTTTACATGTTTGATAGGTCAATGTGGAGAAATAGTGCAGCAGACTTTTCTGTGTTTCATCTTCTTCACAGAATTGTTAATTTTTTGATAGTTAGTAATTGATCCTCTAAATGAGTGAAAGGTTTTGACTTATTCTTGGTATAGAGGTGCTCTAATCACAAGAATAGGTTGTTCTTTTGGAGATTAACACTCTCCATCAAGTTGGCTTGAGTAGTTGTTCCTTCATCTTCACTTGCTTGTTGCTTTCCTTTGCTATTCTTCTTCTTATCTTTTGAGTACATTGCATGACCTGCACTCTTGTCACCATCTCCTTTAACATCCTGCTCAAATGTTAGCATATGACCTAGTAATTGATTTAAATCAGGAGTGAAATGGTCAAGTGATAACTCTGTAGATAAAATGAATGGCTTCCATTTGTCATCACCTCTCAAACCTGTAAGGATTTGCCTTACCAATTTATCCTCCTCAATGTCTTCATCAACAGCTCCTAATGCATCTGCAATGTCTTTCATCCTTGTTACATAGTCTGAAATAGATTGAGAGGCCTTCTTCTTGAAGGTTGTAAACTCTGCCCATAAGGATGCCTTCCTTGACTTTGTAGTATTCTGGAAATGCTCCTCCAAAGCATTCCAAATATCAGTTGCACTTTCAAGACCTCGAATATGAGGTAACAAGTAATCATTGACTGCCATATAAATAATGCTCCTAGCTTGAGCATCTTTCTTCATCCAATTTTTCAAATCTGCTAACTCTTCCCTAGTTGGAACACTAGGATCTCTGAACTGTGGCTTCTCTTCTTCTCCTGTGATGTAAGCAATTAAATCTTTGCTCATAAGATGAGCTTCCATCCTCATTGACCATGCAGGATAGTTTTCCCTATCCAATTTCTCTATCTGTAGAGAATCTCCCATCTTGTGTCTACCTGTGTTTTGAAATCTTCAAGTTTTATGAACAATGTATGTACCTTTACTTCGAATTAGACTCCTTTTGTCCTTCTTGATGTCGTATGGTCTCCTCCTCTTGCTTTGCCTTCAAACTTTCACCTTTTAGTTCTTCAAATGTTGAATTTCTTGAATCTGCAGCAGTCGGGACCCTCCTTTCCTTGATTTGATGTCTCCTGCTCTGATACCACTGATGGAGAGTGTTAATCTCCAAAAGAACAACCTACTCTTGAATTTAGAACACCTCTATATCAAGAGTAAGTCAAAACCTTCACTAAATTAGAGGTCCAATCTCCAAAGTATCAAAAATTGAAAAATTCTGTGAAGAAGATGAAACACAGAAAGTCTGCTGCACAATTTCTTCTCATTGACCTATCAAACATGTAAAGTTTTCTATGAAATTTTGTATGGAGTGTCGCCTAGAGATTGCGCACCTCCTCCGAGTTAAAGTTCTTCAAAAAGTTTAGTATAACTTGAGAAATCAACTTCACAAGTTACCTATGTCTGAATCTGCACTTTTGAGAAGTCGATTTAGACACCCCTAACTTCTTAACTTCAATTCTCTCAGTACAAAACCGGTTTAAGCAAATGCTTCTAGCCACGAGTAGATTACCTTCCAACTTAAAGATTAAGTGCTAGCTTGCACAAAACTTTAAACTATGGAGTGAGAACTGACCAAAAGATTAAGATCAAAATTTGCGCCTGTTTCAGAGAACTGTGAACACTCAACACATATGAATGTTCCTACTAACAATTCTCCTAGCCTGTTTGCAATTAGACTCTGAAACTCAGGTCACAGGCTCATTAACTACCAACTTAGATATCCTCAAAAGGATTTCACAATTGATCAAACACAGACAGAACAGACACGAAAAGATCGGGCGCAATATTTCTTCATTTACTCAGAAAGTTACAGTTGAGTGATGAGAGGAAACTCAACTAACTTTTCACATGTCTCATGACATCTATCTTCCTCATTCTTGACTTCTATCTATTGTCACATATGCTCTCATATCATGCCTCGACATTTTCAGGGTATTTATAGATAAATTTGTACAAGTCTATGACTAATCAAAGATCTAAGTGAACTATGTACATATGTGTACATTCCTCACATACTCTGAATGTATCTTCCTTCAAAGCTTCAAGAATTGATCTCATCCTTCATTTTTTAGTCTTCAAACATTCAATTGGTGATTGATCTGCACCAACAATAGTAAGGCAGGTAATCAATGGACTAAAGGCAGACGACAAATGGGAGAGCTTTACCACAGCAATGGACCTATACATGGACATACATGCTCCTGATCTAACAACCCTGATTGGTCAACTCTTCACACATGAAGCAAGGCTTACAAAGAATGGAGAACAATCAAAAGGTAACAACTCCTCTGCTTTATACACTGATAAGAAGGTTAAATTTAAAGGTAAAAGTAAGAAGGTTGATGAAGAAGGCTCTACCTCCCAAGCAAACTATGTAGGGAGAGGTAGATCTTCAAGAGGTAGAGGCAAAGGAAGTAAGCAAGGTAGGGGGAGACCCTACAACTCATCACCATGCAGCATTTGTGGATTGTCTAACCATACCACAGATGAGTGCTACAGGAATTATAAGAATCAGAGAGGAAGAGGCTATCAAAGAGGTGGATACTCTCAAGGTAGAGGCAGATTCAACCAACACCAAGGCTACAATGGATACAACAATCAGTACAACAACAATTACAACCACAACCACAATAGTAACTACCAAGGTGGATTCAAAAATAGAAGGGATTACAACAACTACACAGAGGAGCAAGATGACTCCCTATTGATCATGAATATGACCTCCAAGGAAGGTACAAATGATGATCATTTATTTTATATTGATTCAGGGTGTTCTAACCATGTAGCTGGTAATGTGGCACTACTCTCTGATTTGGAAGAACCCAAGGGCAAACATCAAGTACAGACAGGTGATGATACTAAGCATTCTGTTGTAAAGGTTGGTAATGTAAAGACTAGTGATGGTAATCAGAACTTATTGAGCAGAGTACTTTATGTTCCAACTATTACCAAGAATCTAATGAGTGTTGGTCAGATTGTGGAGAAAGGTTTACAGGTCAGGTTCAATCAACATGGAGCATATGTGGAGGACCCAAGACATGGATTCAGAAGAATAGCCAAGGGAGAAAAATCAGGTAGATTATTTACTTTTGAGCTTGAAGACACCAAAAACATTGCTTTATACAATTACAAGGATCAAACACTTTCAGAATAAGAAATATGGCACAAGAGGTTAGGTCACATTGGTGAAAGGACCTTAAAGCAAATGTGCAAGGATCAATGTGTGCTTGGGATACCTAATGTATCCAAGCAACACATGATATACAAGTGTGGAGCTTGTCAGTTTGGTAAGTCACACAGATTGCCCTATTCAAAGAAAGGTTTTATGCATAGAGACTACCTTGACTTGGTACACACAGATGTTTGGGGACCTAGCAAGGACCCTTCCATTTCAGGATCAAGGTATTATGTGTCCTTCATTGATGACTATAGCAGATGGACTGTGTTATACTTTATGAAGCATAAGAATGAAGTGTTTAATTGTTTCAAGAAGTATCTTGCACTGGTTGAAAACCAAACAGGAAGAAACTTAAAAAGGCTAAGGTCAGATGGAGGAGGAGAATACTTCTCAAATGAGTTTGAAGACTTCTTGCAGGAAAGAGGCATCAAGAGGGAGATAACCACAAGGTACTCACCTGAACAAAATGGGGTAGCTGAAAGAAGAAATAGACTCATTGTAGAAACAACAAGGTCTATGCTTAATGAAAAGAAGTTGCCAAATTATCTTTGGGCAGAGAGTGGATCTACTGCCACATATCTCATTAATAGGTTGCCATCAAAGACACTTGATGGAATGACACCTTATGAAGCCTGGCATGGTAAGAGACCGTCTTTGGATCATTGCAAAATCTTTGGTTGTATTGCATATGTGCATATTCCTTCACAGGTAAGGGGAAAGCTAGAACCTAAAGCTGAAAAATGTATCTTCATTGGTTATGACTTGAACCAGAAAGGGTACAGATTCTACAACCCCTCAAACAAAGGTTTCATGGTAAGCAGAGATGTCATCTTTGATGAGAATGACTCATGGTTTGAGAATGAATGCAGGAAGGTTAGTCTACCTTATGACATGGAAGAAGACTTCCCAAAGCTCACCAAGGAGGAACCAATCCAAAAAGAAGACTCAAGCTCAGATGATGATGATACAATTAACCTTGAGGAATTCAAGGCATGGAAGTCCAAAGGAAAGATGAAGATGAAGAAGCTAGAGGATATACCAGAATCTTCAACTCAAGCAATGAGGAGATCTCAGAGAGAAAGTAAGAAGCCTATCAGATATGGGTATGACACTTCTCTTGAACTAAGAATAATGGAAAGAAGCTATGGATGAAGAAATAGAAGCTCTCAAAGAGAGTGACATTTGGGACTTGGTACCCAAGAAGGATTCTATGAAGGTGATAGGATCCAGATAGATTTACAAACTAAAGAGAAACTCTGATGGAACCATCAACAGGTACAAAGCTAGGTTGGTAGCCAAGGGTTTTCCACAAACCCAAGGCATTGATTATGAGGAGACATTTTCTCCTGTGGCAAAGATGCCAACAATCAGAGTATTGGTGAGTGTAGCTGCATCCAAGAATTGGAACATGTATCAATTAGATGTCAAGAATGCTTTCTTGAATGGATGGATATCTGAAGAAGTCTACATGTCACAACCACCTGGCTATGAAGATCCCAAGAAGGTAAATTATGTTTGCAAATTGAAGAAGGCTCTATATGGATTAAAGCAGGCACCTAGAGCATGGAATTATAGGTTGACAACATATCTCCAAGACCAAGGATTTGTGATGAGTAAAGCAGACACTTCTCTATTTATAAAGAGGAGTAGTACATAGGTAATCTACTTGTGTGTTTATGTTGATGACATCATCATTACAGGCAATGATGTCAGTGGGATTAGACACATCAAAGGACAGATGATGAGGGAATTCAAGATCAATGACCTTGGATTATTGAAGTACTTCTTAGGTCTTGAGTTAATCTACACTAATTCAGGTATATATATCACTCAAAAGAAGTATGTACAAGATATGGTCAAGAAATTTAATTTGCAGGAAGCTAAAATCTCAATCACTCCAATGGAGGTTAATCTAAAGCTAAGTGCTCATGAAGGGGATGAAGTCCAAGACATTACAGGATATCAAAGTATGGTAGGTAGTCTGAATTATGCTACCTTGACTAGAATTGACATAGCATATGGTGTAAG
>CM035406.1:199603781-199606281 GCA_020310875.1 Ceratopteris richardii | reverse complement strand
TCTTCTCCTCCAAACCTAGACAATTTATGGTTCACTTCCAAAGGTGTAGGTGCAACCCTGCAATCTTCCATTTTAAATTTGGTTAGCAAATTTTTAAGATACCTTTCTTGGGTCACATATACTCCATGTTGAGTATAAGAAATCTCCATTCCCAAGAAGAATGATAGGTTCCCCAAATCACTGATTTTGAATTCTTTCTCCATCTGCTTCTTGATCATTTGTATTCCTTTATCATCTGTTCCTGTAAGTATTATGTCATCAACATAAATACAAACATAAATGAATCCATCTTCACTTGCTTTGACTAGCAAGCTACTATCTGCCTTTGATGCTTGAAATCCAAGATCATTCAAGAATTTTACAAGCCTATAATTCCAAGCCCTTGGGGCCTGCTTCAACCCATAAAAAGCTCTCTTGAGCTTACACACATAATTTGGACTCACTTGATCTTTGAACCCATCTGGTTGCTCCATGTAGACTTCATCTGAAATGTAACCATTCAAGAAAGCATTTTTTACATCTAATTGAGATAACTTCCAACCTTTGCAAGCAGCAATTGCAATGAGGGTTCTGATTGTTGTCATCTTTGCCACAGGACTATAAGTCTCATCATAGTCCACTCCATATGTCTGTGCATACCCTTTCACAACAAGTCTAGCTTTGTACCTAGACACACTTCCATCTGCAAATCTTTTAGTCTTGTAAACCCACTTACAACCAATGATTTTCTGGCTATTAGGTTTAGGAACCAGATCCCAAGTCTGATTCTCTATCAATGCATCATACTCCTCTTGCATAGCATCTTCCCAATTCTTTTTCCCTTTGGCCTCTTCATATGTAGAAGGGTCTTCATCTGCTTTTACCAAGTAAGCATAATCTTTAGTAGTTAAGAATGAAGTGTCATAGCTATACCTTGTAGGTTGCCATTTGTGCCTAGATGATCTCCTAACTTCTGCACTTCTTGAAGTTTCTGGTTCATCACCTTCTGGATCAAATCTTGGCCTCTCTTCATATTCAACCTGTACTTCATTGTTCTCACTTTCATCAAGTAATTGAATCTTTGCTTTACCTTTTCTTTGTTCCACTACTTCATCATCTGCATGTACATTATATTTACTTGCATACCAAGTACCTTGCTCATCAAATGTAACATCCTTGGATACAATAAATTGCTTTGTGGATGGACTCCACAACCTGTATCCCATTTGCTTATCATCATAACCAATGAATACATACTTTTCTGCCTTAGGCTCCAACTTATGCCTCAATTGAGATGGCACATATGCATATGCCAAGCATCCAAATATTCTGCAATGATCCAAGGTAGGTTTTTTACCCCACCAAGCTTCATATGGTGTCATACCCTGCAAAGCTTTACAAGGCAATCTATTAACCAAGTATGTAGCTGTATTAACAGCCTCAGCCCACAAATAATTTGGGCAATTCTTCTCTTTCATCATGGACCTTGCAAATTCAACAAGTGTCCTGTTTCTTCTTTCTGCTACCCCATTTTGTTGAGGAGAGTACCTGCAAGTAACTTCTCTCTTTATACCTGCATTCCACAAATAATCATTGAACTCATTTGAAAAATACTCTCCCCCTCCATCTGACCTTAATCTCTTTAATTTTTGACCTGTAATCCTTTCTGCATATGCATGATAGTGTTTAAATGTATTAAACACTTCTGACTTTTCTTTAATCACATAAATTGTGATCCACTTGGTAGCATCATCAACATATATGACATAATATCTTGAACCATTTATACTAAAGTCCTTTGAAGGACCCCACACATCTGTATGCACCAATTCAAGTCTATCTGAATACATAAACCCATGCTTGGAATAGGATTGCTTATGAGCCTTACCTAATTGACATGCCTCACATCTGTATGTCATGTGTTGACCTGCAATGTTAGGCAATCCAAGCACTGAATCATTGTTAATCATTTCTTTAATACCTCTTTCATTAAAGTGTCCAAGTCTTTTGTGCCAAAGATCCAATTCTGACACCTTCTGCTCTCCATATGTGAACATAGCATGTCCAACATTTCCTTGTACCTTCAATGTGAAAAGCCTTCCTTCTTTCTTTCCTGCAATAACTTGTTTATACCCTTGACTAGGGTCTTCAACATAAACTCCATCATTGGTGAACCTTACCTCATATCCTTTTTCCACAATTTGACCTACACTGATCAAATTCTTTGGAATTGTGGGAACATAAAGTACCTTACTCAGAAGAGTACTCCCATCCTTAGCTTTGACTGAACCAATTGACTTTACCTTATGCTTTGTATTATCACCTGTCTGAACTGTATGATTAATTGCATTATGATCTAGGTCAGTCATCAAAGAAATATTTCCACTTAAATGATTACTACATCCTGAATCAATATAGAACACTCTCATGTCCTCATGTGAGGTTTCACATGTATTCATAATGAGAGTCGAGTCCTCCTTCTGATCTGATGTATAGTTGTAGTAGGTGTTATTATAGGATT
>CM035406.1:199516281-199588781 GCA_020310875.1 Ceratopteris richardii | reverse complement strand
ATGTGAACTGCCAGGCCGATGAACCACATCATAGTCAAATTCTTGTAATAATAAAACCCATCGTGCTAATCGACCACCTAAATGTTGTTGTCGTACCAGATAGACAAGTGCAGCATGATCTACATGAAAAATAAATTTGCGGCCAAGTAAATAATGCCTGAACTTCTTTACAGAATATACTAAACCCAGACATTCTCTTTCAGTTACAGAGTAATTCTTTTCAGCAAGGGCAATTCTTCGATTTGCATAGTAAACGGGTCGGAACCACTTATCATTTTGTTGCATTAGAACACTCCCAATTGCAATATCTGATGCATCTACAAAAACGTGAAATGGGCGATCCCAATCTGGAGGTTGTAAAATAGGAACCTATGTTAATAATCCCTTTAGTCGATCAAAAGCAATTTGACATTCCTGAGTCCAATCAAACTGTTTAGGAGTCTTCGTGATTAAACGATTGAGTGGAATGGCTAAATGAGCGAGCCACCGTAAATGACGACCATGCCATCTCACTTGACCCATGAATCTCATGACTTCTTTCGGGGTAGTAGGTACAGGTGCTTCTAGCACAGCTGCAACCTTATTTGGGTCGACTTGTATGCCTTGTTCAGATACAATATGGCCAAGTAACTTACCACATGCAACCGCAAACACAAATTTGTTTGGGTTCAGATGGAGTCTGTATTCTCTACACTTCTCAAAGCAACACCGTAAATGGAACAAGTGTGCTACCATCCTACCGAACAAAGAGAAATCAGCAAGATATACTTGCATAAACGAGGTCATATAAGGGGAGAATATTTCCTGCGTACACCTCTGGAAAGTACTGGGGGCATTTCTTAATCCAAACCACATAATAATACAAGCAAAAATACCCCAATTGGTAATGAAGGCGGTCTTCGGTATATCTTGTTCAGCCATTCTAACCTGGTTGTAACCACTGTATCCATCCAAAAATGAGTACATTTCGTGTCCTGCTACTCTGTCAAGCATCGGGTCAAGGAATGGAAGAGGAAATGGATCAGGCACCGTAGCTGCATTCAGTTTCCGGTAATCCACACATATTCACAATTGCTTATTCTTTTTAGGAACAATAACAATTGGTGAGATCCATTCAGCGTGCTCTATTGGTACAATGAATCTGACTTTTAGTAACCTATCAAGCTCCGCCTTTACCTTTGCTGCATAGTTTGGATTCATCCGGTAGCTGGGTTGTTTGATTGGTTTTGCTTCTGGCTTCAACATGACCCTATGTTGATAAATGCGAGGGTCCAATCCCTTCATGTCTTTGTAGTCCCATGCCAAAATATCAGAGAACTCTCGAAGTAGCTGGATTAAATCTTCTTGAAACACTTCAGGTAAATTTTCCTTTATCTTGACAGGATGCGGATTTTCTTCATCTCCTAAATTATAGGTTATCAATTGATCTTCTGGAACATAGAATTGTTGGGACTTCTCTGTATCATCGGGTGGGTTTAAAAGTTGTTGTAGATTAGCATCATTTATCGCAGCAGTATCTTCTGTCTTGTCTTCTTCATTTACAGGAATCACCATACAAACTGCTGGATTCCAATTTTCTACAACAGATTGTAGGTCTATAGTACCTAAAAAAATGAGATCTTCATTATTCTTCATAAAGGCTTCTTCCTCATCATCAGATAGACCATCCATCATGTAGACTGGCTCTGCTACGTACGGTCTGGCATGGAGTTCACATGACTGAATGGCATCTAATTTAACCACATATTTTCGGTGATTATCCTTAAAATTTAATTCCTGTGCGGACCAATCTTGAATGACTTTGGCCTGCTTCAGCCATGGTCTACCGAATAGTAGATTGTAATCAAGACTAGATTCTGATAACTCTAAGATTACAAAAGTCATGTGAAATGTAGTTCCCTGTAAAGTGATTGGGATATTTCTTACGAGTCCTACTGGATGAACTCTGGATTGATCTGCCATTCTAACAAAAAATTCAGCAGGTTCTATTTTCGTCCATCCTAACTTTTTACACAGTGCGGCAGTAGCAATGTTTACACCAGACCCTCCATCAATTAGTACTTGATCAATTTTATGATTTTTGTACCATACCGTAATTAAAGGAACCGAATGATCGACCGAAGAGTCAGTTTCCGGTTGTACTGTTGTTGTTGCTAGAATGCAAGCGGACTCAGGACTAAACTATTGCTGGAATTGCTGACGGACTCCCGGTACTAGTGCAAGGAACTGTCCAAGAGGAAGGGTAATGGACGCTTTAGATAAAATTTCCCAGGCTTGATTTACTTGATTTGTACCTTTCACCGATTCTGAGGACGATGCGTCGGTTACTGGAATCGACTCTTGCTCGTGCGTAGCTTCCTTTGGCAGTGGAACTTGTGTCACCGGAATAGGATCTGGGAACACAAGAGATTCCGTGGTGGTCCACTGACTAGCCTTGTCATATGTTCTTTGCTATCCTTGGATGCGTGGTTCAAATATTTCAGCTGCTGGTTGTAACGACCTACAGGACCTGGTCTGAACTACTACAGCTTGTGTTTCTATCGGTGTGATATGAACCATATTAGTCATTGGATTTTGCCGTCCTTTTTTCATCTGATCATATTCTGCCGCATCTTTATAAAATCGTCTAATGTGGCCAAATTCGCCGCAAAAATGGCAACGAGGTGGTGGCAAATTAGTATTTTCTTGTGCTGGTCGTGCTTGCCAACGGTTTGCATGGTAGTTATTATTTCTCTTTCCTCTGTAATTTCGGTATCCCTGCTGTTGGTTGTTTCTCATTTGAGGAGGTACATAGTGATTTGCAGGCTGCCCTGGTTCTTGTATAATTGCATTCACTGTTGTTGTTCCCTGTACTTTAGCGTTGTATACACAGTTTTCAGTGGAATGTCCTGTCGTGTTACAGATAGCACAAAACAACTGGTTGAGGGCACAAGTGGCACTGGTATGCCCTGAATTCTTGCACGTGGTGCAGTACATCTGTCTGGTCGGATCTTCTGCAACATTTTTACTTTCTTTTAACCATTCTAGGTCTTCTGTAAATCCTCCAACCTTGTTTTCCAACTGCAAATCCATCGCAATCACCGCATCTATTGTCATAGCTCCCACACAGCGTATGATCATAATCTGTTTAAGTTGCGGAGTCAAACCATTGATAAACCATTGAGTGATGATGTCATCCGGTAGGTTGGCATGTGCTGGTGGTAATTGCCTCAAAGGGTGGCATATTCCTGCACTGTCTGATTCATCTTCTGTCTATTGTTTTGCAAGTAATCGAAAATTTCGGCTGGATTCTTCTTTAGCCTGAATCTCTGCAAAAATGCGTCCCTTACTGCTTCATAGGTGCCGAAATGGTTAATATCATATTTTGTAAGCCACCTAGCTGCTTCATTAACCAATGTAGACTGGAAGACAATAGCTTTATACGCCGGATCAGGTGGATGATTGAGCACTGCGTAACTTATCTTAAATGTGCGTACATGAGCATCAGGGTCATCACCTGGAAATCCTCCAAACTTAGTGTACGTTACCCCTGTTGGAGTCGGCCCGGGTGGAAATAGATGTTCTAGTTGTTGTTGCTGCTGTTGCTGTTGTTGTTGTTGTTGTTGTTGTTGTTGTTGTTGTTGCCCACTCATCGTGCTCGCGGTTATATTGTGACTATCTTCTGTATCCTGAGGTTGAATATCTGAACCGTCGAAATCTGTATCGTTAGCCTGTGCACTCTCCGGCTTGATAATATTGTTTAGTATGTTTCGGATTTCAGCTTCGAATAAGCCTCCTCCCTTCTTGATATCAAATGTAGGAAAGCTTACTCCAAATAGCGGTGACTAGACCAAAGATTCACCAAGAAATGGCAAACCGTCAACGGAAAACTGTGAGTTTTCAACAACTGGTACCAAAATAACACCGGAAGGTGTCGAATTTTCACTGAAACAAGGTGCTTTTTCACCTTCGCAAATTTCTTTGGCCAAGACATTTCTATCCGTAGTCAAATTCGAATCTTGATCCACTGGTGTTAAATTAACTTCATGCTGCATCCTGGTAGACTCTGGAGTTACTATATCTTTGATAGACTGTGCAGGAATTGCACCAGAATCTGCCAGAAATGTAGTAAGTTCCACCGGAATACTCTTGGAATCACCTCTAACGTTCTTCACTTCCTTGGCAACTGAGTTAGACCTATCTGCGCTTCTACCTCCTAGAGGTGTCCTTAGCAAATTAGGTACCCAAGGTTGTCGGTACTTCGGATATGACTCACTGGATCGAGTAACCGGCATGTATCATCTTTTGTACTACTTGCGTACTAATAATGTCGATTCACAATCTATAGTCGCGTTTCCACGATCGATTTGCAACAATTTGATCTGTTGCCACCTTCCCACAGACGGCGCCAGTGTTAAAATGTTAAACATGTGTTAAAATGTTAAACGTGAAACTAACCGTCAGAGACGCGTTTAAACATCTGATTGGGTTCTTGGGAGTGGAAGGGGTCTGTTAAACAGAGGCCCTATACTTAGTTCCCAAATTAACCACTTCACACACACAACAACCACTGATGCTTAAAACTCTATCAAGCCTCCGTTACCCTTACAATCTTACAGTACTCAATCAACTCTCCCAAAGTTGACCGAACACTCTGCACCAGACTATTCAATGTCGTGATACAGAGTTACTTGATGAACTCAAGAACTGTTTCGAATACCAAATACTGTAACACTAGAGACAATAACAGTAATCCAACCTTCACCGAATAGATACAAACAATCAACAAAACCGAAGACACAATAGAACTCAACAATCTCAGACACACAATACTGAAGGTCCAGTACTCAACTTAAAAAGACCCTTGCTGTAGCTAAACCTTTACCGTACGAGGACAGATCTCAACACCGAAGTCAACACAATACGAATTAGAGTTTAAGAACACTACCGCAACTACACAGACTTCATCAACACGTTACGGCACATTACAAGAAGAGCGACACCACGATACACATAATTAATAGAACAAATGCAACAAAAAACCCCGCAGGATCACTCGCTCAGACAAGCGGTCTGGTGCTCTCGCTGAACATCTATGAAACTCACAAACAGAACAGGTATCGGTAGATAACGAGACAGAATAAGAGTGATACACTTCAGAATTGCTCAACAACACCACAGCAACGTTCCGCTCAGTCACCCAGACAGAGAGTTTGGTGATTCCACGGATCGTCACTGAAGCATCTCTTTTTCATTGCTTTATATAAAGATTACAAAGTATCGGTGTAACAACCTTTCGTGCGTGCAAAAATTGAAAGGATTTTGTCTTTACAACTTCCAATCCGACGGCCAACTAACAGACAGATAGATAGACAGATAGATAGATAGATAGATAGATAGATAGATAGATAGATAGATAGATAGATAGATAGATAGATAGATAGATAGATAGATAGATAGATAGATAGATAGATAGATAGATAGATAGATAGATAGATAGATAGATAGATAGATAGATAGATAGATAGATAGATAGACAGATAGATAGATAGGTGGATAGATAGATAGATAGATAGATAGATAGATAGATAGATAGATAGATAGATAGATAGATAGATAGATAGATAGATAGATAGATAGATAGATAGCTAGAAATATCACATATGAGCAAGTCGAAAGTCTTCTTGGTGAAAATTGGGGTTTTATAGAAGGAATTGCGAAAGGTGATAAATATCTTTGTAAAATAGGTGGAACAGGTATAGGATTTCGATATTTGAAACAACGTACTTCCTTATACATCAGATTCTACTATGATGGTTGGATGTGCAAACTTGGCAAATGGATACCATTTCAAAGTTCAGAGGGATCTTTACATTCATTTGAAATAAAGCTTAGATTGCCCAATAATGAAACAGAAACTATTTTAGTGCATAATCATTGGACCTTGGCTAATCTGAGAGAACACTTGATGATTATGGGGTTTGAAGGACTAACTCAATCCAAATTCAAAATTCAAGGACATACGGTGAGAAATGTTTCGTGTTTTTGTTAAAGTAATCTTTTCATAATTGTTTATTTTACTTTAATGACTTCAATTTCTTGCAAATTGATTACAGGTGGGTAGATTAATGGAATACAAAATGAAACTCCCTGTAGATTGGAGCAAAGATGGGAGAGAAATCTCATTGTGATAGTTCTTTTGCAACCTGATAATGTCACTTCTTGGGCCCTAGTCATTGTATCTCATGGTTTTTGCACTTTCAAGAACCTTGTAAAAAGTAGGACAATTTATTCATGTTAGATATTGTATATACCTTCTTCTCTAAAATGGTAATTTCAAAACTTTTGGAATGTCAAGAAGTTTGTTTATTACTTTGAAATGTGGTTGCTCATGTTTTTTTCTGTGCATTATTTTGTCATCAGAAACACATTTTTTGAAATTGCACTTCTTTATTCTATACTTTTAAAAGTGGGGCCACTCAGTTTAAAAACTTGAAACTGATATAAAAATGGGTTCTATGTGCTCATTTCTCACATTTGCACTCTCAAAGAGCTAGAAAGCACAGACAAGCCAGTAGAATTCTCGCTCGCAAGCAATGGCTGCTAGCACTTCCACTCCCATGAAATCTCCTCGAGATCTATTCATGGAGTTTTTAGATACTACAGACTACAATGGTCGTACGGATTTGTATGACCTAGTCTGTAGAGTTCCTAATCTTGAAGGGACAATAGCCATGAACTCCGATGTGATCGATGAGATCACAGATTTTATGGAATTCTATATATTAGAAGGAATTTTAACTCCTGACATCAAACTCTTGAAATATTGAGCTTCTAGAGCCAATTTCAGTTGATCCTCCATAGCTAAAACATGATATATAATTCTGGTGAGAAACTGTGCTCCATTCATAAACTTCTTGTGTTCCCAATGCTTTGCTGCTTCCTTCAATTGGTCATGGATGTAGGGAGTTACATCCATTACTCCAAATGGTTTGTTCCTGTCCTTATTATTGACATAATCAGTGTCACTAGCTTATGCAGCATGGTATATCTTGATAGCATATTCTTCATTCTCTTTCCCTTTGAAATCCACAAATTTGGAATATCCAGCATAGGTTGCTTTATTCTTCTTGACAAAACTATTATCCAATTTAGTTCCCATGGGATAGAATTGGAGAGCTACCCTGATGTGGTCTGCTTTTATAGTAATTTGTACCTCTTTGTTTTCTTTGTCCTTGACTGAACATCTGAAATATGCTTCATTGCCTTTGCCAACTTCCAACAGACTATTCATAACATGTGATACTCTCTCAAAATCTACAAAGAAAAGAGGTTCATCCAATAGTCTGTGTAACCCTACTGCTTTCCATCTTTTATAATTGACTGCAATTTTTTGAAATTTGTAAAATTCTTGACATAACATTGTATACTTATGACCTCCAACTCCTACTGTAAAGATGTGCTGACCAATAATACTGAGGGTTTCCTTCAGTTCTTTGGCTATCTTCTCGGCTTCTAGGATATCTTGTTCTTCATCAGACTCCAGTTCCACCTTTTCCACTGCTGCATCACTGTCTAAGAACCAATGTCCTCTAGACAAGGTTATCGAGTCTGCTTTGAAGTCATGAATTGGTAATTCTTTTGCATTCACCATTCTAAAAAAATGTATCATAACCAAAAGAAAACTCCACCCATATGAGTCACAAGAAACATAAAAGAAATCACATTTGTCTTGAGATGTAATGAAAAAGATATAACTCAATTGAAGTGATCATCACATGTGTAGCAAGATGTCTAGTGCTCTCTTCCCTTCTCTCTTTTTTTTCCTTTCTCTCTTTTTTATTATATTTTTTTAATAATAAAAAGAAAAAATGAATGAATTTTTAAGAAAAATTTAAATTTTTTTTTTAGGAAAATAGTTAAATAATAACTGAAAGAATAGTGACTGCTTAATCCTGCCAAATTATAACCTTTATCTTGCTTGTGCTATACAACTTATGTAAACAAAAGAGTTATTTTTTTATATTGTTTTTTCTCTCTTTTTCTTTCTCATTTCGTTTTGTTTTCTTTTTTCTTTTCTTTTTTTTTAATAATGATTTCCTCTTTTCTCTCTTCCCCTCCTATTTCTTTTCCTAGAAAAAGGATGAGGTAAAGTAAATGGAAATAATTTCCAGGATATCATAATTCTTTTTTGATGAAATTCTGCATTCTTTAATAAGAATCCAAAGTGTGTGTCTGATGACCATTTTGCCCTTTCCTTCATTTGTGACTCGTCATGCTTTTGCACTATTTTTGTATCTTGATCCTTATTTTCTTTCCATTGAAGCAGATCTGATTTTTTCACCCAAAAATACTTGATTCCTGTTAACTTTGTTTTTGGAATAAAACAATCTTCTTTTGATAAACTGTACTTGGAAGTTTTTGGCTTCCATATCCATTTAGTTTTGGACAATTGTTTTGATGAACACTGCTTGGATGTACTTTGTTTCCACATCATTTCTGTCTTGATGCCTAGATGCTTCTGATTATTCCACACTTTCCACCTTTCTTCTGTCTTTTCAACACCTTTGGTTTCTTCAATTTCTTCCTGTTTTTGACTGAAGTAGATTTGGTCATGAAGAAGTTTTGTTTGTGGTTTCTTTGTAGCTTCTATTGGAAAAGTAAATCCCCCCAAATCTAAGTCATAGATATCCTGTTGATTTTCCTGTTCTTCATCACTCAATAAAAACATTAAAAACCTTTTGTCATTTATTGTCAAATTAAGCTTCATATTTTCAAAATCCAAAATTACTTTACCTTGCCTGAGCCATGGTTGTCCCAAAATCAATTTCTCAGTCATCATATGATTAGGCCATTCTTCACGATCTATTTTCATACATTCTTCATTGAACTTAACTTTAATAGATGGTGAAGACAAGCTTTGTATTATCTTTCCTTCCAGTGCTTTGATAAATGTTTTACTCTCGGTCCTTTTTAAGTTAAACTTATCCAACAAAACTGAACTGATCAAATTAACTTGTGCACCTGAATCTATCAAAACCTTGATTTTCTCATTATGAAGATTCATTGTTATAACAGGCAAATGCTCTCTCACTCTTAAAGGTGTTTCACACAAGAGAACATCTCTAATCTCCTTGATTTTTCTTATCCTTTCCTTCGTCTCCTGTTGAGCCTCATTCCTAATTTTTTCCTCTTTCTTTTTCTTGTTTTGAGCTTGATGTATTCTTCTCCATTCACAAACAGTTAATGGAAGATCATACCTTTTTACTCTACATCCACTTATGAAATTTGGCATGATTTCTCCATCTATATTAGCTAATTGGATAGCTCCACTGTTACTGATTTGATTGATAATATAAGGTCCATGCCCTTTTCTTTGAAACTTTTTCTAATGTTCTTTTATTGTATATGCCAGAACTAGATCTCCTACTTGCAAATCTTTTTCTTTAATATGAACATCATGATAAGCTTTTTGCCTTCTCTTGTCTGCATATATGGTCATGATTGCTTGAAGTCTGGAAACGACAAGTTTTTCCAATTCCACCACTCTCTCAGATAATTCATGTCCAGTCCACTTGTATTGATTTCCCACCTTTAATGTTGGAATAAGAAATTCTAAAGGTAGAACTGCATTTTGTCCATATACCAAATTAAATGGTGTTGTTCCAATTGCAGTTTTGTATGCCACTCTATAAGCCCATAAGACATGATTAAGTTGCAAATCCCAATCATTCCTATTTGCATTTACCATTTTTGACAAAACAGTGCAAAGTACCTTATTAGTACTTTATGCTAATCCATTGGCTTGTGGATGATAAGGGGCTGACTTTCTATGACTAATCATGAAATACTCAGTTATGTTTTCTATTATTTGGTTCAAAAAATGAGTCCCCCTATCAGTTACCAATTCAATTGGTAATCCAAATCTGGTGATAATATTTTCATAAAGAAATCTTGTAGTGGTCTGAGCATCATTGCTTTTTGTAGCCCTGGCCTTTGCCCATTTGGTCAGGTAATCTGTGGCTACTAGTATATATTTAGCATGGGATTGTTTTGCTGGAGGATGTATAGGTCCAATGAAATCCAACCCCCATTTGCTAAATGCTCTTCCTGAAATAAGTGGTACTAATGGCATATTGTCTCTTTTATTTGGTTGGCTCACTCTTTGACAAATATCACATCTTTTCACGTATGTTCTTGCATCAGGAAATAGAGTTGGCCACCAAAAACTAGAATATAATATGAGTTCAGCAGTCCTTTCACTTGAGAAATGTCCTCCTGCCACTCCAGAATGTGCCATCTCTAACATTTTCATATACTTATTTTCAGGAACACAGATTCTTAAATATCCATCCATCCCTTTCTTGTACAATTGATCTCCTATCAATTGATACTCTTCAGAAATCATTTGTAGATTCCTTGAGTCTGCACTAGCTCTTACTGGCTCTCCTTTCTTATTTCTTTTCAAATCCTCAATTATATTTGCACTCCAATCTGGATTTTTCTGAAACCAATACAAAGTTGTAATTTCTAAGTTTTGCATGGATTGGCATTCCCAGCAGTTGGCAACATATTTTTTTACATCCTGAATCTTATTAGGCCAATGTACTCCCATCCTATTGAGATTGTTTAAGGTGACTATCATGGAAGCATGAATACAAGGATTCCAACAATGAGCTCTTCTTAAATACTCATGCTGCTCATCTTCTGGAGTACAATATTCCAATATACCCATATGATTGAGATGATACAAATGTCCAGCTAGTAGCACAAAATTCCTAGTTTGTAATACCAGATGTGTGTTGTTTCCAAATGTTCTGCAAGGTCCCATGGTTAACAAAGGTACTAAATTCATGGCCCATTCACGAATACTTTCTATTTTGAATAGATATGCATCTGGTAAGTCATCATCTAAAGGTGAACTTGGCTCTCTGGTTTGGATTCTGGACAAATGGTCTGCTCTTAAATGAGTTTTTCCTTGTCTGACCACTACCTCAAATTCAAATTCCATCAGTAGGAGGAACCATCTGACTATCCTACCTGTATGGCATGGTTTGTTTACTAAATAGAGTAAAGCTTGGTGATCCACAAAGAATTTAAACTTGTTGGCTAATAGATAATGTCTAATTTTTTATAGCAAATATCATTCCCAACCCTTCCCTCTCAGTGGTTGTATAATTTTTTTCTGCTGAATTCAATTGCCTACTAGCATAAGCAATTGGAAAGTCTAATTTGCTCCCTTCTATTGGTTGTGCTAACACACGTCCCAAAGCATAATTTGAAGCATCCACATGAACATGAAAATTTTTATTCCATTGTGGGGTTTTTAGAATTGGTGTTGTTACGAAACAAGTTTTTAAAGTCTCAAAGGCTTGATCACATTCTTTGGTCCACTCAAATTTTGTTATCAATGCATACAAAGGTTTTGCAATGTCTGCAAACTTGTGTACAAATTTTCTATAATACCCACAATGTCCCATGAAAGTTTGAAGTTCTTTTACATTTGTTGGTCTTGGAAGTTCCACTATGGCCTTAATTTTTCTTTCATCAGTTGAAATTCCATTTCTGGAAACTATGTGACCTAACATTCTTCCTTGCCTCACAAAGAACACACATTTCTCTAGATTTAAACATACTCTATATGTTCTACATTTTTTGAATATATTTTCCAGATCCTTCAAATGATCTTGTCTTTTTAATGAAAAAGTGCAAAGATCATCCACATAAATTTCCATTATATTTCTAAGGAATTCTTTGAATATGTGACACATCAATCTTTGAAAAGTTGTTGGGGCATTAGTTAAACCAAAAGGCAAAACCCTAAAGGCATAGATTCCCCATTCTGTGGAAAAGGCAGTTTTATGTTGGTTTTCCAAAGCTATTGGTACCTGATTATATCCTGAAAAACCATCCAAAAAGCTATAGACCTCTTTACTTGAAACTCTTTCCAAAAGATGGTTTGTTATGGGTAATGGATAGCTATCCCTTATAGTTGCAACATTAACTTTTTTCAAGTTAATACATACCCTGAGTTTCCCATTCTTCTTAGGTACGACAACTATAGTAGATATAAAGATATGATTGTGCTTTCTAAAGTGACCACCCTCATATGATGGATGTGATATTGTTGGAACCAATACTTAGCAGTAGCAAGTGAATGTGTAGATAATCACTTGCAGTAACCTAATAGTCCAGCTTCACCCGCACCAATGAACTGAAGTAAAGTTGAGAGGTTATGGAATATTGGATGGTATGAAGATATTGGATCAAGAGGATATAGTGAACAATGAGTCCAAAGATCAATACTTTTTTCTATAGCTGCACAACGTTCATTTTGAGAATTGGCATCATTGTTGCATCGTGTATTTGGAGCAAACTCTCTTGGCACACCAACATGGATACTTGTTGATGCACGAGCATGAGGGCGTTCTACTATGAAGTTTGTGATACATGTCAACACCATCTTTGCTAATGACCAGCAATATAAAAAACAAAGATGAAAAACTAGTTGGAAGGGACTCTAAAGCATATGTTTTGCTCAAAAAATGTGTTTTCATGTATGTGTATGGTTAAAGTGTATTTTTCCACTATGTATGGCTAAAAATGATGAAATTTGAAAAAAGTCATTTTTTGGGGGAACCATAGTCACGGATTTGATGATGTGGCACTTACTTTTCAAGGGAGTTTGAAAATTATACTTTTTCTAAAAGAAACTTCACAAAATGGACCCAAAAAAGTGACTTCTGACATATGTATTAAAAAATAGGCCCTTTTGAGTTAACATACACTGAAAATGAGACTTGAAAAAAAACTCAATTTTTAATTCAAATACATGTACGAGTTTGATGATGTGGAAAGTAGATTCTCATTCTCTCTCTAGAAGAAGAAAGAGAGGAGCTATTGAAGCCTGAAAAAAGCCTACTCCAGCCTACTAAAAAGTGCCTATTAAATGCACTTTGTCCCCTTAAACAAGAACAAAATTAAGCTTAATCCCTAAAAATTAGGGATCCTAACAAGGCTCATGCAGGGTTCATTTTCTCCGCTAATGGATAGATAGATATATATATAGATAGATAGATAGATAAGTAGATATATCAATAGATAGATAGATAGAAAGATAGATAAATAGATAGATAGATAGATATATAGATAGACATATAGATAGATAAGATAGATAGATAGATAGACAGACAGATAGATAGGTAGGTAGATAGATAGATAGGTAGATAGATATATAAATAGATAGATAGATGGATAGAGAGATAGATAGAGAGATAGATAGATAGATAGATAGATAGATAGATAGATAGATAGATAGATAGATAGATAGATAGATAGATAGATAGATACATAGATAGATAGAGAGATAGATAGAGAGATAGATAGATAGATAGATGGATAGATAGATAGATAGATAAGATAGATAGACAAATAGATAGACAAATAGATAGATAGATAGATAAATAGATAGATAGATAGATAGATAGATAGATAGATAGATAGATAGATAGATAGATAGATAGATAGATAGATAGATAGATAGATAGATAGATAGATAGATAGATAGATAGATAGATAGATAGATAGATAGACAGACAGATAGATAGACATATAGATAGATACAAGATAGATATGTGTGTGTGTGTGTATAGATAGATAGATAGGTAGATAGATAGATAGATAGATAGATAGATAGATAGATAGATAGATAGATAGATAGATAGATAGATAGATAGATAGATAGATAGATAGATAGATAGACAGATAGACAGGCAGAGAGATAGATAGATAGATAGATAGATAGATAGATGGATAGATAGATAGATAGATAGATAGATAGATAGATAGATAGATAGATAGATAGATAGATAGATAGATAGATAGATAGATAGATAGATAGATAGATAGATAGATAGATAGATAGATAGATAGATAGATATATAGATAGATAGATAGACAGATAGACAGACAGACAGACAGATAGATAGATAGATAGATAGATAGATAGATAGATAGATAGATAGATAGATAGATAGATAGATAGATAGATAGATAGATAGATAGATAGATAGATAGGTAGATAGATAGATAGATAGATAGATAGATAGATAGATAGATAGATAGATAGATAGATAGATAGATAGATAGATAGATAGATATGTTGGAGACCTGTTAATCTCCAAAGACTTGATCTATACTGATATAAGAGCATCTCTATATCAGTTATAGACCAAACTTTACACAAATGTTACTTTGATTTACCAATTCATTTATGAGCAATTCTCTGAGTGAGAATTTTCCTTCTTCAAGAAGTCTGCTTCAAAGATTGACTTCATTTCCTGCATATATCTTCAGATTTCTTCAATCTAATGATATACATACCTCCAAGCTATGTTTTCGCAATCATATCAATCATTAGTCCTTCAAAAGAATCATTAAAACTTTAATTTGATCCTTAAGATCAAACATATGTCAGAAACTATCTTCCTGAATAATTGACTTTGACATAGGTAACTTCTAAGGTTGATTTCTCAGAGCACAGATCCCATTTTGCTAAATGCTTTTAGCCATAGCTTCCTTATCTTCTAACTTAGATTTTGAATGCTCATTTAGCCAAAACTTTACATTGTGCACTGAGATCCAAGCAAAACATTGACACAAAAAAATGTGTGACTCTGATAGGTCTACCTGCAGACTTTACATACACATGTTCCTATTGATCATACTCAGAGTAGGAAAATAATTAGACCATAAAACTTTGAGCATAGCTTCATTAACTTCTAGATTAGATGTGTACAAAAGGATTTCTGATCCACATGATCAGACTGAGAGAACTCAGAGAAAAACTCGTCGCCACTTTTCTGAGAAAAACTCTCTTCACATCTATCTCTATGACACTTGTCTTCTAAAGACTCTCTCTTGTATTTCTTTACATCATTGACTTATATACATATGGTTCTAGACTTATCTTGCATCTATTGCATTATTCCTTATCATCCTAAGGATTATCTATACTCAAATTACAAGAATTTCCAACTATAATGTACATATGTATACAAGCTTTACTTCTGAAATCTCTTCACTTCCTCAACTGATTTCTTCCACTTCAATCTGACCATAGACTTTCTTCAAACTCTTTGTAATCACCAATTTGTGATTGGTTTGTTCCAACACCTCCCCCTCAATCATTAATTGTGATTATTCCATTCTTCTTCACTCCTTCATCTCTTTGAATCTCTGTAGCTTAGGTCCATCCAAGCTTTTTGTCATCATATCTGCAACTTGTTGTTTTGTATTAAGTATACAACACTTCAATCTCTTTATCAAGTACCTTTTCTCTCAAGAAATGATATTGCATCTCTATATGCTTAGTCCTGGCATGAAAAACAGGGTTAGCTGCCAAATACAATGAACTCATATTATCTCCAAAAATAATTGGATTACTCTCATCAGTTCCAAAACTCTTCAACAAGGTCTTTAACCAAATCACTTCTTTTGCAGCCTCTACCACTCCTTTATACTCAGCTTCTATAGATGACAAAGCAACTGTATGTTGCTTCTTTGAGCACCAAGAAACTAACTTATCTCCAATATAACAGAGATACCCATGAGTAGACCTTCTATCATCTGAATCACCTGCCCAATCTGCATCACTAAACACTTTGATTCTTGTATCAGAAGTAAATCCATAATACAAACCTTCACTTAGGGTTCCTTTTATATATCCGAGTACCCTTTGAGCTGCAATCCAATGAGTCTTCTTTGGACAATGCATGAATTGTGATAACACACCTACTGCATATGATAGATCTGGCCTTGTCAAGGTAGCATAGATTAAACTGCCTACCAAACTCTGATATTTCTTCATGTCATTAAACTCTTCACCTCCATACCTGCTCAATTTATGAATTACCTCCAATGGTGTGCTTGAAGGCTTGCAATCCTCCATGTTGAACTTGACCAAAAGATTCTTCAAGTACCTCTCTTGTGTAACATATACTCCATAATGAGTATATACAATCTGCATTCCTAAGAAATAAGATAAGTTTCCCAAATCACTTATCTTAAACTCCTTCTCTATTTGTTTCTTAAGATCATTGATTCCTTGAGCATCTGTACCTGTGACAATAATATCATCAACATAAATACACATGTATATGTATCCATTTTCACTTGCCTTCACTAGCAAGCTACTATCTGCCTTTGATGCTTGAAATCCACATTCATTCAAGAACTTAACAAGCCTGTAATTCCATGATCTTGGAGCCTCCTTCAACCCATACAAAGCTCTCTTGAGCTTACACACATAATCTGATCCAATTGAATCCATGAAGCCTTCTGGTTGCTCCATGTACACTTCATCTACAATATACCCATTCAGAAATGCATTCTTCACATCTAATTGTGATAACTTCCATCCTTTACAAGCAGCAATAGCAATCAATGATCTAATTGTAGACATCTGTTAGTTGGCCGCCGGATTGTAAGTTGTAAAAACTGAATCTTGTTCGCACGAGCGAAAGGTTGTTACGCAGACACCTTGTAATCTTTATATAAAGCAATGAAAAAGAGAAGCCGGGTGAGGTTCGTTGGATTCATCAGACTGTCTGTCTGGGTGATTGAGTGAACGTTACTGTGTTGTTTGATTGAGCAATCTTGAGTATATTGTTCTTGTTTCTGTTTTGTTATCTGTCGATACCTGTCTGTTGGTGAGTTTCATAGATGTTCAGAAGATTATCCGACTATGGTCTGAGCGAGTTATTCTGTAGAGTTTCTATGGAATCGATCAATTAAGTATGTGTATCGTGGTGTCGCTCTTCTTGTAATGCACCGTAACGTGCTGAGGAAGTCTGTGTAGTTGTGGTAGTGTTCTGGGATTCTGATCTGTATTGTGTTGTCTTCAGTGTGACAGTGGTTTGTATTCGGAACAGATCTTGAATTAATCAAGCAACTCTGTATCACTATACTGAATAGTCGGGTACAGTGTGGTTGGCCAACTTGGGGAGAATTTGACCGATTACTGTAAAAGTGTAAGTGTAACGGAGTCTTGATAGAGTTGGAGCATCAGTGTCTTTCTGTATATGAAGTGGGTAATCTGGGAACCAAGTATAGGGCCTCTGTCTAACAGACCCCTTCCACTCCCAAGAACCCAATAACGTTTAAACGCACTTCTGACAGTTAGAACAACGTTTAACACATGCAATGGTTTCATGGAGAGAGAGGGAGGGTATTTAATGTTGTATGGTTGGGAGGTGAACAAGGAGTTCTCATATTTTTTTTTCTCATAGGCTGCAGAATCATTTTCCCTTCTAATTTTAGACTCCACCCCAAAAACAGGACAAGGGATCATCGAGGGTTGTGCTTTATAATTATTATTAGAGCCTGGTGTAATGTACATCGAGTCAGTAATCCGATGCACATGGAGCACAGAGGTGGAGGCATCGATGTGCACAAAGTAGAGCAATGGAGGCATGTGAGGACCCGACCGATGGCACACATAAAGGAGAGGACCCCTTCTCTCCCTCATCCTTGGATGAATAAAAGCTTCTCGCTCAGCTATATGAAGGCGCCCCCATGTATTGCTGCCCCTCCATGTGGGATAAACCAAAAACCTTTGAGGCTTTCCTTAAGGTTATGAGTTTTCTAAGAGCAAACCAAAGAGGATTTCTTACATAAAAGCTGAACAATTTAGGGAGGTAACAAAGTTTTTTTCTTCAACCTTTATCAAGCTCTTATAAGAAAATGTATTGCCAAACATCAAGAGCAATACATGTCAATGTTCCTTGATGTATCTGAGAATCAACCATCATTAGAAGTTTGGGCATCAAAATCTTCATTCTCCAAAGCTCCAAAGTCCCCTCCTAGGCAAAGTTCTCTTTTCTAGCTTCTACTCTAGCCTATGCCTATACCCTCAACTTCAATAAGGCACTATGTTTTGCTCAAATATCGGATTGCTTCACTTTTTGTTGAAGCTTAAAGCCTACGTTTTAGTATTGTAAAGACACAAATAACATCAATTTTGGACACTCTTTTTAAGGTCAAAAGTCTCACCAAATTCTCTACAAAAACTAGGAACACCTTTGGGAGGCTCATTTGGACACTATAAAAGTCCAAATTCTATTTGGACACTACATCAATTTTGTCCGAATTTGGTATAAATTGGCAAAATTGAAGATTTTTTTGGTGATTTTGTTGCTTCCCATAGTATGGTCCCTATAAGACACAATTAGAGTATATGAGGACCAACCACTTAGGTGCTCCATCTATAAGGATGGTCTGAGATGATCAGTGCTCCAACTCAAAAATCCTGACCAACCCTTCGGACTTGAACACCCAGTGGTCAAGTTTGAAGAGGGTGCATACATTGATAAGGAAGGAACCATGTATTGGTTACCAGCTTACCAGACAGGACATATGAGTTTGGAAACATCATTCCTGAGAATGAGATAGGAGACCTAGAGCAAGGAGACCTAGGACGAGAACCCAAGACCCCTAGAGGTAAGTCAGTGTTGACTAGAGTGATCACTCCAAAATGGATTTCCCAAGATAACAAAAGCATAGAGCTATTCATAAATAGAGAAACGGAGGAAGCCTTTTGGAGATTCAAGCCAGATCAACCGAGTCCTATAGTCACCATCTATGAGTTTAAGGATCCAGAGACACCAGGGAAAGTTGTCTATCTAGATCACACATCTGAGAAAATATTCTTGGTAACAGAGCAGGATAGGCATGCATACACTTGGCAAGGTGAGTCAATTTTCCCTCCATCAAGATCTAATGTTTACCAAGGCCTCCAAGGAGTAGGATCATCCAAGGCTCATGAAACCCAGAGGGAAAGAACGAGAGAGAGCCTTGAGGTAAACTTTGCACACACAGTGGGTAGAGACCGATCAGGAAGTGAAAATGAAAGACCTGAAAGAGAGATACATCGCGTACATCGGCATCAAAGAGACAAACATGATTTCCCATTACCTAGACCACGAGAGCACTCAAGAACCCTTAGACCCTCTCAAGTGGTTAAGACAATGAAGAACTATTTTGATGGATCAGGAGATCCTTATGATCATGTGGCCGAGTTCAAACGTGTTAAGAGCTGAACAGGTTGAGGACTTGTTCACCCAGTTCAAGGCATTTGGTTTGACCCTTAAGGGTACTGCCTTAGCTTGGTTTCAGCCCTTGAATAGTCGCAACTATCGAGAGATAGGTCAACTGCTAGAAGAATTCATTGTAGAGTTTTCCAAGAGTGGTATCAGGCATAACACATCATCCTTGATCCACAGTTTTAAGCAGACACTCCAAGAAACAGTGCGACTTGCAGGAAGAAGGTTTAGACAGTACTTGGAAAGATGCCCTGTACCGGAATTGCCCACACTAGCCAAACAAGTGGCCTTGTTTTTAGATGGCTTACTGAGCACAAAATTGAGATCATATGTGTACTTGAAAGAACCTAGATCCATAGAAGAGTGTGTGCGGATGTGCATAGACATAGAAGACAACTTGGGAGAGGAGCTAGAATTGTCCAAACTTTATAAGGACTCTGACAGTTCTACTAGTCATACCTCTAGAACCTCCACTGAGATAGATGAAATAGCTGAGCAGGTGGCCAAAAGGCTAGGAGTTCAAAATAGACCAATGCCAAGGGTCACCCCATTGAAGCGATGATATACATGCGGAGGAGACCACATGGCTAATGTTTGCTCGATGATGGCTCAACCCCAAGGGAATCCTAATGATCTATATCGCACCATTGAGAGAAAATACACCAATCATACGGCTCAAGAATGTCCATACAATAGGCAGGCTGTTAGACAAAATTATCAGCAACCTTACCAGCAGGGTAGGTATCAGAACTAGTACCAACACCCATATTATAGGCCACAACAACAATATCAACCTCAATACCAGCAGCAATATCAGACACCAAACAGGCCACAACCAGTCCTAGGAAACCAACCACCAGCTCCTACCAATGTGATCCCAGTTAAGTATGCAGTGGTAGAGGAAAACCCTAATAGAGCATTGGTGCCACTAACCCCATTGGTCTCAAAAAATGACTCTCATGCTCATGATTCAGACTACTTCGATGAAGATAGTTCACAAGCTTATTACATAGATTCACCTGAGCAAAGTGAAACTTCTCCATATCAATATGAGGCATCACCCATGGAACAAAATTGGGGGCTAGAATACTCCAATGTTATGTACACGAATCCAAACCCTAGGACCCAAGCGAGACAAGTGAGACCACAAGCCCCTAGAGGACCATGCTTTAGATGTCAGGGCGACCATTTCATTCGTGAATGTCCCCACCAACCAACTCAAGGACAAGGACAAAACATCACCATACAAGGCTTTTGTCCTGAATGTGGCAAGGAACATCTCCCGAGAGAGTGTCTCAGAAACCCCTCTAGTGCACCCAAGGTTACACCCATCAATGTTGTAGGCTTAGTGGCAGATTCAAGTTCAAGTAGCAGTAACTTGGCTCCTGTACAGGCAGTTACTAGGGCACAAGCATTAAAACAGGATAAACTGACTAAGCAGCCAGAGCCAAGTGACTCAGGAGAGTCTAGTAAGAGGAAACTAAGAACATGGAAGGATACTAGAGAGAAGGCTAATCGCAAGTGGAACAAAAAGATATCCGAACTAGAAGAAAGCCTAAGGGATACCAAAACAAAAATAGAAGACATTTCATCTCAAAGCCCCTCTCATGCCGAACCTCCATCCACACCACCCCATTCCACCCCACCACCCATTGTAAATAGACCGCAATCAGGGTCTGTTCTTGCAGATCCAACCCCAGAAGGCTTGGACATGATGTTCAAGGCCTATCAGGCTTGTCTTCAAGAAGGGCCAACAGCTGCAAACCTGGACAAGAGTTACCCTAGAGCAGACCTAGAGATTGAACGAACAAAAATGTGCATGAAAATGGTAGAAGTAGCTCAAGCTATGCTCGAGACTACTCAAAAGTTCAATCAAACAAACTCTATCAAACCGGATTTGCATTTCCACGGCTTACTAGAAAGATTAGAGCAGTTGGTAAACAAGCCACAGGTTTCTTTACCTCCACATGCTCAACCAATTATTGAAAGAGAAAGCTTACCACCAAGGAAAGCTTATGTTCCTGATTCCGTGGATGAGGGAACACCTCTTTCAATGCAACAATACTCTCAAGAGTTCTTGCGGGAAATACAAGAAGAGAAATGGGCCAAGGAGAAGGGTAACCCCCCTTCTATTCCTGAGATTGATGATCTTCATGATCAATTTCCCCAAGACATTCATTCCGTCTATCTATGGAGATCAAACAGAGCAACAAGAGGATGAGAGATTAGATTTTTGAATCTAATTCTTTACAAGAGTTGCCTCATTTCATAGGCCCATGGGAATCTGAATCTCTCCATATCAGACAAGAGTTGCCTCATTTCATAGGCCCATGGGAATCTGAATCTCTCCCACAATATTGGTAAGAAATGAAGACTCAATGATTCCAAGAAACACTGATGTCGTGAAGAACACTAAGGTTCAGTGCCATCTCACGGTAGAAGAGTTGCTCAAAGCAAAACCTGAGCTATGGAATCATGTGAAAGATCAAGTTTGAGGACTTGATTCCAATATGCCAAAAGCAGGCTCTAAGCAAAAAGTTCCAGAGATACCTCTTGATAAAATAGGAGACATGAGCAAAGGTGAAGAAGGTAATACTTATCTTCTGATCACCTATCAAGGTTACACAACCAAAGCAATTGTAGATTCAGGTGCTGGTGTTGCTATTGCGACCACCTCATTGTGGAAGCGATGGGGCAAACCCACATTGAAACCAACTAGAATGAAGCTTCAAATGGCAGATGGTCATTTTGAAAGACCTCTAGGATTGCTCGAAGGGATAACTCTAACCACTTGTGGTGTAGAGTTTGAACATACATTTGCTATATGTGACTTTGAGAAAAATAATGTCTATAAGATGATCTTAGGAAGACCCTTCCTACGACAATTGCAAATAGTACAGGATTGGGGAACCAAATCCTTGTACTTACAGCACTTAGGGGTCACCACCAAGGTCAATTTGAAGGATTACACCTTTAGAGATGTACCACCCCTACAGTGGAATCCTATCCACAAAGCAAAAGAAGATTCTATCTCTGTGCATTCTGAAAGTTCACCTGATCCATCTTGGCTGCATGAAGATACTCACTTGTGGATGTGCAAGGTCGCAGAGGAAGAGGAAAAGCGCCTAAAAGCAAGAGAAGAAGGAACTCCCCTAGGAGATAAACCAATCAAAGACCCAACCTATACTCCGATGATATTTCCAGATGAGGAATTTGAGCCTCATGGTTGGGCAAAAATCTTAGCTACCATGGACATTGCAGTCAATGAAGAACAATGGACACCTCATTGTGATGAGGAGGTTTATGATATTTCCGTGTTCATGTGTGAGCCCTTGTTGGAAGAGTGTGACCCTAGTGACGTCATAGAAGAAGAAGAGAATGAAGATGATCTAGAGTCCATTGTGATGGACAATTGCTTCATCTCAGAAGAGCACTACCTAGAAGATGTAGGAGTATTGACCCAAAAAGAAGAAGAACCTCTCACAAGTATTAAAACTGTAAATTCAAAGGAAGGAAGTGAAGGAGATCAAAAGAAAAAGAAAAGAAAAACAGTGAAACAAGAAGAGAAGGAATCATTGTTTGAAGAGCCAGAAAACTTCAAGAAATATGAAGTGGAAGACCGGAAAATTTTGGTAAGAATGCCTAAGAGAGAGGCCATTATAGGAGAATCATATGATAATAAAGAAAATACCAAAAAATTGTAGTAACCATTGAAGAGAATGGAGAACGATGTACATACATAGGAGACAACCTAAGTGCAAAAGAAGAAGTAGAGCTTGTAGCTCTATTAAGGGAATATAGGGACGTGTTTGCATGGCACTATAGAGATTTGAAGGGAGTAGATCCAAAAATTTGCTCTCATACTATCCCCATGACCGCCGATGCTAAACCCACAAAACAAAAGCCCTACACATATAATGACACGTATGCAGCTAAAATCAAAGAAGAGATTGACCGGTTGATTGAAGCTGGATTTATCTATGAGATTGAGCATACTGAATGGGTGTCCCCCATTGTAGTGGTGCCCAAGAAGAATGGAAAATTGCGAGTGTGCATTAACCTTAAAAAAGTTAATGCTGCTACCATTCGAGATAGTTATCCGCTTCCAATCACCGAACATTTATTGGAGCGTGTTGCAGACAAGGAAGTTTATAGCTTCTTTGATGGATTTTCAGGTTACAACCAAGTAGCCATTGCCCCAGAAAATCAACACAAAACGGCTTTCACCACAGAGTGGGGGATCTTTGCATTTCGTGTGATGCCATTTATTCTCACTACTGCACCTGTAACATTCCAAAGGCTCATGTGTCATGTCTTCGAAGAGTTCTTGCGGAAGAGCTTAGAAGTATATGTGGATGATTTATGTGCGCATTCCCAACAGAGAAGATACCACATTCCTGAGATCAGGCGAATTTTCAACAAGTGTAGAGAATATCGAGTTTGTTTGAACCCAGAGAAGTGTGTGTTCATGGTACGACAAGGTAAAATCTTAGGTCACATTGTTTCTAAAAATGAGATATCAATAGATGAAGACAAGGTAAGAGCCATAGCAGAGTTGCCAAGACCAAGGAATGTTAAAGAGGTACAAGCCTTTATGGGCCATTGTGGATATTACCATAGGTTTATCCACATGAATGCCATCATAGCTAAACCTCTTTATGGGTTGTTGACAAATTTTGAGTGGAGCGATGAATGCGAGAATTCCTTCAATGAGCTGAAAAGAATTTTGTGCACAACACCAATACTGACCACTCCAGATTGGAGCAAACCCTTTCATGTCCATGTAGATGCCTCCAATCATGCCATCGGATGTGTGCTAGCACAACCAACAGGTGAAGGAAATTTAGATTTGCCTATAGCATATGCTAGCAGGCAATTGAATGCTGCTGAACGAAACTATACCACAATTGAGCGAGAAGGATTAGGCATGGTATATGCTGTGAAAACGTTTAGACACTACTTGTTGGCCAACAAGTTCAAGTTTTTCACCGATCATCAAGCTTTATTTTATTTGGTCAATAAACCTTGCAATACAGGATGCTTAGTAAGGTGGTTCCTCTTACTAATGGAATACGATTTTGAAGTGGTTGTCAGGAAAGGTAGGACCCACCTTAGGGCGGACCATCTTTCTCACATCACTTCAAGAGAGCCACCGCAAGGAGTGTCTGATGAATTACCAGACGCTTATTTGTTCAATTTAGAAGTTGTTCCTAAATGGGCAAATAAGTTGGTCCCAGTCCTAACCTTCGGACATGCAAATAAGAACGTAAAAACAAACAAAGAAGAGATTGTACGATCATAGCAATATCAAATATTGGCAGGAAGTATGTACAAACAAGATACCGCAGGCGTACTAGCTTGTTGTGTTGAGGTCGATGAACATATTAGTTGGTTGCAACAAGCCCATGAAGGTTTGCTAGGAAATCACTATTCTAAACAACGAACATTGCAGAATCTAAAACGGTTAGGAGTGTATTGGCCTAGCATGGACAAGGAAATTCATGAGTGGATTAAGAATTGTCCAACGTGCAAAGAGAGACCCCCAGTGGAGCATGCCACTCTTTATCACGTTTCGTTAATTCCTGATTAGAGTGCTCCATTGGTAGAATTCATGAGATCAAGAGCATTACCCAATGAGGCTAGCCTAGCTCGGAGAAGAAGCATGGAGCAAGAGGCTCAGGACTATGCCTTAGTAGGAGACAACCTATATCGGAGAGGCAAAGATGGATACTTAAGATTGTGCGTTCATGAATCATACTATTTGAAAGTCTTAGAAACTGCACATAGCAGTGTTGCAGGAGGGCACTTTGGGCCTGACCGAGTAATTAAGACCATCCTATTCTCAGGACTTTGGTGGCCCACTCTTCATATGGATGCCCATACCTATGTGAAGAAATGTGATACATGTCAACGAGCACAATATCTGATCAGAAAAGATGAGATGCCTTTGAGGCCAATGATGGGAGGACGCGCATTCTCCAAGTGGGGTATAGACTTTGTGGGTCCTATTGACCCCCCAGCTAGAAACTCCAATGCGGAATACATTATTGTAGCCACTGATTACCTTACAAAATGGGTGGAAGTAAAAGCCACGACAAAGAATGATGCTCAAACAACGGCTAAGTTTTTATTCGAGAATGTGTTCACAAGATATGGGCTACCAATAGAGTTGGTCAGTGATAGAGGTACGCACTTCTTGAATGAGGTCATTGAAAATCTCCTTCAAGAATTCATGGTGATACATAAGAAGTCTGCCCCCTATCACCCACAAGCTAACGAACAAGATGAGAGCACGAATAAGATCCTATGTAATGTATTGACAAAACTCATAAATATTAAACGCTCTGATTGGGACAAACAACTTCATCATGCTGTTTGGGCATACCGAGTTGCCTACAAAACGGTACTCAGTGCCACCCCATTTCAGATGGTTTTCGGACACAATGTTGTCCTACCATTAGATTTCCTAATCCTAGCTTTAAGTGTAGCACAAGAGCATGAGTGGAATGGACATGAATTGTCCTCTAGGATCTTTGATCTAGAACGTTTAGGTGAGACGAGGCTACGAGCAGCAGCAAGCATCTATGCTACAAAGAAAAGACAAAAGGCATACTTTGATGCACACATCAAAGATAAAGGATTGAAAGAAGGAGACCTAGTGCTGGTTTATACGCTAAAGCAACATGCCCAAAAATTGGAGAAACGAGGATATGGACCCATGATCATTAATAGAATCTCCACTAGCGGTGCGGTTCAATTGGCCACTTTAGAAGGTGATATCTTGCCAAACTATATAAGTGGTTGTCGAGTCAAGTTATATCAAGAGCCTCTTACAGAGGATATGCTCATGAGACTCAACACTGCTAAGAAGCGAAAAGAAGAGGAGTTAAGGGTTAGAGAAGAAGCACAAGCTGAGGCGAGAGAGCACATAAGGAGAAATAAGTTAAGGCGACTAGGCTTAGATGTCAACCCAAAAGCCCCAAAATATCACATGGACATGTGCCAAAAATTGGGCATAACTACTTCTCGAATAATTGATCGACGTCCCTTTTTGACTATAGAGGTAGGACAAGGAAAGAGTGTAAGGACTGTGAGAGCATTGGTTGACTCAGGTGCATCAACTAGTGCAGTTAGACTTTCAGACTGCCAAGACCCGCAATTGGACATCAAGCCCATAGAAGCCTATCTCATAAGATTGGGAGGTGTGGAAACCCCTTGTTTGGGTGAGGTGGAACTTCTCATTTACCTTCCAGATGTTCCAATGAAAGTCAAAATGCTAGTGTGTCATGATGAGGACCTTACAGAGCCACTTGTCTTGGGTCAAGATCGGATTTATGACCATGCAGTCAACTTGAACTTAAGAAGTCAAATTCTTCAAGTTTGGGTACACGAACAATGCATTAAATTAGAATTAGAAAATTGCATGCTCACAAATCCAGATGTCACACCTTCTCATAGTTCTTCTAGGACTAATCTTAGCAAAAAAGATGTTGTATGTGTCAAGGCCTCTATGTTCCAAAAGCACTCAATCATGGAAGAACAGGCTCAAAGACAAGCGAACTCCTCCTCTTGTGCAAAGGCTAATGCTGTCACCACAACTCAACCAAAAAGGCAAGCACAACAGTATATGACAACCGCTATATCAAATAGAAAAAGAGACTTCAAGAGGAAAGTAGTTCCGGACATGAAGAAGATCTGGGTACAAAAAGGAGAGCAACCACTAGCCTTTCCAACACAATTCCCACCCAGGCAAGCTAACCATGTGAAGACAAGAGCCAAACCACCAGGACCAGCTCAACGAGAAGGCATACAACAAATTTGGGTGCCTAAGAAATTAGTTGCAGTTCAACAAGTACAATCACATATGTGGGTGCCCAAGGCGCTCTTACATGTGCAAAGGCCTATGCTCCCCACCATGCAAAAGGTCTCAACAAAGAAGCCAAGGAGAGAAAAGGGTAAGAACAGAGCACAAAGACCAAAAGAAGATAAACTCAACCCCTTGGCAAAAGGAAGAAGACAATCATCAAGGATATGGGTTTGGAAGCCCAAAGTACAAGTAACTTCCACATAACCAAAGACCCACCCTCACTGGACACCAAGTTTCGGCAGCCATCCAAAGAGGCAAAGGCTAGAAGTGATCTCTATAAGGCCAATTACTATTCTAAAATGGACCCCTAAAGGGAGGAATGGTTCAATTGTCATCTCCTAATCAACTGATCACATCATTTCAAGGTTCACTGGCCACCTCCAAACAAATATTGCATCAAGTCTGCAAGTAACATTAGAAGCCTCGACGAGCAACAACCATGTGCCTTTGGCATAACCTTGTCTTTTGCACCATTCAAATCATGCACTTCCAAAGTATGCATCAATATAGGGCCACATTACACGGCCATGCATAGACAAAATTGAGAAATCCCAGGCACATGAGACACACTTGACATATGTAATATATTTTATTGATCCTAACCACCTTCTTCTTGTTTTGTAATTGTTCCAAAAAAAAAAGACAAAAAAGAAAAAAAAAGAAGAACAGGTCCATGCGCTCGACGACACTCATTGGTGAACCATCAGCAAGGACGTTCATCAACCAGAAAGACAAGCCAATCGTCAATCACCGTGATGGGCATACATCACGAAGAGACAAAAATCAACTGACCTTTCACCATGGTAAGCACAACATGCTCACCATGATAGATTAAGAAGTCTCTTCATCAGCATACCCTTGAGCACTTAGCTCAAGATCCAATCGCTTGCACCATACTTCTTCCCATGCATTTTCCAAGTACGCATACATAGGGCCACATTACAAGGCCATGCACAAGGCACATATTTTGTTCAACCCATGCACTAATGCACTTACCCACCATCCATTATGGGTTACAAGTACTTGGCATGAAAACTATGAAAGCCATCTTTGGAAGAACCTGACGACATCAAGGTGAAAATAACAAGAGCAAGGAAGCAATCCACCACTGAGAGTTGCTCATAATCAACATTAACCACCTCCTTTGAGCAGCTAGCAGTTTTGGAAAGCTCACAAATGCACCATCAAGCGGGAATACGAGAAAGACGTACATACAAAGGGACTACAACTTGCAAGAACTAGCAGTGGCAAACTGAAGAACCCAACAATCGACTAGGCTACATTGGAAAGATGGACCGCTACTATTGATACATGGAGGACACTACCTCTCAATGTACTACATGGAAAAACCACTACAACAAGGGTCTGTTAGGGACGACACACTCAAGAGGGGGGGAGTGTTGAAGCTCAAGGTCAAGGACAAAGCATGGAAGCGCATCAAGGAGGTGGACACACAAGAAGAAGGAGCAAGTAGGGAGCTCCAAGAAGCACCTGCCAAATTTTCAAAAGAAATCCCTATAAACATAGTGATTTTTATCACTAAAAACCATTGTAAATACCATTTTCCATTTTTGTTACTCCATTTTGTTCAAGCTGAGGAGTCCTCGAGCTTGAGGAGTATTAGAACTATCATCCTACCAATTTTCATAATTTTTGGACTCTGTTTAAGCACCCAAATAAGCCCTGGAACCTAATTTTTAACTAGGCCGGACACTAGGTCTGGACAGGGCCAAAACCTCTCAAAAAACTATAAAAAGGGCTGGAGAGCTCATTTTTTAGGTTAGCTTGTTGTAGTTTTGAGCTTTGTAAGAGACTTCTTTTGTAATCGAAGCTTTCCATTGTTCCACTCTTTGCTCTTACCTTGTGCGCATGTGTGTGTATGTGTGTGCATGCTTGTGTGCTTTCACTCACACACTTGTGCCATCACTTGCTCATAGTCTACATACTAGTCCTCACGTCTCCACGGATTGACATTTATGAGGTGAAGCTCCTCACGTTGGTACTCACCATTGTGCTAGAGTGACACCTGCAATCTTCCATTTTAAACTTGATTAGAAAATTCTTCAAATACCTTTCTTGAGTCACATACACTCCAAGTTGAGTATATGAAATCTCCATTCCCAAGAAATATGACAAGTCTCCCAAGTCACTGATCTTGAACTCTTTCTACATCTGCTTCTTAAGACTTTGTATGCCCTTCTCATTTGTACCTGTAAGAATTATGTCATCAACATATATGCAAATATAAATGAACCCATCATCACTTGCTTTAACAAGCAAGCTACTATCTGCCTTAGACACTTGGAAGCCAAGCTCTTTCAAGAACTTCACAAGTCTATAATTCCATGCCTTTGGGGCCTGCTTCAAACCATACAAAGCTCTCTTGAGCTTACATACATACTTTGGATAACATTTATCCTAGAAACCTTTTGGTTGCTCCATGAAAACATCATCTGAAATATAAGCATTTAGAAAATCATTCTTCACATCTAATTGACATAGCTTCCAACCTTTACATGTAGCAATAGCTATGAGAGTCCTTATAGTTGTCATTTTTGCCGCAGGACTATAAGTCTCATCATAATCTACACCATATGCTTGAGCATATCCTTTCACAACAAGTCTAGCTTTATACCTAGACACACTTCCATCTGTATACCTCTTTGTGTTGTAGAAGGAGGAAACTTGCAAACCAATCTTCTTCTAAAGCTCGACTGACATCCAAATGATCATAGATCAAATATTCAGGAAAAAGTTTATGGTCAATAGCAACGTGCAAACTTGGAACAACTAAATCCATGGACACAATGGCTTCAGTTCCATAAGTTAATTTAAATGGGATAAATCTAATAGTGACTTTATAGTTCATACAATAATCCCATAAAATAGAGGGTAGGAGCTGGTCCCATCTCTCAAGTGAGAACTGAATTAACTTCTTCAGCATTGTTAACAATGATTTATTAATACTCTTAGTGAGACCATTTGCATGCAGATAATAGGGAGTACTAAACTTATGGAGGATATTAAAATTGGTAGTTAAAGCTTTTATGAGGTCATTAACAAAATGTGTACCAAAATCAGAAAGAATTTCTAGAGGAAGACCGAAATGAGGAAAAACATCTCGTGTTAAACACCAAGCTACCTAAACTGCAATGGCATTCATAAGAGCCCACACTTCTAGCCATCAAGTTGCATAATCAGTATAAGTTAAAATGTAATGGTTATTGATAGAGACATCCGGAGGAATAATTGGGCCAAAAAAATCCAAACCCCACTTTTGGAAGGGTTCTAAAGGCAAAATTGGTTGAAGAGGAAAATGATATTGGAACAATGGCTACCCACTCCACTGGCAAGGATCACATGCAAGAACATAAAGGAAAACATCTTCGTGCATTGTAGGCCACCAAAGACAACTCTGCAATCCTTTCTTTAGGGTCATATATGCCGCAAAATGATCTCCAATGGTGTGAGTATGGGTTAGTACCAGAACAAATGGGACTTCGTGAATAGGAATGCACCAGAGCCTGAATCCTAATAAGTCATAGTCGTAGAGCTGATCAATTATAATTCAAAAATTTTTACTATACAAGGCAAGCTTTTGGCATTCAGCCTAAGATAAGGACTCCGATGGTAGATCAGTCTTCAAGAAAGTGAAAATAGTGTCATAATAAGTGGTAGCTAGATCCCATTTGGTTGGCATAGGCTTGGGTTGTATTGTATAAATGGCCGGAGAAGTTGTGTCTATTATTTTTGGTGATTCATCAGAATCTAGTCTAGACAAGAAGTTTGCTAGTGCATGACGAGTACTCGATTGGTAAATGATATTGAAATCAAATTCCTATAACAAGAGGACCCATCAGGAAAGTCTTTTAGTGCCCGATTGGTTTTGTACTAAATACACCAAAGCCACATGATCCATGTGGAAAATAAACTTTCAACCCAGTAAGTAATGGCAAAATTTTTTTATCGAATAGATAAGACCCAAGCACTCTCTTTTAGTCACTATATAATTCTTTTTGATGGAGGCAAGCCGACGACTAGCATACTAGATTGGGCAGTACCATTTAGTCGTAACTTGTGTAAGAACACTACCGATAGCTATATCCAAGGCAGCTACAAAAACATGGAACCATAGTTCCCGATTCGATGCTTATGGAATCAGAGCTTAGGTTAATAGGACTTTGAGAGGGTCAAAATTGAGCTGACACTCTTCAGTCCCCCGAAATTCTTTTTGCAAAACAATAGTTAATTTATTTACGGGGATAGTGAGATGTGCTAACCACCATAAGTGTCTTCCATGCCATCATATTTAACCCAGAGAGCGAAGACCATCTTTTGATGAGCGAGGAGCTAGCACATCTAGGACTTCTTGAACTTTATCAGGATCAACTTGAATTCCCTGGGCCAAAATTGATGGAGAGTGTTAATCTCCAAAAGAACAACCTACTCTTGTGATTAGAGCACCTCTATACCAAGAGTAAGTCAAAACTTCCACTAATTAAACTTCCACTAATTTAAAGGATCAATTACTAACTATCAAAGGATTAACAAATCTGTGAAGAAGATGAAACACAGAAAAGTCTGCTGCACTATTTCTCCAGATTGACCTATCAAACATGTAAAGTTTTTGATGAAACTTTGTACGAAGTATCTCCTAGAGATTGCACACCTCCTCCAAGTTGAATTACTTCAAAAGCTTTAGTATAACTTGAGAAATCAACTTCACAAGTTACCTATGTCAGAAACTGTCATTCAGAACAGTCGATTTTACACCTGTAATTTTTAAGACTTGGTTCTCCTTGAATAGAACCCGTTTTCCAAAATGCTTCTAGACATGACTAGCTTATCTTCCAACTTAAAGATTAAGCCCTCACTCATGCAAAACTTTAAACTGTGCTAGGAGAAATGATCAAAACACTAAGTTCAAAATCTGCGCCTGTTTTAGGAACCTGTGAACACACTTCACATATGAATGTTCCTACACTTAATTCTCTGAGTCTGATTACAATTGGAAGCTAAAACTTTGTACAGAGGTCAAGCAACTCTCAACTTAGACTTGTACAAAAGCATTTCACAATTGATCTACTGTAGAAGGAGAACACGCAGAAACATCGGGCGCAAATATTTTCATTTACTCAGAAGAAATACAGTTGAGTGATGAGAGCAAACTCAACTAACTTTTTCTCTATCTCATGACATCTAACTTCCTCATTCTTAACTTCTAACTATTGTCACATATGCTCTCATACTTGCCCCGACTTTTCTCAAAGTATTTATAGATAAATTTGTACATGATTCTTACTAAACAAAAGATCTAAGTCAGCTATGACTATACTAATGTACATATGTGTACACCTCTTGTCCTCTGAATGTAATCTTCTTCCACACTTTAGGAATTGATTCTTCCTTCATCATTTGATCTTCCAAGCCTTCAATTGGTGATTGGTCTGCACCAACAAAAATAACATGGCCGAAGAGTTTACCACATTGTATGAGAAACAAAAATTTCACCAGGTTTAAGCACAATTGATACTCACGACATTTTTTAAAATAGAAATGTACTTTTGGAAGATGCATAGCTTTGCAACCAAACACTGAGAAGTTGTCTAGAAAGATGCACATAAAAGTGTTCAAGTATGGGGAAAAAAAGTGTGCATACAATGTTGGAAGGTGCTAGGAGCATTTTGAAGACCAAACCACATTACGATACAAGCATAGACTCCCGAGGAATATATCCACTACGGCCATGCGCACTTGATTGTAACCACAATAGCCATCTAAAAATGAATATATTTTGTGTCCAGCTACATCATTCAACATACTGTCGAGGAAGGGTAAAGGAAAAACATCGGATACTGTGACTTTGTTCAATTTATGATAATCAACACAAATTCGTAACTGTTTATTTTTTTCGATATGATGACAATCAGTGAAATCCATTTTGCATGCTCAATTGGAATGATAAAACCCACACAGAGTAATTGGTCAATTTCTTCCTTGATGAGCTATGCATAATTTGGATTCACCGTGTAATTAGTATGCCTAATTGGTTTAGCATCAAGTTGAAGAACTATATGGTGCTCATAGATGCGAGGGTCTTATCCTTTCATATTTTGATCATCTGAAGCAAAGACATCTTGGAATTCAGTTAATAAGTCAAGTACTTCCCTCCGCTCCTCATTCGTTAATTTGGCACTAATCTTAACTGGTGGAGGCTTATCCTCCATGCCTAAGTTGTAGGTAATCAATTGATCCTTAGCTATACATTCTTGCTTCTGTTTATCCTCAAAATCATGCCAAGCCAAATTAATGTCAACTATGGGTTTAGGGAACACATCTACTATCTCCGATACCTTGTTGGTTAGTGGTGCACAGGTCACCGCACATATTGAAGGAGACCATTGATGTAATAAGGGCTTTAAGCCTAATAAACACAAGGCAACAACAATTAAGACATGCAACACATACAACCACCTACACAAAGAACATTCCGCCTCCAAAAAAAAATCTCACAAAAAAAAATCATGTATGTACATATGTAATGTACGTATGTATGTATGTATGCATGTATGTATGTATGTATGTATGTATGTATGTATGTATGTATGTATGTATGTATGTATGTATGCATGTATTTATGTATGTATGTATGTATGCATGTATGTATGTATGTATGTATGTATGTATGTATGTATGTATGTATATATGTATATATGTATGTATGTATGTATATACATACATACATACATACGCACACACACATACACACACACTCTCTCTCTCTCTCACACACACATATATATATATATATACACACACACACACACACACACACACACACACATATATATATATATATATATATATATATATATATATATATATATATATATATATATATATATATATATATATGCATGCTTATATGTATGCATGTACGTATTTAATGTATGTATCTAATGTATATATGTAAATTATAATGTATGCATGTATGTATGTATGTATGTATGTATGTATGTATGTATTTATGTATGTATGTTTATATGTATGCATGTATATATGTATGTATGTATCTAATGTATACATGTATGTTATAATGTATGCATTTATCTATGTACGTATGTATTTATATATGTAATGTATTTATGTTATAGAGTATGCATGTATCTGTGTATGTATGTATGTATGTATGTATGTATGTATGTATGTATGTATGTATGTATGAATGTAATGTATGTATGCAATGTATATATGTATGTATGTATTTATGTATGTATGCATGCATGTATGTGTGTATGTATGCATGTATGTATGTATGTATTTATGCGTATAGTTTATGTATATGTGTATGTATGTATGTATGCATATATGTATGTATGTATGTATGTATGTATGTATGTATGTATGTATGTATGTATGTATGTATGTATGTATGTATGTATGTATGCATGTATGTATGTATGTATGTATGTATGTATGTAATGTATGCATGTATGTATGTATGTATGTATTGTTGGTGCATGGATCAAGCCTAAGTTCTTTATCAATGTTCATTGGATTTCTTCCTAATTATTAGGCATAAATCCATTAGAACATATGCTTTGGAGTTTTAAGAGGTTAAATCTTCATATTAATTTAGTTAAAAATGAAAGTGATAAGATGGAGAGAATGACGTGAGTTAATGGGAGCCAAAACAATGAGTTAATTTTGAATTCAAATTCAAATTATCCCTAGAAGTTAGGATCACCTTTTCGGTAGAAACTCTAAGTGTCATTAACTCAAAAATTGTATATATACACCATCATTTGATTCATGGGATATCAGAATGACTAGAGCTGATCATCACACCCTCATTAAGAGAACAAGCTTCTTAACTACTTGTGAGCAGAGGTAGTATCTACTACCACCTATTTGAAAAATACATCAGGATCAAAGGCTCTCAATGGTATGACTCCATATGAAGCATGGAATGCAAGAAGACCTAGCTTGGATCATTGTAGGATCTTTGGATGCATTGCATATGCACACATAACTTCAAAGGTAAGAGGTAAATCGGACCCTAAGGCAGAGACGTGTATGTTTATAGGCTATGAAATTAATAAAAAAGGTTATAGACTATATAATTTTAGCAATAAAGGCTTTATAGTATGTCAAGATGTTGTGTTTGATGAGAAAAAATCATGGTTTGAAGACGATTGTAGGAAGATCAAGCTACCATATGATCTAGAGGAAGATTTTCCAACCCTATTAAGCAAGAATGCACATACACTTGAAGCATCAACTGGCTCTGAAGATGATCAGAGGACTCCAAGGAGAGAAATCAACTCATGGAACTACAAAGGCAAAGCTAAGGTGCAAGAGTTAAGGGATTGTTGGTGTAGGACAATCATCAATTGATGATTAGGACAAAGTTTGAAATCAATAAGTAAATCAAAGATCACTATATAAGGCTTGAAGATGAGTATATGATCAAAAGATGGAAACTTGTATATACATGTATAATACTTTTGTAATTAGTTCATGAAAACCTTTGTATCTATGATAAGTCGGGATGTAAATGTCTATATGTACTTGAATATAGACGTAATATGAGAGAGATATGATGAGTGACAAGTTTTAGAAGTCATTCGAGACTTTAGAGAGTGAGAAAAATATGGATTATCTAACATATGTATATTTTCTGTGAATAGAAGGAAGTTGCACCTCGATTTTTTGCTCAATGTTTCTTATGTGTTTATCTTCTTGAGGAATGCTTTTGTATAATTCTAAATCTATACTAGAGTGACCTTTGTACACGTTTTGAGAGCCTAATTGTAATCAAGCTGAGAGAATTTTAAGTAGGAACATTTATATGTGTAAATGTGAAGAAGTGAAGATAGGCATAGGTGCAAATTTGATGGTTAATGTTTTGATTAGATCTCCCTCCATAGTGTAAATTTTTGAGCAATTAAGGACTCATTCTTTAAGTTGAGAGGTATCATACTTGTGGTCAATAAAATTTGAATAAACAACATCTAGTTCGGGAGAACCATGCATTAGAAGTTGTAGGTGTCAAAATTGACTACACAGAAGAACAATTTCTGACATAGGTACATTGTTTGAAGGAAATCTCAAGATCTACTGATTCTTTTGAAGACCTTTAACTTGGACAAGGTGGGAAAACATTGGGCAACACCTTATGTAAAGTTTTGTTGAAAACTTTACACATTTGATCAATCAATGAGTGAATTAAGTGCATCAAACTTTTCTGTGTAATGAGTTTCTTCACAATTAACTCAAGTCTTGATAATTTGGCATTAATTTTCAAAATTGGTTGAGGTTATGAGTTGTTCTTGATATAGAGGTGTTATAACATCAAGGATAACTTGTTCTTTTGGAGATTAATCATCGCCATCAGTGGTATCAGAGCAGGAATCATCAGATTTGAAGAAAGGAGGACCTCAACTATTGTAGATATACAGAAATCAATCTTTAAAGATTCAAAAAGTGAAAGTTTGAAGTGAAAGCTAGAGTTGGAGGCTTGAAAGCTATCAAAAAGATTAGAAGGGACTACATTCGAATTAAAGGTATATTCATTATTCACATAGCTTGAAGAATATATTGCACAGGTGAAGAAAGGATGGGAAATTCTCTTCAGATAGAAAAATTGGATTGAGAAAACTATCATGCTTGGTCAATGAGGATGGAAGCTCATGTTATGAGCAAAGACTTGATAGGATACATCACATGTGAAGAAGAAAAACCAAAAATTAGGTATCCTAGTGTTCCAACTAGGGAGGAGCTCTCATAATTGAAGACATGGATGAAGAAGGATGCTCAAGCAAGGAGCATTATCTACATGGGAGTCAACGATTACTTGCTACCTCACATTAGAGGACTTGAAAGTGCAAGTGACATATGGAATGCTTTGGAAGAGCATTTCCAAAACACTACAAAGTCAAGGAAGGCATCTTTATGGTCAAAATTCACCACATTCAAGAAGAAGGCTTCTCACTCCATTTCTGATTATGTAGCAAGGATGAAGGATATTGCAGATGCATTAGGAGTAGTTGATGAAGACATTGAAGAGGACAAATTGGTAATACAAATTATTAGAGGTTTGAGAGGAGATGATAAGTGGAAGCCATTCATTCTATCCAATGAATTGTCACTATATCATTTCACTCCTGATTTGAATCAATTGCTAAGACATATGCTAACCTTTGAGCAGGATATCAAAGATGATGTTTGTTGGAACAAAACAATCACAAACTCGTGATTATAAAGATCTTGAAGGAAGTCAATGATCATTTTGAAGTAAAAGAAGTTACTTGAGAAAGTGAAGAAGTTGTCAGAATGATAGCTTGTATACATATGTACATTACAAGTGGAAATTCTTGTATTATGAGTATAGATAATCCTTAGGATGATAAAGAGTAATGTAATAGATGCGGGATAAGTCTAAAACCATATGTATATAAGTAAATGATGTAAAGAAATATGTAGAGAGTCATTAGAAGACAAGTGTCATTGTGATAGATGTGTAGAGAGTCTTTCTCATAAAATTAGCGACGAGTTTTTCTCTGAGTTCTCTCAGTCTGATCATGTGGATCAGAAATCCTTTTGTACACATCTAATTTGGAAGTTAATGAAACTATGTTCAAAGTTTCATGGTCTAATTCCTTTCATGTTGTGAGTATGATCAATAGGAATATGTATATGTAAAGTTTGCAGATGATCTCTCAGAGTCGCGCATTTTGTTGTGTCAATGTTTTGCTTAGATCTCAGTGCACAGTGTAAAATTTTTTATGACTCACCATTCAAAATCTAAGTTAGAAGATAAGGAAGCTATGGCTAAAAGCATTTAGCAAAAGGGGATCTGTGCTGTGAGAAATCAACCTTAGAAGTTACCTATGTCAAAGTCGCTTATTCAGGAAGACAGTTTCTGACATCCTTTTGATCTTAAAGATCAAATTGAATCTTTAATGATTCTTTTGAAGGACTAATGGTTGATATGATTGTGCAAAGGTAGCTTGGAGGTATCTATATCATTAGATTGAAGAAATTTGAAGATATGTGCAGGTAATGAAGTCAATCTTGAAGCAGACTTCTTGAAGAAGAGAAATTCTCACTCAGAGAATTGTTCATGAATGATTTGGTAAATCAAAGTAATATTTGTGTAAAGTTTGGTCTATAACTGATATAGAGGTGTTCTTAGATCAGTATAGATCAAGCCTTTGGAGATTTAAAGGTCTCCAACAGTGGTATCAGAGTTGAAGGTGCAATACAAGTGAAGTAAAGGCATTGGAAGTCCCGACTGCTGCAGATATTGAAGTTCCTTCTAATTGAAGGTGGACGAGGACAAATTCTTGAAGATAACCTGTAGAAGTACAAAGCACGAGTTCGAAGGATCAAAAAAGGATTGAAGTTTCATATCAAAGGTACACTTTTCTATCATAAATCATAGTAATTGCAGATACAAAAGATCAAAAGATGGGAGAAAGCTTGCAGATTGATAAGCTAGATAGGGAGAACTATCCAGCCTGGTCCATGAGGATGGAGGCACACCTCATGAGCAAAGATTTGATGGCATTCATTACAGGAGAAGAAGAAAAGCCTGAGTTTGCAGATCCTAGTGTTCCAACTAGGGAAGAGCTTGCAGATTTGAAGATCTGGATGAGAAAGGATGCTCAAGCTAGGAGCATCATTTACATGGCTCTAAATGATTATCTTCTACCTCACATCACAGGATTGGAAAGTGCAACAGATGTTTGGAATGCTTTGGAAGAGCATTTCCAAAACACAACCAAGTGAAGGAAGTCTTCATGATGGGCAGAGTTTACAACTTTCAAGAAGAAGAGCTCACAATCAATTTCTGATTATGTGGCAAGGATGAAGGATATTGCAGATAGCTTGGGAGCTGTATATGAAGACATTGAAGAGGATAAGTTGGTAAGGCAAATACTTACAGGTCTGAGAAGAGATGAGAAGTGGAAGCCTTTCATATTGTCCATAGAATTGTCACTAGATCACTTTACTCCTGATCTTAATCAACTGCTAGGACACATGCTAACTTTTGAGCAGGACATTAAGGGAGACAATGATAGGAGTGCAAGCCAAGCTATGTACTCGAAGGACAAGAAAAAGAATGGCAAAGGGAAGCAGTCAACTGATGATGAAGGATCTTCAAGTCAAGCTTAACTTTACAAAAGGGAAGATGAACTTCAGAGGTAAAGGAAGAGGAGGTAAGAACAAAGATAATACTAAAGCTTGTTGGATTTGTGGAAGAACTAATCATTTGGCAAATGATTGTTGGTATAACAATCAAAATGGAGGAAATAATAATCAGAGTTTTAATCAAAGAGGTAGAGAAGGCAGAAACCAAAGAGGCAACTTCAAAGGAAGAGGTGGTAGGACATCATATGCTAGAGGAGGTGGAAGAAGTTTTCAACCACAGTCCTACAACAACAATTATTATAATTATGCATCATATCAAAAGGATGACATGACTCTCATCTTGAATGCAACTCATGAAGCATTAGGAGAAGACCAAAGGGTGTTCTATATTGACTCAGGATGTAGCAATCATCTGAGTGGCAATATATCCTTGATGACTGATACGGAAGCAAAGGTGAATGGACATAGAGTTCAAACAGGTGACAATACTAAGCATAAGGTGGAAAGCATTGGATCAGTGAAGACAAAGAATGGAAGTACACTCTTAAGCAAGGTACTTTATGTTCCTACTATTCCTAAAAATCTGATAAGTGTAGGGCAAATTGTGGAGAAAGGATATGAAGTCAGATTCACAAATGATGGTGTCTATGTGCAAGATCCAAATCAGGGATATAGAAACATTATTGCACGTAAAAAGGAAGGAAGGTTGTTTGCTCTCAAAGTCTAAGGTAATGTGGGACATGCTCTATTTACTTATGGAAGTCAAAAGATGTCTAAATTAGACCTATGGCATAAAAGATTAGGTCATTTCAATGAGAGAGCTATAAAGGAAATGTCAAGGAATGATGTGGTGCTTGGTTTGCCAAAAGTTGAAGGGAACACATGGTGTACAAGTGTGAAGCTTGTCAATTAGGTAAAGCACACAAAAGTTCTTACAACAAATCAGGATACAAGTATTCAAACATGCTTGAGTTAGTTCATACAGATGTGTGGGGTCCTTCAAGGGACTATAGCATAAATGGATCCAGATATTATGTGTTGTTTGTTGATGATGCAACCAGATGGATTAATTTATATGTAATCAAGGATAAATCAAAAGTGTTCAAGACATTCAAGCATCATCATGCTTATGCAGAAAGGATTACAGGACAAAAGCTCAAGAGGTTGAGATCAGATGGAGGGGGAGAGTATTTTTCTAAAGAGTTTGATGATTATTTGTGGAATGCATGTATAAAAAGAGAAGTAACTTGCAGGTACTCCCCTCAACAAAATGGAGTTGCAGAAAGAAGAAATAGAACTCTTGTAGAGTTTGCAAGAGCAATGATGAAGGAAAAGAATTGTCCAAATTACTTATGGGTAGAAGCTATCAACACTGCAACATACCTTGTGAATAGGTTACCTTGTAAAGCATTGGAGGGAAGAACTCCTTATGAAGAATGGTGGGGTAAGAAACCTACTCTTGATCATTGTAAGGTATTTGGATGTTTAGCATATGCTTATGTTCCTTCACAATTGAGACATAAGCTAGAACCCAAAGCAGAGAAGTATGTGTTTATTGGGTATGATGATAGACAGATGGGTTACAGATTGTGGAGTCCATCCACAAAGCAATTTCTTGTTACCAAAGATGTTGCATTTGATGAGCAAAGCACATGGTATACAGGGTCAACAAATGATTATGCAGCTGTTGAAGAAATACAAAGGAAAGGGAAGGCAAAAGTAAATGTGTATGAAGAAGATTGATGATGTTGATTATAAAATTAAATTGCAGGATAATGTTGAAGATGGGCCAAGATTTGATCCAGAATCAAATATGGCTGAGGCTTCAAGAAGTGCAGAGGTTAGAAGATCCTCAAGGGAAAGAAAAGAGCCTATCAGTTATAGCTATGATACATTTTTCTTAACAACAAAAGATTATGCTTACATTGTGAAGACAGAAGAGGATCCAATCACATATGAAGAAGCTAAAGGTAAACAGAATTGGGAGAAGGCAATGCAAGAAGAGTATGATGCTCTACTTGAAAATGAAAGATGGGAGTTAGTGCCAAGACCAAAGAATCAGAAGGTCATTCGATGTAAGTGGGTGTATAAAAAAAAAGGTTTGCAGATGGTAAGGTGTCTAGATACAAGGCTAGACTTGTGGTCAAAGGTTATGCCCAAACTTATGGGGTAGATTATGATGAAACCTTTAGTCCTGTTGCTAAGATGTCTACAATTAGATCATTGATTGCTATTGCTGCTTGTAAAGGATGGAAGCTATCACAATTAGATGTGAGGAATGCATTTTTGAATGGGTATATTGCAGATGAAGTGTATATGGAGCAACCAGAAGGCTTTATGGATTCAATTGGATCAGATTATGTGTGTAATCTCAATAGAGCTTTGTATGGGTTGAAGCAGACCCCAAGAGCATGGAATTACAGGCTTGTTAAGTTCTTAAATGAATGTGGATTTCAAGCATCAAAGGCAGATAATAACTTGGTAGTGAAGGCAAGTGAAAATGGATACATATATGTGTATTTATGTTGATGATATCATTGTCACAGGTACAAATGCTCAAGGAATCAATGAGCTTAAGAAACAAATAGAGAAGGAGTTTAAGATAAATGATTTGGGAAACTTATCTTCTTTCTTAGGAATGCAGATTGTGTATACTCAACATGGAGTATATGTTACACAAGAGAGGTACTTGAAGAATCTTCTGGTCAAATTTAACATGGAGGATTGCAGGCCTTCAAGCACACCATTGGAGGTAAATCATAAGTTAAGCAAGTATGGAGGTGAAGAATTCAATGACATGAAGAAATGTCAGAGTTTGGTAGGTAGTTTAATCTATGCTACCTTGACAAGGCCAGATCTATCATATGCAGTAGGTGTGTTATCACAATTATGCATTGTCCAAAGAAGACTCATTGGATTGCAGCTCAAAGGGTACTCAGATATATCAAAGGAACCCTAAGTGAAGGTCTATAGTATGGATTTAATTCTGATACAAGAATTAAAGTATTTAGTGATTCAGATTGGGCACGTGATTCAGATGATAGAAGGTCTACTCATGGGTATCTCTGTTATATTGAAGATAAGTTAGTTTCTTGGTGCTCAAAGAAGCAACATACAGTTGCTTTGTCATCTACAGAAGCTGAGTATAAAGGATTGGTAGAGGCTGCAAAAGAAGTGATATGGTTAAAGACCTTGTTGAAGAGTTTTGGAACAGATCAGAGTACTCCAATTATTTTTGGAGATAATATGAGTTCATTGTATTTGGCAGCTAACCCTGTTTTTCATGCTAGGACTAAGCATATAGAGATTCAATACCATTTCTTGAGGGAAAAGGTACTTGATAAAGAGATTGAAGTGATGTATACTTCAACAAAAGAACAAGTTGCAGATATGATGACAAAAAGCTTGGATGGACCTAAGCTACAGAGATTCAAAGAGATGGCAGGAGTGAAGAAGAATGGAATAATCACAATTAGTGATTGAGGGGGAGCTGTTGGAACAAACCAATCACAAATTGGTGATTATAAAGAGCTTGAAGGAAGTCAATGATCATTTTGAAGTAAAAGAAGTTACTTGAGAAAATGAAGAAGTTTTCAGAATGATAGCTTGTATACATATGTACATTACAGGTGGAAATTCTTGTATTATGAGTATAGATAATCCTTAGGATGATAAAGAGTAATGTAATAGACATGGGATAAGTCTAAAACTATATGTATATAAGTCAATGATGTAAAGAAATATGTAGAGAGTCATTAGAAGACGTGTCATTGTGATAGATGTGTAGAGAGTCTTTCTCAAAAAATTAGCGACGAGTTTTTCTCTGAGTTATCTCAGTCTGATCATGTGGATCAAAATCCTTTGGTACACATCTAATTTGGAAGTTAATGAAACTATGTTCAAAGTTTCATGGTCTGATTCCTTTCATGTTGTGAGTATGATCAATAGGAACATGTATATGTAAAGTCTGTAGATGATCTCTCAGAGTCACGCATTTTTTCGTGTCAGTGTTTTGCTTAGATCTTAGTGCACAGTGTAAAGTTTTTTATGAGTGAGCATTCAAAATCTAAGTTAGAAGATAAGGAAGCTATGGCTAAAAGCATTTAGCAAAATGGGATCTGTGCTGTGAGAAATCAACCTTAGAAGTCACCTATGTCAAAGTCGCTTATTCAGGAAGACAGTTTCTGACATACTTTTGATCTTAAGGATCAAATTGAAGTTTTAATGATTCTTTTGAAGGACTAATGGTTGATATGATTGCGCAAAGGTAGCTTGGAGGTATCTATATCATTAGATTGAAGAAATCTGAAGATATGTGCAGGTAATGAAGTCAATCTTGAAGCAGACTTCTTGAAGAAGAGAAATTCTCACTCAGAGAATTTTTCATGAATGATTTGGTAAATCAAAGTAATATTTGTGTAAAGTTTGGTCTATAACTGATATAGAGGTGTTCTTAGATCAGTATAGATCAAGCCTTTGGAGATTTAAAGGTCTCCAACAATGTTGATAAGATTACATGTCAAGCAATGTATTCAAAGGACAAGAGCAAGATTAACAAAAACAAGCAACAATTGAACGAAGATGAAGGCACTATGAGTGAAGCCAACTTCCTAAGAGGAAGAGGAGGTGGTAAAGGAAGAGGAAGAGGCAGAAGAAATAAAGATGGTGTTAAAGCTTTCTAGATTTGTGGTAAGACTAATCATTTAGCTCATGAATGTTGGCATAATAATTAGAATGGTGGAGGATATAATCAAAACTTTAATTCAAGAGGAAGAGGTGGTAGAAATCAGAGAGGTAATTTTAGAGTTAGAGGTAATAGAGGTTTCTTTGGAAGAAATGCAAGAAGAGGCTTTCAAAGTCAATCCTACAATTATACCTACTACAATTATGCTTCATATCAAAAAGAGGATTCAACCTTAATTATGAATGCAACTTGTAAAAGACAAAGTTAAGATCAAAGAGTTTTCTACATTGACTCAGGCTACAACAATCTCCTGAGTGGCAACATAGCTTTGATGATTGATTTGGAGAATAAGGTGAGTAATCATATAGTTCAAACAGGTGATAACACAAAGCACAATGTGAAGTCCATTGGATCGGTAAAGGCTAAGGATGGAAGCACTCTTTTGAGTAAGGTTTTTTATTTCCCTACAATTCCAAAGAATTTGATAAGTGCAGAGCAAATTGTAGAGAAAGGATATGGAGTAAGGTTCACTAATGATGGAGTCTATGTTGAAGACCCTGGCCATGGGTATAGACAAATTGTTTCAAGGAAGAAAGAAGGAAGGCTCTTCACATTGAAGATTCAAGGCAATGTTGGCCATGCCTTGTTTACTTATGGAGAACATAAGATCTCTAAGTTAGATCTTTGGCACAAAAGTCTTGGACATTTTAATGAACGGGGTATTAAGGATATGATTAACAATGGTTCAAAGCTTGGATTGCCTAACATTGCAGGTCAACATATGACATACAAGTGTGAAGCATGTTAGTTGGGTAAAGCTCACAAGAATACTTATGGTAAGAAAGGGTTTGTGTATTCAGAGAAGCTTGAATTGGTGCACACAGATGTGTGGAGTCCATCAAAGGAATTTAGCATTAATGTTTTGAGATATTATGTGATTTACGTTGATGATGCTACCAGGTGGATCACTATATATGTGATCAAAGTTAAATCAGAGGTATTTAACACATTTAAACATTATCATGTGTATGTAGAGAGAATCACAGGGCAAAAATTGAAGAGACTAAGGTCAGATGGAGGGGGAGAGTATTTCTCTAATGTGTTTAGTGATTACTTATGGAATGCAGGTATAAAAAGGGAAGTTACTTGTAGGTACTCTCCTCAATAAAATGGTGTATCAAAAAGGAGAAATAGAACTCTTGTTGAGTTTGCAAGGTCAATTATGAAGGAGAAAAATTGTCCTAATTATTTGTGGAACGAGGATGTGAATACAACTACTTACTTGGTTAATAGATTTCCATGCAAGGCTTTGAATGGTATGACACCATATGAGGCATGGTGGGGTAAGAGACTTACCTTAGATCATTGCAAAGTATTTGGATGTTTGGCTTATGCATATGTACCATCTCAATTAAGGCATAAATTGGAACCGAAAGCTGAAAAGTATGTGTTCATTGGTTATCATGATAAGCAGATGGGTTATAGATTGTGGAGTCCATCCACAAAAAAATTCCTTGTGTCAAAGGATGTTACATTTGATGAGCAAGGTACTTGGTATGCAGGTACAATTAATATTCATGTAGATGATGAAGAAGTATTGACCCAAAGAAAGGGGAAATCAAAGATTGAAATTCTTGATGATGAAGAGATTGTTGATGCTCAAATTGATAATGAAGAGTTGCCAAGGTTTGATCTAGAATATGAAGAACCAGAGACTTCAAAGAGTGGAGAAGCTAGAAGGTCAACAAGGAACAGAAAGCAACCCATAAGGTACAGCTATGATACTTCATTTTTGACTACTAAGGATTATGCTTACATGGTGAAAGTAGAAGAAGATCCTTCTACATATGATGAGGCAAAAGGTAAGGAAAATTGGGAGAAAGCTATGAAGGAGGAATATGATGCATTGATGGAGAATGAGACATGGGATTCAGTTCCTAAACCAAATAATTAGAAAATCATTGGATGCTATCTTTATGATCAGCTAACTAGTTCTGGTTTACAATTCCAAGGCTAATTGTACGACTAGAAAATTTAAAGCTCGTTGGTTTCACCCTTATCACATTTATGTGCAAATTGGTATAGCTACTTTTTGGTTGGAAACTCTCACTGGAGAATCCTTTCGTAGTCTAGTCAATGGATCTAAATTACATCCATTTCATGTCCATACTGATCAATAACCACTTGTTGGCAACCACTTAAAGTCCACTTTCTATCTTCCAGATCCAATCCATGCATTTTGCTACATAAATGGCTACTGTAATGGCTCGTATTATGATATGTTGTTTCTGGAAGAAATTAATTATTTGATTTCATTCACCCTCATTGTTCTTGCATGCTCCCATGGCCATTTAGTACTATCCACCTATATTTATCCACTTACTTTTCATTCGTACTTTGATGGTGTTCTACAAACTCTGCATGCATATTCCCTAGCTTGCACTTGTTCACTTTCTACAATGCTCTCCTACTTTGCAATGGAAACCTTGCCACACTTAGCCGGTTTCAGGGAATCCATGAACTCGGAGCTTGTTGAGTACTTCCAAGTACGTGGGCTCCTTCCTTATGCCCAACTCCCATGGCACATTGTCCCCCCTCATCCCTATACCCAAACCCTTGTTCGTGCAATTGCCAACTATCTTGTATCATCCTCCACTTGGCCTCATGCAACACCTTAGCTCACTACCATTCTAACAGTAGAAACCATTGCCTATAGGCTATGCCTTTCCAAGATGGTCTATATCAAGGCTACCCCTCTTCCACTCGCCACCATGAATGCCCTCTTCCCCAAATGCTCCTCAAATGAGTATGCCATCATGTGCCAACAAATAGTGGAGAGCACAACCTTGCAGTTTTTGGTGGTTACTCTTAACCTCCAAAAACAATCTTATGGGTTTTCTTGCCCTATGTACTCCATGATCCACTTGGCCGCCACAAAAAACCTCAATTGGGAAATGTTCTACTTTCGTTGTATCCACAAAAAATGCTAGATGGTTATGAAGCAATTAGGCAAAGGTAAGATCCCTCACATCTGTCTCCCCCACATTTTCTCTCTCCTTTTTCCTGACCCTCTAGTCGTTTTGCTGCAAGCCCTCATTCTTCCTTCCCCACCCTCTGTTGCATCTTCTCACATGTACGATGATGAAGATGACTCCAACTTGTTGTGCTTCCCTCATTTTAAGTGTTTTCATGTGGATGTTGTTGCAGCTCTTGCTCACAATTCGTCTTTGGAGATGGAGGATGCAGGTATTATAGTAACTTGCAAGCAGACTTTGATAGTATCAATGGTTGTCAAAGTACTATCTTTAATCGCCTTGATCTTGGCACCCACTCTTCTTGTCCCCGCTAGTTTGAAGAGTCCAACACAATGGAGGTAGGTGATGTTAGTATCCTGGTCAAGAGTCCCTCCATTTCTTTTGTTATCACTTCGATCTTAACTTCTCTCCTCAACTTCATTGTGGGATTGGCTGAATCCGAGGTTGATCAGGAGGATCGACAACCCAAAGAATAGTCAGTTCCTCTTATCTTGGCCATTCCTACTATTCCATCTAACCCCTTTGAATCCTGGGAGGCCGATCCCATTCATGAACCAGTCAATGAGATAACACCACCCAATTCCCTGAATTATTCTCCTCCCCCCTATCACTCTTGATCAACCACACCCTAAAGCCCTCAAGATCTTGAACACTAAAGTTTTTACACTCCCCACTAGCTCTTCTCTCTAGTTCGGTATTGGCTCTCACTTCACTGTGGATGATCTACAAAAGGTTGGCTAGTATCTAGCATGGGCTGCCACTCATATCCAATGCCACATAGATTTTGAGAGAGCCACGATTTAGAAGGACTTTCAAGAAAATCTGGACATTGCTAAAGATGATATATCACACTTACAGGTTGAAATCATGCATTATCAGGCTCAAGATTTAAGGCTACAGCAATAGATTACAGAAACAGAGAGTGAAATGGATGCACTACAAAAGGAATTGGCTGAGAAACAAGAGGCTTTAACTAAAGTGAGTTCCATGCTGGAGGAACAATTTGCAAAGAATGATGTGTTGGAGAAGGCTTTACCACCCTTACCTCCAGTGTACAGTTGTTGGATATTGAGCTTGAACAAGTCAAGGCTAAACTTTTTGATACTGATAATGAATTGTGTAGCACAATTGGCCATAATGTAAAATTATGTGAATAGTTAGAAGCTAGGCAAAAGGAGCAACAAGCATTTTTCAAAGCTTAAAGCAGCAGGCTATGCAGATACAATACATGGAAGGTATGTTAAGTGACAAAGCTGCAAAGATGAAACAAAATGAAGCTACCCTAGAGCAAACATGAGTCCGGTTTCAAGTTGCTTTACAAAATTATTTCTATTTACAAGGAACATTTTTGGAAACCCAAACTCAACACTTGGTTGTGCAAGCCATATAACAAAGCAAATTTTAGCAGTACCACCTCACTTCGTTGAGGTATCCATCCATCTCTTCCAACATTGGTATTAGAGAAAGTTGAGGTAAAATGGGAGATGGTTTCCCTTGTTTTATTGATAAATTGGACATGAATAATTACCCAGCATGGTCCTTGAGGATGAAGACCTATCTACAAGGAAGGAATATCTATGGATACATATCAAGAGATGAGGAGATGCCCATATTTAGAAGCAAAGGTCAACCTACAATGGAGGAGCTAGAAAGACTCAACTCATGGTGTTTCAAAGATGCTTTAGCCAGGTCATATCTGCTTAACTCTAGTTCTGACTTCCTTCTTCCTCAGATTAGAAATTGTAAAACTTCCCAAGAGACTTGGGATACATTATCATCATATTTCTCTTCCAATACAAGAGCTAGAAAAAATCAATTGTAGGTTGAGTTTACTACTCAAAAGAAGCAACCTAAGCAGAATGTTTCAGAGTATGTGACCAAAGTAAAGGATGTGGCTGATCAATTGACAAGCATAGGAGAGTACATTGAAAAGGAGCAAATAGTGAGACAGATAATCAATGGCATCAAGGCAGATGATAAGTGGGAAGCTTTCACAACTGCTATGGATCTTTATATGGATATGCAAATCCTAGATCTTACCACTCTCATGGGACAACTCTTCACCCATGAAGCCAAGCTCAACAAAAAATGGTGAACCATTAAGAGGTAACAATTCTTTTGCCCTCTATGTAGATAAAGGAAACTCTAAGGATAAAGGAAAGAGCAATAAGGTTGAAGATGACGGTACTAATTCTCAAGCTAACTATGCAGGGAGAGGTAGGAATTCAAGAGGAAGGGGCAAAGGAAGTAAGCAAGGTAGGGGGAGACCTTTCAACTCTTCCCCATGCAATATATGTGGATTGTCTAATCACACAACAGATGAGTGCTATAGGAACTTCAAAAACCAGAGAGGAAGAGGATTTCAAAGAGGTTACAACCATAGTCAAGGTTACAACCATGGCTACAACAACAATTACAACAAAAATTATCAAGGAGGATACAAATCAAGGAAAGACTTCAACAATTATACAGAGGATCAAGAGGATTCTCTTCTCATTATGAACATGACTTCAAAACAAGGTATGAATGATGAGCATCTCTTCTATATTGACTCAGGTTGTTCAAAGCATGTAGCAGGCAATGTAGCTCTCCTTTTTGATCTTCAGGAACCCAAGGGAAAGCACCAAGTGCAGAAAGGTGATGACACCAAGCATTCAATTGTCAAGGTAGGAAATGTCAAAACTTCTGATGGGAATAGGAATCTGTTGAGCAGAGTTCTTTATGTACCTACTATCACAAAGAATTTGATGAGTGTTGGATAGATAGTGGAAAAGGGTTTGCAAGTTAGGTTGAATAAATTTGGAGCTTTTGTGGAGGACCCCCAACATGGATTCAGAAGGATTGCAAAGGGAGAAAAAACGGTTAGATTGTTTACATTTGAACTTGAGGATACTAGAAACACTGCACTTTATAATTATAAGGACCAAACCTTGCCTGAATTGGAGATATGGCACAAAAGATTAGGGCAAATTGGTGAGAGAACATTGAAGCAGATATGTAGAGATCAATGTGTACTTGGGATACCTAATGTATCCAAGCAACATATGATCTATAAATGTGGTGCATGTCAGTTTGGTAAATCACAAAAGTTACCCTTTACAAAGAAAGGCTATATGCATGAGGATTATTTGGAACTTGTCCACAGAGATGTGTGGGGACCAAGCAAGGATCCTTCAATTTCAGGCTCAAGGTACTATGTGTCATTTATTGATGATTTCAGTAGATTGACAATCTTGTATTTCATAAAATATAAGGATGAAGTGTTCGTTTGCTTCAAAAAATATCTTGCACTTGCAGAAAACCAAAAAGGAAAGAGTTTGAAGAGGATAAGGTCACATGGAGGAGGTGAGTACTTCTCTAATGAATTTAATGCATTTTTGCAAAACAGAGGTATCAAAAGGGAGATTACTACCAGATATACTCTTGAGCAAAATGGAATAGCAGAGAGAAGGAACAGGTTGATTGTGGAAACAGCTAGATCAATGCTTAATGAAAAGAAATTGCCTAATTACTTGTGGGTAGAGAGTGTTTCTATTGCCACTTATCTTATTAACAGGTTACCTTCTAAGTCACTTGATGGGATGACCCCATATGAGGCATGGCGTGGTAGGAGACCATCACTTGAACATTGCAGAATATTTGGTTGTGTTGCTTATATGCATGTTCCATCTCAAATCAGAGGTAAGTTGGACCCTAAGGCAAAGAAATGCATCTTCATAGGGTATGATATAAATAAAAAAGGATACAGGTTTTATAATCCATCCAACAAAGGATTTATGGTCACTAGAGATATTGTGTTTCATGAGAATGGTTCTTGGTTTGAAAGTGAATGCAGCAAGGTCAAATTTCCATATGACTTGGAAGAAGAATTTCCAAGCCTCACCAAGGAGGAGCCAAGCATAATTGAAGACACCAAATCAGATGATGAGGACACCATCAACTTGGAAGAGTTCAAAGCATGGAAATCAAAAGGAAAGGCCAAGATGAAGATGTTGGAGGACATACCTGAGTCATCCAACCAAGCCATAAGGAGATCACAAAGAGAGAGTGAGAAGCAAATCAGATATGGGTATGATACTTCATTAGTTACTAAGCACTCTATTTATCTTGCTAAGGATTCATCACTTGAAGAACCTTCTTCATATGAAGAAGCAAGTACCAAAGCAGAATGGAAGGAGGCTATGGATGAAGAAATAGAAGCACTCCAAGAGAATGACACTTGGGAGCTAGTACCCAAGAAAGCATCAATGAAGGTAATTGGTTCTAGATGGATTTACAAAATCAAGAGGAACTCAGATGGATCCATAAACAGGTATAAAGCTAGACTTGTGGCTAAGGGTTTTGCACAAACCCAAGGAGTAGATTATGAAGAAGCTTTTTCACCTGTGGCTAAGATGCCAACCATCAGGGTATTGGTAAGTGTAGCTGCATCTAGAAATTTGAATATGTATCAACTAGATGTGAAGAATGCCTTTCCTCAATGGCTAGATCTCAAGGGAGGTTTACATGGCTCAACCTTCTTGCTATGAAGTCCCAAACAACGTAAATCATTTATGCAAACTTAACAAAGCTCTTTATGGTTTGAAGCAAGCACGTAGGGCATATATAATAACCACCTATCTTCAAGACCAAGGTTCATGATGAGCAAGGTAGATTCTTCTCTATTTATCAAGAGGAGTAATTCAAAAATGATATATTTATGTGTATGTGTTGATGAAATCATTCTTAAAGGTAGTGATGCCAATGGCATCAAACAAATCAAGAACCAAATGATGTAGGAGTTCAAAATCAATGACCTAGGGATTTTGGAATATTTTCTTGGACTTGAGTTGGTATAGACTAACTCTCGAATTTACATCACTCAAAGGAAATATGTGCAAGAAATCTTGAAGAAGTTCCACTTGGAGAATGCAAAAGTAGCTAGCACCCCTATGGAGGTAAATCATAAATTGAGTGCTCATGAAGGTGATTTTCTTGAAGACATTGCAGGTTATCAAAGCATAGTTGGGAGTCTAAACTATGCAACTTTAACAAGGATTGACATATGTTATGGAGTAAGTGTTCTGAGCCAATTCATGCATAATCCTAGAGCACCTCACTTGGAAGCTACTAAAAGGATTTTGAAGTATCTCAAAGGTACTCAAAATCAAGGACTTTACTTCCCATACACATCAGATTTGGACATTAAGTTATACTCAGATGCAGATTGGGCAGGATGTAAGGATGACAGAAGGAGTACTTCTGGATATTTATCTTTTGCAAGTGATAAGCCCATCTCATGGTCTTCCAAGAAGTAACCTAGTGTTGCTCTACCTCCAACAGAAGCTGAATACAGGGGATTAGCAAATGCTACACAAGTAGCTATTTGGATTACATTGCTCTACTTAGATTTGGGACTACACACTCATTCATCTATGATCTTTGGTAACAACACAAGTTCTTTGCATCTTGCAGCCAATCCCATTTATCATGCAAGAACCAAGCATATAGAGGTGTGCTATCACTATGTTAGAGAAAAGCTATTGAGAAAAGAGATTCAACTTGCATATGTATCCACAAACATGCAATGTGCTGATTTGTTAACCAAAGCACTTGATGGTACTAAGCTTTGCAGGTTTAAAACCATGATTAAATTGCAGGATATTCAAGAAGATTGATGGTGAAGCACAAGCCAAGATATTTGGCTTGAGGGGGAGCTATTGGTGCAAGTATACAAGCCTTCACATTTGGCTTATCATGGAAGAATATATGTGGAAACATTTGATGGATCATGTGAATCCTAGCTTGTAACCTTTTTATCATTTACCATTGTAAAAGGTTTACACCTTGAGAGAATCTTGCAAAAGCCAAAATCTCATGGAGTTAGGAAGAACAAATAGCTACGAGTTTCAATGAGAGAATATCTCCTAGATCAATGGAATCACTTTTAATTGGAGCAAAGTTTGAATTTCAAGTTCAAACTTGAGAAAAACTTCTTATATAAATGACTTTGAAAATCATGTGGCTATGTGGCCTCATTGAGAGCTCTTTCATTGATTATTTCTAGGGTTTGAGTATCTTATACGATAGCTTACTCATTCCATTATCGTTGAGCATCATTATAATGCCAATGATCTTGTACAATCATGTGCTATAATACATTTACTTCATTGAACATCTCTATCTACTTCTCTGCTATGACTACTCAGAACACTGAACTTTGGTCATATCTTAGTGATTTCTCAACCATTTTTCATGATCTATAGCTTGTTGGAACCAGGTTGATGCCTACGTTATTCTTTCAAATTTTCAAAGTATTTGATTCAGCCATTTGGGCAAATTCATAATCGAAGTGCTCATTGGTCATCTACTGTTCAGTCCCTAAAAAATTGGGGGTAAGCCTTGGATTGCTAAACATAGTTCTCAGTGCATAGTTTGTTCTTTTATATGATTCCACTTGCAATCAATAGCTATCTAAGCTAATTAAATTCCCTCAGAAGGAATTGTATCATTGTTACTGTACTATGTGCACTGAGCAAAAGAACCAGCAGCTATGTGGACTAAAATAGCAAGTTTTGTGACACTAGCCATTTATGAAATAGTCTGTTTTGATTCAAATGTTTCAAGGATCAACTCCAAAGTACATGGGTACTTTCTTGGTGTCATTTGCAAGCTAAAAGGGCCTACTATCAAACTCTTAAGTGATTTAGGGCAGGCACAAAGTAGGTTTTAGCAGTACTGCCTCACTTCCTTGAGGTATCCATCCACCTCTTCCAACAATTTTGAAGAATCTTGTGCTCTATATTTATAAGGAATCACAAGTGAAGATTGTTTCACTTAGGGGTTCAAGTCAATCATGCATCTAGTGTTAGGTAGTGCAGTGAGAGACATATAATTTTTATAATTCTTTACTTTTTGGTGAAGAGATTTCTTGAACGGATGTAACGTTTCAACTCAATATAATGACTAAATGTCATGGGGTTTGCAAGTTCATCAGCAATGATTTCAAAGAGGCTCGATTAGCTAGTCATCTGGCAAAGGATTGATCTCATCATATTCTATGTATTTCTTATGTTATGGTGACACTGTTTTGTTTCTAGTTTGTTAATTAAGTATGTTAAGTTATGGTAATATGTTCAATGATGTTAATTGTAATCATTTTTGTTAAAGATTGCTATGCAGTTAAGTTAATGTGAGGTGAAGTTTATATTCGGTAATTTCTTGGGGTTAGTCTTCTACAAATGATTCTATAAACCAAAGTTAAGTTTATTGTAATATCTATGGATAAAGTCTATTGAGTATCTATAATTGAAGAACCAGTGCCATGATAATTGTATAACCATCATGTTAATGTTATGGAGTATGTTGTGAATGAAAAATCAAATTAGTTTGCAAATCCAATTTGAAAGATTACCACCCAAGAACCTTGACTTTAACCATCCTACTTTCAGTCGAGTTATTCATTTGTTGGTAGTGAGAGGCTAACAAAGGAAAAATATGAATCAAAAGAATGAGGTTATTATCATTTCATTAACAAGATAATTAAGTATAAAAGTCTCCATGAAATAGCAAAGAAGGTATGAGTCTACAACAACATTACCACACCACCAGCTCACGAATGAATGACTCTCTTCCCAACTATATGCCTCTATATATAGCTCTCTCCAAGGGACTTCCTTCTTGGGTAGGTGGATTCTAACCATCCATGTGTTGGACATGTAACTCCATGTGTGCCAAGTATCCCTGTTAACTAGGGTTAACTCAAGTGGATGCTTGTAAAAGGTTCTAGAGATGTTTGGGCAAAATACTCTCCCCATGCATCCCATGGGGATTGAACCCAAGACCTCATACTTCACACTTTGAGGCTCAACCACTAGGCTAAGTGGATCACTTGGTTATAAGAGTACACGACCTTATATTTAATTCTAGACTTGAGATTTTGGTCATATCCATGAGTGACCAAATGGTGTCCGATTTTAGATCTCTCTGAAGCAGTCAAACACTCAAATCATAGACTTACTTTATAAGATTCTTTCCCTCTTGGAAAACACTTTTGTCCTTGAAAATAGAGCTACATATACTTTATGAAACCTCCAAGTCTCATGTTCTAAAACTTGAAGAACATTCATTCATTTGATCGGTTATCTACTTAGAACTTGAAAGTAGAAGACTTTATCTATTGTTGCCAACTTAAAACTGGAAAGTTGGAAAACGTCACTGAATTGTGGAAAAAATTTTCCAAGTAGGGTTTTCTTGAGTTCCAACCTTCCATTTTACTAAGCAATCTTCATATCAATGAGTTCTTGTACCTTTATCTTGGGTGCAAAGTATCCCTTCTGGTTCATGAGGAACTGTTTCACTTACTAGAATTGGAAGTATAATGTGTTGTCTAACTAAATTATATAAATCTATTAGACTCTTTCTAAGTTGTCTAACATGGAATACTCGATGAATCCAACTATCTTCTGAAAGTTATAATTCATAAGCCCATAATCCAACTTTCCTGGTGACTGGAAAAGGAACTCAATATCTAGGTGAAAACTTGGTGCATTGGCTAGACTTGAACTTTTCCAACCTTTCAAGAACACGAAGATAAACTTGATTGCCAACTTTAAAAGTAGCATCTCTTTGCTTAGGATCGGCATAAGCTTTTGCTCGATCTTGTGATTGTTTTAAGTTTTCTTTAGCTATCTAAGCTTAAAGTTCATGTCTTGAAGGAATTCTTGAGCTACTTGAACTCGTTCATTTTGAAGTCCTTCTACATATGGAGATCTAGGTTGGAACCCATACATCAATATAAATGGACTAAACTGAGTTGATGAATTATTGTTGCTCTTATAGGCAAATTGAGCCAAAGGAAGATAACCTTCCCACTCAATCTATTTGGAAGTAACATAAGCTCTGAGTATGTCTTCCAAGGTTGATTGACTTTGCCTATCTGTCCATCCATCTGGGGGATGTTCAGTTGTACTTAAACTTCGTTTAGTTTTAGCTCGCCAACAATGACTTGTAAATTTGATCATAAAAATATGTCCACTAGAAGACCATAGAGTCTCTAAACTTCATTTACAATTTTTTTGTGAATTATGGAGTCCTCTAAGTAGTCTCAACTGGAATAAATTGAGCATATTTAGTCAATTGATCGACTACAACCCAGATAGAATCTAATCCTTTCTGAGTGCGGGGTAATACTAAAATGAAATGCATGGAGATACTTTCCCATTTACCTTTGGGATTCTCCAAAGGATGTATCAATCCTCCAAATTTAAGTCATTTGAATTTATTGACTTGAAGTTTATGGCACTTAGATACATAGTCTTGAATTTAACTAATGTCATTTAACTAACTCATGTTGACAACATGATTGCTCCTACATCATCTACATTTGTATGTGCATGAGTGCATCTCCATTTTGTATCTAGGAGGTGTTGGAGCAGAGCAATCATCAATAAGTGATTACATGAAGCCCAAAAGTGAAAAGATATGTGGAAAGATGAAGATTGCTTTCAAAGGAAGAGAATAGAATCAGAAATGTTTCTTTTGTATATTACTCTTGTAAATAGTTCAATGTATTTTGAAAAGGATGACGAGTTAGACTCGTATATATATCTACAGATATGTATTCGTAGAAAGAGAGAGTGATATAGATCAGATATAGAAGACAATAGGTGAATAGGTGATGAACATTGTATGTATCATCAACCATATGTATGAAAAGTAATGAAGAAGAAAATGTTGTAGAATTCTGCGCGTCGATCTTCTCTCCCATTCTCCTTCTGTGCTTAATCTTTTGAAGAATCCTTTTGCACTTATCTAAGTCCATAGCTAATCTATCTATGGCTAGAATTTGAGAGGTTAATTGCAATCAGGCTGAGAGAATTTTGATTAGGAACATTCATATGTAAGAATGTTCTAAGAGTCGTAAAATCTGGCGCACATTTCATCTTCAAAGAAATGATCAGTGCTCAGTCCACAGTGTAAAGTTTTACACAAGTGAGGGCTCAAAATCTAAGTTGGAAGGTAAGCCATCTATGGCTAAAAGATCTTGATCAAACGGATTCAACATTGTGAGAACCAGTGCTAAGAAGTTGCAGGTGTCAAAGTCGCCATTGTAGAGAAGCTCTTTCAGACATAGGTAAATTGTTTCACACATTTCTCAGTGTGTACTCAATCATTTTGAGAAATTTAACTTGGTAAAGTTGCGCAATCTCAAGGCGAAGTGTTGTGCAAAGTTTTGTCAAAAACTTTACAGAATTGATTAGTCAATGAGTGATTAATCTGCAGCAGACTTTTCTGAAGAAGTTGAATTTTTCAGAATAATCAATTTTCTGATAAATTGGTGAATGATCTCTAAGTTTGGTGGAGTCTAAGGTTAATCTTGATATAGAGGTGATCTAAATTCAAGGTTAACTTGTTCTTTTGGAGATTAACACTCTCCATCAGTGGTATCAGAGCAGGATGTGTCAAAATTGAGAAAAAGAAGACTCCGACTACTTCAGAAATACAAATATTTACATCTCGAAGGTGCAAAGGTTAAAGTGTGAAGAAAGATTGAAGGAAGACATACAAAGAGTATCAAAAGGATCAGAAGGAGCAACATTCGAAGTAAAGGTACATTCATTATCTGTAAAGGTTAAAGTTTTGAGACTACAGGTGAAGCAAGGATGGGAGATAGTCTCCAAATTGAAAAGTTGGATAGAGAGAACTATCCTGCATGGTCTATGAGGATGGAAGCTCATCTTATGAGCAAAGATTTGATAGGATACATTACAGGAGATGAAGAAAAGCCAGAATTCAGAGATCCTAGTGTTCCAACTAGGGAAGAGCTTGCAGACTTGAAGAATTGGATGAAGAAAGATGCTCAAGCAAGGAGCATAATCTACATGGCAGTCAATGACTATTTGCTTCCTCACATTAGAGGACTTGAAAGTGCATGTGACATTTGGAATGCTTTGGAGGAGCATTTCCAAAACACAACCAAATCAAGGAAGGCTTCACTATGGGCAGAATTTACTACTTTCAAGAAGAAGGCCTCACAATCAATCTCTGATTATGTGACAAAGATGAAGGACATTGCAGATTCTCTAGGTGCAGTGGATGAAGACATTGAAGAAGACAAATTGGTAAGACAAATACTCACAGGGCTAAGAGGAGATGAGAAGTGGAAGCCCTTCATTTTATCTACAGAACTTTCATTAGATCACTTTACTCCTGATTTGAATCAATTGTTAGGTCATATGCTAACTTTTGAGAATGATGTCAAAGGAGATGTTGATAAGAGTGCAGGTCATGCAATGTACTCTAAAGACAAGAAGAAAGCTAACAAAGGAAAGCAACAATCAGGTGAAGAAGAAGGTACATCAAACCAAGCAAATTTCATAAGAGGAAGAGGAAATGGCAGAAGTAGAGGAAGAGGCAGAAACAACAAAGATAATGCAAGAGCTTGTTGGATATGTGGTAAGACCAATCATCTATCTCATGATTGTTGGCATAATAATCAAAACAATGGTAATTATCAGAACTTTAATCAAAGAGCAAGAGGTGGTAGATTTCAGAGAGGAAACTTCAGAGGTAGAGGTGGTAGGAATTCTTTTGGAAGAGGTGGAGGAAGAAGCTTCCAAAATCAATCCTATAATAACACCTACTACAACTATGCATCAGATCAGAAGGAGGATTCGACTCTCATTATGAATACATGTGAAACCTCACATGAGGACATGAGAGTGTTCTATATTGATTCAGGATGTAGTAATCATTTAAGTGGAAATATTGCTTTGATGACTGACCTAGATCATAATGCAATTAATCATACAGTTCAGACAGGTGATAATACAAAGCATAAGGTAAAGTCAATTGGTTCAGTCAAAGCTAAGGATGGGAGCACTCTTCTGAGTAAGGTTCTTTATGTTCCCACAATCCCAAAGAATTTGATCAGTGTAGGTCAAATTGTGGAAAAAGGATATGAGGTAAGGTTCACCAATGATGGAGTTTATGTTGAAGACCCTAGTCAAGGGTATAAACAAGTTATTGCAGGAAAGAAAGAAGGAAGGCTTTTCACATTGAAGGTACAAGGAAATGTTGGACATGCTATGTTCACATATGGAGAGCAGAAGGTGTCAGAATTGGATCTTTGGCACAAAAGACTTGGACACTTTAATGAAAGAGGTATTAAAGAAATGATTAACAATGATTCAGTGCTTGGATTGCCTAACATTGCAGGTCAACACATGACATACAGATGTGAGGCATGTCAATTAGGTAAGGCTCATAAGCAATCCTATTCCAAGCATGGGTTTATGTATTCAGAAAGACTTGAATTGGTGCATACAGATGTGTGGGGTCCTTCAAAGGACTTTAGTATAAATGGTTCAAGATATTATGTCATATATGTTGATGATGCTACCAGGTGGATCACAATTTATGTGATTAAAGAAAAGTCAGAAGTGTTTAATACATTTAAACACTATCATGCATATGCAGAAAGGACTACAGGTCAAAAATTGAAGAGACTAAGGTCAGATGGAGGGGGAGAGTATTTTTCAAATGAGTTCAATGATTACTTGTGGAATGCAGGTATAAAGAGAGAGAAGTTACTTGCAGGTATTCTCCTCAACAAAATGGGGTAGCAGAAAGAAGAAATAGGACTCTTGTTGAGTTTGCAAGGACCATGATGAAAGAGAAGAATTGCCCAAATTATTTGTGGGCTGAGGCTGTTAATACAGCTACATATTTGGTTAATAGATTGCCTTGTAAAGCTTTGCAGGGCATGACACCATATGAAGCTTGGTGGGGTAAGAAACCTACCTTGGATCATTGCAGAATATTTGGATGCTTGGCATATGCATATGTGCCATCTCAATTGAGGCATAAGTTGGAGCCTAAGGCAGAAAAGTATGTATTCATTGGTTATGATGATAAGCAAATGGGATACAGGTTGTGGAGTCCATCCACAAAGCAATTCCTTGTATCCAAGGATGTTACATTTGATGAGCAAGCTACTTGGTATGCAGGTAAATATAATGTACATGCAGATGATGAAGAAGTAGTGGAACAAAGAAAAGGTAAAGCAAAGATTCAATTACTTGATGAAAGTGAGAACAATGAAGTACAGGTTGAATATGAAGAGAGGCCAAGGTTTGATCCAGAATGTGATGAACCAGAAACTTCAAGAAGTGCAGAAGTTAGGAGATCATCTAGGCACAAATGGCAACCTACAAGGTATAGCTATGACACTTCATTCTTAACTACTAAAGATTATGCTTATTTGGTAAAAGCAGATGAAGACCCTTCTACATATGAAGAGGCCAAAGGGAAGAAGAATTGGGAAGATGCTATGCAAGAGGAGTATGATGCATTGATAGAGAATCAAACATGGGATTTAGTTCCTAAACCTAATAGTCAGAAAATCATTGGTTGTAAGTGGGTTTACAAGACTAAAAGATTTGCAGATGGAAGTGTGTCTAGGTACAAAGCTAGACTTGTTGTGAAAGGGTATGCACAAACATATGGAGTGGACTATGATGAGACTTATAGTCTTGTGGCAAAGATGACAACCATCAGGACACTCATAGCAATTGCTGCTTGCAAAGGTTGGAAGTTATCTCAATTAGATGTAAAAAATGCTTTCTTGAATGGTTACATTTCAGATGAAGTCTACATGGAGCAACCAGATGGGTTCAAAGATCAAGCGAGTCCAAATTATGTGTGTAAGCTCAAGAGAGCTTTGTATGGGTTGAAGCAGGCCCCAAGGGCTTGGAATTATAGGCTTGTAAAATTCTTGAATGATCTTGGATTTCAAGCATCAAAGGCAGATAGTAGCTTGCTAGTCAAAGCAAGTGAATATGGGTTCATTTATGTTTGTATTTATGTTGATGACATAATACTTACAGGAACAGATGATAAAGGAATACAAATGATCAAGAAGCAGATGGAGAAAGAGTTCAAAATCAGTGATTTGGGGAACCTATCATTCTTCTTGGGAATGGAGATTTCTTATACTCAACATGGAGTATATGTGACCCAAGAAAGGTATCTTAAAAATTTGCTAACCAAATTTAAAATGGAAGATTGCAGGGTTGCACCTACACCTTTGGAAGTAAACCATAAATTGTCTAGGTTTGGAGGAGAAGAGTTCAGAGATATGAAACTCTATCAAAGTTTGGTTGGTAGCTTGATTTATGCTACATTAACAAGGCCTGATTTGTCATATGCAGTTGGTGTGCTTTCACAATTTATGCATTGTCCTAGAAAGGAACATTGGATTGCAGGACAAAGAGTACTTAGGTACATCAAGGGTACACTCAGAGAAGGGTTGTACTATGGATTTACTTCTGATACAAGATTGAAGATATATAGTGATGCAGATTGGGCAGGTAATGTGGATGATAGAAGATCAACACATGGATACTTGTGCTATGTAGGAGACAAATTGATTTCATGGTGTTCTAAGAAGCAACATACAGTTGCTTTGTCATCTACAGAGGCAGAATATAAAGGTATGGTGGAAGCTGCAAAGGAGGTAATATGGCTAAAGACACTTATGAAAGTTTTTGATGTGGTTCAAAGTACTCCTATTGTTTGTGGAGACAACATGAGTTCTTTATACTTGGCAGCTAATCCTGTGTTTCATGCTAGAACTAAGCATATTGAAATACAGTATCATTTCCTGAGAGAGAAGGTCATTGAGAAGGAAATTGAAGTCATACACACTCCTACAAAAGATCAACTTGCAGATATGATGACTAAAAGTTTGGATGGACCTAAGTTGCAGAGGTTTAAAGATATGGCAGGAATAAAGAAGATGCAGGTAATCACAATTGAAGATTGAGGGGGAGCTGTTGGAGCAGAGCAATCATCAATAAGTGATTACATGAAGTCCAAAAGTGAAAAGATATGTGGAAAGATGAAGATTACTTTCAAAGGAAGAGAATAGAATCAGAAATGTTTCTTTTGTATATTACTCTTGTAAATAGTTCAATGTATTTTGAAAAGGATGACGAGTTAGACTCGTATATATATCTACAGATATGTATTCGTAGAAAGAGAGAGTGATATAGATCAGATAGAGAAGACAATAGGTGAATAGGTGATGAACATTGTATGTATCATCAACCATATGTATGAAAAGTAATGAAGAAGAAAATGTTGTAGAATTCTGCGCGTCGATCTTCTCTCCCATTCTCCTTCTGTGCTTAATCTTTTGAAGAATCCTTTTGCACTTATCTAAGTCCATAGCTAATCTATCTATGGCTAGAATTTGAGAGGTTAATTGCAATCAGGCTGAGAGAATTTTGATTAGGAACATTCATATGTAAGAATGTTCTAAGAGTCGTAAAATCTGGCGCACATTTCATCTTCAAAGAAATGATCAGTGCTCAGTCCACAGTGTAAAGTTTTACACAAGTGAGGGCTCAAAATCTAAGTTGGAAGGTAAGCCATCTATGGCTAAAAGATCTTGATCAAACGGATTCAACATTATGAGAACCAGTGCTAAGAAGTTGCAGGTGTCAAAGTCGCCATTGCAGAGAAGCTCTTTCAGACATAGGTAAATTGTTTCACACATTTCTCAGTGTGTACTCAATCATTTTGAGAAATTTAACTTGGTAAAGTTGCGCAATCTCAAGGCGAAGTGTTGTGCAAAGTTTTGTCAAAAACTTTACAGAATTGATTAGTCAATGAGTGATTAATCTGCAGCAGACTTTTCTGAAGAAGTTGAATTTTTCAGAATAATCAATTTTCTGATAAATTGGTGAATGATCTCTAAGTTTGGTGGAGTCTAAGGTTAATCTTGATATAGAGGTGATCTAAATTCAAGGTTAACTTGTTCTTTTGGAGATTAACACTCTCCATCAGGAGGCACTGCATTTCCAGTTTATTTCCATTTTATATTGTATTTCATTTGTATTTGGGTATCTTGTCATTTGCTTCTACCATTGTATTCATTCTCCTTTGAGGGGAATTATCCCACATGAGATGTACTTTGGAGAGCCCCTCCCAAATCTATATAAGGAGGGCCTCTCCCCCCATTTTTACTAGGTTAGAAGCTTGAGGAGCCTACTCCATGCTCTTGGCAAACTCATTTCTAATCCACATGAGTTTACCCATTTTGAGTCTCACACACTCTTTCTTTTATGAGTACACTCTTCTTTTCATTTTGCTTCCATGCATGTACTCTTGACATGGTATCAGAGCATTAGGTGGAGGTGTTGGTGGTGCATTTGGTGATCATTTTGGTGGTGGTGGTGGTGCTTGAGATTTGGTGGTGTGCTTTTTCTCCATTGGGGAAGTCTTTTGCCATCACTTTTATGTTTGTTTGGGCCTCACTTTGCCCATTTTCCCACCCTCCCACCCTTTCTTTCGTCATTTTGTACCCCCTTTTGATCCCATTTTCCCCTCCCACCCACCCTCATTGTGCCCATTTTAGTAGCATTAATTGTTTGAAGTGATTATCAACACTTTAGCATAAATCTATATTATTTTTATGATAATTTGCATGGAGTTGATCGTTCATCTCAAGATTTTAAAGTGTTTATAAACACTTTGATTGAGGATCCTTGACATCTCTTCCTTGTCATAGTACTTATTAGGAGCATTTTTTTCCTCCTTGCTGGTCCAGTTTGAAGCTCAGTGCATGCATGTAACTTAATCTTTGGATTCGTCTCTCTGTTTGCATCTGAAGATTCCCATTTTTGAAGTTCTAAGATTTGCTAAGACTCAAGAGAATCCATCAGCAGTTTTGGTCTAAGTGAAGTTTAGAAGGGGAGTTTTATGCACAGCTAGCAGCCTCTCTGACAAACCAAACCAAACATTACACTATCAATGATACATCAGACATGGAGCACATGCTTGCCTCTTGTAAGAAGCATGCTAGGCTAAAAGACTATATCTCACCCAAATAGACATAGTTGCATGCCACATTTCATGTCAACGACGTCCATGTCTTGTTGATCATAGTATTTTCTCCATCTGAGGATCTTCATTCAGGCATTTCCATAGTTGATGCACTAAAGCTAGCATGGCATTGTATGCAACTCACAATCTCATTGGAGATCATCACAAATTGTTGTGCAGCCTAGAGGATTTCCTACCATTGATTCTCCAAGTTTGTCAATGAGCAGACACTCCTTAGCTAAAATAAATACTCAAATCTCATTTCTTTGAGCACTTCTTTATCTTCTGTAGGCTATGTCACTAACATTTTCGCACCTGTGTGATTGGTTTTCTCCAACGTTGGTTAGTGGGTGGCAAAATAAGAAGAAAACACGGCTTCCAGATGTCCATGTTGGTAGTTTGACCAAGCTTCTCTCTCTAGCTAACAAGTGAGAGAGGTGCATCATATTCTTTATTGAAACTGAGAGAGCTACAAAGAGAGAATGAAGAGCCATACCGCTCCGTGCCTACTAGTAATTTGCACCTTGTGCCCTCGTGGAACTCTACAATAGTGTCTCTCTGCTAATTTTTGTGCACCCATCTCTGAGAGAAAGCGAAAAAGAGTTCGATCATGACACAGAGATAGAGAGAGAGAGAGAGAGCGAGAGTGAAACACCCCTGTAATCACTATGCCCCCTTTGTATCTCTATTACAGAGAGAGAGAGAGAAACGGAGCTGCGCACTATTTGTCGTGCCTCCAATGGTGCACAAATTCATTGTGGAATCAATGATGTGTGCATCTTAAGATTGGCTATCTGCCAACTAACGCACTGAGAGAATTCTGCCATCTCCTGAGAACTAGTTACAGGCTACAAGCATGCCACTTCAATTTTGCATTTGGTATACTATTTTTGGTGGCACCTACTTTTAGCTCTATCAGAATCTCCATGTGACAAGCACTTTGGATGCATTCAACGTAAACCTCTACCCATCTTCTGCTAGACATCACCACCAATGGCAACATTATCATATCTTTGGTGGCAGCAATGATATGAGTTCATTGGATCATTCTCAATATCTGTTTGGTTGACCCTACCATGAATGAATATTTGTTCTCTCATTAATGTGCTGACATCATCAATGATGTTTCTTAATCAACTATTAAAACCCTCGATTATTTTTTCTCCATACTAGTTATCTTCTTTAAATGAAATTGGTACGAGTAACTTTATGGGCTCCATGGTTTGTAACTGCTCATACGGGTCATAGAAAGGCATCAAATCTTTTTGGTACAACCTTTGGCACCTTTCTAAGAAATCATCCAATTGCATTCCTTGCTTATTATTGTATTTGAGACACAAAGGCATCTTTGGCACTCATTCTACACTAAGTGGCCGACCATCTTTTGTACTATCAAACATATAAAGAGAACAAGTGTTTTGTGTGTGCACACTTGTGAGTTGGAGGCAAGTCTAAGCCCATCCACGAGCTCTCTCCGCACATCAAATCCTCTCATTTCTCCAAAGTGTCCAACGTATAGGGCTATTCCAATCCCCCCCCCTAAGGATTTCCAGTGTGGTCCCAAGCCTTTCAATTTCTTTCCAAAGTTTGCGATTATTTTCAAATAATTTCTTAGCACACAAGTGTCTTCAAAGTGTTCTTAAACACTCGACACTTACTCTTGCAAAGCACAAACTCACTTCTTTACAAGTTCAAGTTCACTAAAACTTTGTAATGTCAAAGAGTGAAGCTAGCACCTCATCTATGGCTAATTTTTTACCTTCCTTCACACCCATATTCATGCCCAAGGATGAAAGGTTAAATGTTCAAAACTATAATCTTTGGAACGATGTAATAAGAACATATCTGTATGCCAATTTCCTTCACGATCTAGTAGACGGGTCTGAACCTGAACCCAATGAGGCCAACAACCTAGAATCTTGGCATCTCTGGAATGTTAAAGACAAAAGGGCATTAGGCTAACTTCTACTTACCTCTGATGAACTAACCAAAGGGCACATCACGGCATGTAAAACATCCAAAGAAGCTTGGGACACTTTATTGGCCTTATACAAAGATTAAACTCCCTTGAGGATCTATGCTTTAAAAGCAGAATTCTATAATCTAACTATTCGATTACAAGATACAATCACAAAAGTCATAGTTCAGTTTGAAGACTATCAACGCAAGTTAGCACTTTGTGGTCGACAAATTTCTAGTGAAGATATGGCCATCAGGCTACTTAACAAACTACCTAGGTTGTATGAGGCCTTGTACAACCGAGGGCAAGTTATAACTTGGGAAGAAGTTTGTCTTTTGCTCCTTCATGACTCGCGTGCTAAGTCAACCTCCTCCCATGAGACTGCAATGAAGGCCAAAGGGCCTTTTAACAAAGGAAAAAATACTAGTCATTATACGAGCAATGGACCCAAGCCAAGATCGACTACTTCCTCCTAGAAGTATAGTATTACCTTCTACGGAAAAAGGGGTCATTTAGAGAAATTCTGCTATAAAAAGAAAGAGACCTCGAAGGCTTCTAGTTCCAGGAACTCATCCAAACCTTCGCAACATAGGTCACATTGCTCTAGCAAAGAACACTTTATCTCTACTGAGGAAAATGCTCTAGTTACATCTAGCTCCCCTCACAAATGGATCTTTGATAGCGGAGCGACCTCCCACGTGTAAAGATAAAGATTCTTTTCAAGAACTTGAAGAGCACATAGGTGAAGTGTACCTTGGAAATAACAAAAATCTACCTATTGAAGGGAAAGCAAAAGTACAAATCACCAACACTCAACGGGAATGCAAATCACTTTCAAATGTATTATTTGTTCCCAATTTATGCATGAACTTGTTGTCAATAAAAGAAATTACCGATCATAATAAACAGCTATTGTCTTATAACACCTTTATCAAAGTCATTGACCCTCATACGAAAGACATAATCGCCCAAAGCATTGAAGAGAAGGGCTTATATAAATTATCTTATTTTCTATCTAAGGAATCACTATCTAGTTTGTGGCACCAAAGATATGGCCACACCTCCTATTTACTAAGAATTTCTTCATCACAGATAGTGAAAGGATTGCCCAAGCTTGGGCAACTCAATGATGTTTGCCAGGCTTGCACTGAAGGCAAGCAACATAGGGCTCCTGTTCCAAAGGAAGCATCCACAAGAGCTAGGAACCCTTTAGCCCTTATCCACATGGACTTTTGTGGACCCATGAACACCCTCTCTCTCGATGGATCACTCTACTTCTTCTTTTAGTAGATGACCACTCCCGATACATTTGGGTGTATTTCTTAAAATCAAAGGCAAACACTTTTACTAAGTTTCATGAATGGATCACCCAAGTAGAGAATGAAGCTTCCAAGTCCATTCAGACTATCCGATCAGATGGAGGTGGTGAATTCATAAATCATGACTTTGACAAGTTCCTCAAACAAAAAGGGATAAAAAGACAAGTTACTCAACCTCACACTACATCCTAGAATGGAGTAGCTAAGAGAAAGAGTCGAAGTGTGATGGAAATGGTGAGAACTATGCTTCATAATAAAGACTTACCCTACACATTTTAGGTAGAAGCAGTGCATACTACTGTTCACATACTTAATCGAGGTTTCACCAGTGCATCGCACAACAAGGACACCATTTGAAGCATACTATGGAAGAAATCCTAATGTGCATTACTTTTGAGTATTTGGCAGTGAAGCATTTGTCCACGTGCCAAAAGAAGATCACAAAAAGTTGCAATGCAAGTCTAGGAGGGGGAGAGTGTTGGAGAAGTAGGGGAGTTGCCCCAATGTGAACCTTCTCTAGGATCGTTTAAAGTCTTGTGATCTTCAACATACTTTCTTTATTCCTCATGTACCTATGTGTAACGAATGTTCTACGCATAAAATCCCTTTTCGGAGATTTGTTTGTTAGGTGCATATCTTAAGAATCTCATATGATATGGTAGTTAGACACATCTTCTCTTTTTGTTTAGTCTTTAGAGCATGTGTAGACCCTTCATGTATATAAAGAAAGGAGCTCATTCATCAAGCAGGATCTATTGCCTCTCGTAGACCCTTCATGTTAATTTTTTGATGAATAAAGGGAGCTCCACACTTTAGCGTATGTCTTTTGTGCACATTTCTCTACATGTGTGTGAGAAATGCGTGTGCTTTCTATTTCCCTGTTTTTGAGTGCTTACTTGTTGCTTTCCTTTGGTATTCTTCTTCTTATCCTTTGAATACATTGCATGACCTGCACTTTTATCACTTTCACCTTTGACATCCTGCTCAAAGGTTAGCATGTGACCTAGCAATTGATTTAAATCATGAGTAAAATGATCTAGTGATAATTCAATGGACAAAATGAATGGCTTCCATTTGTCATCACCTCTCAACCTTGTAAGGATTTGCCTTACCAATTTATCCTCCTCAATGTCTTCATCAACTGCTCCTAATGCATCTGCAATGTCTTTCATCCTTGTTACATAATATGAGATGGATTGAGAGGCCTTCTTCTTAAATGTGGTAAATTCTGCCCACAAGGATGCCTTCCTTGACTTTGTGGTGTTTTGAAAATGCTCCTCCAAAGCATTCCATATATCACTTGCACTTTCAAGACCTCTAATGTGAGGTAGCAAGTAGTCATTGATTGGCATATAGATAATGCTCCTAGCTTGAACATCTCTCTTCATCCAATTCTTCAAATCTAATAATTCTTCCCTAGTTGGAACACTAGGATCTCTGAATTGAGGCTTTTCTTCTTCACCTGTAATATAAGCTATCAAGTCTTTGCTCATAAGATGAGCTTCCATCCTCATTGACCATGCTGGATAGTTCTCTCTATCCAATTTCTCTATTTGAAGAGAATCTCCCATCCTTTCTTCACCTGTATATTGAATTCTTCAAACTTTATGAGTAATAGATGTACCTTTGCTTCGAATAATGTTCCTTTTGTCTTCCTTGATGTCGTATGACCTCCTTCTCAAGCTTTGCCCTCAAGCTTTCACATTTTGAACCTTCACATGTTGAATTCTTTGCACCTGCAGCAGTCGGGATCCTCCTTCCTTCAATTCTAATGCTTCCTGATCAGATACCACTAATGGAGAGTGTTAATCTCCAAAAGAACAAGCTTCTCTTGTAATTAGAGCACCTCTATAACAAGAGTAACTCAAATATTCACCAGTTTCAGAGGATCAATGATCAATTATAAAGATTTTGAAAAATCTGTGAAGGAGATGACTACACAGAAAGTCTGCTGCACATATCTCTCTCATTAACTTATCAATTGTGTAAAGTTTTTTATGAAACTTTGCACAAGGTGTCGCCTATAGTTTACACACCTTCTCAAATTTGAATCACTCCAAAAGATTCACTAGATCTTGAGAAAGGATCTCAACAAGTTACCTATGTCTAAAACTGCTCTTCTGAAAAGTCGATTCAGACACTTGTAACTTCTAGCACTTGGTTCTCTCAATCTAGAACCCATTTATGCAAATACTTTTAGCCATAGATGGATTACCTTCTAACTTAAATTTTGAATCCTTATTCATGCAAAACTTTAACCTGTGCACTGAGAAATGATCAAATCATTGACCATCAAGATTGCACCTGTTTTAGAAAACAGTGAACACTTCTTCACATATGAATGTTCCTACTCATAATTCTCATAGCCTGTTTACAATTAGGCTCTCAAACTTTAACCATAGAATCATTCACTATGGACTTAGACATCTACAAAAGGATTCTTGAAATGATCAAGCACAGAAGGAGAATGCTCAGAAACATCGGGTGCAATTTTCTTTCATTCCTGAAGGAATTTACAAGTGAGTGATGAGAGAGACTCAACTCACTTCTAAGATGTCTAATGACTCATACAACTATTGATTTCTCTATCCACATGCTCTCACATATTTGTCCCCACTTTTTACGTGTATATATAGGCAAATATTTACAATATCATGACTATACAAAAGTATAAGTGAACTATCCCTGAATTAATGTACATATGTGTACACATTTTCATCTTCTGAATATGCACTTCCTCCATGCTTCATAACTTGAACTTTTCTTCAGTCCCTGACTTCCAAACCTTCATTAAAACTTCAATTGTTGATTTCCTTGCACCAAGAATTCAATGGATATTTCGAAATCAACATCAATAGCCCATGCGTGGGTCTATATACTCTCTCTCTCTCTCTCTCTCTCTCTCTCTCTCTCTCTTTCTCTCTCTCTCTCTCTCTCTCTCTCTCTCTCTCCTCCTATGCTCAAGAGATTGGTGAAACATCTTATCTTCGACAGCAGCCATCACTATCGTAACCATGTCAACAACTACTCATCTATAAGCGTCGAGCATTTTTTTATCGCCACTACACGTGCAACCCAAAACATTGAGAATACATGAACTTTTGTCATCTTTATTTTTCACAAATTCATCCAGCTATGACAGAAGTGATACATATAACGGCCACACAAACACCACCATGTTTGCATTGAGAGCAAGCCAAGAAGGTTATTTATGGGAAAATGGGGTATTCGAATTTAAAACTGCAAATGAGTTAATGATAGAATATCAAGAACCAAGAAAAATATATCAACAAAGATAAGGATAGCTAAGAGAACTACAAGAGGAACTTCAAAATGTAAGAAAGTGAATCAAAGCGATTCAGAAGCAAATGTAGATAATGAAGCAGTGCATCCAAGGTTTAATGGAAGATACTCAAAGCTAAGAAATGACACAACAGACACACTCATCACCACATAGCAAGTGCAGGTAAAAGAGTATCAGAATCAATCTCAGACTAGTACATCCACAACACTTGATATTAGAGATGTGGAATTGCAAGCACCAATATTTGATGAGACTAAGCAACATTAGCTCGGATATCTCGATATCTACCAGGTATCACGAAAGTTAACTCCACGATACACGATACATGATATTTGTCTAGTATCATGAATGTTTCTCAGCGATACATGATACTTGATATGTGACCACTGCAAGTATCGTGATACTCGACCATAGGAGTTTCACGATATCCAGGTATCACGATACTTCAACCGTGGGAGAACACGATACTTGGATTTTTTGGAGTCCAAATTTAAAATTTTTTGCAAATATGAGTACCTTGTGTCCTCCTTGTCACTCCTATGTGTCTGTAGATGCCAAATCTCCCTTCAAACCCACGATATTGCACTCACGATACTTGGTGCAGGTTATGTCACATCCGAGGCTGTTCGCTCAGATTTTCAGCTATTTTGGTGCTATTCCTTCAGCGTTTCAGTTCTCCACCCTCTCTAAGGCTCTTTCTCACAACCACAAGTAAAAAGCGAGGTGAATGGACTCTAAAAAAAAAAATAGAAAAAACTGAGAAGATGAAGGTGGGTGGAGATGGTGATGATGATGAAGATGAAGGAGAAGAAAAACTCAAGAACTGAAGTGAAAATGGTGTTTTTTTACCTTCCAACATCGCTACTCTACATCTTACCGTCACACGCTCGTCCTCCAAGCTCTCTCCCCTGCAACGGCGCCAAATTTGGTGTCACTCTAGCACAATGGTGAGTACCAACGTGAGGAGCTTCACCTCATAAATGTCAATCCCTGGAGATGTGAGGACTAGTATGAAGACTATGAGCAAGTGATGGCACAAGTGTGTGAGTGAAAGCACACAAACATGCACACATATACACACACACGCGCACAAGGTAAGAGCAAAGAGGGGAACAATGGAAAGCTTCGATTACAAAAGAAGTCTCTTACAAAGCTCAAAACTACAACAAGCTAACCTCAAAAATGAGCCCTCCAGCCCTTTTTATAGTTTTTTGAGAGGTTTTGGCCTTGTCCAGACCTAGTGTCCGGCCTAGTTAAAAATTAGGTTCCAGGGCTTATTTGGGTGCTCAAACGGAGTCCAAAAATTATGAAAAATGGTAGGATGATAGTTCTAATACTCCTCAAGCTCGAGGACTCCTCGGCTTGAACAAAATGGAGTAACAAAAATGGAAAATGGTATTTACAATGGTTTTTAGTGATAAAAATCACTATGTTTATAGGGATTTCTTTTGAAAATTTGACAGGTGCTTCTTGGAGCTCCCTACTTGCTCCTTCTTCTTGTGTGTCCACCTCCTTGATGCGCTTCCATGCTTTGTCCTTGACCTTGAGCTTCAACAGCAGGGTAGCACCTACTCCAATCAAGGTGAATCATAAATTGAGCAGATATGGAGGAGAAGAATTCAAGGACATGAAGTTGTATCAAAGTTTGGTTGGTAGTCTAATCTATGCTACATTGACTAGGCCTGATTTCTCATATGCAGTTGGAGTGTTGTATCAATTCATGTGTTGTCCCAGGAAAGAACATTGGATTGCAGGACAAAGGGTGCTTAGATATATGAAGGGCACACTCAAAGAAGGTTTGTATTATGGATTCACATGAGATACAAAAATCAAGATATATAATGACGCAAATTGGGCAGGTAACTCTGATGATAGGAGGTCAACCTATGGATATTTATGTTATGTGGGAGATAAATTAATCTCTTGGTGTTCTAAGAAGCAACATACAGTTGCTTTGTCATCTACAGAAGCAGAATATAAAGGTATGGTTGAAGCTGCAAAGGAGGTTATATGGTTGAAGACACTTCTGAAGAGTTTTGACGTCATTCAGAGTACACCCACTATTCACGGAGATAATATGAGTTCACTATATCTAGCTGCTAACCCTATGTTTCATGCTAGGACTAAACATATTGAGATCCAATATCATTTCTTGAATCAAATTTATAGAAGCCCTCCATATTTCTTTGTATCATATTTCCATTGTTAAACGACTTTATACTTCAAT
>CM035406.1:199506281-199511281 GCA_020310875.1 Ceratopteris richardii | reverse complement strand
GGGAGAAAGCTTGCAGATTGATAAGCTAGATAGAGAGAACTATCCAGCATGGTCCATGAGGATGGAGGCACACCTCATGAGTAAAGATTTGATAGCATTTATTACAGGAGATGAAGAAAAACCTGAATTTGCAGATCCTAGTATTCCTACTAGGGAAGAGCTTGCAATGTTGAAGACTTGGATGAGAAAGGATGCTCAAGCAAGGAGTATCATTTACATGGCTGTAAATGATTATCTTCTACCTCACATTAGAGGTTTGGAAAGTGCTACAGATGTTTGGAATGCCTTGGAAGAGCATTTCCAAAATACAACTAAGTCAAGGAAGTCCTCACTATGGGCTGAGTTCACAACCTTCAAGAAGAAGAGCTCACAATCAATTTCAGATTATGTGGCAAGGATGAAGGATATTGCAGATAGCTTGGGAGCAGTGGATGAAGACATTGAAGAGGAAAAGTTGGTAAGACAAATACTTACAGGTCTAAGAGGAGATGAGAAGTGGAAGCCTTTTATATTGTCCATAGAATTGTCACTTGATCACTTTAGTCCTGATCTTAATCAATTGCTAGGACATATGCTAACTTTTGAGCAGGATCTTAAAGGAGACAATGATAGAAGTACAAGTCAAGCTATGAACTCCAAGGACAAGAAAAAGAATGGCAAGGGAAAGCAATCGAATGATGATGAAGGGAATTCAAATCAAGCTAACTTCACAAAAGGGAAGATGAATTTCAGAGGTAAAGGAAGAGGAGGTAAGAACAAAGATAATGCTAAAGCTTGTTGGATTTGTGGCAGAACAAATCATTTGGCAAATGATTGTTGGTATAACAATCAAAATGGTGGAAACAATAATCAGAATTATAATCAAAGAGGTAGAGGAGGCAGAAACCAAAGAGGCAATTTCAGAGGAAGAGGTGGTAGGACATCATATGGTAGAGGAGGTGGAAGAAACTTCCAATCTCAGTCCTACAACAACAATTATTATAATTATGCATCAGATCAAAAGGATGATATGACTCTTATCTTGAATGCAACTCATGAATCAATGGGAGAAGATCAAAGAGTGTTTTATATTGACTCAGGGTGTAGCAACCATCTGAGTGGGAATCTATCCTTGATGACTGATATGGAAGCAAGGGTGAATGGACATACAGTTCAAACAGGTGACAATACCAAACATAAAGTGGAGAGCATTGGATCAGTGAAGACAAAGAGTGGAAGTACACTTCTGAGCAAGGTACTTTATGTTCCTACTATTCCTAAAAATTTGATAAGTGTAGGGCAAATTGTGGAGAAAGGATATGAGGTAAGATTCACAAATGATGGTGTTTATGTGCAAGATCCAAATCAAGGATATAGAAACATAATTGCAGGTAAAAAGGAAGGAAGATTGTTCACTCTCAAAGTCCAAGGTAATGTGGGACATGCATTATTTACCTATGGAAGTCAAAAGGTATCTGAATTAGACCTATGGCATAAAAGGCTAGGTCATTTCAATGAGAGAGCTATAAAGGAAATGTCAAAGAATCAGGTGGTGCTTGGATTGCCAAATATTGAAGGGCAACATATGGTGTACAAGTGTGAAGCTTGTCAATTAGGTAAAGCACATAAAGGTTCTTACAACAAATCAGGGTACAAGCATTCAAATATGCTTGAATTGGTTCATACAGATGTATGGGGTCCCTCAAGGGACTATAGCATAAATGGATCCAGATATTATGTGTTGTTTGTAGATGATGCAACCAGGTGGATTACTTTGTATGTAATCAAGGATAAATCATAAGTTTTCAAGACATTCAAACATTTTCATGCCTATGCAGAAAGGATCACAGGGCAAAAGCTTAAGAGGTTAAGATCAGATGGAGGGGGAGAGTATTTCTCTAAAGAGTTTGATGATTATTTGTGGAATGCAGGTATCAAAAGAGAAGTAACTTGCAGGTACTCTCCTCAACAGAATGGAGTAGCAGAAAGGAGGAATAGGACTCTTGTAGAGTTTGCAAGAGCCATGATGAAGGAAAAGAATTGTCCAAATTACTTATGGGCAGAAGCTATTAACACTACAACATACCTTGTGAATAGGTTGCCTTGCAAAGCTTTGGATGGAGGAACTCCTTATGAAGCATGGTGGGGTAAGAAACCTACCCTTGATCATTGTAAGGTATTTGGATGTATTGCATATGCTTATGTTCCTTCACAATTAAGACATAAGCTAGAACCAAAAGCAGAGAAGTATGTGTTTATTGGATATGATGATAGACAGATGGGTTACAGGTTGTGGAGTCCATCCACAAAGCAATTTCTTGTTACCAAAGATGTGACATTTGATGAGCAAAATACATGGTATACAGGATCAACAAATGAGTTTGCAGGTGTTGAAGAAATACAAAGAAAAGGAAAGGCAAAAGTAAAAGTGTGTGAAGAAATTGTTGATGAAGTTGACTCTAGAAGTAGATTGCAGGATCATGTAGAAGAAGGGCCAAGATTTGATCCAGAATCAAATGAGGCTGAAACTTCGAGAAGTGCAGAAATCAGAAGATCTACAAGGGAAAGGAAAGAACCTATAAGGTATAGTTATGATACATCTTTCCTAACAACAAAAGATTATGCCTACATTGTGAAGACAGAAGAAGATCCAACCACTTATGAAGAAGCCAAAGGTAAACAGAATTGGGAGAAGGCAATGCAGGAAGAGTATGATGCTCTACTTGAAAATGAAACTTGGGAATTAGTACCAAGACCAAAGAATCAGAAGGTCATTGGATGTAAGTGGGTATATAAAACAAAGAGGTTTGCAGATGGTAAGGTGTCTAGATACAAGGCTAGACTTGTGGTCAAAGGTTATGCCCAAACTTATGGGGTAGATTATGATGAAACCTTTAGTCCTGTTGCTAAGATGTCTACAATTAGGACATTGATTGCTATTGCTGCTTGTAAGGGATGGAAATTATCACAATTGGATGTGAAAAATGCATTTTTTAAATGGATACATTGCAGATGAAGTATACATGGAGCAACCAGAAGGCTTCATGGAATCAATTGGATCAGACTATGTGTGTAAGCTCAAGAGAGCTTTATATGGGTTGAAGCAAGCCCCAAGAGCTTGGAATTACAGATTGGTCAAGTTCTTGAATGAATGTGGATTTCAAGCATCAAAGGCAGATAGTAGCTTGCTAGTGAAGGCAAGTGAACATGGATACATTTACATGTGCATTTATGTTGATGATATTATTGTTACAGGAACAGATGCTCAAGGAATCAATGAACTCAAAAAGCAAATAGAGAAGGAGTTTAAGATAAGTGATTTGGGAAACTTATCTTATTTTCTAGGAATGCAGATTGTGTATACTCAACATGGAGTATATGTTTCACAAGAGAGATACTTGAAGAATCTTCTAGTCAAGTTTAACATGGAGGATTGCAAGACCTCAACCACACCATTGGAGGTAAATCATAAATTAAGCAGGTATGGAGGTGAAGAATTCAATGATATGAAGAAATATCAGAGTTTGGTAGGTAGTTTAATCTATGCTACCTTGACAAGGCCAGATCTATCATATGCAGTAGGTGTGCTGTCACAATTCATGCATTGTCCAAAGAAGACTCATTGGATTGCAGCCCAAGGGTACTCAGATATATCAAAGGAACCCTAAGTGAAGGTTTGTATTATGGTTTCACTTCTGACACAAGAATCAAAGTGTTTAGTGATGCAGATTGGGCAGGTGACTCAGATGATAGAAGGTCTACTCATGGGTATCTCTGTTATGTTGGAGATAAGCTAGTTTCTTGGTGTTCAAGGAAGCAACATACAGTTGCTTTATCATCCACAGAAGCTGAGTATAAGGGAATGGTAGAAGCTGCAAAAGAAGTGATATGGTTGAAGACCTTGATGAAAAGTTTTGAGACTGATCATAGTACTCCAATAATTTTTGGAGACAATATGAGTTCTTTGTATTTGGCAGCTAACCCTGTTTTTCATGCCAGGACTAAGCATATAGAGATTCAGTATCATTTCTTGAGGGAAGAGGTACTAGATAAAGAGATTGAAGTGATGTAGACTCCAACAAAAGAACAAGTGGCAGATATGATGACAAAGAGCTTGGATGGATCTAAGCTACAGAGATTCAAGGAGATGGCAGGAGTAAAGAAGAATGGAATAATCACAATTAGTGATTGAGGGGGAGCTGTTGGAACAAGCCAATCACAAATTGATGATTATACAGATCTTGAAGAAAGCTTATGGTTGGAATGAAGCAAAGAAAGATACTTGTGGAAGTGAAGAAGATTTCAGGATGATGTCTTGTACACATATGTACATATAAGTGAAGAATCTTGTAAGCTGAGTATAGCTAAGCCTTTAGGATGATTAGTAGCAATGTCATAGACATGGGATGAATCTAAAGTCATGTATATATAAGTTAATGATGACAAGAAATATGGAAGAGAGTCATTTGTAGATGACAAACTTCAGAAAGATGTGTAGAGAGTTTTTTCCCACAAAATAGCGACGGGTTTTTCTCTGAGTGCTCTCTGTCTGATCACGTGGATCAGAAATCCTTTTGTACACATCTAATTGAGAAGCTAATGAAGCTATGTCTAGAGTTTCAGAATCTAATTCCTCTCCTACTGTGAGAATGATCATTAGGAACATTCATATGTGAACTTTGGAAACTGAAGTCTGAGAGTAGCGCACTTTTCCGTCTCAGTATTTTGATCAGATCTGCGTGTATACTGTAAAGTTTTTGATGAGTGAGCACTTAAAATTTAAGTTGAAAGATAAGGAAGCTATGGCTAAAAGCATTTAGCAAAACGGGTTTCAGATTGGGAGAAATCAACTTAAGAAGTTGACTATGTCGAAGGTGCAACTTCTGAGAGACATTTTCTGACATATCTTTGATCTTAATGATCAAATTAAACTTTTGGTGATTAGTTTTGAGAACTAATGACTAGTATGATTGCGCAAAGGTATTGCTAATACTTGTGCATCATTTACTTGAAGAAATTTG
>CM035406.1:199493781-199496281 GCA_020310875.1 Ceratopteris richardii | reverse complement strand
GAGGTTGCTCCATGTAAACCTCATCTGATATATATCCATTCAAAAATGCATTCTTAATGTCCAATTGACTCAATGTCCATCCTTTTGATGCTGCAATGGCAATGATTGTCCTTATGGTTGACATCTTTGCTACAGGACTGAATGTCTCATCATAATCTATGCCAAATGTTTGAGCATAGCCTTTAACCACCAATCTGGCTTTGTACCTGGCTATAGTTCCATCTGCATGCTTTTTAACTTTGTAAACCCATTTATTTCCAATCACTTTCTTACCATTAGGCTTTGGAACAAGTTCCCAAGTTTTGTTCTCTTCAAGAGCATCAAACTCTTCCTTCATTGCTACTTCCCATTGTCTCTTACCCTTTGCTTCATCATAGCCTTGAGGTTCTTCATCTTCCTTAACCATGTAAGCATAATTTTTCTGAGTCAAGTAAGAAGTATCATAGGAATACCTTGTAGGTTGCTTCCTCATTCTTGTTGACCTTCTTGGTTCACACTCTTCATGTATATCTGGATGTACTTCTTCATCAAATATTGGTCCATCTTCATTCCTTCTATATGATCCAACCCTTGATGTGCTTGCTTGCATATGTTCTTCATCACCATCTATCTGCATATGTGACTTACCTCTTGCACTCCTTCTTATCTCTTCTTCAAATGTTTCAAGATCACATTCTTTATCTGCATACCAACTCTTCTGTTCATCAAAAGTCACATCTCTGGAAACAATAAAATGTTTAGTCAAAGGACTCCATAGTCTATAACCCATTTGCTTTTCATCATACCCAATAAACACATATTTTTCTGCCTTTGGTTCAAGCTTATGTCTGAGTTGTGATGGCACATAAGCATAGGCAATTGACCCAAACACTTTACAATGGTCAAGTGTTGGTTTCTTACCCCACCAAGCTTCATAAGGGGTCATACCATTCAAAGCTCCACATGGTAGCCTATTCACAAGGTATGTGGCTGTATTTACAGCCTCAGCCCAAAGATAATTAGGGCAATTCTTTTCCTTTAACATTGCTCTTGCAAATTCAACCAATGTTCTATTTCTCCTTTCTGCCACCCCATTATGTTGAGGTGTATACCTGCAAGTTATCTCTCTCTTGATACCTGCATTCCAAAGATAGTCATTAAACTCTTGAGAGAAGTATTCTCCCCCTCCATCAGACCTTAGCCTCTTGAGTTTTTGACCTGTAACTCTTTCTGCATAAGCATGAAAATGTTTGAAGGCTCCAAAGACTTCTGATCTTTCTTTTAGAACATAAAGGGTTATCCACCTTGTAGCATCATCAATAAACAAAACATAATACCTAGATCCATTTATTGAACCTTCTTTTGTTGGACCCCATACATCTGTATGTATGAGTTCAAGCAAACCCTCATGCTTGAAACCTTTCTTCTGAAATGGTTGTCTATGAGCTTTTCCCATCTGACAAGCTTCACACTTGTATATCATATGTTGATTCTTCACATTTGGTAGTCCCAATACAGATTGGTTCTCCACCATAGTTTTGATTCCTCTTTCATTGAAATGTCCCAATCTTTTATGCCAAAGATCTAGCTCTGTAATTACTTCATCACCATGTGTGATTAGGGCTTGACCAACATTTCCTTGTACTTTGAGAGTAAAAAGTCTACCTTCCTTCTTACCACAAACAATGGGTTTGTATGCATCCTCTGGATCTTCAACAAATACCCCTTCATTTGTAAATCTGACTTGAAAACCTTTCTCCACTATTTGTCCAACACTAATCAGATTCTTTGGTATTGTTGGAACATACAAAACATTTGTTAATAAATCAGCTCCACTCCTGCACTTCACTTTTCCAATTGAATGCACATTATGTTTTGTATTATCACCTGTTTGTACTGTATGACTTGAATTGCCTTCTTCCAATTCTGACAACAATTCTATATTACCTGACAAATGATTTGAACAACCAGAATCAATATAAAATACCTTAAGATCCTCCTTCTCTGATGAACTTATTGAATTCATCATCAATGTTGTATGGTTGTCATTCTGTGTATCATTTGCATAATTGTAATATGTGGTGTTGTATGATTGGTTCTGATTCCAATTTCTTCCACCACCTCTTCCATAACTTCCTCTTGAATTCTGTCTTCCTCTTTGAAAATGATTATGAAACCTTCCACCTCTTCCTCTGCCATTGTTATTCTGATTTTGACTTGCTCCTTGTTGATTGTGCCAACAATCATATGCTAGATGATTGCTCAATCCACAAATCCAACATGTCTTCTTGTTATTGTTCTGATTACCTCTACCTCTTCCATTTCCTCGACCTTTACCTCTGCCAAAACCTCTTCCTCTTGCATAATTTGCTTGAGTTGTTGACTCTTCTTCATCCTTTGCCTTGCCTTTATCTCCTTTCTTTTTATTCTTCACATACATTGCAGAACTTTGACCTTTGTCTCCATCTGACTTCAAGTCTTGCTCAAATGTGAGCATCAATCCAAGTAATTGATTCAGTTC
>CM035406.1:199476281-199478781 GCA_020310875.1 Ceratopteris richardii | reverse complement strand
TTGAGAAAGGTTTTCAAGTCAGATTTACAAATGAAGGAGTATTTGTAGAAGATCCCAAGAATGGATCCATATCACTAGATCGTCTCTGGTAAGAAAGAAGGTGGACTCTTTACTTTAAGAGTACAAGGGAACATTGGTCAAGTGTTGCTCACACATGGTGAAAAGGTGATTACAGAACTTGATCTCTAGCATAAGAGATTAGGTCATTTTAATGAAGAAGGAATTAAAGCTATGATTTCAAATCAGTCAGTACTGGGATTACCGAATGTACAGAACCAACATATGATTCACAAGTGCGAAGCATGCCAGATGGGAAAAGCCCACAGGTTACCTTTCCAGAAGAAAGGATTCAAACATGATGGAGTACTTGAACTCATTCATACAGATGTATGGGGTCCAACAAAAGAAGGATCAATCAGTGGCTCAAGGTATTATGTTTTATTCATTGATGACGCTACAAGATGGATAACGTTATATGTTTTGAAGGAAAGATCAGAAGTATTTGAAACCTTCAAGCATTTTCATGCATATTCTGAAAGACTCATGGGTTGAAAGCTTAAGAGACTGAGGTCTGATGGAGGGGGAGAATATTTTCCCAAAAGTTCAATGACTATCTTTGGAATGCAGGTATTAAGAGAGAAATAACCTGCAGGTATACACCACAACAAAATGGTGTAGCAGAAAGAAGAAACCGAACTCTAGTTGAGTTTGCACGAGCTATGCTAAAAGAAAAAGATTGTCCAAATTATCTTTGGGCTGAAGCTGTAAATACAACTACATACTTGGTAAACAGATTACCGTGTATAGCTTTAGATGGAATGACTCCTTATGAAGCTTGGTGGGGAAAGAGACCAACACTTGATCATTGCAAAGTATTTGGATCAGTAGCTTATGCTTATGTACCATCACAACTCAGACATAAGCTTGAATCAAAAGCAGAGAAATATGTGTTCGTCGGATATGATGAAAAGCAGATGGGTTACAGGTTATGGAGTCCTCTAACAAAACAGTTTACTGTTTGCAGAGATGTTACATTTGATGAACAGAAAAGCTGGTATGCAGATCAAAGTCATACAACGGAGGAATGTGAAGAAGAGGTAAGAAGAAAAGAGACAGGGAAATCAATTGTGCAGGTGAATAGAGATTAAGACTATATGCAAGCAAGTACGTCCAGAAATGGATTAACAAGAAGAAATGAAGAAATTCCTATATTTGATGAAGAAGTGTATTCAGACACTTATGAAGAATGTGAACCAAGAAGGTCAAGCAGGACTAGAAGACAACCTGAAAGGTATTCTTATGATACTTCGTACATAACTCAGAAAAATTATGCATATATGGTCAAAGATGATGAAGAACCTCAGAACTATAATGAAGCTAAAGACAAGAAGCAATGGGAAGAAGCAATGGAAAAAGAGTTCAGCGCACTGGAGGAGAACAAGACATGGGAACTTGTTCCTAAACCAAATGGTAAGAAAGTGATTGGAAATAAATGGGTTTTCAAAGTTAAGAAACTTGCAGATCGAAGGATAGCCAGATACAAAGCTAGACTGGTTGTCAAAGGCTATGCTCAGACGCATGGCATAGATTATGATGAGACGTTTAGTCCGGTGGCAAGGATGTCAACCATAAGGACAGTGATTGCTATAGCAGCATCAAAAGGATGGAAGCTAAGTCAACTGGATATCAAGAATGCATTTCTGAATGGATATATATCAGATGAAGTCTATATGGAACAACCTGAAGGGTTCGTAAGTTCCAGATACCTAAATTTTGTTTGCAGATTAAGAAAAGCACTTTATGGATTGAAGCAAGCTCCAAGAGCTTGGAATTACAGACTTGTGAAATATCTCAATGAACTTGGATACCAAAGTTCGAAGGCAGATGCAAGTCTACTCATCAAGAGAACAGAAGAAGGTATGATCTACATTTGTATTTATGTAGATGACATTATAATCACAGGTACCTCAGATGAAGGAATTAAAGAAGTAAAGAGATTGCTTGAAAAGGAGTTTAAGATCAGTGATCTAGGAAAGTTATCATACTTTCTTGGAATGGAAATCACATACACAGATCATGGTGTATATGTTTCACAAGAAAGGTATCTTTTAAACTTACTGAAGAAGTTTAATATGGAGAATTGCAGAGAAGCTTCAACACCGCTTGAAGTAAATCATAAACTCAGTAAATATGATGGAGCAGAGTTTAAAGATATGAGAAAGTATCAGTCGTTAGTGGGAAGTCTAATTTATGCTACACTAACAAGACCAGATCTTAGTTATGGAGTGGGAGTTCTCTCACAATTCATGCATTGTCCGAAGGATCAACATTGGGTTGCAGCACAAAGAGTTCTTAGATATATCAAAAGAACTATAAAGGAAGGATTATATTATCCTTTTATGTCAGATATAAAGTTGAGAGCATTCAGTGACTCAGACTGGGCAAGAAGTCAAGATGACAGAAGATCAACACATGGGTATATGATATACCTAGGAGATAA
>CM035406.1:199436281-199468781 GCA_020310875.1 Ceratopteris richardii | reverse complement strand
AAAAAAACGCGATTCTGTGATGAAAATCGCGATTCTGTGAAAATTCAAAATTTTTTGAAAAATCACGATTTTCAGTTTTCCCGCCTAAAAGTTGGTTGAAAAAAAAAATCGCGATTCTGTGTTTTTCTCAAAAAAAAAAAACACGATTCTCTGCTCAAAATCGCGATTCTCAAAAAAACACGATTCTCTGCTCAAAATCGCGATTCTCACCAATCACGATTTTCAGCAAAAACACGATTTTGTGAAAAAGGCGATTCTGTGAAAACACTATTTTTTGCTCAAAATCGCGATTTTCAAAAACACGATTTTGTGCTCAACATCGCGATTTTCATGTGAAAAATACGATTTTCAAAAAACACGATTCTCTGCTCAAAATCGCGATTCTCACCAATCACGATTTTCAGCGAAAAACACGATTTTGTGAAAAACACGACTTTCTGCTCAAAATCGCGATTCTCACAAATCACGATTTTCAGCCAAAAATACGATTTTGAGAAAAACACGATTCTGTGGGACAAAATCACGATTTTCAAGTCAAAAACACGATTTTGAGAAAACACGAATTTTTGCTCAAAATCGCGATTTTCAATTCACGATTTTCTGCTCAAAATCGCGATTTTCATGTCAAAAACACGATTCTGAGAAAACACGATTTTCAGTCAAAAACACGATTTTGTGAATCACGATTCTCTGAGTCAAAATCGCGATTTTCAGAAACACGATTTTGTGATCAACATCGCGATTCTCTGAAACACGATTTTGTGATCAACATCGCGATTCTCTGAAACACGATTTTGTGATCAACATCGCGATTCTCTGAAACACGATTTTGTGATCAAAATCGCGATTTTCAGAAACACGATTTTGTGATCAACATCGCGATTCTCTGAAACACGATTTTGTGATCAACATTGCGATTTTCAGAAACACGATTTTGTGATCAACATCGCGATTCTCTGAAACACGATTTTGTGATCAACATCGCGATTCTCTGAAACACGATTTTGTGATCAACATCGCGATTCTTTGAAACACGATTTTGTGATCAACATCGCGATTCTCTGAAACACGATTTTGTGATCAACATCGCGATTCTCTGAAACACGATTTTGTGATCAACATCGCGATTTTCAAATCACGTTTTTCTGCTCAAAATCGCGATTCTCTGAAACACGATTTTGTGCTCAACATCGCGATTTTTTTGACTTCACAGCATCGCGATTTTCAGAAAGTTCACAAAATCGCGATTTTCTCCAAAGGTCCTGTTTGCCTGTTTTGACCCCCAGGAGCCTGATTTGACATAACTTTCTCATCCAAAGTCCATTTTTTGAGCTCTATAGCTTGTTGGAAAGCTCGTTTCAAATCCTACACGATCTCAACTGTTTTTTTCAAGAATAATGCGTTGATTTTGAGATAGGATAATTTGAAGTTGACCCTCAGGTGGGACTAGGGAACCAAGGGGGCTCTAAAGAATTGTGAACCATACCAAAGGGAAAATTTGGACTCTTGACTAAAGCTTATGAACCTGAGATCTGGTAGACACTTAGGCAAGGATAAACAAAGCATTAGATCTTCTGAGGCTAGTGTCAACCATACATCCAAGTCTTGGGCACAACAACTAAGTGGTCATCTTTTACTCAGATCAGACACAAGTGATTCAGAAATGTCTTTTAGTATGGGAAAACCTGCAGGTGGCTCAGGGACTGCCCATTTACAAACACCGGAAGGTCCCTATAAGACACAGTTGGAATATATTCGGACCAACCAATTAGGTGCTCGCATCTATGAGGATGGTCTGAGGCAATCAGTGGTCCAACTCAAAAATCCAGATCAATCCTTTGGACTTGAACACCCGGTGGTCAAGTTCGAAGAGGGTTCATACATTGATAAGGAAGGAACCATATATGTGGTTACCAACCAACCAGATAGGACCGATGAGTTTGGAAATATCATTCATGAGAATGAGATAGGAGACCTAGAACAAGGAAACGTAGGACAAGGACCCCAGACTCCTAGAGGTAAGTCAGTTTTGACCCGAGTGATCACTCCGGACTGGATCCCTCAAGACAACAAAAGCATAGAACTATTTTTGAATAGAGAAACAGAGGAAGCCTTTTGGAGGTTCAAGCCAGATCAACCTAGCCAATTGGGCATAGTTATCATCTATGAATTCAAAGATCCTGAGATACCAGGCAAAGTTGTCTACCTGGATAACACATCAGAAAAAATTTTCTTGGTAACGGAACATGATAGACATGCATATACATGGAAGAATGACATGATTTTCCCCCCACCAAGATCCAATGTTTCCCATGGCCTCCAAGGGGTAGGATCATCCCAGGCTCATGAAGCCTAGAGAGAAAGAACTAGAGAGAGACCTGAGGTAAGTTTTGCACACACCGTGGGCAGGAATAGGTCAGGATTTGAAAATGAAAGACCTGAAAGAGAGAGACATCAAGCACATAGGCAACAAAGAGATGAACAGGATTTTCCATTGCCTAGACCCCGGGAGTACCCAAGAACCCTTAAACCCAGTCACGTGATCAAGGCAATGAAGAACTATTTCGATGGGACAGGGGATCCTTATGATCATGTGGCCGAGTACAAACAAGTGCTGAGAGCCGAACAAATTGAGGACTGGTTCACCCAGTACGAGGCATTTGGTTTGACCCTTAAAGGCACTGCCTTAGCTTGGTTTCAACCATTGAGTAGAAGCAGCTATCGCGATATAGGTCAACTGCTAGACGAATTCATTGTAGAATTTTCCAAGAGTGGTATCAGGCATAACACATCGTCCCTGATCCATAGTTTCAAGCAGACACCCCAAGAAACAGTGCGACTAGCAGGTAGAAGGTTCAGACAGTACCTAGAAAGATGCCCTGCTCCAGAGCTACCCACACCAGCCAAACAAGTGGCTTTGTTTTTAGATGGCTTATTGAGCACAAAGTTAAGATCCTATGTATACTTGAAAGATCCTAGATCCATAGAAGAGTGTGTGCGGACGTGCATAGACATAGAAGATAACTTGGGTGAGGAGTTAGGATTGTCCAAACTCTACAAAGATTCGGATAGTTCTACTAGTCATACTTCAAAGATCTCCGCAGAAATAGAAGAGATAGCTGAGCAAGTTGCCAAGAAGCTGGGAGTCCAAAATCAACAAACACAGAGAGTCACTCCATTGAATCGGTGCTATACTTGCGGAGGTGACCACATGACTAACGTATGTCGAATGCAAAACCAAAACATTAGAGAAAGGAATGCTCCATATTGCACTATTGAGAGAAAATACACAAACCACACGGCTCAAGATTGTCCCTACAATAGGCAGGCTGTTAGACAAAATTATCAGCAACCTTACCCACAAGGTAGGTATCAGAATCAATACCAACAGCCATATTATAGACCACAACAGCAGTATCAGGTACCATATAGGCCACAACCTGTCTTGGGAAACCAACAACCAGCTCCAGCCAACGTGATTCCAGTCAAGTATGCTGTGGGAGAGGAAAATCCAAATAGAGCATTGGTGCCCCTAACCCCATGGACACCAGATAATGATTCTCATGCTCATAGTTCAGACTACTCCCATGAAGGTAGTCCACATGCGTATTACACAGAGTCACCTGAGCATAGTGAGATTTACTCGTATCAATATGAGGCGCCACCTATGGAGCAAAATTGGGAGCCAGAATACTCCAATGTCATGTACACAAATCCTAACCCTAGGCCCCAGTTGAGACAAATGAGACCACAAGCCCCTAGAGGATCTTGTTTTAGATGTCAACGTGATCATTTCATTCGTGACTGTCCCCACCCACCATCTCCGAGTCAAGGACAGGCTATCACAATACAGGCTTTTTGTCCTGATTGTGGCAAAGACCACCTCCCCAGAGATTGTCCAAGAAACCCCTCTAGTGCACCCAAGATTACACCCATTAATGTGGTAGGCTTAGTGGCAGATCCAAGTTCAAGTAGTAGCAATGTGGCTCCTATACAAGCTGTCACTAGAGCACAAGCCTTAAAACAGGATAAACCAGTAGAACAATCAGAGTCGAGTGAATCGGGAGAGCCTAGTAAGAGGAAAACAAGAACATGGAAGGATACCAGAGAGAAGGCCAATCGCAAGTGGAATAAAAAGTTATCGGAACTAGAAGAAAGCTTAAAAGAAGCGAAAACAAAAATAGAAGACATTGCATCTCAAAGCCCCTCGCATGCCGAAACTCCATCCACTCCACCTCATCCCACCCCACCACCCATTGTAAATAGACCGCAACCAGGGTCTGTTCTTGCAGATCCAACCCCAGAAGGCTTGGACATGATGTTCAAGGCCTACCAGGCTCGACTTCAAGAAGGGCCTACAGCGGCAAACCTAGACAAGAGTTACCCTAGAGCAGATTTAGAGATTGAACGGATGAAAATGTGCATGAAAATGGTAGAACAAGCTCAAGCCATACTTGAGACTAGTCAAAAGTTCAATCAGACAAACTCTATCAAATCGGATTTGCATTTCCAGGGCTTACTAGAACGATTAGAGCAGTTGGTAAACAAACCACAAGTTTCTTTACCTCCACAGGCTCAACCAGTTATTGAAAGAGGAAGCTCACCACCCAGGGGAGCTTATGTTCCTAATTCCACGGATGCTGGAATACCTCCTTCTATTCAACAGTACTCTCAAGAATTCTTGCGGGAAATACAAGAAGAGAAATGGGCCAAGGAGAAGGGTAATTCCCCTCCTATTCCTGAGATTGATGATCTTCATGATCAATTTCCCCAAGACATCCCATCTATTTACGAAGATGAAGCAGAACAACAAGAGGACGAAAGGTTAGATTTTGAATCTAATACCTTAGAAGAACTGCCTCAATTTCCAGGCCCATGGGAATCTGAATCACTCCAGATTAGAGCTCCCACAATACTGGTAAGAAATGAAGACTCAGTGGTTCCAAGGAACACTGATGTCGTGAAGAACACTAAGGTTCAGTGTCATCTCACTGTAGAAGAGCTGCTCAAAGCAAAACCTGAGCTCTGGAATCATGTGAAGGATCAGGTTCCAGAACTTGATTCCAACATGCCAAAAGCAGGCTCCAAGCAAAGGGTACCAGAGATACCTCTAGACAAAATAGGGGACATGTGTGAGGGTGAAGAAGGTAATACTTATCTTCCCATCACCTACCAAGGTTACACAACCAAAGCAATCATAGATTCAGGTGCTGGTGTTGCTATTGCGACCACCTCCTTGTGGAAGCAATGGGGCAAGCCCACATTAAGACCAACTAGAATGAAGCTTCAAATGGCTGATGGTCATTTTGAAAGACCTCTAGGATTGCTAGAAGGGATCACTCTAACCACTTGTGGTGTAGAATTTGAGCACACATTTGCTATATGTGACTTTGAGAAAAATAATGTCTTTGAGATGATCCTAGGAAGACCCTTCCTACGACAATTGCAAATAGTACAGGATTGGGGAACTAACTCCTTGTACTTACAGCACTTAGGGGTCACCACTAAGGTCAATTTGAAGGATTACACCTTCAGAGATGTACCACCCCTACAGTGGAATTCTATCCACAAAGCGAAAGAAGATTCCATCTCTGTGCATTCTGAAAGTTCACCTGATCCATCATGGCTGCATGAAGATACTCATTTGTGGATGTGCAAGGTCGCAAAGGAAGAGGAAAAACGTTTAAAGGCAAGAGAAGAAGGAACTTCGCTAGGAGATAGACCAGTTAGGGACCCAGCCTACACACCGATGATCTTTCCAGATGAGGAGTTTGAGCCTCATGGCTGGCCAGAAATCTTAGCCACCATGGACATTGCTGTCAATGAGGAACAGTGGACACCTCATTGTGATGAGGAAGGTTATGATATCTCAGTGTTCATGTGTCAACCCTTGCTGGAAGAGTGTGATCCTAGTGAGTTCATAGAAGAAGAAGAGAATGACGATGATCTAGAATCCATTGTGATGGACACTTACTTTGACTCAGAGGAACACTATTTAGAGGACACAGGAGTGTTAACCCAAAAAGAAGAAGAACCCCTCACGAGTATCAAAACGGTAAATTCAAAGGAAGGAAGTGAAGGAGGTCAAAAGAAAAAGAAAAGAAAAGCAGTGAAACAAGAAGAGGAAGAATCATTGTTTGAAGTACCAGATAATTTCAAGAAATATGAAGTTGACGACCGCAAAATTTTGGTACGAATGCCTAAGAGAGAGGCCATCATAGGAGAATCATATGATAATAAAGAAAAGACCAAGAAGATTGTAGTGACCATTGAAGAGAACGAAGAGAGATGCACATATATAGGAGATGACCTAAGTGCAAGAGAAGAAATGGAGCTCATAGCTCTATTAAGGGAATATAGGGATGTGTTTGCATGGCACTATAGAGACTTGAAAGGGGTAGATCCAAGAATTTGCTCTCATACTATCCCCATGACTGCTGATGCCAAGCCCACCAAACAGAAGCCCTACACATATAATGACACCTATGCAGCCAAAATAAAAGAAGAAATTGATAGGTTGATTGAAGCTGGATTCATCTATGAGATTGAGCATACTGAATGGGTGTCCCCCATTGTAGTAGTGCCCAAGAAGAACGGAAAGTTGCGAGTGTGCATTAACCTGAAAAAAGTTAATGCCGCTACAATCAGAGATAGCTATCCGCTTCCAATCACCGAACATTTATTGGAGCGTGTTGCAGGCAAGGAAGTTTATAGCTTTCTTGATGGATTTTCAGGTTACAACCAAGTAGCCATTGCCCCAGAAGATCAACACAAGACGGCTTTTGCCACCGAATGGGGAATCTTTGCATTTCGTGTGATGCCATTTGGGCTCACCAATGCACCTGCAACATTCCAAAGGCTCATGTGTCATGTCTTCAAAGAGTTCTTACGAAAGAGCTTAGAAGTGTATGTGGATGATTTATGTGCTCATTCCCAAGAAAGAAGATTTCACATCCCTGAGCTCAGACAGATCTTCAACAAGTGTAGAGAATATCGAGTGTGTCTGAACCCAGAAAAGTGTGTGTTCATGGTGCGTCAAGGTAAAATTCTCGGTCATATTGTTTCTAAGAATGGAATCTCAACGGATGAAGATAAGGTACGAGCCATAGCGGAGCTGCCAAGGCCAAGGAATGTTAAAGAGGTACAAGCCTTTATGGGCCATTGTGGATATTACCGTAGGTTTATCCACATGTACGCGATCATAGCTAGACCCCTTTATGCCTTGTTGTCTAATTTTGAGTGGAACGACGAATGCGAGAATTCTTTCAATGAACTGAAGAAACGTTTGTGCACAGCACCAATATTGACCACTCCTGATTGGAATAAGCCATTCCATGTCCATGTGGATGCATCCAATCATGCCATAGGATGTGTGCTAGCACAACCCACAGGTGAAGGGAATTTAGATTTGCCCATAGCATATGCTAGTAGACAACTAAACCCAGCCGAAAGAAATTATACCACAACCGAGCGAGAAGGGTTAGGCATGGTATATGCTGTAAAGAAGTTTAGACACTATTTATTGGCCAACAAGTTCAAGTTCTTCACTGATCATCAAGCTTTGTTATATTTGGTCAATAAACCTTGCAATACTGGACGCTTAGTAAGATGGTTCCTCTTACTAATGGAGTATGACTTTGAAGTTGTTGTCAGGAAAGGAAGAACCCACCTTCGGGCAGATCACCTTTCTCGCATTACTTCAGGAGAGTCACCACAAGGAGTGTCTGATGAACTACCTGATGCTTATCTGTTCAATTTGGAAGTTGTTCCTAAATGGGCAAATAAGTTGGTACCAGTCCTAACCTTCGGCCCTGCAAATAAGAATGTGAAAACATCACAAGAAGAAATTGTAAAATCACAAAAATATCACATATTGGCAGGAAGCATGTACAAACAAGATACTGAGGGTGTATTAGCTTGTTGTGTCGAGGATGATGAACATAGTAGTTGGTTGCAGCAAGCTCATGAGGGATTGCTAGGAAATCACTATTCTAAACAACGAACATTGCAGAATTTGAAACGTTTAGGAGTGTATTGGCCTAGCATGGACAAAGAAATCAATGAGTGGATCAAGAATTGTCCAATGTGCAGAGAGAGACCACCAGTGGAGCATGCGACCCTTTATCAAGTATCATTAATTCCAGATTGGAGTGCTCCATTGGTAGAATTTATGAGATCGGGAAGATTACCCAAAGAAGCCAGTCTAGCAAGAAGACGAAATATGGAGCAAGAGGCTCAAGGCTATGCCTTAGTAGGAGAGAACCTATACCGGAGAGGTAAAGATGGTTACTTAAGACTGTGCGTTCATGAATCAGACTATTTAAGGGTCTTAGAGACTGCACACAGTGGTGTTGCAGGTGGACATTTTGGTCCTGACCGAGTGATTAAGACCATTCTATTCTCAGGACTTTGGTGGCCCACTCTTCATATGGATGCACATACCTATGTGAAGAAATGTGACACATGCCAACGTGCACAATATCCAGTTAGAAAAGACGAGATGCCTTTGAGGCCAATGATGGGAGGGCGTGCATTTTCCAAGTGGGGCATAGACTTCATAGGTCCTATTAATCCCCCTGCTAGAAACTCCCATGCAGAGTATATTATTGTAGCCACAGATTACCTTACCAAGTGGGTAGAAGTCAAAGCCACAACAAAGAATGATGCTCAGACTACGGCTAAGTTCTTATTCGAGAATGTGTTCACGAGATATGGACTACCAATAGAGTTGGTGAGCGATAGAGGCACACACTTCTTGAATGAAGTCATTGAAAATCTTCTCCAAGAATTCTTGGTGATACATAAGAAATCCGCCCCCTATCATCCACAAGCCAACGGACAAGCCGAGAGTACCAATAAGATCCTCTGTAACGTATTGACAAAATTGGTAAATAATAAACGCTCTGATTGGGACAAACAACTTCATCATGCTGTTTGGGCTTATCGAGTTGCCTACAAAACGGTACTCAACGCCACCCCATTTCAGATGGTCTTCGGACAGAACGCTGTGCTACCATTAGATTTCTTAATCCCTGCCTTAAAAGTAGCACAAGAGTATGAGTGGAATGGGCATGAATTGTCCTCTAGGATCTTTGATCTCGAACGCTTGGGTGAAACGAGGCTACGAGCGGCAGCAGGCATCTACGCTGCAAAGAAGAGGCAAAAGGCATACTTTGATGCACACATCAAGGATAAGGGATTGAAAGAGGGAGATCTAGTGTTGGTATACACACTAAAACAACATGCCCGTAAGTTGGAAAAAAGAGGATATGGACCCATGATCATTAATAGAATTTCCACTAGTGGTGCAGTTCAGTTGGCCACTCTAGAAGGAGATATCTTGCCAAACTATATTAGTGGCTGTAGAGTCAAGCTATATCAAGAACCTCTTACTGAGGATATGCTAATGAGACTCAACACTGCGAAGAAGCGAAAAGAAGAAGAGTTAAGAGTGAGAGAAGAAGCACAGGTAGAGGCCAGAGAGCGTATTAGGCGAAATAAGTTAAGGCGATTAGGCCTAGAAGTCAACTCAAAAGCCCCAAAATATCACATGGATATGTGTCAAAAGTCAGGCATTGCGACTTCTCAGGTCATTGACCGAAGACCCTTTGTGACCATAGAGATAGGACAAGGGAAGGGTGCAAGGACGGTGAAAGCATTGATTGACTCAGGTGCAGCAAGTAGTGCAGTTAAACTTTCCTACTGCCAAGACTTGGGGTTGAACATCAATCCCATAGAAGCTTATCTCATAGGATTGGGAGGTGTGGAAACCCCTTGTTTGGGCGAGGTGGAACTTCCCATCTACCTTCAAGATGTTCCAATGAAAGTCAAAGCGCTAGTATGTCAAGATGAGAACCTTACAGAACCACTTGTCTTGGGTCAAGATTGGATCTATGACCATGCAGTTAACTTAAACCTAAGAAGTCAAATTCTTCAAGTTTGGGTACATGAACAATGCATTACATTAGAATTAGAGAACTGCATGCTCCTAGATCATGGCACCACACACTCTCTTAGTTCTTCCAAGACTAATCATATGAAAGAAGATGTTGTATGTGTCAAAAGCTCTATGATGCAGAAGGAGTCAATCGTGGAAGACCAGGTTCGAAGGCGGGTGGATCTTTCTTCTTCTCCAAAGAATCAAGTAGCCACAGTAGTGAGTCCACCACACAAGCAAACACAACCGTTCACGACAACTGCTACATCAAATAGAAAGACACCATTCGATAAAAAAGCAGTTCCGAGCATGAAGCAGATATGGGTACGCAAAGGAGAGCAACCACCAGCCTTGCCCCCACAAATCCCATCCATGCACACCAACAAAGCCAGAAGACGAAGGAAGCAGCTCAGACAAGCTCAATCACAAGGTATCCAACAAGTTTGGGTGCCTAAGAAGTTAGCTGCAGCTCAACAAGGGCAATTACAGATGTGGGTACCTAAGAAGCTCTTACATCCACAACAACCTATGTTCTCCCACATGCGAAAGGTCTCACCCAAGAAGCCAAAAAGAGAAGAGGGTAAGAACCACGTACAGAGACCGAAAGAAGATCAAATCAGCTCTTCAAGAAAAGTAGGAAGACGTGCAAAAAGGATATGGGTTTGGAAGCCAAAAGTACAAGCAGCCTCCATCGAACCAAAGCGCCAACCACACTGGATACCACCATTCAGAACGCATCCAAAGAGGAAGACGCCTGAAGTGATCTCTACAGTGCCAAATGATGTTCTAAAATGGACTCCAATAAGGAGGATTACATCAGTTCGAGACTCAATGGATACCTCCACCAAGGTCGGCATCAACCTCCACAAATAACATCGAAAGCCTCGAACGCGCAACAACCATGTGCTCCTTGCACAACCCTGTCTTTTGCACCATTTAGGTCATGCATTTCCCAAGTATGCATTAATATAGGGCCACATTACACGGCCGTGCATAAACACACTTGAGAATCCCAGGCACAAGAGCACATTGACATATGTCAAAGATTTTTATTGATTGATACTAAAATCTGTCTTCTTGTTTTGTGATATTGTTACAAAAAAAAAAAAAAAAAAAAACGAGGAAGAACTTGTTCCCAAGTTTCGCTCATGGAACATGAATGAGTCATGCTTAGTTGAAGATTGAACCATCGATTACTGGGCATTTATCAATTTGGATAGAAGTGTGTCTTGGCTAGCAGATGATTTAATTGCTGCCTTGTCTCATAGATGTCAAGAACTTAGCATGAGCAGGGCATCCACAACTATGGTTTCCTCTTACTATGGTAGGAGTGACGGGCTTGAAGGTCCACAACTTGAGTGATGCTTAACTACTGTATGTACAAGAGCATCCAAGGAGATATCTGCAAAAGGTAGTTTTGGAGGAGAAGACTCCTGCATATGGTGAGCTAAAGAGCATATGTGAAACTCAGCTTGGTGTAGTTACCCGATGTTGCTTGCCAAGGAATATAAAGCAATTCAATTCTCAGTATTTCCTGAACCAGTATGGAACAGTAGCACTGGTGAATGGTCTATGTCAATCAGCATGGTAATCTCTTAGAAACCGGCACGTATCCAATATTCCTCTGAGTGTCAATATAGGGAAGTGAACGTGCATGAGCCCAAGCTCAGAAATGCACATTGTTAGTGACAAATGTTGCTTTGAAAAGAGGAGAGGGGATCCACCACTCAAAAGATCTCATCAGTGGACAATCAACATGGACATTCATCAACAAGGTTCCATCCCAAAGTCCGCTGTACAACACGAAGAGCCAAACATCCATCAACCTTCGCCATGGTAAGTATCTTTACTCTGGAAACACCATAACCATGATAGTTTAGGAAACCTCTTCGTCAGCAAACCCTTGAGCACTTAGCTCAAGAACCGCAATTTTTGCACCATACTTCTTCCAATGCATTTTCCAAGTAAGCATGCGTAGGGCTACATTACAAGGCCGTGCACAAGGCACATACTTTTTTCAACCCAGGCACGAACACACTTACCCATCATTCATTATGGGTTATGAGTAGTTGGCATGAATGCTCTCAACATCATCTTTAAAAGAGCTAGCAGACATCATGGGAACAACATCCATATCTCGGAAGGAAATTGAAGCCAGTAGTTGCTCCAAATCACTCTTGACAACCTCTTCTGAGCAACTTGCAGTTTTGAAAGCTCACAACGACACATTCTTGCTGGAATCCAAGGAACCAGCTCATACAACGGATGGACACCACCTCTCAAAGCACTACACAGAACAGCCCTTCCAACAAGGGTCTGTCAGGGACGACAGACTCGAGAGGGGGGGGAGTGTTGAAGCTCAAAGTCAAGGACAAAGCATGGAAGCACATCAAAAGGTGGACACATGAGGAAAGGGAGCAAGTAGGGAGCTCCAAGAAGTGTATGTCAAATTTTCAGAAGAATCCCCTACAAAAATAGTGATTTTCATCACTAGAAACCATTGTAAATACCATTATCTATTTTTAGTAACTCCATTTTGTTCAAGCCGAGGAGTCCTCGAGCTTGAGGAGTATTAGAAGTACCATCGTACCAATTTTCATAATTTTTAGACTTCGTTTGAGCCCTCAAATAAGCCCTGGAATCTAATTTTTAACTAGGCCGGACACTAGGTCTGGACAGGGCCAAAACTAGTCAAAAAACTATAAAAAGAGCTAGAGAGCTCATTTTTGAGGTTAGCTAGTTAGAGAATAGAACTTTTGTAAGAGAACTCTTTTGCAATCTAAGCTTTCCATTGTTCCTCTCTTTGATCTTACTGTGTGCGCGTGTGTGTGTATGTGTGTGCATGTTTGTGTGCTTTCACTCACGCACTTGTGCCTTCACTTGCTCGTGGTCTTCATACCGGTCCTCACGTCTCCGCGGATTGACAAGTAAAGGAGGTGGTGCTTACGCTTGAGCTACAAACGGCAAGAGCTTACATTTATAATACCATTACAGATCATCTACTACCGCACATTAGAGGTCTGGAGAAAGCGGAGGACATATGGAGTATGTTGGAAGATCATTTCCAAAATACTACGAAAGCTAGGAAGGCTAGCTTATGGTGCGAATTCACAATGTTCAAAAAGAAGTCGAATCAAAGTATTAGTGACTATGTTACTAAGATGAAGGATCTAGCAGATAGTTTTGGATCCATAAATGAAGATATCAAAGATCACATATTGATAGCGCAAGTACTCACAGGTTTGAGAGGAGATGAAAGGTGGAAACCGTTTGTACTCTCAACTGAACTTTCTTTAAATCATTTTGTACCAGATTAAAATCAGTTGCTTGGTTTGATGCTCACATATGAGCAAGACCTGAAAGGAGATGGAGATAAAGGACAAAGTTCTGCAATGTACATGAAGAACAAGAAGAAAGATAAAGGTAAGTCAAAAGATGAAGAAGAGTCGAGTTCTCAGGCTTATTATGCAAGAGGAAAAGGCACTGGTAGAGGAAGAGCAAGAGGTTTTGGAAGAGGAAGAGGAAGAGGTAGTCAGAATATCAACAAGAAGGCTTGCTGGATTTGTGGATTAAGTAATCATCTGGCTCATGATTACTGGCACAATTCCCAAGGATCAAGTCAGAATCAGAATAACAATAGTAGAGGCAAAAGCGGAAGATATCAAAGAGGTAGACAAAATCAAAGAGGAGGCTATGGTAGAGGTGGAGCAAGAAGTTAGGGACAGAATCAATCCTACAACACCACCTACAACAACTACGCAAATGACACACAGAATGAAAGTCATACATCATTGATGATGAACTCAATCGGCACAGATAACAAAGATCTAAAGATATTTTACATTGATTCTGGATGTTCTAATCATTTGTCAAGAAATATAGAACTGATGTCAGAATTGGAAAAAGGTAGTTCCAGTCATACTGTTCAAACAGGTGACAATACGAGACATAGTGTACATTCAATTGGAAAAGTGAAATGTAAGAGTGGAGCAGATTTGCTAACCAATGTTTTATATGTTCTGACAATACCTAAAAATTTGATTAGTGTGGGAGAGATAGTTGAGAAAGGTTTTTAGGTCAGATTTAAAAATGAAGGAGTATTTGTAGAAGATCCCAAGAATGGATCCATATCACTAGATCGTCTCTGGTACGAAAGAAGGTGGACTCTTTACTTTAAGAGTACAAGGGAACATTGGTCAAGTGTTGCTCACACATGGTGAAAAGGTGATTACAGAACTTGATCTCTAGCATAAGAGATTAGGTCATTTTAATGAAGAAGGAATTAAAGCTATGATTTCAAATCAGTCAGTACTGGGATTACCGAATGTACAGAACCAACATATGATTCACAAGTGCGAAGCATGCCAGATGGGAAAAGCCCACAGGTTACCTTTCCAGAAGAAAGGATTCAAACATGATGGAGTACTTGAACTCATTCATACAGATGTATGGGGTCCAACAAAAGAAGGATCAATCAGTGGCTCAAGGTATTATGTTTTATTCATTGATGACGCTACAAGATGGATAACGTTATATGTTTTGAAGGAAAGATCAGACGTATTTGAAACGTTCAAGCATTTTCATGCATATGCTGAAAGACTCATAGGTCAAAAGCTTAAGAGACTGAGGTCTGATGGAGGGGGATAATATTTTTCCCAAAAGTTCAATGACTATCTTTGGAATGCAGGTATTAAGAGAGAAATAACCTGCAGGTATACACCACAACAAAATGGTGTAGCAGAAAGAAGAAACCGAACTCTAGTTGAGTTTGCACGAGCTATGCTAAAAGAAAAAGATTGTCCAAATTATCTTTGGGCTGAAGCTGTAAATACAGCTACATACTTGGTAAACAGATTACCGTGTACAGCTTTAGATGGAATGACTCCTTATGAAGCTTGGTGGGGAAAGAAACCAACACTTGATCATTGCAAAGTATTTGGATCAGTAGCTTATGCTTATGTACCATCACAACTCAGACATAAGCTTGAACCAAAAGCAGATGGGTTACAGGTTATGGAGTCCTCTAACAAAACAGTTTACTGTTTGCAGAGATGTTACATTTGATGAACCGAAAAGCTGGTATGCAGATCAAAGTCATACAACGAAGGAATGTGAAGAAGAGGTAAGAAGAAAAGAGAAAGGGAAATCAATTGTGCAGGTGAATAGAGATGAAGACTATATGCAAGCAAGTATGTCCAGAAATGGATTAACAAGAAGGAATGAAGAAATTCCTATATTTGATGAAGAAGTGTATTCAGACACTTATGAAGAATGTGAACCAAGAAGGTCAAGCAAGACTAGAAGACAACCTGAAAGGTATTCTTATGATACTTCGTACATAACTCAGAAAAATTATGCATATATGGTCAAAGATGATGAAGAACCTCAGAACTATAATGAAGCTAAAGACAAGAAGCAATGGGAAGAAGCAATGGAAGAAGAGTTCAGCGCACTGGAGGAGAACAAGACATGGGAACTTGTTCCTAAACCAAATGGTAAGAAAGTGATTGGAAATAAATGGGTTTTCAAAGTTAAGAAACTTGCAGATGGAAGGATAGCCAGATACAAAGCTAGACTGTTTGTCAAAGGCTATGCTCAGACGCATGGCATAGATTATGATGAGACGTTTAGTCCGGTGGCAAGGATGTCAACCATAAGGACAGTGATTGCTATAGCAGCATCAAAAGGATGGAAGCTAAGTCAGCTGGATATCAAGAATGCATTTCTGAATGGATATATATCAAATGAAGTCTATATGGAACAACCTGAAGGGTTTGTAAGTTCCAGATACCTAAATTTTGTTTGCAGATTAAGAAAAGCACTTTATGGATTGAAGCAAGCTCCAAGAGCTTGGAATTACAGACTTGTGAAATATCTCAATGAACTTGGATACCAAAGTTCGAAGGCAAATGCAAGTCTACTCATCAAGAGAACAGAAGAAGGTATGATCTACATTTGTATTTATTTAGATGACATTATAATCACAGGTACCTCAGATGAAGGAATTAAAGAAGTAAAGAGATTGCTTGAAAAGGAGTTTAAGATCGGTGATCCAGGAAAGTTATCATACTTTCTTGGAATGGAAATCACATACACAGATCATGGTGTATATGTTTCGCAAGAAAGGTATCTTTTAAACTTACTGAAGAAGTTTAATATGGAGAATTGCAGAGAAGCTTCAACATCGCTTGAAGTAAATCATAAACTCAGTAAATATGATGGAGCAGAGTTTAAAGATATGAGAAAGTATCAGTCGTTAGTGGGAAGTCTAATTTATGATACACTAACAAGACCAGATCTTAGTTATGCAGTGGGAGTTCTCTCACAGTTCATGCATTGTCTGAAGGATCAACATTGGGTTGCAGGACAAAGAGTTCTTAGATATATCAAAAGAACTATAAAGGAAGGATTATATTATCCTTTTATGTCAGATATAAAGTTGAGAGCATTCAGTGACTCAGACTGGGCAGGAAGTCAAGATGACAGAAGATCAACACATGGGTATATGATATACCTAGGAGATAAGCTAGTAAGCTGGTGTTCGAAGAAACAACACACAGTGGCTTTATCGTCAACAGAAGCAGAATATAAAGGACTTGTAGAAGCAGCTAAAGAAGTGATATGGATGCAGACCTTATTCAAAAGCATGGGTATTGATCAAGATATACCTATCATACACGGAGATAATATGAGCTCGTTGTATCTTGCAGCAAATCCAGTATTTCATGCAAGAACAAAGCACATAGAGATTCAGTATCATTTCCTGAGGGAAAAGGTAATGGAGAAGGAGATAGAAATAGTATACACTCCAACAAAAGATCAGATTGCAGATATTTTGACAAAGAGCTTGGATGGAACAAAGACAAGCAGATTCAAAGAAATGGCAGGTATAAAAGAAAGAAAAATATATTGAAAGACAGGAAGATTCAAGTTAGTGATTGAGGGGGAGTTGTTGAAGAATCACTCACAAATTTGACGTACAGACAAAGAAAGATAAAGAGAAGCAAAATCAAAGTATTCAAAAAATCAAAGCCTTAGTGAAGGGACAAATTCACGACTCTAATGTACGACGTAGAAACTTTGAGAATTAGAGTTTGTTACACCAGATCAAAAACCGTATATAAAGAGAGACGAGAACAGGAAAAAGAGGGAAACAATGAGTGTGCGTGAGAAGAGCGCATAGTGCGAATAGATCGCATATAGAAATAAAGAATAGGTCTAGAAGACGCCAGAGATTGCGTATGTAAAGATGAATAACAGAAACCTGAAATGTCAGGTATTCATCTGAGAGAGATGGTAAGAAGAAACTACTCACTGTAGGAGAGTTTCTATAGCTTGAGCAAGAAGAGGCCAAGCTAGTTTTGTACACATCTTCTCTAATAGAAAACACATGTTCATGTGGAAGTTTGTGCGTATTCTTCGTATGTGAAGAAATCTGAGTATTTTCATGTTACGGTATAAAGTTAGTTAACAGTTACAGTTTTCACAGTAAACGCATTTTTCGGTCAGTTATAGTTTTCTCAGTAAACGTGTTTTTCCGGTAGAACAACGAAGTAGATCTCACAAAATAATGTGAAGTTTTGTATGAGAGATAGCTTATCTTGTAGCTAGACATCTCTACTATCATTTCATCAAAGATTTCGGTGAAACCAATATGTACACACAGTACAAAATCTGACCACAAAGAGGCATTCTGAACTGGTGAAGTTTTTCTTTGAGCTTCAGAAAGAGTTCATTCAGTGAAGGAAGTTCACACATCACTTCCTTACTTCATCTATATACACCAGAAGTAATTACAAACAGAATCGCAGTCGATTCCGGTAATATTCCGATATAATTACGGTGACAGTCGGGTGACAGTCGGATGAAGTTCTAGTGGAATTTCAGTGAACTCAAAACACAGTCTTATATGTTTGAGTGATATTTGAGAGTTCTCATAAATTTCACTTGAACTTGCTTAAGATTAATGAAGTTCTACTAAAGTTGAAAAAAACATATCATCCACTTTGAACAAACATCCATTGACATGTTACCCAACTAGAGGACTATTGTGTCCAATCCATGATTTAGGATTTTGGTATGAGAATATAGGAGGGAAGTTTCCACTCACTTTTTTCAACCCAACTTAAATTAGATCGAAACAAATGGCCAACTTAGGTCATTCAAAGTCTTGAACTTGATCTTCGAACTTGAACTTGTGCTTGGGCATCCATTACTTAAAGTATAGTGTCCTTATACCCATCTTCAAAAAAACTCTTTGCCAAATTATAATCCCACATAGGACTCTTTTACCCAAGAAGTAAAAATGTGTTCTCCTCCCATTTGATAATCACGAAGACTATAATGCAAGCCTTACAAGTCTAATAAGGCTAATAATAGTTCCAATTGCTAGCAATTGGATAACCTTGTTCCAAGTTTGATCAATTCCTATTGATCATGCAAAAGTCATAAAGACTCAATCTTTATCATGAGATCCTTTTCCTCTATCTACCAAGCTCAATAGCTTACCCCAAGGATTTTGTAGAGATCTCCCTCTCCACTCAAGTCTAAGTGTATACGAATGCTTTTAAGATTCCCAATCTAAACATCCACTAATGCTTTTCAAATTCAAGATTCTTTCTCGTCCATTTCCTCCTCTTTTCCTAGCTCCCAGGAAATCATAGCTTAGAAGAGAAAGGAGGGAAGAATATTACCCTTATATGTTGTCCCTGCCTTGTGGTCATATTAGAGGTAAGAAGGTTCCCTTCTCACATAAGCATTATGGGAGCTTTGTTATAAGAAAAGGATATGGGGGGCCTCCTCCTTATTCTCTCTCTCATGCTTTGAACTTGCCAAACATGCGAAAATCATAAGAGGAATTGTGTCTAATGGTTTCTAAAGAGGAGAAATTATAAAAATAAAAGAGAATCCCAATATAACTTTTTGCACTGCTCATACTATGTGCAAAGGATGAAGAAGCCAAACTTCTTTGTTATTAGAAGATAAATGTGATTCCAATTGACTCAAGTCATCAAAGGCTCTTGGCCTAATGGATAGCATGGTTGACTCTTAGAAGTGATATTTTGCATGAGCACTTAATAGTTTGTAGAGATATACTTAGGCCGAAACCTACTAGCATGGCATGTGGAAACATGCTCACACACTCTCATCGAGCATAATAAATAAACACCTATCAAGAAGAACTCCTAAGAAAGAAAGTTGGAGATAAAGCTGGTAGGCAATGCAGTGAGACATATATAATTTTTGTAATTCTTTAATTTTGGTGAAGGGAAACAGATGTAACTGTTCAATTCAATATAATGACTAAAACATCACAGGGTTCAAGAGTTTGTCAGCGATGAGTCTAGAGAGGCTCAATTGGCTGGTCATCTAGTGAAGGATCGACCTCAGCGTATTCTCTGTATTTCTTGTGTTATGGTGTCATTGTTTTGTTTCAATTTTGTTCATTAAGTATGTTAATTTATGGTAATTTGTTCAATGAAGTTAATCATAATCATCTGCGTTAAAGATCACTACGGAGTTAAGTTAATGTGAGTCAAAAGTTATATTTGATAGTTTGTTGGGGTTAATCTTCAACAAATTATTATGTAAACCGAAGTTCAATTTACTCTAATATCTATGGATAAAGTCTGTTGAGTATCTATAATTGAAGAACAAGTGCTGGAATAATTGTATAACCATCATGTTAATGTTACGGAGTGTGTTGTGGGTGGAAAATCAAACTAGTCTCAAGATCCAATTTGACAAACTACCAACCAAGAACCCTGAGTTCAACCATCATACTTTCAGTCAAGTTATTCGGTCATTGGTAGTGGGAGGTCAACATTGGCGATCCTACTAGGGAGTGGAGACTGTAAAGTGAAGATAATAAGGCTAGTTTATGCCAATTCTATGTTCCTGTGATATTCCCCATGAAGCCCTTTGGGTTTCTCTGTATCTAGACACGAGATCCGAGAATCCATGAGCAAGATAAAACACCCGTTAACTAGGATGCTTTGAAAACATCTAGTTATATGGCTGACTCTTGGATCGTTAGTATCCACCTACCATAGAGGGTGGTCCCTTGGAGAGAGCTATACATAGAGGCATAAGGTTGGTGAGGGAGTCTTCTCTCTAGCATGTAGTGGTCCCAATGCTCATAGTTCTTCATACCGATATCAAAGCTAGTACTTTTATGGAGACCTTGAAGCTATTAGACATCATCCTGTTCATGTGTTATGTTCAAGAATTCATAGTTTATCCTCAAGAAGAGGTTCATTTCTTCCATCACTCGTATCTATCATTTGTCCTTCTTGAGTTATTTAGGGTAGCAAAAAGGTTTCCCCACCTCCAATCCTTCTCAAGTCTAGCATGAGCGACGAACATGATTCAAACCCTTGTCTTCATGGCAAAAGGATGGCGTACTATCCAAGTATCCATCGTTGTAGCTATGCATATGTTTTCTCTCTAATTCATGTTGCTGAAAGACAAATCAGATGTAGCAAAATTTTTAACACATGTGTTGTCCTTGGGGGCATATGAATCCAAGGTTTGAACCATTGAACTACCAAGAAGGAGGCATATGAGATATCCATGTCTTCTTTCTTGCATCACGTAGAAGATCTTGTTGCAACTCTTCTTTATTTCATCTTATGGAATAGGAAGACAAGACCAAAAGATTATGCTCTCCACTATTGTGCCTGGCATGTATCCACCATCCAACCTCCTACTAGAGAGGGTGATGATCCATTTGCATAACCGGCTACAGATGATTAGAATATATTTCCCAAGACATAATATTGCCTTTCAAAAAATGTGTGCAACACTCTTTGAGGTACGACAAAAGAAAAGCTCCAATTCATTCCCATGAGAGGTTGAACTCATGGCTCCTCTGAGGAGAGGATCATCAACTATCCAAACTAGTCATTTCAGAAATTGCTAAATAATAAAAAATGCCCTCTTCTCTTGTAATGTAGCAAAAGTAGCCCTCTGCCATGGAATCTATTAACTGCAAAACATGAAATTTGAACCCATCATCAAGTAGATGAAGCCACACTCTATCTACTACATCCATGGAGCTCCATGTTTTACACCGAGCAAGAAGACTTGTAATCTTTATCATGTGTTTGGCATCATCAAAGTGCATGAGAGCTATATAGTAATGTATAGAGTTGTGCTTTAGGGATTCAAACCCCCAACCTCTTTAATGGAGGAAAACAATTTAACCACATGCTTAATGTTGTGATGTTTTGTTGATTCTATTTTAACCTACTACAAAAGGAGAAGCAAAGGTGGGATCTATGCACAATGAGTTGATCATGTTCACTAGGCCATGGTCATGAGAATCTTTATGATGAAGGATTCTCTTCTACTTCTCATGGATTATGGTGATTATTGAATATTTGATCGAGTACCAAAGTACCAACAAAAAAGGTATGCAATCAACTTGGATGTCTCTTTTGAAGGCAAAGGAAGGACATAGTTCAAACTAGAGCTTAGTATTTTCTAGTTGATGCTTGTTTGATCTTGCTTTCATTATCTTACAGCTAATCTTAGGAGGACGTTGAAGTAAGAGAGATTTAATAGATTAATCCTAAACCAAGATAATATGTTTAAAATTCATAACAAGCATTAAAATGCATTCAACAAGATTTGTTTTTAAAAGAATCTTTGTGCACCAAAAAGAATTGAAAAAACTTGGAGAAACTTGTAGGGGATAGAAAAGTGAGTTGTGAAGTGACCAAGTTCAGTCCATCCAACTAGCACAAGACCACCCCTTGAGCTTATGGATACTCAAATAGAACTTATAGGCATGTGATAAGAGCAATAAAATCCACTATATAATTTGGAGCATCAAGGAGAAATATTCGATACAAAATAGATAGGTTTGTGCATTAGCTAGCTCAAAACACTTGTTATGTTTGGATGAAACAATCAACTTCAAATGCTCATAGCAGCCAACATGATTACAATTGAAAAAACTCATTTTGGAGGAATGATACACATATGCTTAATTGTATAAAATGCACAAGATTACAAGTAATAAGCAAAATATGATTCTGGAATGAACTTGACACTCAACAGTGGTACCTCCTATTTTTCAGGGTTGTGTAGAGATAGACCCCGAGACAAAAACACTACGATTTCTCCAAATGTACTAAACCAACTACTTTGAAACTTTATATACATAAACTAGACATTAATATCTTTCCAATTAATTCCCACACATCCAATTTGGAGCTCTATAGAGAGAGAGAGAGAGAGAAGCAGCCTCTCCAAGTTCACTATTGTTGATGATGTAGAAAAATGGAGCAAGACAATGATGGCCAAAAGTGTATGTATATTGCTTCCATGTAATGTACAAGTTATTTGAAGTCTTTATATAGACTCTTGAAGTTCTCCACTACTTCTACAAGTGGATTTTGAATTCAAATTAAGGCAGGATAGGTTGTTGAAGAGAATCAATTTACTTTCTTACAATGTAGGAAAAATGAAGATCTAATTTGATCCACTTTTAGGGGATTGATTAATTCATTGATTGTCAAGCTCAACCACCTCAAATTCATGGAATTTAATCTCTCTTTCTCTCCTTTTGCGTGTGTAAAGCTCTAAGCTTTTACATTGGTAAATGATCCATAAAAAAATCTTTTAAAACAATACAATAAATGAGCATAAATAAAAGAACACTTCAATGGATATTTTGAGATAATCCAAATGATAGCTTTTTTATGTAGACCAAATCCACATCAAGCATAGTGTTAGGTTGATTTTCCAACAAGAATTAATTCTTCAATCTTTCCTTTCATTGGATTAATTTTTTATTGCACCAAGGATATATGTTTTCATATTGTTGTGTATCAAGAGAAAGGAATAAAATGAATCAAGATTACGCATGACAAACTTTCTTTTTAGAAAGGAATTTTTTCATAAACTATATGCATGCAAACACATACAACTATATACCTACAAGCACATGCATTTTCATGAGTGAAACTCACTAGTATATGTTCTAGCATACACCATGCATGAACGCAAGTGAAAAGATCAAATATGCATTAATTAGAGGATGTATGGTATTCAACATATAATAAACTTGAAATTAGAAGTAGTAAAAATCAAACTAGCTATCAATAATACTGCACATCCACGAGCGGTGATGTATCCTCTTGAGTGAGTTTGATGTTTGGATATAGATGTGTACAGACCGAGTGACATTGATCCATGTTATATCTCGAAATTAGATCAAATTTGTACTTCTTTTGAGGTAGAAATATGCTTTTTTTCAAATGCATAAGTTCCATACCAAGGAAGTAGTGAAGTGATCCAAGATCTATTATTGAATACTCAAGATGAAGCTAGTCACTAATTAAGTGAATGTGATTGCCATTTGAAACTATCAAGATCAAGTCACCTAGATAAAGAATGATGATGGCTAATAACGACTCTTTTTGATAGGTGTATAGTTTTGCATCAGTAGTTCTTTGATGGAATCCTTTGTCTTAGAACTTGTGTATTTTCTCATACTAGGCACATGAAGCTTGCTTAATTTTGTAAAGTTCTTTTTCTAGTTTGTAGACATGGTCTTCCTTTCCTTTGACTGGAAACATTCATGTTGTTTTGCATATACTTCTTCTTAAATATCACCATTGAGGAAAAGGTTTTGGACTACAGATTCATTAAGCTCTTCACATGAAGAACCACATATGAACTCATGCTTGTCTGTTTGAGTGTAGGATCACTTTTAGATGAGGCAAAATTCAAATTCAAACTCAAAGTATGAGTATAAATAAACATGGTTTTAGTGACGAGATAAGAGAGCTATTCTGAGAGGCATTAAGCTACGCCAATGAGCATACTTTGAGCTCACTTCATGTATGAGTAGTACACTACACTTACCTTGTATCATATGTTCATTCGCATTTACATTTTGATACATTCATTCAAGTACACTTTTTTCTACTATCTATTGTTGCATCTTCTTCACTATAGTGATCTTGTGGAATCAATTTCTCTACATGTATTACTCACTCATTTGCTATACTTTAACTTGGGATAGTTAGAGCAAATTTTCTAGTGTTCATATAACAATTTTCATCAAGTTTGGTCTAGCATATCTTGAGATATGAATCTAGGCAGGTGACTATGTATGCACACCTTCTAGATACTGAAAAGTTGGGATGGCCCCCATGACTTGTTAGATTTATTTCTCAATGTATGGTATACTTAATTTGATGAAATAACTTTCTTTCATTAGCTATACACTCCAATTAGAGTCTGGCAAAAGCTCTCTTGTCAATTCATACCAAGTTGTGAGCTTTGAGCATATTACTTAGACCTTCTATTCCCAAAATAGAAGGCTCTTCATATTTCTTGCATATGCAAGTTATCTATTTTGATACAAACATTTGAAAGTGATGCTGCAAAGAAATTGATGGTTCCAAATGCATCATTATGAAGCTAAAGGATTCTATTAATCATCCCTAAATTTACATTGGTAGGTGTAGAGCAGGTTTTGTGCAACACTAGCTGGTGCTCATCTCTGGAACCTATCTCACCATCTCCTCACAGTGGTATCAGAGCAACAACTCAACATGGGAGATGGATTTCCTTTATCCATAGACAAATAGGATCAAGGTAACTACTCAGCTTCGTCACTTAGAATGGAAGCTTATCTTCACGAGACAAACCTTTATGGTTACATATCTGGAGATGAGATGATGTCAATCCTCAGAAGCAAGGGCCAACCAACTCAAGAAGAACAAGAGAGGTCAGACACATGGTGTTCAAAGGATGTTCTAGCAAGGTCATACATTCTTAACTCAATCTCGGATTTTTTTACTTCCACACATCACGAGTTTCAAGACTTCACAAGAGATTTGGAATGTTCTTGAAGCACTCTTCTCATCAAAGCACCAGGGCAAAAGAATCAACTATGGATGGAATTCACCACACTCAAGAAGATGCCCAACCAAAGTGTGATTGATTTTGTCACCAAAAAGGACATAGCTGATCAATTTGGAAGCATTGGAGAAATCATTGATGAAGATCAATTAGTAAGGCTAGTGATTTTCTATGTGCAAGCATCCATTCCCAAAATTTCACTTGGATCACTTGGATAGGGTAAACAGGGTACTCTATGTACCAACCATTACAAAAAAATTGATGAGTGTTGGTCAGATTGTGGAGAAAGGTTTGCAGGTTAGATTCAACCAATATGGAGCATTTGTGGAGGATCCAAGGCATGGATTCAAGAGGATTTTTAAAGGAGAAAAATCAGGTAGACTTTTCACCTTTGAGTTAGAAGATACAAAGAATATTGCACTATACAGTTATAAAGATCAAACACTTTCAAAGCTTGAGATTTGGCACAAAAGGTTAGGACACATAGGACAAAGAACCTTGAAACAAATGTGCAAGGACCAATGTGTGCTTGGGATACCCAATGTATCCAAGCAACATATGATTTACAAGTGTGGTGCTTGTCAATTTGGGAAGTCTCACAAGTTACGCTTCTCAGAGAAAGGATACATTCATGAAGACTACCTAGAGCTTGTTCACACAGATGTATGGGGACCAAGCAAAGACCTCTCTGTCTCAGGATCAAGGTACTATGTGTCTTTCTTTGATGATTATAGCAAATGGATTGTGAAGGGCTTTGGTGTGCAGAACAAGAGGAGGAAGGAGGAGATGGTGGGAGAGAGAAGAGAGAAGAGACGCACGGATATGCGTGGGAGCCTCGAAACCCACATAATGATCTCTCTTGAGGCAATGCTCTATATATGATGTATATATATGAATATGGGGGTAAGGTCACATGACCCTTACATCCCCAACAATCTCCCACTTAAGGGTCAATGTGACCATAAGTAGAAAAATATACAAAGAATGATGTAGGACTATACAATAATGTACAGGAAGAGTCCGGATCTCTACCCATACCAGATCAGCCTACACCAATTGCCTCGAACAAGGTGTATCCATGCACCTCAAACTGCTCTAGACTCATATCGATAAGAGTCGAGCTCACATATGACTGATGCAAGAACTGATGAAGTTCTTGCAAAGCTCCCACTTGCTCCATGCCTATGTCAATCATCGAACGACTGACAAATCCAAGTGCAAATGCCCCAATAGCAACTGCAATGTCTGGTCTCGAGCATAACAACTCATACATCAAACTCCCAAATGCTGACGAAACATGTGCTATCCTGGCTAACTTAAGTATGTCAACCATGCCTGTGTCCAAGGCATCCAAAGCACCATCGTCAAGACCAACATGTCCTGACATATCTATGTCAACATCTGGCATGAGCGAATCCAAGAATGACTGCATAACAACTGACTCCTCAGCATCCAAATCAGCCATGCTCTCAACCAAGGATGTATCTAGTCGTGCATCCTGAGAGCTAGTATGCTCTGGTATACACTGTGTATCATAAGAGCTATCATTCTCTACCATACCAAGTGTATCATCATGCTCCACATGAGCTAACTGCACAACATCAACACCAAGATCAAATTGATCGCACTCCAAATGAGTATCATCACAATGCTCTACATGAGCATCCACATCATGCTCTAAAGCATCCAAGTGATCATCCAAAGTGTGCTCCATAAGAGCATCCACATGATCAACCAAACCATGCTCTACATAAGCATCATGAGCATCCAGAACACGCTCTACATGTGCATCCATCTGAGCATCTGAATCCTGCCATATATATGCAACATGAATGTCACTAGACCTATATGTAGGTAGGCAAAATGAGACATGACAAGTCTCACATCGCACATAAGGCTTAACTCCCACTGAGACGAGACTATCTCTCACATGAAGTACCTGCAGTGGATACATGTGCCCAATCCGGGCACCTCTAACAAGCATAAGCTATCCCAATTGCAAGTGAAAATGATGCTCACCAAGGAATGCATAACATCTGCTCTCCTATAATTGGCTAACTGAAATCAAGCTCATAGGGAATGAAGGCACATAGCGTACATGTCTGAGTATAAGTGATGTTCCGCTAGGTAGCATAAGGCATATATCTCCTGCACCCTCAATGTCATATGCCGTACCATCAGACATGTGCACACATCCACGACTCTCACCTGAGAATCGATAAAACCACTCACGATGTGGAGTAACATGAAAACTGGCTAATGCATCAAGCAACCAAGCCATATGTGTGCTATCTAATGAGCAAGAGGAATCATGAGATGAACCATAGGAGAAAGTGATATCATCATCACTAGCATAATCAACTGCCATAGACTCTCTTGAAACCACTACCTGATCTACATCGTGTGCATGTCTCTGATGTCATCGTCGCATCCGCCTGAAACAACATCGTCAACTATGGCCCTCATGACCACAATGCCAACATCGAAGTCGTTGATGTGATCTATGTCTCACATGAGTCAATGGACTTGCATACATATCATGTAGTCTCTGCCATAATGCACTACTCGTCTCCTCATACATAACAGACTCATATATAGAATCCACAAGCTGTAATCGAATAGTGGAGCTGGCCAATGCATCCATATCCATCCATACATGGTCGGGCATGTCACGAGACCTCTGTGCATCTCTATGCACATACATGTGTAACCCTGCACGTACCATGTATGCCACATCTGAGCTTTCCATCTCGGAAAGTAAGTGCCATCGAATTGAGAAGACACCATGCTGGCAATCCAAGACTAGGAATGTAACAAGAGACTCGAAACAATACTCTATCCTCAATAGGATCACACCTGCATATCCATATGCATAAATCACATCACATATATCTCTGCGGAGAAGAAAACCATGTGAACCACCTGTCACATAACCATGCATCTAGCATGCACATAAAACCATGAGCATAAGCCTGCTCACCAAATCTCCAAAGTGACCAAATATATGTGGAAGAATCTTGGGAAAAATTCGATAGAGTATCCCCTGTAAACTGAGCAATCAAACAATATAACCAATATCAAAGGAACAATGAGTAATCTGTCACCACCTGTCACTGATGTAATCAAGGATAATGGCAAATACATATGCCAAAAAGTGATAGAAATACATGCCAATACAATGGTGATGCATCTCCTACTCAAGAATGAATCCTGCAAGATGGTCCAACCTATCACAAATAACCTGTGACCAAGTCCAAATGAATGGAGATAATCAATGATCTAAAGCTATCACACAAGCTTCAAGATCCACTATAGCTCCTTTCTACCATAAAAGCTGTCAAAATTTCGGCAGCATCTCCTCTATAAAATGGACTCTAGAACCAAAATAACCATAGGAGAATCACCATCCACATATGCCAAGAATCACATTGGCAAATAAATATCAATCAATGACCAAATGCTAATAATGGTGACAAACAAATGTGTAACTGAGGCTCCAATCTCGATCATGTACCTGCAAAGAAAACAAAAGATACAAGTACCAAACAAGATCCAAAATCAACTCTCATAAAAGTATGTGCAACCGGCAAGTAAATCCATAACCAAGTGGCATAAGCAAGACATAGACCACAATGCCACTATACATCCATGATCGAACTCATGATGACATAAACCTCAAAAAAGAGTATACCACAATGTCATTTTACATGCCAAACGTGTGACAAGATCATGCTCTACTCTCATATGGAGGAGCTACCACAATGATCATACATGTACAATGCTTTGAAGCTCTGAAAATAGGAGCTTGCACACCATAAATTCTCTCTCGAAGAAGTTCCAAACCAAAATGAAACTCCAAACGCAACTAGGGTTGTTATGACAAAGATGTGCTGCTCTGTGTTTTGCTATTTCAGAGATGATAACCTCTTAATCTGAACTTTGGTTCTTCATCAAACTTCAAGATCTGATTCTTGGCTACGTAACGAGATAAAGAACACCTCAATCGGAGGTGCGTAGCTCAAGATATGCTCAAAACAAGCACCTGCTGTCAATTTCACTTTCACTTGCAAGAGTACTGCTTTGTATTCTGCAATTTCGGCAACTTAAAACTCAGAATCTAGAGTTGTGTTCTTCTACAAAGTTGTAGCTATCTTTCCTAGCTACGTACAGCAAGTTGAATCATCGAATTCCAAGTTGTAGAACTCAAGTTATGATCCAAAAACTGACCTGCTGTCCTGTTGAATGTAGATTCGCTTTGTACAACAGTCTGCGTTTTTCGAATTTTCGGCACTATAAAAGTCCGAACCAGGTTCTGCGCTCTTCTGTGAAGTTGTAGTCGTTTGTGTTAGCTACACACAAAACTTTAAAACGCATCAATCCGAGCTTCTTAGCTCGAGTTATGACGAAAATACTGAACAGTTGTCAAGAGATGCCGACCTGCACTTCTACCCCTTCTGACCTAAGCTTCCATTGAAACTTCTTGCACACAAGCCTTCAACATGCTCTGATACCAATGAAGGGCTTTGGTGTGCAGAACAAGAGGAGGAAGGAGGAGATGGAGGGAGTGAGAAGAGAGGAGAGACGCGCGAATATGCGTGGGAGCCTCAAAACCCACATAATGATATCTCTTGAGGCAATGCTCTATATATGATGTATATATATGAATATGGGGGTAAGGTCACATGACCCTTACATCCCCAACAGATTGTATTGTACTTCATGAAGCACAAGGATGAGGTATTTAATTGCTTTAGAAAATATCTTGCACTAGTTGAAAATCAAACAGGAAGAAACTTGAAAAGGCTAAGGTCAGATGGAGGAGGTGTGTACTTCTCCAATGAATTTGAAGAATTCTTGCAGGACAGAGGCATCAAAAGAGAAATAAACACAAGGTATTCTCCTGAACAAAATGGGGTAGCTGAGAGAAGAAATAGATTAATTGTTGAGACAGCTAGGTCTATGTTGAATGAGAAAAAGTTACCTAACTATCTATGGGCAGAAAGTGTTTCTACTGCCATTTACATCATAAACAGGTTACCATCTAAGTCTCTTGATGGTATGACACCCTATGAAGCATGACATGGTAAGAGACCCTCACTTGATAATTGCAAAATATTTGGATGTGTAGCATATGTACACATTCCTTCTCAGATAAGAGGTAAGCTAGACCCAAAGGCTGAAAAATGCATCTTTATTGGGTATGATTTAAATAAAAAAGGTTACAGGTTTTATAATCCTACCAATAAGGGATTCATGGTAAGCAGAGATGTTGTCTTTGATGAAAATGATTCTTGGTATGAGAATGATTGCAGGAAGGTTAAGTTACCCTATGATTTGGAAGAGGAATTTCCAAGTCTTACAAAGGAGGAACCTACTCAGAATGAAGACTCAAGTTCAGATGATGAAAATACTATCAATCTTGAAGAATTCAAAGCATGGAAGTCCAAAGGCAAAATGAAGATGAAGAAGCTTGAAGACATACCTGAATCTTCAACTCAACCATTTAGAAGATCACAAAGAGAAAGCAAAAAGCCTATCAGATATGGGTATGATACATCTCTTGTTACTAAACATTCTGTTTATCTTTCCAAAGATTTATCAAATGAAGAATCAGGATCATATGAAGAAGCAATAACCAAATCAGAATGGAAAGAAGCTATGGATGAGGAGATTGATGCACTCAAAGAGAGTGACACATGGGAGTTAGTACCTAAGAAGGACTCCATGAAGGTAATAGGATCCAGATGGATCTATAAGCTTAAAAGAAATTCTGATGGCACAATTAATAGGTACAAAGCCAGATTGGTAGCTAAGGGTTTTGCACAAACCCAAGGCATTGACTATGAGGAGACATTCTCACCTGTGGCCAAGATGCCAACCATCAGAGTGTTGGTAAGTGTGGCTGCATCAAAAAATTGGAATATGTACCAATTGGATGTCAAGAATGCTTTCTTGAATGGATGGATTTCATAGGAGGTACATATGTCACAACCTCCTGGCTATGAGGACCCTAAGAAGGTAACATATGTTTGCAAATTAAAAAAGTCTTTATATGGATTGAAGCAGGCACCTAGGGCATGGAATTACAGGTTAACTACATACCTCCAAGACCAAGGTTTTGTCATGAGCAAGGCAGATACTTCTCTGTTCATCAAGAGAAGTAATTCAGAGGTAATATACCTTTGTGTTTATGTTGATGGCATCATCATTATAGGTAATGATGTCAATGGAATCAGATATATCAAAAGTCAAATGATGAAGGAGTTCAAGATCAATGATCTTGGTCTATTGAAGTATTTTTTGGGACTTGAATTAGTCTACACTAATTCAGGGATATACATCACTCAGAAAAAATACATACATGATATGTTGAAAAAGTTTCACTTGCAAGATGCCAAAGTAGCAAGCACTCCAATGGAAGTAAACCTAAAACTAAGTGCCCATGAAGGTGATGAAGTCAATGACATTACAGGCTATCAAAGTATGGTGGGTAGCTTGAACTATGCTACCTTAACAAGGATAGATATTGCATATGTGCTAAGTCAATTTATGCACAAGCCAAGGATACCTCACTTAGAGGCTGCCAAGAGAATCTTGAAGTATCTCAAGGGTACACAGAACCATGGTTTGTATTTCCCTTACACTTCAGATATTGATATCAAAATTTATTCAGATGCAGATTGGGCAGGATGCAAGGATGATAGGAGGAGCACTTCTGGATATATTTCTTTTGCAGGTGACAAACCAATTTTGTTGGAGCAGAACAATCAACAATTAGTGATTACATAAAATCTAGAAGTGGAAAGATGAATGAAATATTGAAGATCAGTTTCAAGGAAAAGAGGAGATTCAGAAACAAAGTTCTTTTGTATATTAGTATTGTAAATATTTCAATGTATTTGGAAAAATTACGAGTTAGACTCGTATATATATATATATATATATATATATATATATATATATATATATATATATATATATATATATATATATATATATATATATATATATATATATATATATATATATATATATATATATATATATATATATATATATATATATATATATATATATATAGATACATGCTCATAGTCGAAGAGAGATATAGAAGAGATAGAGAAGACAATAGATGTGAAGAATAGAAGAATAGGAGAGAATGAGATGAACATTATGTATGTCATCCATCAGATGTATGAAGATTTATGAGAAGAAAAAGTTTTCAGAGAATTGCACATCAATCTTTTCTCTGATTCTCCTTCTGTGTTTAATCTTTTGAGAAATCCTTTTGTACATGTCTAAATCCATAGTTAATCTACCTATGATCAAAGGTCAATTGCAAACAGACTGAGAGAATTTGAATAGGAACATTCATATGTAAGAAAGTGTTGAGTGTCTTCTGAAACAGGTGCAGATTTGATGATCAAAGAAATGGTCAGTACTCAGTGCACACTGTAAAGTTTTACACAAATGAGGAGTCAAAATTTAAGTTGAAAGGTAAGCCATCTATGGCTAAAAGCATTTGCTTAAACGAGTTCTAGTTTGGGAGAACCATGTCTTAGAAGTTGCAGGTGTCAAAGTCGACTCTACAGAGAGACAGTTTCAGAGATAGGTAGATTGTTTGAATCATTTCTCATAATATACTCAAGCATTTGAAGTGTTTTAACTTGGAGAAGGTGCGCA
>CM035406.1:199423781-199426281 GCA_020310875.1 Ceratopteris richardii | reverse complement strand
TCCTTCATCTGAGGTACCTGTGATTATAATCTCATCTACATAAATACAAATGTAGATCATACCTTCTTCTATTCTCTTGATGAGTAGACTTGCATCTACCTTCGAACTTTGGTATCCAAGTTCATTGAGATATTTCACAAGTCTGTAATTCCAAGCTCTTGGAGCTTGCTTCAATCCATAAAGTGCTTTTCTTAATCTGCAAACAAAATTTGGGTATCTGAAACTTACAAACCCTTCAGGTTGTTCCATATAGACTTCATCTGATATATATCCATTCAGAAATGCATTCTTGATATCCAGCTGACTTAGCTTCCATCCTTTTGATGCTGCTATAGCAATCACTGTCCTTATGGTTGACATCCTTGCCACCGGACTAAACCTCTCATCATAATCTATGCCATGCGTCTGAGCATAGCCTTTGACAACCAGTCTAGCTTTGTATATGGCTATCCTTCCATCTGCAAGTTTCTTAACTTTGAAAACCCATTTATTTCCAATCACTTTCTTACCATTTGTTTTAGGAACAAGTTCCCATGTCTTGTTCTCCTCCAGTGCGCTGAACTCTTCTTCCATTGCTTCTTCCCATTGCTTCTTGTCTTTAGCTTCATCATAGTTCTGAGATTCTTCATCATCTTTGACCATATATGCATAATTTTTCTGAGTTATGTACGAAGTATCATAAGGATACCTTTCAGGTTGTCTTCTAGTCCTGCTTGACCTTCTTGGTTCACATTCTTCATAAGTGTCTGAATACACTTCTTCATCAAATATAGGAATTTCTTCAATCCTTCTTGTTAATCCATTTCTAGATGTATTTGCTTGCATATAGTCTTCATCTCTATTCACCTGCACAATTAATTTCCCTTTCTCTTTTCTTCTTACCTCTTCTTCACATTCCTCCGTTGTATGACTTTGATCTGCATACCAGCTTTTCTATTCATCAAATTTAACATCTCTGGAAACAGTAAACTGTTTTGTTAGAGGACTCCATAACCTGTAACCCATCTGCTTTTCATCATATCCGACGAACACATATTTCTCTGCTTTTGGTTCAAGCTTATGTCTGAGTTGTGATGGTACATAAGCATAAGCTACTGATCCAAACACTTTGCAATGATCAAGTGTTGGTTTCTTTCCCCACCAAGCTTCATAAGGAGTCATTCCATCTAAAGCTGTACACGGTAATCTGTTTACCAAGTATATATCTGTATTTACAGCTTCAGCCAAAGATAATTTGGACAATCTTTTTCTTTTAGCATAGCTCGTGCAAACTCAACTAGAGTTCGGTTTCTTCTTTCTGCTACACTATTTTGTTGTGGTGTATACTTGCAGGTTATTTCTCTCTTAATACCTGCATTCCAAAGATAGTCATTGAACTTTTGGGAAAAATATTCTCCCCCTCCATCAGACCTCAGTCTCTTAAGCTTTCGACCTGTGAGTCTTTCAGCATATGCATGAAAATGCTTGAAGGTTTCAAATACTTCTGATCTTTCCTTCAAAACATATAATGTTATCCATCTTATAGCGTCATCAATGAATAAAACATAATACCTTGAGCCACTGATTGATCCTTCTTTTGTTGGACCCCATACATCTGTATGAATGAGTTCAATTACTCCATCATGTTTGAATCCTTTCTTCTGGAAAGGTAACCTGTGGGCTTTTCCCATCTGACATGCTTCGCACCTGTTAATTATATGTTGGTTCTGTACATTCGGTAATCCCAGTACTGACTGATTTGAAATCATAGCTTTAATTCCTTTTTCATTAAAATGACCTAATCTCTTATGCCAGAGATCAAGTTCTGTAATCACCTTTTCACCATGTGTGAGCAACACTTGACCAATGTTCCCTTGTACTCTTAAAGTAAAGAGTCTACCTTCTTTCTTACCAGAGACGATCTGATGATATCCATTCTCAGGATCTTCTACAAATACTCCTTCATTTGTAAATCTGACCTGAAAACCTTTCTCAACTATCTGTCCCACACTAATCAAATTTTTAGGTATTGTCGGAACATACAAAACATTGGTTAGCAAATGTGCTCCACTCTTACATTTCACTTTTCCAATTGAATGTACACTATGTCTCGTATTGTCACGTGTTTGCACAGTATGACTGGAACTACCATTTTCCAATTCTGACATCAGTTCTATATTTCCTGACAAATGATTAGAACATCTAGAATCAATGTAAGATACCTTTAGATCTTCGTTATCTGATATGCCGATTGAGTTCATCATCAATGATGTATGACTTTCATTCTGTGTGTCATTTGCGTAGTTGTTATAGGTGGTGTTGTAGGATTGATTCTGTTCCCAACTTCTTGCTCCACCTCTACCATAGCCTCCTCTTTGATTCTGTCTACCTCTTTGATATCTTCCGCTTTTGCCTCTGCTATTGTTATTCTGATTCTGACTTGATCCTTGGAAATTGTGCCAGCAATCATGAGCCAGATGATTACTTAATCCACAAATCCAGCAAGCCTTCTTGTTGATAT